>JALGRB010000019.1:3018750-3622500 GCA_023091065.1 Dianthus caryophyllus | reverse complement strand
ATAAAATGGCAAACATTTTTCTTGGATGACTTACCCATTTATTGCTTTTTATTTTGGTTTAACGTTTTTATTTTTAATTTAAAGTAAAAAAATTCAACTATATCTTTGTTTTAACAATCAAAAAACTTCCTCTCCATCGATCCCCGATTTTAATTTATAGACGACATATAATTGTTATAAACATCGTATGCAGAATATGAGTCAGAGAAATTAAAAGTTTAACACACGTACAAAAGAATGATTTCATACGGCCATATATATATATATATATATATATATATATATATATATATAGAGTAAAGTTATATCAAGATTGACAAATATTAGAGATAACGAGACACAAGACATTTTAGCCTTTTTGTGAAACTTTAACATAGTTTTATGAAACTTCAAAAATTGTGAATCTTTAACAAAATTGTGAAACTTTAAGACATTAAAGTTTCACAATTTTTGAAGTTTCATGAAACTATGTTAAAGTTTCACCAAAATGGCTAAAATCTTGTGTCTCAAGTTTCAGGTCTCATAATATTTAGGTGTCTCGTTTGAACTTGTTTATATATATATATATATATATATATATATATATATATATATATATATATATATATATATATATATATATATATAGAGGTAAGTTATATGAAGTCTACTAAATAGGGAAAGTACTGAAAGTACTGAGTTCGAAATACCAAAAATTCGAAATACCAACGGAAATATTTGAAATACTAACATGAAAGTTTGAAATATCAAGAAAAAAATGGTATTTTAAATACGAGGGGTTTGTCCCACGGTCCCAGATTCTAGAATGCTGGCCTGGACCTAATGACAACCCCTCGTATTTCAAATTCTTGATATTTCAAACTTTCATGTTAGTATTTCAAATATTTCCGTTGGTATTTCGAATTTTTGGTATTTCAAACTCAGTACTTTCAGTACTTCCAAAATTTATAGTACTTTGTTGAATCTATATATATATATATATATATATATATATATAGAAGTAGGTTCTTTCAAGTCATAGTATTCTAAGAAAGTCATCAAGTCGGAATCTCAGTCGTTAGATGCAACTAAATCAATGGTCAAGATTTATTGTCATTTTGCTAAAAAAAAAAAAGAAAAAGAAAATTACAAAAAAAAACAAAAAAAAAAAGAAAAAATAAAATTTTACATTGTCCAACAACTTTCACTGGTACCTAAACATTACATTCATTCCTATTCAATTTTCAAAATCACTTTCACTTTTCATTTCCTCTTTTCATTTCGTCTTCTCCCCTCCCAAATTCTCCATTGTTGTTCTGCAAATGACAATTACAAAAACCCTCAGCATGCATTCCTCGTTATTCCTCCCTAATTAAATAGGATTGGATTTTTATTTTATTTTTATTTTTTCTCATTTAATTTGTTTGGATTAATCTCAGCCCTCCATCAAGTGTCAATTCAAGGGCCCTAATTCCGACTTTATGACTCTCCCCTCATCATTGACTTGCTAGAACCCTTCTATATATATATATATATATATATATATATATATATATATATATATATATATATATAGAGAGAGAGAGAGAGAGAAGGGTTCAACTAAGTTGACTATATATTTTAAGTTGGTAAGTTTTATTTTCAGCCACTCATTTTAAAAATGAAACTTTAATTACTTGTAAGTGTAACTCTTAAGATATAGTCATCTATGAGTATAAAATGATAATAAAATGTTATTTTGACAATTATTTTTGCAATTTCAACCAATTTATAAAATTTTCAAAATTTTAATGCATATAATTTTGACATATTTCACTTTGAATTTATTAAATTTAAATGATTACGCGTGAAACTCTAGTTTTTTACAAGCGAAACTTTAGTTTTTATGTTTAAATCAATTGTAATCAGATAATAAGAATTGTAACTGTTGTATAATCAGAATAGTAACTATTGTACAATATGCGTGAAACTTTAGTTTTATGTTTAAGCTAATCAGAATCGCCAGATAATAAGATTTGTAATCATTGTATATTACGTGTGAAATCAGAGTTCTTTCTTGGTGAAACTTTAATACTGTAGTTGAAATTTCACCAATCAAACATAGCATTGATATCACTGGCCAGCCACCACCACGCCACCACCACCAAACATAGAATTAGGGTCTAGATTGAAACCGCCACCGCCACCGCCAATCACCGCCATAAAAATTTCGAGACCCCCATATTTGAAGGAAAAGAAAACCCTACCCTGGTGTCCCCTCGCCGCCGCGCCACCGCCACCGCCACCACCACCACCACCACCATTTTTCAGATCTGAAAAAACTAGATCTAAATAAAAATGTACAAATTAAGAAAAAAAACGAAAAACTCCGACAAAGGCAATGGCCACCCCACCACCACCACCACCAAGATCCTACACCCCATCACCACCACCACCTCCAAATAGATCCGATAAACTAGATCTAAATTAAAAAAGTGCAAATGAAAAAAACAAAAAACCACCCTAACCTAGTATTCATGTACAAGTACTCACCACCACCACACCAAATAAATCTGAAAAACTAGATCTATGGTGTCATGTCGTGGTGGCGGTGAAAAAAAAAGAAAAAAAAACCCGACAAAGGCAGCGGCGGCATGTCGTGGTGGCGGTGAAAAAAAAAAAAAAAGAAAAAAAAACCCGACAAAGGCAGCGATGGCATGTCTTGGTGGCCGGTGGTGTGGCCGGTGGTGTAATGGATGATGGCGGTGGTGCGGTGATGCGGTGGGGTAGGCTGTGCGGTGGTGGTTTGGTTTGGTGATGGTGGATGGTGGTGGTGTTTAAAGTTATGGTGGTTTGATTATGGTGGGTATGATATTTTAGGGTTTAGAGAGATTAGGGGTTGTTTAGAGAGAGAGAGGGAGTTGTTTAGAGAGAGAGAGGGAGAAATGCTGAGAATGAGATAGAGGGGTAGGGTTTTTACCTTTTAATCTCAGCCCTCCATTCTTTTTTAATCTAGGCCATTGATTTGTTTTGATCCAAGGGCCTAGATTGAAACTTATCAACTTAGTGAAAAAAAGGGAACTTAATTGAACCTAATTATATATATATATATATATATATATATATATATATATATATATATATATATATATATATATATATATATATTTATATATAGAGTTAGTGTATAATGAGTCCCTTATATATTTTCAGTCCGTGAGTCCCATTTTAAGCCCTTAGATCACAAAAATGGAGGGTGAGATTAAATCTCGGGAAAAAAAGTGCAGTTCAGACCAGGCCATTTGCCGAGTCAACAATAAGCATGCTTTTTAATGTAATGCTTTCAAACTCGCAATGCTTTCATTTTTTATTCACATTTGCTTTTTCAAGACAAAGAGTTTCAATTTTTTATGTGGAACTCACGGACTCAAATTTTTTGAGGGACTTAGTTTAACCTAATTCTATATATATATATATATATATATATATATATATATATATATATATATATATATATATATATATATAAACAAGATCAATTAAGTTGACAAATATTGGTACGCTGGCTACGGTGGTGAAACTGTTATTAATATTTTGTGAAACTGTTGTTCTTTGTAAATGAAACTGTATTTACTGTATTTCTCTCTTTATTAGTCTGGTATTAAATTTACAATTTCATTTACAAAGAACAACAGTTTCACAAAACATTAATAACAGTTTCACCACCGTAGCCAGCTTACCAATATTTGTCAACTTAATTGAACTTGACTCTATATATATATATATATTTATATATATATATATATATAGGGTTGAGTTCCCATGAGAAATACCCCTTATATGAGAAATATGAGAAGTAATCATAACCATTCATTGTTTTAATCTAAGGGTTGAGATTTATAGTTTTTTGGTGAGGGGAGATTTATTTATTTATTTTTTCTTTTTTAATGTGAGGGGAGATTTATTTTATTTTTATTTTTTTATGAGGGTGGATTTATTTTTTTGTTTTTTTTTTCTTTATGAGGGGGGATTTGTTTTTTTTTTGTTTTTTTTTTGTTTTATATTTTTTCTTTCATTTTTTTATTTTCTTTCTTTTTTTCTTTTTTTTTTCTTTTTTTTTTTCTTTTTTTTTTTCAATTTTTTTTTAATTTTTTTTTCTTTGTTTGTTTTTTTTTGTTTTTTTAATTTTATTTTTTTTTCAATTTTTTTTCTTAGCCATTTTTCATGATTTTATGTTCTTTTTTTTATCAATTTGATTGTTTGTTTTTTTTTCTTTTATATTTTTTTCAATTTTATGTTCTTTTTTTTTGCTTATAAAGTCTTCTCAATTATTTTGCCTAAACATCCGACATAAAGTAAATGAAATGAACCTCGTATTTGAATGAAATGAATCTCGTATATAAATGAAATGAATCTCGTATGTAAATGTAATGAACCTCTTTTGTAAATGTAATTAACCTCGTATGTAACTGAAATGAACCTCATTTGTTATTGAAATGAACCTCGTATGTAAATGAAATGAACCTCGTATGTACCTCGTATGTAAATGAAATGAATCTCGTATGTAAATGTAATGAACCTCGTTTGTAAATGAAATGAACCTCGTATTTGAATGAAATGAATCTCGTATGTAAATGAAATGAATCTCGTATGTATATGTAATGAACCTCGTTTGTAAATGTAATGAACCTCGTATGTAACTAAAATGAACCTCATTTGTTACTGAAATGAACATCGTATGTAACTGAAATGAATCTCATTTGTTACTGAAATGAACCTCGTATGTAAATGAAATGAACCTCGTATGTAAATAAAATGAACCTCGTATGTAAATGAAATGAACCTCGTTTGTAAATGAAATGAACCTCGTTTGTAAATGTAATGAACCTCGTATGTAAATGTAATGAACCTCGTATGTAACTGAAATGAACCTCATTTGTCACTGAAATGAACCTCGTATGTAAATTGAAATGTATCTCACTTATTCTAAAACAAACTTAAAGTTACATTAAAATGTACCTCGTGTGTCATTAAAATGTACCTCACTTTTACTAAAATGTACGCAATGCATACGAGGTTATATTACCTGAGATACATTTTAGCAATGCATTATGTAGATTTTAAATAGAAAGTAATAGACGTATAAAATGTGTACTTGAAATATGAAATTTAAATATAAATGTACCTCAAGTTATAGTATAATGTAACTCGTATGTTACTGAAATAATGTACATCCAGATTTAATAAAATGTATCTTGTATGTTACTTAAATGTAACTCACTTGTTACTAAAATGAAAAAAAATGAAAAACGAATAAAAATGAAAAAAGTTACAAAAAAAAAAAAACAACAAAATAAAATTTCAAACATTAAAACAACGAAAAAAAAATCAAAAAGAAAAAAATTTAAAAAAGAAAAAATTAAAAACAAAGAACCAAAAAAATGAAATTAAAAATAAAAAAATAATTTGAAAAATAAAAAAAGAAAAAAAAAAAAAAAGAAAAGAAAAAAAAAAGGAAAGAAAAACAATAATAAATCTCCCCTCAAAAAAAAAAAAAAAAATCTCCTCACAAAAAAACAAAAAAACAAATCTCCTCAAAAAAAAATAAAAAATAAAGAAAAGGAAAAAAGAAAAAAAAACAAATCTCCTCAAAAATGAATATCAACCCCCAGATTGAAAGAATCGATGGTTATGATTCTTTCATATTTCTCATCTAGTTTTCTTACCATATGAACCTAAATCTATATATATATATATATATATATATAGTTCATAATGGTAAATGTTTCAGTAAATACGGTAAGAATCATAACCATTGATTGTTTTAATCTAAGGGTTGATATTCATTGTTTGATTTTTTTTTTTTTTTTCTTTTTTTTGAGGGGAGATTTGTTGTTTTATTTTCCTTTTTTTTTTTTTTTTTTTTTTTTTTTTGTGATGGGAGATTTGTTTTTTTTTTTCCCTTTTTTTTTTTGAGGGAAGATTTTTTTTTTTTTTTATTTTTTATTTTTATTTTTTTTTGCGGGGAGATTTTTTTTTTCTTTCCTTTTTTTTGTAAGGGGAGATTTGTTTTTTTTTTTTTTCTTTTTTTTTTTTTTTGGGAGGGGAGTTTTTTGTTTTTTGTTTTTTGTTTTTTTTTTTTAGGGGAGATTTGTTTTTTTTCCTTTCCTTTCCTTATTGTTTTCTTTTTCTTTTTTATTTTTCAAATTATTTTTTTTTTATTTTTTTTTGTTTTTCCATTTTTTTTGTTTCTTTTTTCTTTTTAATATTTTTTTTTCTTTTTTCAATTTTTTTTATTGATTTTTTTTTGTTGTTTTAATGTTTGTAATTTTATTTTCTTTTTTTTTTTGTAACTTTTTTCATTTTTATTCGTTTTTCATTTTTTTTTCATTTTAGTAACAAGTGAATTACATTTAAGTAACATACGAGATACATTTTTATTATAACTGGATGTACATTATTTCAGTAACATACGAGGATCATTACATTTACAAACGAGGTTCATTACACTTACAAACGAGGTTCATTACATTTACATACGAGATTCATTTCATTTACATACGAGGTTCATTTCATTTACATACGAGGTTCATTTCAGTAACAAATGAGGTTCATTTCATTTACAAACGAGGTTCATTACATTTACATTCGAGATTCATTTCATTTACATACGAGGTTCATTTCATTTACATACGAGGTTCATTTCATTTACATACGAGGTTCATTTCAGTAACAAATGAGGTTCATTTCAGTAACAATTGAGGTTCATTTCAATTGCATACGAGGTTCATTACATTTACAAACGAGGTTCATTACATTTACATACGAGATTCATTTCATTTACATACGAGATTCATTTCATTGAAATACGAGGTTCATTTCATTTACAAACGAGGTTCATTACATTTACATACGAGATTCATTTCATTTACATACGAGGTTCATTTCATTTACATACGAGGTTCATTTCAGTAACAAATGAGGTTCATTTCAGTTACATACGAGGTTCATTTCAGTAAAAATTGAGGTTCCTTTCAATTGCATACGAGGTTCATTACATTTACAAACGAGGTTCATTACATTTACATACGAGATTCATTTCTTTTACATACGAGATTCATTTCATTCAAATACGAGGTTCATTTCATTTACAAATGAGGTTCATTACATTTACATACGAGATTCATTTCATTTACATACGAGGTTCATTTCATTTACATACGAGGTTCATTTCAGTAACAAATGAGGTTTATTTCAGTTACATACGAGGTTCATTACATTTACATACGAGATTCATTTCATTTACATACGAGATTCATTTCATTCAAATACGAGATTCATTTCAGTTACTTTATGTTGGATGTTTAGGATATAAGTCATGTACCAATTACATGTTATTAAGTTAAATTTCTCAATAACAAGTGAGAAATTTCAATAATATACGAGGTTCATTTTACTATAACTTGAGGTACATTTCAGTGAAAAGTGAGGTACATTTCAATAATATACGAGGTTCATTTTATTATAACGTGAGGTACATTTGCTAACAAGTGAGATACATTTCAATAATATACGAGGTTCATTTTACTATAACTCGAGGTACATTTCAATAATACAGGAGGTTCATTTTAGTAACAAGCGACGTAAATTTCAATAACATGCATTATAAAAACATATACATATTAAATTATCCCCAAAAAAAAAAGAACATAAAATTGAAAAAAAATATAAAAGAAAAAAAAAACAAACAATCAAATT
Source organism: Dianthus caryophyllus (assembly GCA_023091065.1). NCBI lineage: Eukaryota > Viridiplantae > Streptophyta > Magnoliopsida > Caryophyllales > Caryophyllaceae > Dianthus > Dianthus caryophyllus. The sequence continues at coordinate 3,614,784 of JALGRB010000019.1, read as the reverse complement.
GATAAAAAAGAATATAAAATCATAAAAATGGCTTTGAAAAAAATTTAAAAAAAAAAAAAAAAAAAAAAAAAACAAAGAAACAAAAACAAAAAATTGGAAAAAAAAGAAAAAAATAAAAATAAAAATAAAAAATAAAAAAAAAGAGAAAAATGAAAGAAAAAAAAAAAATTTAAATCCCCCCTCATAAAAGAAAAAAAAAAAAAATACCCCACATAAAGAAAAAAAAAAATAAAATAAATCTACCCTCATAAAAAAAAAGAAATAAATAAATAAATCTCCCCTCACATTAAAAAAAAATAAAAAATAAAAAATAAATCTCCCCTCACCAAAAAACTATAAATCTCAACCCTTAGATTAAAGCAATGAATGGTTATGATTATTTCTCATATTTCTCATATAAGGGGTATTTCTCATGGGAACTCAACCCTATATATATATATATATATATATATATATATATATGAACTTGTATTCAAGAACCAAAGAAATTCAAGAACCATACATTTTACGTAATAAGTTTTGAACCATTTATTTATTTTTATTGCACAACAATGATAAATACTCCATATAATGTAGCTCAATGTTAGAATAGCCAGCCTAGATCTTCTGTCAACGTGACAAAAAAAAATAAAACAATTATACATGTAGGCCTATTTTCGCATTTATTTCTTTAGTGCTAACTTGTTTTCGATCAATATATTTTGGGGTCATTTGATCCAATGCGGTAAAATAAAACTCTCTGTATATTATTTGAGTTAAGTATAGATTACTTACTAAACCTAAGAAAAATATTCCCAAATGTTACGGGTCAAGAATAATTTGCAATGATAGATTATTACAAATGTACAAATCCTGCTACACGAATAATCTTTGCAAAAAGAAAAAAAAATACTTTAGGAATTAGTTTTAGGGTTGAAACTTAAAACCTCTTATATCGTATATGTTTACTCGTAATAAATAATCGTACCCAAAATCTTAAACAATTAATTGGAACTATAGATTCATTCGTCGTCAAGCAAAAAATGTACTCTTAAATTTTTGGGAAAAACTATAGACTCACTTGTGGAAAGATCAGATCGTAAATCAACGATACTTCGTATATATAATATAAGGTATGCAGAAGCGACGACTAATATCAAGTGTTATTTTGTCATTTAGATTTGTCTACTTTAATTTTAACGTTTGTTGTATATATCGTATGACTTTTAATTAATGAAATTGTTTTTCCGTAAAAAAATAATAATTTGAAACTCTAGTGTTATACCCTAATATATAACTCAATTAAGGAAGTTCGTGTAAGATATTCGTTGTACTAAAATGACAAGTTATATCTGATATACTTTTAAGTACATTTACAGGAAGATGAAAATGAAAAAAAATAAAAAATAAAAGTGGCCCAAAAAAACATAATTATGAGAAGATAAAAAGAAGAAGAATCACGGAAATAAATTTGCACAAAATAATTTGCACAAAATAACAAAGATACAGCTTTAGAGATTGCTACTTCTTATATATTATAGGATATTTTGTGACATACTTCCTCCATTTCTTTCAATTCTATACAGGGGCGATTTTAGACTTTTTGGACTGTGGGTGCCAATTAAACTTGACAAATGGATCCGTCAGGTTATATGAGTCGAGAAAAAAATATCAGCGGTATAATAGGAGTCGGATAAAAGTTAAAATCCGGATCAAAACAAGTTTCTAACATTTTTTTTAATGATTTGGTAAAATAGTGTCTTAAAAGAAAAAAAAAAATTAGAGTTTTGGATTAGAAATAAAACTATTTACCCTTATGGGGTGCATGTAGATTCGATTTTCTTAAGCCACAAAACGCTATCGCGCGAGGCATTTTACCTGGTTAAATTAATTAAAAGAAATGAGTTGTAGAACAAAATGTCGTTTGAGGTGGCGTTTTCAATGAACTAAAAAAGACCACTTAAGATGGTGGTTTTAAACGAAGTAAAATAACAAAAGTAAATTAAAAAAAATTAAAGAAACAAAAAAAGGCCATTGCGAAAGGCGTTTTTCGAAATGAAGTTCCTCTTAAGTTATAAAACTATGTTTATCTTGGTCTCGAATAACGTTTAAGTTTAGACGAAAGAATAAAAATTATTAAATAATAGAAAAGTAAATGAAATGTTCAATTAAAATAGGTGAAATAAATGTTTTGATAAAAATAGTAAAAGTGAAGTGAATTTGAAAAAAAGAGCTATCAATATAATTTAATAAATGTTGACTCATTAATTATCAAAATGCATGTGGCTTAATGGTAGTAGAGTTGGTTTGTGGGTTGTTAATTAGGGGTTCAAATCTCCTTTAATACATATTATTTTTTTTTTTTTTTTGGTAACGAGGGGTTTATTCCCCTACTTGTGCAGGCATTCCAAATACCACCATGGACCATGTAAACCACCCCTGAGGGCCGCCGTGATACCATACATATTATTTTTTTTTAACCATACTTATTAATTTTTTCCCGAAAAAGTGTGGGTGCCATGGCACTCATGGCACCCGCACTAAAAACGCCCCTGCACCAAGCTGACTAATACAACCTTACAAAAATCAAATTATGAGTTAATATAGAAATTAATGATTCCATGAGTGTTAAAATATAACCATGTGTGACTGAGAATGTTATATTATTGTTATACCCCATCTCTTTATTTTATCGTGGTATAAGAGTAATGTGATTTTCTTATCCAAATAAATCTTGTTCACTAGTAGCCCATAAGTTCTATAAATAGAGGCATATAGCGTAACCCTAAAATCACACATCAAACTTTAAAACAAATTACTTAGCAATTACTTTAGAAGTTTAATATTTTATTTGTTGAAAATGTCTCCTAGTTCGACCCACTTAATGCTAAAGAACACCATTTGGCAACTGGCCATACAAACCTTTTCAGGTATATTCGTATTGTAATTGATAGTCCCTTTAGACGAAATTAAGTGTCCACGTTTTTATTTTGAAATATGTTAAATGTTTAAATTTTATTTACTATAAATAAAAACAAGAGACTTGATTTGAAAGAAGGCACTGTTATTTTTGCCGCGCTCGAAGTGTTCGTTCATACTTTTCAATCAATTAACGTACCACATTTGTTTAATGGTCCACTTACAAGTTACAAAAAAACCTAATGATCATGGTGTTCCACCTTTACTATTTGATTACTTAACCTAATATATGTGGCAACATAAAATTTATTTGCTTAATCATGATCACAATAATATTAATTAACCTATGATAAAAGATTTAGATATCGTAACACTTTACTATATAATTATCACAATAATAATTGCAGTAGTCGTGTTTTACTTGAATATTATATTTATGTTCAACTTAGATTTAAGGGTCCTTCAACTTTAATTTACTCCTTAAATAATTGTCACAAAAATAATTCTCTATCATCAACTCTCACTGCTGAAACTTGAAAAGAGTGCGCATTGGTGGCAATTTTATCTATAAATATTACTTCCTCCATTCCAAAATAAGTGTCCCTTTTAATTTTTCATAAATCCCAAAATAAGTGTTCCCTTTGGAAAAATTACTAAATTATCAAATTGTCATTCTTATTGTGTAAATGTGTAGTGCTAAGTTCTCTCAATGAAAATATTAGTATAGGGTATTCTTCTACTTAGCTCTCAAAACAATATTAGCATAGGGTAAAATTAGAATTATAAGAAAATATTGTGAAGATTAAGGGATGAGAGTAACTTTTTCTACATTTTTAAATCTAAGGTTTAGGCAAAGGAACACTTATTTTGGGATTGAGGAAGTATATTAAATACTTGAGGTGGTTGTTTCACAGCAAAAGATATCGAAAATGCTTGACTCATTTGTAATGAGAGGATCAATGACACTTGTGTGGCCTTGAGATGTGTTTGATCGCTGGTTATTCGTGAATGTACTACTATTTGTTTTAATACGTTAGTGTACCCTATTGCGCTTCTTATGTACGTAATATATTTACGTATATTATTGTCGCAATTATATGTACTTTGTCTGTGTATGTAATAAGATCTGAAAAGGCGGTGCTATTGTGGGATTAATGTGTTATTCCTTTCATTTATTGCCTGGAAGCAGATATTGATGGGTTAAACATCGTGTGTCTCAAAAATAAATTTATAACTAGTGATACGACCCTTGAAATGCATGGGATGTTTTAAAGTCCTGTTTATATTCAAATTTGTAATTTTGGTGTCGTTCATGTATAACATAAGTAAGAACCCAAATTTTGGTAAAAATCCATCTATATTTGTTGATGTTATTATGAAAGACTGCACTCTAATCAAGTATACTAGTATTCGTTGACAAAACCACATAATTTTTGCAACAATTTTCCTGTAGTGACTCATCGAGTTTTTTGGGTGACCCTTGGAATATATTAACACGATGACGCGTTTATGTTGATGTCTGTCTTTGCAGCAGTGTTCTAAGCTAAAACACAGATCTAAGTACACGAACTTACACATAAGTTTCTGAGGGACTGGAAACCGTCGATCCATATTACATTTCATGATTTACAAATAATACCGTGCGAATAACATTTGTCAAGAAATTCAATCCATCCTCAACATTGATAAAATTCTCGACAAAAATCACACTACAACATTTTCGCAACTTAAGTCTACCATTACTACTTTATGCATGTGAGCCCTCATGAGGAATACAACACCAATGGTACCTTATGTGGTGGGCTTGGGAGGAATTAAGTGACATGGAACTATGGAAGCCAATTTGTGCAAATATGTGCAGGTGGCATGCAGATGATGTTTCATTTGATTTAGTAGTTTTGGGAGGAAGAACTGTTTAGGTGAGTTAGATCAATGCATTGGTTAATTTTGTATTTTTAGGTGTTATATAGAATAGTACTCCATGCATATACTCCCTCCGTTCCACAATGTTAGTCTCATTTACCTTTTTGAAAGTCAAAGTTTTGTAACTTTGACTGTCTATAACATAAAATCTATACAAAATTGTTATACGATAATTTAATAAGATATTTACATTCGTTATTAAATTATCTTTCATAATAATATTTGATTTTCAATTGAAATTTTTTTGCATATAAGCGATGAAAAATATGGTTGAAGAGGCGCGTTGGAGACCGCGTAAAGTCAAAGCAGAACTAACACTGTGGCACAGAGGAGTACATATTAAGATTTTCTTTATCTTAAAATTTTAGTTGTTAGTTGGAGACAAAGAAAAACACAAGTTAAATTTTAAAAAATATATATGTTGATACAATATACATTATATAATCATTAGCACATTTCTTTTAGTAATCTTAATTTTAAGTTGTCATTTAAAGTATTTAGTTTCAAAATTTATTTTTTTTAATGGAAAAATTCATTTATTAAAGTCATACAACATTTATAATAAACGTTAAAAATCAACCTACACAAATATAAACGAATCAAACAAATTAAGTATTCAATATAACAAAAAACATACTACCATACTTGATATTGACCACTTCTACATGCCCTAAATTACTCTTTTAATCACAATATTTTTCACTCATTTTTATTTCTCAATTTTTTTGATGAATTAAATAACTTCATTAAAAAACTTCACAAAATTACAAGTAACCATTAACTAGAATCTTTTTTTTTTTTTTTTTCACAAAATACATAGTGCTCCAACACCAACTATCACCACGAAAAGTATCAACACTAACACAACACCCCACCCACCAGCCTGCTAACCTACCACTGTTGTTCCAACCACTGTCTCCCTAAACTGTGTCGCCCTCCACCAACATCAACTGTAACACCCCCATTTAGACGAGGCGGACCCCACCTATATAAAAGTGTTACGGGGTCGAGATAAAGTCTCACACGGTACTTGTATAACATTGTTTAACATATGACTTACACAATTTATTACAACTCAACGACACTCGAAATACAACGTGATAAAACATGACTACAATCAAGCTCGTAAGCGCGATACGACTATAAGACAAAATTCGTGGCGTGACACATCGCTATCTCCTCTAGCCAAACTCCACTATACGCTTCCCTCAATCTCAATACCTACAAGGAGAGGGGTTAGTCCGGTTCACATCACCAACAAGTCACCAAGGGACACACAAATCAAACATACATAATCATATTTCATCACCGTCTCCGTTTCACAAACCTCCTCAACATTTCCATTACACAAACCTCCTCGACATTTCCATTACACAAACCTCCTTTGTTGGGAATTTTTTAAGGGGGATAATAATTTTATTCATTTGCACAATAAAATCGAGGTACAACCATGAAATATATAGGACTACAAAATCGTAACTGACGTCTTTACTAGGAACTTGAATGACACTCAATAATGACTATAATAAAAATACTCATAAACTCTATAATAAAGAACTCATTAAACTTCTCATTGTAACCTACAACAAATAATTAAATGTTAAGAATTTGAATAAATTCTCAACATCCTTATCTTTAATCACAAACCTAACACTATTTCACAACCCTCCTTATCATGTCACAAATGAATGCCAAACCGTACCAACGTCAAGCCACGCACAACACACACACACACACAATCAAATCACGTACATTAACAAGTGCAAACCAATCCAAGCTCAGCCACGCATAAATTTAGTTCGTTTTCGATTCAATTCGGGTGAACACGTGAGTTGGGCATAATCCGGATAACTTACATCGTGTGTTAGGTTATTTGTCCAAATATTTTCACCGAATTTTCTCGGTTCGGTAGATTTCGCTAGGTTTACCTTTTTATACTTCATAACCACGCTTTATCGTAACTTTCACATTTAAAATGATATATTCCTGCGGAATTCACATTTTGAATAACTAACATAAAATAATGTTGAAACTTTTTATTTATTTATTTATTTATTTATTTATTTTTTTAATTTAGATATAAAATATTGATGTAGGGAAACAACTATTATTGTGCTAATTACGAATTAAAATGATATATTCTTGTGGAATTCACATTAGTCAAATTCCGTATACAAGATATTAAGGGACTTCAAAAAACTGTTTGACTCAGTATTCAATTTTTATAGGTTCTACGAGTATATTTTATCCGGGTAGTATTTCGTTTCAAGATTCGTCCCTGGCTATATACATAAAACTTTTGTTATCACCCTTTGATCAATTACACAATTCTAAACTTTTCTTTTGCATGAATTGTGCCTCAATCACTTATTTCATATCAACTACAGCAATTATTTTAATCTTGATTGAATACATCTAATTTGTAATCATTGCAAAACCCGTTCTAACCATTTTGAAAGAAATATTCCTCCGTTAGATTGATTTTCTTTTTGTGCTTAAGATGTTCCCAAAGTGAGGTATTTGTGTTGTCACCTAAATACAAAGTATTACCAAAGTTTATTTACAAAATTCGATCGTATTTCGTCGGAGTTCATAAGGTGCATAAGTCAAATCACTTAAAGAAATAATTTGTAACACCCCATTTAAGCCGGGCGGACCCACCTAAATAGCGGCGTTCTGAGGACGTGAGCAGGTCCATAGGCAAACACCTGTAAACTCAAGAAATAACACCTGTATATATATATATATATGACCCGAAGCGTCAAAAAGAAAACAAAACTCAAACTACAATTGTCACTTAAGACAAGATCAAAGCTCTGAGGCTAAAATCAGAAACGATAAAATATAGTGAGACGTGTAACACCCAGTGTTAATTTAAACTAATTAATTAGGAAATCTATAATTAGACGATCGCGCAAATCGAAAATTTCAAGAAATGAAAAATCAAACCCGAAAATTTGACTTTTGGACACCAAAGTCAAATTTTATCCTCTTCCATTTTTCTTACACAAGTCACACGCTTCTACTTATACCTTTAATTTACATTTAACATTATTTCCTTTTTGTTTTTAATGAAACCCGTATAAACATTTAGGGCCTAACTTTCGGAGGCCATAAAATGGTCATACGGACTCGGAATCGAGCGAAACAAAAGCCTAAACCACATAACTTTTCGAGACGTATTTAATGACGCTATTTTCGTAGCCATCAGACCTGCCTAGCTCAAACTGAATTTTCTGCACTCATTTCGAAGGCCAAATTTCATTCTTCGCCGCCCCTATTTTGGAAATGTATTTTCGACTCGAAATTTTCAAACTCTTAATTTTAATTTATATTCCTAGAAATCATACTGACACGTTACTACGCCTAATAAAATTTTACAATGAAAACGGTTTTTAATCGAGACTTTTTCGCGTGCACGCAAATCGAAATTTCAAAAACAAAATCGGGCCCATGATCCTCATGTGAGCCGGCCCCCTTGGTCTTTGTACAAGACCACACTCCTTCCCTTCCTCTCTTACACTCACATACTTCTTACACTCTTACACATCCTCTTACACACACTAGCACACATGCTACTCTTACACTTCTTACACCCTCATGACCTTACACATTTGACTTTCCATACACAAGATAATGCACACAACTTCCACACACATTACTACTACTAACTCTTTGCTAGTATTCACTACTACTACATTCACTACTACTACATTCATGTTATTACTACACACTCTAGTATTTTACTACTACAAACTCTCATTTACACAAACACAAAAAAATTGCTAAGTCATTTTCTCTACAAATAACAAAGTACTCTAATACTTTAGTAAGAGCAAACTCATCCTCATCTTCCATATTCATGAAGCTCTTCATACTCTTCATTTCATTTCTTCCCTAAACTTTTATCTCTTGTCTTTAATTTCTTAAACACTTAAATTAATCCTCCACCATTTTTATTTAGTAATCACTTTCTCTTTTACTTGTAACTATTTTGAACATAAAACAAATTGATTAAAATCTACTCACTACATAAAAATAAAAATGATACTACACTTTAAATTTTAGTTTAGCTTACTTTAAATAATTACTAACTTAGTTTATGTTTCATTTGTATGTACTAATCTTTCCAAAGAAGAGGAGCAAGGTGGAGCCATCGATCTTAGTATCTTCGACCATATTATCGACCAGATAATTACTAGGATTTTATTCTACTAACCTAATCAAGGTGCCTCTCAGACACTATAATTGTTGAGCACTAATTTAATTGAGCATGTGTTATTTTCCTAAATGATGTTTCGGTGCATGTATGATTTATTTTGCCACATAATTATCATATGTCAAATTAGAAGACAAAAATCATAAAATAACATTGTGTATGTCACCTAATACCACACGGCATACCCTATAATTTTTGTCTAATTTTTCGTTTTAATTTTTGTTAATTGCATGCTTAAAATACTATGAATAATATGTATATGAAAATATGATTAGTTTATGTTTTGGACTTGAAATGAAATTGTTGTGAAATTGAAATGTTGTTAGAGTATTTATGAGCATGAAACTATTGTTGTTATTTTGATGTTTGAAATAAATTTACTTTTGTGTGTTAATGTTTGTATATAAATTTCACTCATGTTAAATACATAAATAATATAAAGTAAGTTAGTTGTTGAATTAGAAGTATAAAAATCAAAATATAATCTTGAACACAATAATATATATACACGGCTATTTCAAATGAAATGGACCAAGTTTTAGTTTTAATTTTTCTAAATAACATATTATGATTAGTTTAGGTAAAGTAGACTTGTAGGAAAAATTTGAGAAAATTATATAAACATATACAAATTTGACTAATTAATGTTCATATGAAAAATATTGGGTTCTTCACTTCTTCAAGTGTTCTTCATTTAAGTAACTAGTTTGATTCATAAATTTTATAAAGTTTTACTTAAATGTTGTTTTAATCCACTAGTGAATAAATACCATACTAATTATATAAGTTAAATAAGCTAAATCTTTATAATGGAAAAATTAGAAATTTAAAGTGAGTAAAAATACTATTCATAATTGAAATAAAATAATTAGTGAAAATCGTAAACTAGTTAAATCGCTTTAGTATGATTTAAATGATTAGTATATAAAAACTTTAAGTCAAAAACCGATAAAATTAGAAAACGAAAACAAATTGCTAAGTGAGTAAAGGGCCACGGCCTAGGGCTTGTTTTTGGACCAAAAATGATTTTGTCACTTTTTATTTTTATCACTTAGATAAATTAATTGGTTAAAGTAATGAATTATGAATAAAAACGAAAAAAAAAAAAAAATAGATAGATAACATAATAAACCACACGGCATCCACCCTATTTTTGGGTCAATTTTGATCAAAATAAATTTGTCACTTAGTCACTAAATTTGATTACTAATTAGGTTTATACTTGATTGTTTAATAAATCGTTAATAAAAAAAAAGAATCAACGAAACCGATAAAAATGAACGTTACATGTATTAAAAATGAACAAGTTCGAGTGTTACTACCTTTGCTTAAATTTGGATGTGGACATACGGACTATTTTAAATGAACTACGACAACCTCGCTAAAAATGGAAACCGCTAAAATTCTAGTTAAGCATATGACTAAATTTAACCGAGTTTTACTTTTGAAATATTATTTAAAATCACTAAGTACAAAATGAACTTAACAACTTTGAAACTAGAATTTTATACTTAGTAAATAAAAAGCTTAGTTTTATATCTAAAAATAACCTAAGTATAAAATTTGTGTAGAGTATAAAAATACTAAGTATAAAGAAAATATAATACTAAATACTAAGTATAGAAAAAGATACTGAGTATAAGAATACATGTACGTATAAAAATACATATAAATACGAAGTGTAAAAATACGTACAAATACGAAATACGAAAATACGAATACGTATAAAAATACGAGGAATAGTAAATACGATGAATAGTAAATACGGTGCATAGTAAATACGATGAATAGTAAATACGATGAATAGTAAATACAATGAATAGTAAAATAATGAATAGTGAAAATATTTAAAATTTACGTACGGACTCCAAATAATTAATTAAGTTTTTCTGTGTGTTCTGTTTACCTGAAAAACTGTTAGAACTAAAATTTCATTATACAAAGTTTGACGATATATTTAAGTTTCAGAATTATTATTTATTAAGTTTGAACGAGGAAATAAGAATTGGAGAAACCGAACTACCTGAATAAAATACTTGGATTGTTCGTCATGTTGCGACTCTTGAAATTCGATGTTAATGAGGTAGCTGTATATGGGGACTTGGGCTCCCTCCCAGAGTTGCCCAAGGCGAAATAACGATCTTAAGATTGCTACTCGACACCAGATATACAACCTCGGAGATGGGGCATCCTTGATATTTCCGTGGGCCCATATATTAGTAATTGGAAACGCCACCCATCCGGGTACAGTCTTTGGTGATAGTCGAACTTTTCGTTGGTGATACCTTTTGAATAGCGAATACGTATGATCCTCGATAGGTAGTGTATGCATACATTAGACAAGGGATATGGCCGTCCTTATTACCTTAGATATCTCTAGCTTGTCGACCATGTCCAAGTTATGTTGGCCCCGATTGCTATTGCGCGGATTATGTCTGCATGCTTCGCCTTACTAACGAAGACTCATCGGTTATCACATGTTGAATGCATTTCCTTGTCTTGTTTTGATTGATTTTGGTCGAATGATGGGTTTCATGAGTGTTGAAATACGACTTGTTGTGAATGATTATTTATGAGTGTGGTAGTTTATGTGATTTGATTTATACTCGTGTTTTGAACCATCATGATTTCCTTATGTGTTTTAATTGCCTACCTGTTAATTGTTTTATTTATTTTTATACATTACATATGTTTTAGAACTGCATGTGTCGAAAGAGTGTGCGAGAGAATGATGGAAAATTTGTTGCAGGTACCCCGAGACAAACGTTAATCATGCTGGGGGACGGTTTACCTTTTATTTTGTACTCCTTTTGAGAGATTGTAACCGAATATACTCTGTTTATCCTTAAACTCGTATTATGTATATTGAGTTTGTAAGACGATAACAGCTGGTTTGTAATATATAGACTTAATTAATTTTCCGCCATAGTTTAATTAAAGTCACGAAAAACCAGGTTGTTACAGTTGGTATCAAAGCGCTGTCTTGCGACCGTGAATAACTTAAAGTTATTTCATATAGCGAGACGACACCTGGGCCAGACATATACATACTATATGTCTAGCATAGACTTATAGGATCAAATAATAAATTAGAAATCTCTAGACCGCTAAAAATAATAACTTAGATCATTTTAAAATGTGAGAAAGGGTAGAATCTTAAGGACCGACCTGATAATAAATAACTAGTTAGATGTGAGCTAGAATCCTTACCTTTATATTTCTCTGCTTGCTATTTGCTCTATGGCTAACTCTAGTCTGACAAAGGCCCCTAGGATGACGTCCTTCAGTTACTCCCGTAACAATTTACCACGACGTCCACCGATGATGCCACTGGATGTATATATACATGGCCAAGCCCACGTCATAGAGCAGTAAGTGGAAGCCAATGGGATCACAACGAGCAGACTGTAACAACCCGGTTTTTCGTGACTTTAATTAAACTAAGGCGGAAAATTAATTAAGTCTATATATTACAAAACCAGCTGTTATCGTATTACAAACTCTATATACATAATATGAGTTTAAGATAAACAGAGTTATTTGATTACAATCTCTCAAAAAGGAGTACAAAATAAAGTTAAACCATCCCCTGCATTCAATAGCGGTAGTCTCGGGGTACCTGCATTAAACTCTCATCATTTTCCCGCACACTCTTTCGATACATGCAATTTCTAAAGCAATATGCAGTATAAATAATGAATAATAAATAAGCAAGGAAAACAAATAGCAAGTATGCAATTAAAACACATAAGGAGATCATGATTATTCAATACGAGTATAAACCAATCAAATAACAACCCACGCTCACAAACAATCATACTCAACAAAATCACATTCCAATACTCAACCAAGTCATTCCGATAATCATCAAACAAACAAGGAAATACATTCAAACATATGTTAACTAGTGATTGTTCATTAGCGAGGCGGAAAGCATGCAGGCGTAATTTCGCAATAGTAGACCAGGGCCAAGCAGTTGGGCGTGTCGACACACTGAGACAACAAGTGGGCCAGGGCCAAGCAGTTGGACGTGGATGACATACTAGACGTCCGCGCAATAGCGGTCAGGGCCGAACAAAGCGGACGTGTCTGAACAGGCTAAGGATACCTAAAGCGATAAGGACAGCCAAATCCCGAGTCTAATGTATGGATACACCACTATAGATAGGTTCGAGATCATACCCGCCCTCGAGTAAGTAGTCACCTAATAATACGACTATCACCTTAGGCGGGTACCGGGTGGGGCTGGAGTTTCCAATTTCTGTAGTATGGGCTCACGGAGATATCAATCATGCCCCATCCCTGAGGTTGTATATCCCGCACCGAAATAATACTTTATATAAAAATATTAGATCGCCTTTAGCAACTACGGGAGGAGCCAAAGTCCCCATAGACAGACTACCTCATTAACTTCAATTCAAGAGTCGCGACATGGCGAACAATCCAAGTATTTTATTCAAGTATTTCATTTTCTCAATTTCTTATTTCCTCGTTCATTCAAATTAGGTGGCAATTCTGTAACTTAAATATATCGTCTAACTTTGTATAATGAAATTTTAGTTCTAGCAGTTCTTCAGGTAAACAAAACACATAGAAAGACTTAATGCTTTATTTTGTGTCCGTTCAGTAAATTTTAAATATTTTCACTATTCATTATTTTACTATTCAATCAGATTTACTATTCATCGTATTTACTATTCATCGTATTTTACTATTCATCGTATTTTACTATTCAACGTATTTTTATTCGTATTCGTATTTTCGTATTTCGTATTTGTACGTATTTTTATACGTATGCGTATTCTTATACTTCGTATTTATACGTATTTTTATACGTACATGTATTTTATATTTATTAGTATTTTGTCCATGCTTAGTATATAAATTTTTAATACTTAGTATCCTTTATGTTTATGATATTTTACTTAAGTACAAAAATCAAGTTTTATTTTCTAAGTATAGAATTCTAGTTTCAAAATCGTTAGGTTCGTTTTGTACTTTAGCGATTCTTGAAAATATTTAAAAGTCTAGTTTTAAAAACGTTAAGTTCATTTTGTATTTAGTGATTTTGAAATATATTTTAATCAAAGTTGTTAAGTTCATTTGTACTTAGTGATTTTGAATGATATTTCAAAAGCAAAACTCTAAGTTAAATTTAGTCGTATACTTAACTAAAATTTTAACGGTTTCAAATTTTAGTGAGGTTGTCGTAGTTCATTTTAAATAGTCCGTATGTCCATATTCAAATTTAAGCATAGGTAGTAACACTCGAGATGGTTCATTTTAACACGTGCAACGTTTATTTTAATCGGTTTAGTTGATTCTTTTTATTAATGATTCATTATATAATCTAATATAATCCTAATTACTAATCAATTTTAGTGACTAAGTGACAAATTCATTTTGATCAAAATTAGGTCCATTTTTAGTGTAAATGCCGTGGCCTTTATTTATTTAGCTATTTATTTCTTTTTTTGTTTTTATTCATAATTCATTACTTTAACTAATAAATTTACTTAAGTGATAAAAATAAAAAGTGGAAAAATCATTTTTGGTCCAAAATTAGCCCTAAGGCCGTGACCCTTCACACATGTACCATTTATTTTCGATTTCTAATTTTATCGGTTTTTAACTTAAAGTTTTTATATACTAATTATTTAAATCATACCAAAGTGATTTAACTAGTTTACGATTTTTCACTAATTATTTTATTTCATTTATGAATAGTGTTTTTGTGACACTTTATTTTTCCAACTTTTATAATTTAGTGATTTAGTCTATTTAACTTATATATTCATTATTTAAACTTTTCAATAATGACTTTAAACAATAATAAAATAAAACTTATATTTATTATGAATCAAATTAGTCCTTTATGTGAAGAACACCATGAATATGTGATGAATCCAATTATTTTTCATATGAACATTTTTAACTCAAATTCTTATATTATCGTTTTATTTTCTCAAATTTTTATGGTATGTCTAATTAACCTAGACTAATCATAATATGTTATTTAGAAAAATTAAAACTAAAAATTGGTCCATTTATTTCAATATAGCCGTGTATATGTATATATGTTTATGATTTTTGATTTTTGATTTTTATACCTCTAATTCAACAACTAATTTACTTAAATCATTTATACATTTAACAAAAGTGAAAATCATATACAAACATTAACATACATAAGTAAAGTCATTCAAACACAAGAACATCAACAAAAACTCAAGAACACATATAAATACTTTTAAAACATTTAAATTCATAACAAATTCATTTTAAGTCCTAAACATAAACTAATTATATTTTCATGTTCATCTTATACTTAGTATTTTAAGCATGCAATTAACAAAAATTAAAACGAAATATTTAGTGAGAAAATTAAGGGTGGCCGTGTGGTTTCATGTTGAGCAATATATTTTATTTTTCGATTTTTGTCTTCTAATTTAACATATGATTACTAGGTGACAAAATAAACTATGCATGCATCAAAAATATTAACATATAATCAAATTCGAGGCGCTTATCACATAAGTGTGCGGGAAGCACCTTAGTTAGGTTAATGAAAAAGATCCTAGCAGTTGTCGGGATCAATGATATGATCAAACTGGCTCAAGTCTACGCCCCCTCCTTGCTCCTCGTCTTTGGTTAAAATAAGTACATAAGAATGTAAATAAACAAGTTAGTGATCTATTTTAGAACTAAACTAACTATACTAAAATTTTTAAAGTGTAGTATTATTTTTAGTTTAGGTGAAGTAAATATTTTAAATGATTTTGATTTATGTTCATGTTTATATACTAGTTATAAAGAAGAGGTGATTAACAAATATAAGTGGTGGAGGAATATGGTAAGAGCTTAAGTGAATTATAAACATGAAAATAAATAATTTAGTAAGAAAAGTGTAAGGAAGAATATGAAGATCAATGGTGTGCTTGAGCTTGAAGATGAAGATAAGCTTACTATGATCTTGAGTATGAGTTTATTTAGAGAGGAAATGATTTAGAAAAATTTGTTGTGTGTGTGTGTGTAAGTGGTAGTAGGTAGTAGTAGTTGTGGTAGTATTTGTGTTTTGTAATATAATCTAATGTGAATGCATATGTATTTAGTTGTATTATCATTTAATTTAAATAGGCTACTATGATGATGAAAATGTAGAGTGTAAGAATGGATTACACATGGTGCAAAAGGAGGTAAGGTGTGTAAGAGTAGGGAAGAAAATGGAAGAAGCAAAGTTGGACCAAAGGTCCCAAATATCTCGGCCACCTTGCACAACAAGTCCCGAATTTTCGTTTTGAAATTTTTAGATTTACTGCGTCTGAAAAAGTCTCAAAATAAAATATATAGTCTTGAAATAATGTTTTGAAGTAAGATCGAAAATAAAAATGAAGAAAAACGTTGAAGGGTGATCAAAACAAAAATTGGCCTTAGGATCCTCGAAACTTTGAAATAAAATCTTGTTGGATCGAAATATATATTTTTTTTTTGTGGAATGTTACTGAATTAAATCATTATGCTTAAACGTCAAAAATTTTACCAGTTTAGGCTTAGTGTAACTCAATATATCGAGTTTTAGCGAAAGTGTTAGTTAAATCAAAGTGAAATAGTAATTTGATATTATTATTATATGTTTTGTTAGTAATAATCAAAATGATTAAGCTTAACTAGTTTTTAATTAGATTAGGATTATGAGTAAGTATATTTAAGAAAAGATTAGGTGACTTAATCACAATTAGGTGGCTTGGTCTTTTAGTCAATGTTTGACCTCGATTTGCGTGCCAAAATTTGTCGTTGAGAAATTTGTCGTAGGTGTTTCATTTGATTTATCGAGTTTGAATAAGTAAAAATAAAGTTCAAATTTGAAGTATATCAAAATAGTTTTAATTCAGGTGCGAGCAAAGTTGTAGCGCATTGTGTTAGAAAAATATTGGGCGAGATTGTTGAATTAATGATTTGCGCAACTATAATAGGCTTAACTTGACATGGAGTGTTACATGTTTAGCGAAAAAATTGATCGCATTTTTATTATAAGGAAAAAGGTTGAATTTAATTTAAGGAATTAAATTCTTTTATAAAATTGTGTTACAAAAACACGGGGTGTTCTGATCCTACCCCTTAAGAAAAGTTTCGTCCCCGAAACTTGGATAGAGTGGATAACTGCTCGAGGTTGAACAAGGCAGTTAGAGAGAATATTGAGATTTACGCATTTGGATAATAATATTTGGTTTTATTGGAATAAGACTTGTTGAAAAGTTTGAGTTTTCAATTTAGTATCGAAGCGTCGGATAGAGGGAAAATATTGGAGAATAAAATCGCGCTTGTTTTATAAATGAGGTATTTAAATAAGTATAGAAATGTTACTAGAATGTTATTTCTGAAAATGACATGAAAGAGGTTCACAAAAAGGTAGGGTCTAGAAGTTTTGTACGGATTTAAATGAAGTTAAAATATTAAGAGTCTTAGGAATAAAAATAATTTATTTAGTTTTGAGAATACGTGTTAACCATAAAATTGTTTGAAAATAAGAAATTTCAGATTTTAGTAGGACTTTAACATAGTCTAATTATAGTCCTACCCCCTTAAGAAGTTTTAAACGTATATACCTAATATTATTATTTTTACTTCTAATGACCACTGAAATAAAATATATAGCCTTAGGAAAAGGAACGGCAATGAGGGAAAAATGGATAAAAGTCGCAGTGATCATAAGGAGGATATGAGCTTTATTAAATTTTAGAGGAATATTGGTTATCGTGGAATGGTTAAATGAAATGTTTAAGGGATTATGGATAACCTTGTTGATATAGCTCATTTTCTTAAAATTGTTATTATAATGTTACTAGGCGAAACAGAAATGTTATAGGTCATGTTTCGGGTAAGATTGAAAATTTATAATAATGGCTAACGCGAAAATAACTTGTTGAATATATTTCTAAAATAGAAGAAAAAGTAGAATTAAAACAATTTTGATGATTTTAGAAATAAAGGGGTGAAAAGTTTGAACTATGAAGTCTCAAAAGCATTTAAAAATTACGTTACAAAGATTTTACAGAACGAGCAGTAAATTTTCAAAAATATCTTTATAGAGAACGTATGAAAATAAACTTTTGAAGTATATACTAAGAGATTGATAAGAGTTTTAAATATAGGAGGTCGTAAAGGAAATTTGTGTGATGGATTGTAATTCTTACATTATCGTATTTTGAAAAACAAGAAATATCTTGCCCTTCGGTAAGGGTAGATTGGTTTTGATTTGCTTGTGACTTGTGAGTTTGATTTGTTTAATAAAATTGGAGGAACAAAATATAGTGAGTCTCCTTTATTGAGTAAAATAAATGTAAGTATAGAGTTAACTAGGAATTTTACCGGTGATGTCGTCAACATCGATAACGTCTTCAGCACCCTCTTCCGATTCGGTTAAAAGGTACACACGCCCTTGAACTTTCACGGCTGGCGGTGGTCCCGCGTTTGCCTTTGTAATCGTACCCTTCCTTGGGCATTCATTTGACTTGTGTCCCACTACATTGCAGGAAAAACATACTACTGGTTCTCCATTACATTGTTTTCCTGGGTGGGTCGGTTGTCAGCATCTACGACACTGGCTTGGTTGTAAAGTCTGAGCCCCGTGAATTTGTTGGTTGTTCCTCGCGACGAATGTGGTGGGGTTTCGGTTGAAATCTTTGGGATCTCGCCTGGTTCTTATTGCGGTTGTGCGAACTCGATAGCTCGGGCGACCATAGAATGGCTTACGAATGAAGCTAGCATTTGCCAGGAGGAGTGAAAACCTTCTTTTCTTTTTCTCTTCGACTTCTCCCTTACGGATCGAGGCCCAAATACTTGTTGCTTTTTCAGTAGGCCTGCAAAGTTCTTACTGATTGAATCCGCTCATGTTCGTCCTCGGGCCGTAAGTCATACCTCTTACGTGCACAGTTGCGAGTTCCTCCTCGTTAGTTATTATCTTGGGAGCAAATTTGGATAACTCACGATACTTTTCTTGTATGCTTGCAGAGACATATCACCTTGGTTCAAGTTTGAACTCTTCTTCCTTATCCCATTTTAGTTCCTCCCAAAGTATTTGTTCTCCAATAGAGTCTTGAACTCGCTCCAATTATAGATCCTTAGGGGGAACGTGGATCTGATTAGGC
The DNA here is from genome assembly GCA_023091065.1 of Dianthus caryophyllus. Lineage (NCBI taxonomy): Eukaryota > Viridiplantae > Streptophyta > Magnoliopsida > Caryophyllales > Caryophyllaceae > Dianthus > Dianthus caryophyllus. The sequence continues at coordinate 3,595,596 of JALGRB010000019.1, read as the reverse complement.
GCCACCAGCTATTGGCCTCCCCTTTCAAGTAGTACGCTACTACATTCACCTTTTCTTTAGGTGGCGTCTTGCTTAGTTCCAAAAGCTTCTCCATTTCCTCAATCCATTCCGTCAAGACAGTAGGATTGACGGAGCCTGAGTATGGTTGAGGTCTATGTTTTGAGAACCTCTCAAATGCGGATTGGTTGTTTCCGCCACCCTGATGTTGGTACATGCCTTGAGCAATCTTTGTGATTGCATCCTCGAAGCCTTTTCTTCTTGCCTCCTCTTCGAGAAATTGTTGATTAAGGTCATTGTCTGGAATACCGTTTGCAGCCATTCTGAAAATATTAAACTGTATGAAATTGAGTAGTTCTAAACGAGGCATATTATATAATACAAGATAAAAGTTGGTTACATCAACTTAGAGTAGTGAAGTGCATCTAATACATTTCCTAGAAATATAACCGAAAGTAGCAGGTAGGGATAACGACTCCTAATAGTGTCATACAGAATCACTGTGGTTAGGTAGTTAAAATCTAGAGATTTTACAAAATGTTATCCATACTAGTAGTTCATAAGGCTAAAAGGCTCTAGAGTCCGTTTGAAGACTCCGCATCGCTGACTTCCTGCTCATCATCGAAGGTGTGTCCCTGAGCAATGGCACGGCATGCAAGCCTGAGGCCGCATTTGAAGAAATTCCACCCGTGGAACTTTCCCCCTCGAACTGTAGACAGGTGGCGTACTGTAAACCACCAATGGAAAGCTTCGCCTCTGAGGAACCTCTCGGTTAAACGTACTTTCCACTCTTCATGAACTCCCGCCTCAACGAACTTCGCCTCCATTTCACATAACCAAAACCAGCAGGTGTCATGGTCTCCTGCGAATGTGCGCGGGGGATCTCCTAAGAAAATCCTGTAAGCATCGATCCTGGCAGGGTCAGTCCATGCAAGCTCCGGAGTAACCGGAAGTGCAGGCATGAAAGCACGTAGGGCGTATTAATCGAACGATTGCCCTTCCCGTCTCCGCATACTGGTGAATCGCCGGTTGATGACATCTACAAGGGATTTTAAGGGAAGGAGTCAAACAACAAGAATATTGTTTGAACGAAAATAAAATGGCTATTAAGAGAATATAAATTTTTGATTGAACGAAAACAGGATTAACAAGGGTTTAAGGATTTTATTAGTGAATTTGGTTAAGGATTTAGTAGATGTCCCTACATCGTATAGCTTGGTACTCCTTCAGCGTTTCACTTCTCAAGAGTTAAGTTTATTAAATCGATTTTATATTCTAGGCTAGTTGTTAGTTTTAGTCAGTCACATCAGCAAGTAGCAAGCATACGATGGTTAGCGTATTTTATTTTAGGTTAGTAGCTCGTTTATTTAAGAAGATTTTAGCGTATGGCCTGTGATTTCTTTAAGTTTCTACCCATCCTCACAATTTAAAGTGATCTAAGTTATTATTTTAGCGATCTAAGATTTCTAATTCATTATTTGATCCTATTAGTCTATGCCTGACATACGATATGAATGTCTGGCCCAGGTGTCGTCTCGCTATGTGAGATAACTTTAAGTCATTCACTGTCACTTAAGACATCTTCGATAATTAACCAGAATAACCCGGTTTTTGTGACTTTAATTAAACTAAGGCGGAAAATTAATTAAGTCTATATATTACAAAAATTTGTTATCGTATTACAAACTCTATATACATAATATGAGTTTAAGATAAACAGAGTTATTTGATTACAATCTCTCAAAAAGGAGTACAAAATAAAGATAAACCATCCCCTGCATTCAATAGCGGTAGTCTCGGGGTACCTGCATTAAACTCTCATCATTTTCCCGCACACTCTTTCGATACATGCAATTTCTAAAGCAATATGCAGTATAAATAATGAATAATAAATAAGCAAGGAAAACAAATAGCAAGTATGCAATTAAAACACATAAGGAGATCATGATTATTCAATACGAGTATAAACCAATCAAATAACAACCCACGCTCACAAACAATCATACTCAACAAAATCACATTCCAATACTCAACCAAGTCATTCCGATAATCATCAAACAAACAAGGAAATACATTCAAACATATGTTAACTAGTGATTGTTCATTAGCGAGGCGGAAGCATGCAGACGTAATTTCGCAATAGTAGACAGGGCCAAACAGATTGGACGTGTCTGACACACTAGACAACGATGGAGCCAGGGGCCAAACAGTTGGGCCGTGGATGGCATACTAGCCGTCCGCGCAATAGCGGTCAGGGCCGAACAAAGCGGACGTGTCTGAACAGGCTAAGGATACCTAAAGCGATAAGGACAGCCAAATCCCGAGTCTAATGTATGCATACACCACTATAGATAGGTTCAGATCATACTCGCCCTCGAGTAAGTAGTCACCTAATAATACGTCTATCACCTTAGACGGGTACCGGGTGGGCTGGAGTTTCCAATTACTGTAGTATGGGCTCACGGAGATATCAATCATGCCCCATCCCTGAGGTTGTATATCCCGCACCGAAATAATACTTTATATAAAAATATTAGATCGCCTTTAGCAACTCTGGGAGGGAGCCAAAGTCCCCATAGACAGCTACCTCATTAACTTCGAATTCAAGAGTCGCGACATAGCGAACAATCCAAGTATTTTATTCAAGTATTTCATTTTCTCAATTTCTTATTTCCTCGTTCATTCAAATTAGGTGGCAATTCTGTAACTTAAATATATCGTCTAACTTTGTATAATGAAATTTTAGTTCTAGCAGTTTTTCAGGTAAACAAAACACATAGAAAGACTTAATGATTTATTTTGAGTCCGTTCGTAAATTTTAAATATTTTCACTATTCATTATTTTACTATTCACCGTATTTACTATTCATCGTATTTACTATTCATCGTATTTTACTATTCATCGTATTTTACTATTCAACGTATTTTTATTCGTATTCGTATTTTCGTATTTCGTATTTGTACGTATTTTTATACGTATGCGTATTCTTATACTTCGTATTTATACGTATTTTTATACGTACATGTATTTTATATTTATTAGTATTTTGTCCATGCTTAGTATATAAATTTTTAATACTTAGTATCCTTTATGTTTATGATATTTTACTTTAAGTACAAAAATCAAGTTTTATTTTCTAAGTATAGAATTCTAGTTTCAAAATCGTTAGGTTCGTTTTGTACTTTAGCGATTCTTGAAAATATTTAAAAGTCTAGTTTTAAAAACGTTAAGTTCATTTTGTATTTAGTGATTTTGAAATATATTTTAATCAAAGTTGTTAAGTTCATTTGTACTTAGTGATTTTGAATGATATTTCAAAAGCAAAACTCGGTTAAATTTAGTCGTATACTTAACTAAAATTTTAACGGTTTCAAATTTTAGTGAGGTTGTCGTAGTTCATTTTAAATAGTCCGTATGTCCATATTCAAATTTAAGCATAGGTAGTAACACTCGAGATGGTTCATTTTAACACGTGCAACGTTTATTTTAATCGGTTTCGTTGATTCTTTTTATTAATGATTCATTATATAATCTAATATAATCCTAATTACTAATCAATTTTAGTGACTAAGTGACAAATTCATTTTGATCAAAATTAGGTCCATTTTTAGTGTAAATGCCGTGGCCTTTATTTATTTAGCTATTTATTTCTTTTTTTGTTTTTATTCATAATTCATTACTTTAACTAATAAATTTACTTAAGTGATAAAAATAAAAAGTGGAAAAATCATTTTTGGTCCAAAATTAGCCCTAAGGCCGTGACCCTTCACACATGTACCATTTATTTTCGTTTTCTAATTTTATCGGTTTTTAACTTAAAGTTTTTATATACTAATTATTTAAATCATACCAAAGTGATTTAACTAGTTTACGATTTTTCACTAATTATTTTATTTCATTTATGAATAGTGTTTTTGTGACACTTTATTTTTCCAACTTTTATAATTTAGTGATTTAGTCTATTTAACTTATATATTCATTATTTAAACTTTTCAATAATGACTTTAAACAATAATAAAATAAAACTTATATTTATTATGAATCAAATTAGTCCTTTATGTGAAGAACACCATGAATATGTGATGAATCCAATTATTTTTCATATGAACATTTTTAACTCAAATTCTTATATTATCGTTTTATTTTCTCAAATTTTTATGGTATGTCTAATTAACCTAGACTAATCATAATATGTTATTTAGAAAAATTAAAACTAAAAATTGGTCCATTTATTTCAATATAGCCGTGTATATGTATATATGTTTATGATTTTTGATTTTGATTTTTATACCTCTAATTCAACAACTAATTTACTTAAATCATTTATACATTTAACAAAAGTGAAAATCATATACAAACATTAACATACATAAGTAAAGTCATTCAAACACAAGAACATCAACAAAAACTCAAGAACACATATAAATACTTTTAAAACATTTAAATTCATAACAAATTCATTTTAAGTCCTAAACATAAACTAATTATATTTTCATGTTCATCTTATACTTAGTATTTTAAGCATGCAATTAACAAATATTAATACGAAATATTTAGTGAGAAAATTAAGGGTGGCCGTGTGGTTTCTTGTTGAGCAATATATTTTATTTTTCGATTTTTGTCTTCTAATTTATCATATGTATACTAGGTGACAAAATAAACTATGCATGCATCAAAAATATTAACATATAATCAAATTAGGCGCTTATCACATAAGTGTCTGGGAAGCACCTTAGTTAGGTTAATGAAAAGATCTAGCAGTTGTCGGGATCACTGATATGATCAAACTGGCTCAAGTCTACGCCCCCTCCTTGCTCCTCGTCTTTGGTTAAAATAAGTACATAAGAATGTAAATAAACAAGTTAGTGATCTATTTTAGAACTAAACTAACTATACTAAAATTTTTAAAGTGTAGTATTATTTTTAGTTTAGGTGAAGTAAATATTTTAAATGATTTTGATTTATGTTCATGTTTATATACTAGTTATAAAGAAGAGGTGATTAACAAATATAAGTGGTGGAGGAATATGGTAAGAGCTTAAGTGAATTATAAACATGAAAATAAATAATTTAGTAAGAAAAGTGTAAGGAAGAATATGAAGATCAATGGTGTGCTTGAGCTTGAAGATGAAGATAAGCTTACTATGATCTTGAGTATGAGTTTATTTAGAGAGGAAATGATTTAGAAAAATTTGTTGTGTGTGTGTGTAAGTGAGCCGTAGGTAGTAGTAGTTGTGGTAGTATTTGTGTTTTGTAATATAATCTAATGTGAATGCATATGTATTTAGTTGTATTATCATTTAATTTAAATAGGCTACTATGATGATGAAAATGTAGAGTGTAAGAATGGATTAGACATGGTGCAAAAGGAGGTAAGGTGTGTAAGAGTAGGGAAGAAAATGGAAGAAGCAAAGTTGGACCAAAGGTCCCAAATATCTCGGCCACCTTGCACAACAAGTCCCGATTTTTCGTTTTTGAAATTTTCGATTTACGCGTACGCGAAAAGTCTCAAAATAAAATATATAGTCTTGAAATAATGTTTTGAAGTAAGATCGAAAATAAAAATGAAGAAAAACGTTGAAGGGTGATCAAAACAAAAATTGGCCTTAGGATCCTCGAAACTTTGAAATAAAATCTTGTTGGATCGAAATATATATTTTTTTTTGTGGAATGTTACTGAATTAAATCATTATTCTTAAACGTCAAAAATTTTACCAGTTTAGGCTTAGTGTAACTCAATATATCGAGTTTTAGCGAAAGTGTTAGTTAAATCAAAGTGAAATAGTAATTTGATATTATTATTATATGTTTTGTTAGTAATAATCAAAATGATTAAGCTTAACTAGTTTTTAATTAGATTAGGATTATGAGTAAGTATATTTAAGAAAAGATTAGGTGACTTAATCACAATTAGGTGGCTTGGTCTTTTAGTCAATGTTTGACCTCGATTTGCGTGCCAAAATTTGTCGTTGAGAAATTTGTCGTAGGTGTTTCATTTGATTTATCGAGTTTGAATATGTAAAAATAAAGTTCAAATTTGAAGTATATCAAAATAGTTTTAATTCAGGTGCGAGCAAAGTTGTAGCGCATTGTGTTAGAAAAATATTGGGCGAGATTGTTGAATTAATGATTTGCGCAACTATAATAGGCTTAACTTGACATGGAGTGTTACATGTTTAGCGAAAAAAATTCAGTCGCATTTTTATTATAAGGAAAAAGGTTGAATTTAATTTAAGGAATTAAATTCTTTTATAAAATTGTGTTACAAAAACACGGGGTGTTACAAAGACCCTACCACACAAGGGGCATTGGCATGAGCCTAACGCTGTTTGAGAGCTTTCACCCGTACGACGTGTTTTGGACACCACTAGGATGGCAACTCCTCCTGGATTACGATCTATATATGGATCGCATGTACCACCCAGACCCACTTCTGAGGGAGATGCAACCACCGGGGTGGATGGAGTACGATGTACTACTAGACAACTTGATGGATCAAGAATATGAACGCGACTATCCTACCCTGCCAGATGATATGCTTCCAATCTGGGAGTGGGATCTCCTAACTAGGAGACTCTTCAGGGTCGCAAATCACATTTAGGGTCCTTTGACTCCAAATTGTAAAATATATGTAATCAACTTTGAACTATCCTAAGGACGACTTCAATGTCGACACTCTTTCCTTAACGGCTATGGATTTTTTTTTCATTCGGATGTAACGTTGTGTGAACCTATGTATTATATTTCCTTGAATGTAATATTTTACCCATATACTTATATGTATATGGTGCTACCAAGTCGTGTGCTTTTCATAGCTCGTTCATTTTAAATTCTGCATACATGTATGTAAATTCAAAATCTCACCTAAGGTATATCCCCCACTTATTTCAGTTATGACTTCAGCACGACAAGGAGTACGCGAAGTAGACCGAGATGAGAAAGCTCGTAAGAAAGCTGTCCAGGCATATGCACGACGTCAGCAGATGAAGGCGTGGAGGAAAATGCACAACTTGAAGAATTCAAGAATCGACTGGAAGACCAGGGCACTCAAAACTCCATACGTGGAACATCGAGTTCCTGATCACCTCCGCCGATCTTCACGGAAGACCGACGCGATCGAGGCATTTATGAGGAGCGACCCCGACGCATTTGAGGGAGTCGGAGATACCTTGTACACTTGGACCAGACACATGAACGCAAAGTTCCAAAAATACTCGGTTCCGGAGGAATGGAAAACCTCCTTTGCTGCTGTCTGCCTTGACGGAGAGGCCAAAGCTTGGTGGTTACGATTTCGATCCCCAGCTATACGCGAGGGTGAATACTACCTTAGTTGGGGGGATTTCAAGCTAGGCCTGAGCGACGCTACTTATGCTATTAAGTATAAGTGTAGATTCTCAGAGAAGGAGTCGCATTACTCGTACTTTGCATAAGTACTGAAGGCTAACTTTTGGCATTCTCGATCCAATTTCATATCTTTTGAGAATGTAGCTGAACTCCTATGTTATTTTGTTGAACTTTATATCTAAGTTTTCATCTTAGTTCATTTCATAGAGAATGTATTAGGAAGCTTTGTAACTTTTTGATGTAACCCTTTTACATTATCAATGAAATGTCTTTTACCTTGTATTCTATGATATGTCTCATTTGGAACTACTCAAAATTCATACGGTTTAATATTTTTCAGAATGGATGCAAACAATATGGTTAACCCTAATTTCGCTCAACATTTTGCCGAGGAGGAGGCAAGGAGAAAAGGTTTTGAGGATGCCATAATGAAAATCGCTCAGAGTGCACACCAACATCAGGGTGGCGGGAATAGTCAATCTGCGTTCGAGAAGTTTTCAAAACATCGACCGCAAACGTACTCTGGCTCAGTCAACCCTACCGTGTTGACTGAATGGATAGAGGAAATGGAAAAGCTGTTGGAACTCAGCAAGACACTGTAGGTTTATATCCGTATATAGACCTCAAAATTCACAGGATTATAATGAAAACTTTTACAAGATTAATAGTCATAAATTGAAATTGCAAAATATAGTAAAAGAATAAGAATTAACCTTTTAATCCTTATGAATTGGCCTAAGATCAATATCAAAATTATGGTATCTCCTAATTGAAACACCCAAGATAGTCTAAGATATGCCCTTGAATTTGCTAGAAGAATTAGAGAGAAAACTGCTTTTCTATCTCTAGGTTTTGTGTTGTTTTGGAAGTAATGAATTAGGAATAATTAGAGTTACAATAGGAAAGCAAATCTCCCCTAATTATACTAATTTGGCCGGCCCCTTTATCTATATTTGGGGAGATTAAGTTCTCCTCAAACACTCCACTTGTTGACCAAGTAATTCACAATGTATCGGGACACTTCTGTACTTGGTCATTTTAGCTTTTTATATAATGCATTATATTACTAGTATCATCTGTATGGACCGACTATAATATATTATAAATATCCTTATATTTATAATTTACTAATTAATTATAACGGTTTATATTTAATTAGCTTGCATTATACACAACAATTAAATATAACATTTTATATTCAATTCACGAATTACATTTAATCCGTCTCAGCTAAAATTATTTAATCAGTATTAAATTGCCGTACCAACATTTTACTGACTAACATTTTAGTCAGTAACATCATCACACTTGACTAACCTTTTAGTCAACAACACTGACTAACCTTTTAGTCATTAAATAAGGCATCGATATGATTATTTTCTCAAATAATCACATCTCTCAAACACATCCTTTAGGTGTGACTCTTAGGGACCAGTTGATCACCGCCATCTGTATGACAATAACGTCAAACTTATCTAGCAAGCCAACCGTTATTGATAAACGTTAATCAACTGATTAAATACAAAATGTACCCTGTGTACCTTTAGAGATTTATTTTGTTATTGCACTCACTGTGGAGGACACTAACCCCAACAATCTCCCACTTGTCCGTACAAGTGTAGGTGCGATAACCGATTCTCATATCCATAATAAATTTCTCCCACTCAATGTAAACCAATTTGCAAAGTCAGGTACTTTCAAAGGTCGTAGTTCACTGGCGATCGAATCAAGAGTGGTTTCCCAGGCTAGAGAGTAACTTAAGCGATAAGCGAATCAATATTCGAGCATGGCCATGCATTTTCGATTCTGACTCCTCAGTGGCCACGAGAATAAATATTATAACTTCGATAGAAGTTTGGATATTTCCTCAACTCGAATCCTGCAGATGTAAGCGCAGCATGAAATGACCCAGTGAAAATCTGCTTGGCCTCCTGTTACGGTCGATTGTGAGAAAGAAACCAAAGTCACCCAAAATCTGCCTTAATCTCAAGAGACAGTCGATAGTCAAAAGAATCGACTCTAGGAACACTATGGATGTCCTATCCACGACCAGGCACCTAATGTTCTGAAACATTTAGGACTCCATGTTGTCGTCACAAAAATTGTCCTGCGCGATTTCAGTAAACCCGCATCTGTGATCGATCAGTCAACAGTTTGACTTATGGCTCGTTGAACCCACCATCAATCGACGTCACAAAATAATCGCCAGAGTTATCAGCTCGTGTAGGCGATCACGGACCAAAACAAAATATATAGCAATTCAGTTCACTTTGAGGTGTTCAACGTTGTCTGCACAACCCTCATGAAAAACAATTTATATAACAAAACGATGATTTTACTAGAAGTTTTAGGAAATACAAGTGTCAAATCCATACAAAACAACTAATACAACTCAGGAACACGTTTAATTCCCATGGATTTAACGTGCCCTTCATGCTTATCTTGTCTCAACGGCTTAGTGAGAGGATCTGCTATGTTATCATCCGTAGCAATCTTGTCAATCACTATCTCCTTCTGCTCCACGTAATCCCGGATCATGAGCCTTCCTTTGCACGCGTGCCGAGACTTGTTCTTTGGACTTAGGCTCCTTGGCTTGGAAGATGGCACCACTATTGTCACAATAGATGGTGATCGGGTCATTCGAACTTCGGAACTACTGACTAGTCCTTGTAGGCCCAGCGCATCCATATAGCTTCCTTCGCGACCTGCAAGCGGCATAGTACTCGGACTCGATCGTTGAATCTGCTATAACGGTTTGTTTGGAGCTTTTCGGTGACCGCAGCGCCATTTAGAGTAAGCGAATCCAGTTGAGACTTGAGTCATCTCAATCCGTGCGGAAACTAGCATCTGCGCAGATTGCGCATAGCTCGATTGTCTCCTCCATAAGTCAATACCCAATCTTTAGTCCTCCGTAGGTACTTAAGAATGTTCTTTACGGCCATCGATTGTGCTTCACCTGGATTGCCTTGGTATCGACTCGTCATACTCGATGCATATGCCACGTCTGGACGTGTGCATATCATGGCATACATGATCGATCCTATTGCCGAAGCATATGAAATCCGACTCATGCGCTCGACCTCTTCCGATGTCTTTGGTGCTTGAGCTTTGCTCAAGTGCACCCCTGAGATCATTGGAAGGTTCCCCTTCTTGGAGTTGGTCATCTTTGAACCTCTCAAGAATCTTATCTATATAAGACTCCTGGTGAGGGATAACATCCGTCGTGATCTATCTCTATAGATCACGGGAACCCCAAAATACGCCTGTGCCTCACCCAGATCTTTCATCTGGAAATGGGTCTTTAACCATACTTTTACCGAAGTTAAGAGAGGTATGTCATTCCCAATCAAGAGTATGTCATCGACGTCTGATGATTAGGAAGACAATCTTGCTCCCACTCGACTTGATATATAGGCATGGTTCCTCGACTGATCGAGTGAATCCATTCTCCTTTATCACTTGGTCGAACCGATGATTCCAACTCCGTGAAGCTTGCTTAAGTCCATAGATGGAACGCTTAAGCTTGCAAACCTTCTTAGGATCTTTAGGATCGATATAACCTTCGGGTTGTACCATGTACAACTCCTCCTCCAAATAACCGTTTAAGAAGGCGGTTTTCACATCCATTTGCCAAATTTCATAGTCATGAAATGCGGCGATCGCTAAGAGAATCCGAATGGAACGAAGCAAGACTACGGGTGCAAAAATCTCATCATAGTGCAACCCTTGCACTTGAGTGAAACCCTTTGCCACTAGTCGTGCCTTGTATATATCTGGTTGTCCTTCTACAGATCGCTTTATCTTGTAAAGCCATTTGCACTGAAGAGGCCTAGCCTTATCAGGTAAGTCAACCAGATCCCATACATCGTTCTCGTACATCGAGTCCATCTCGGATTGCATGGCTTCTTGCCAAAGCTTTGAGTCGGAACATGTCATGGCACCTTTATAGGTTACGGGTTCGTTACTCTCAAGGAGTAAAACGTCGTCTCTCCCATTCTCCTCGACTATACCGATATATCGATCTGGAGGAATGGAGAGTCTACCCGACCTCCTGGGTTCCAAGGGAATATTAACCGCAGCAGACGAAGAAGGAACATTTTCCTCCATAGGTTGCTCGGTTGTTGGTTCAGGAATCTCCGACAGATCGAAGGTTCTATTACCTCTCTTGTCTTCGAGAAACTCTTTCTCTAAGAACGTCGCACTAGCCGCAACAAAAACGCGTTGTTCGGTTGGCGAATAGAAGTAATGACCAAACATTCCTTTGGGATAACCAATAAAGTATGTCTTGACCGATCGCGGGCCGAGCTTATCCTCGTGTCTCCACTTGACATAAGCCTCGCACCCCCAAACCCGAATAAAGGACAAGTTAGGGACCGTACCCTCCCATAACGCGAAGGGAGTCTTGTCAGCAGCTTTAGACGGACTTCGGTTAAGTATAAGACCAGCTGTCAAAAGAGCATAGCCCCACAATGAGTCAGTACTACTGCGTGTGACTCATCATGGATCGAACCACATCAAGTAATGTTCGATTCTGGCGTTGGACACACCATTCGGTTGTGGTGTTCCAGGTGGAGTTAAGCGTAATACTATCCGCGGTCTTTCAGTGTCGATCAAACTTCGGTTGAAAGATATTCGCCACCACGATCTGAACGTAGTGCTTTTATCTTTCTATCTAGTTGGTTCTCAACCTTATTCTGGAATTCCTTGAACTTGTCAAAGGACTCACTTTTGTGCTTCATTAAGTAGACATGTCCATATCTACTCAAATCGTCCGTGAAAGTGATAAAATACCTATAGCCATCTCTAGCGTTGATTGACATAGGTCCGCACACATCAGTATGTATGAGTCCTAATAGGTCGCGGCCAGCGCATTCCAACACCTTTGAAGGAAATTCGAGACATTTTGCCTATAAGACATGATTCACACGTGCCAAAAGTTTCATAGTCAAATGGGGCTATTGTCCCATTATCAATGAGCTTTTTCACGCGTTTCTCATTTATTATGTGTCCCATTCGGCAATGCCATAAATACGTTTGATCTTTGTCACCAACCTTTGCTTTCTTGTTACTCACATGCATGATTTCTGTGGTTTGATCTAAAACATAAATTTCGTTCATGGAAACAGCTTTACCATAAATCATTTCATTCAAAGAGAAAATACAGCTATTATCCTTTATTAAAAATGAAAATCCTTCTTTATCAAGAACGGATACAGAAATAATGTTTTTCGATAAACTAGGTACATAGTAACAGTTATTCAGAAATAACTCAAATCCACTTGGGAGTTGGATTACATATGTCCCTACTGAAACGGCAGCAACTCTTGCTCCATTCCCCACTCGCTGGTCTACATCCCCTCTTGCGGAGTTTTGATGCTTCTTAGGCCTGCAAATGATTGCCCAGATGAGAACCACAACCAGTATCTAGTACCCAAGTTCCGAAACTTGCATGGTTAATCTCAATCATATGAATAAAAGAAGACATACCAACAGGAGCGACGCGGCCTGATTTTTATGTCCTCAGCATACACGGGACAGTTACGCCTCCAATGGCCAGACTTGTGGCAATGGTGGCACTCCATGCTCTGCTTTGCTTTTGCCTTGCCTTGTGAGCTACCGCTAGACTCACCAGGCCCATTCTTTGCAACCATCGGCTTCTTGAATTTCGGCTTCCTACACCTAGGTTAGGCCTGAGCCTTACTCCTTACCCTTCTTGTTCCCAATCATGAGAACATCTTGCTTCGTGCTCCCACTCGACTTGAGATCACTCTCCTGCATGCGAGGAGTGAATGTAGTCCATGCATACTTTTCTGCATGTCATTCATGTAATAGTTTGCCCTAAAGAGGGCATACCCATCATGAAGAGAGTGAAGCACTCGATCAATGATGATCTTCTCATCGATCGTGCAACCAAGCTCCTCGATTTCTCAACGTTCGATCATGGCGAGAAGGTGTGGACAACCGGTTGGCCCTTTTTGAGTCTAGCTTCAAAGAAACGAGTAGTATACTCGTAACTCTTAATTCTCGGAGCTTTCGAGAATTCCTTAGTAAGGGTGGTGAAAATCTTGTTTGCACCTTGGGTAATGAAACGTCTTTGCAAATTGGGTTCCATTGCATAGATGAGTACGTTCTGTAACGCACCCGCTTCCATCATGAAATCGTTATAAGCAAAGGTTTCAGCTTCTTCTGCATCGGGAGCTGGTAGAGCCGGCGGTGGCTCAGTCAAGTACTTGAGCTTAAAGTCGTGATAATGGCAGCATTTTGTAATGCGGCCTCCCAATCAGAAAAATTGGACCCATCACTTTTCAGTCGAGTTGACTGATTCATGGTGCCCATGAAAATTCTAAGCCATGATTCGCGCATTAGTGTGGCACTTGGCATTAGTTCGTCTGTACGGACAGCCATTTGTTATAGTAGTTATATCTGTATATAACGTATTTGAAACTGTGAAAAAGAAAGAAGAAGAAGAGAGAAGATAAGAAATCATGGTTTTAAAAGATTAAGTCGAAAAGCAATAACGTTTTAATGCAATGACTCGTAAACTCATATAATCGACCTCCCTCGAGAATTACATAAGCGATTCCAAGACTCAATTTCATTAAATTGATAAGCCAACCTCTTGGCTAATTCTACTGTTAGAATTCTTGGTCGATAGATTTCAGTAAATCCTATCTTTTAGTCCACCATAACTACGAGATATTACTCGAACTATAGTGTTGAGGTAAACTAAGTCGACAACCACTACTTACCCAACGTAGAAGGGGTCATATTATGCCTTCCGACGAAGAAGGGATTCATAGTGCTTTGACTCATAAAGACTAATTCTCAATTTCATTTTAGAGGAAGGTCCCATCATCTCATTTTAATTCATTTTAAGTGAACAAATATCTAGCATTTTCGTGAATGATTAATTTGAGGTGATAGCCCTAAACGCATGACATCCGTATGTCTATGAAAAGAATGCAATTATATGATCCATTTTCATGTATATTAGGTGGTTTGGTTTAGTTTAGGCGGAATATGATGCTACTAACTAACGTGAATGCAATGCAAAACGGTAAAGAAAACGCAAAAAAGAAAAAACACCTAGTGTGGCCTAACCCTATGAAAATAAAGACAATTATAAATTGGAATCCATCCATGGACCCTAAGCTGTCTTCATTCTTCATCTTGGGCTTCAAGTGGGAGTCCATCTTGAATCTTCTCAAAATTACATATTTGAATTACAAAATAAACCTATTTACATTCTAATTCAAAATATGCCAAAATTAAAATATTACAAGATTGGAGATTCGAGATCTCAAAAAAAAACAACCAATAATTATGTTTCCTTTCATTACGAAAACATAATCTTCTAAGGCCACACTAGTAAATTACAACCGTTTGTACAATTATTAACGCGTAAAATTAAACCATTCAAAACATTCATTCACAAAAATAGCATCAACTAAACATAAATAAAGCAATGCATACGAATTGATTTTAATCCAAACCACCCTTTTTAAATGATTAAAATTATGCAACAATTCCTTAATTGTTCATAATATCTTTTAATCAAAATATAATCCAAGACCAATTTATATTATCAGTATAACATAAATTAGATCTCAAAATATCTTAAACCTTTTTAAAATATTTGGTATCATAATTATTATGAACTGCTTCACAATAACATAAAAATTATATTATCTTTATAATATATTAAAATATTTAATTTCCAAAAATCAAATTACCAAAAAAAAAATAACATAACTTTCGGCCAACATTAAAATAAAATCTGAATTTTTTTTTTTATTATTATTAAAACTACACGGCCACACATAAAAAAAATAAAATTTCCCAAAAAAAAAATTTAATTCGGCCATATTAAAAAAAAAACATGAATTAAACTGTTTTAATTCGTTTATGGTAATAATTAGATCGATACTAACTCAATTTTAATCCGTATTAAACATTGACTTAAGAAATTCAATTTAACCTTTTAAATTAAACAACTTAAAAATGATAGATCTAATGATTAGCAAACAATATGTTCATTAACATATGAAATTTGGTCCTTTTAAGTTTTAATTCAATCAGTATTAAATCAAAACTTATACAAAATCATATATTATAATTTTAACATCTTAAAATATTGATGATTATGAATTAAACGGACCCAAATTCAATAAGAGCACACGGCCAAGCATAAAAACACAAGGCCAAATAATCAAAAGCACTCGGCCAATTAATCAAAAATATTGCTAATAAACAAACTTTGATTTAAGAACAAAATCACGTGAGAAATCAATCTTGATTAATCAAAACATATGCCAAATCAATTAAAGCAATCATACGAAACATACGGCCAAACCAATTCAAGCAATCATACGGCCGAACCAAATTAATTTGTTTATAATATATACAAAATCGATTTTTTATGAAAACCTTATAAAAATTTCATGAGCACTCTAGTCTCTGATACCACTTGTAGGTTTATATCCGTATATAGACCTCAAAATTCACAGGATTATAATGAAAACTTTTACAAGATTAATAGTCATAAATTGAAATTGCAAAATATAGTAAAAGAATAAGAATTAACATTTTAATCCTTATGAATGTAACAACCCGGTTTTTCGTGACTTTAATTAAACTAAGGCGGAAAATTAATTAAGTCTATATATTACAAAACCAGCTGTTATCGTATTACAAACTCTATATACATAATATGAGTTTAAGATAAACAGAGTTATTTGATTACAATCTCTCAAAAAGGAGTACAAAATAAAGATAAACCATCCCCTGCATTCAATAGCGGTAGTCTCGGGGTACCTGCATTAAACTCTCATCATTTTCCCGCACACTCTTTCGATACATGCAATTTCTAGAGCAATATGCAGTATAAGTAATGAATAATAAATAAGCAAGGAAAACAAATAGCAAGTATGCAATTAAAACACATAAGGAGATCATGATTATTCAATACGAGTATAAACCAATCAAATAACAACCCACGCTCACAAACAATCATACTCAACAAAATCACATTCCAATACTCAACCAAGTCATTCCGATAATCATCAAACAAACAAGGAAATACATTCAAACATATGTTAACTAGTGATTGTTCATTAGCGAGGCGGAAGCATGCCAGGCGTAATTTATGATAGTAGACAGGCCAAGCAGTTGGGCGTGTACGACACACTAGACAACGATGGGCCAGGGCCAAGCAGTTGGGCGTGGTCGACATACTAGACGTCCGCGCAATAGCGGTCAGTACGAACAAAGCGGGCGATGTGCGAGCAGGCTAAGGATACCTAAAGCGATAAGGATGACCAAATCCCGAGTCTAATGTATGCATACACCACTATAGATAGGTTCAGATCATACTCGCCCTCGAGTAAGTAGTCACCTAATAATACGACTATCACCTTAGACGGGTACCGGGTGAAATTTGGAGTTTCAATTCTTGTAGTATGGGCTCACGGAGATATCAATCATGCCCCATCCCTGAGGTTGTATATCCCGCACCGAAATAATACTTTATATAAAAATATTAGATCGCCTTTAGCAACTCTGGGAGGGAGCCAAAATCCCCATAGACAGCTACCTCATTAACTTCGAATTCAAGAGTCGCGACATGGCGAACAATCCAAGTATTTTATTCAAGTATTTCATTTTCTCAATTTCTTATTTCCTCGTTCATTCAAATTAGGTGGCAATTCTGTAACTTAAATATATCGTCTAACTTTGTATAATGAAATTTTAGTTCTAGCAGTTTTTCAGGTAAACAAAACACATAGAAAGACTTAATGATTTATTTTGAGTCCGTTCGTAAATTTTAAATATTTTCACTATTCATTATTTTACTATTCACCGTATTTACTATTCATCGTATTTACTATTCATCGTATTTTACTATTCATCGTATTTTACTATTCAACGTATTTTTATTCGTATTCGTATTTTCGTATTTCGTATTTGTACGTATTTTTATACGTATGCGTATTCTTATACTTCGTATTTATACGTATTTTTATACGTACATGTATTTTATATTTATTAGTATTTTGTCCATGCTTAGTATATAAATTTTTAATACTTAGTATCCTTTATGTTTATGATATTTTACTTAAGTACAAAAATCAAGTTTTATTTTCTAAGTATAGAATTCTAGTTTCAAAATCGTTAGGTTCGTTTTGTACTTTAGCGATTCTTGAAAATATTTAAAAGTCTAGTTTTAAAAACGTTAAGTTCATTTTGTATTTAGTGATTTTGAAATATATTTTAATCAAAGTTGTTAAGTTCATTTGTACTTAGTGATTTTGAATGATATTTCAAAAGCAAAACTCGGTTAAATTTAGTCGTATACTTAACTAAAATTTTAACGGTTTCAAATTTTAGTGAGGTTGTCGTAGTTCATTTTAAATAGTCCGTATGTCCATATTCAAATTTAAGCATAGGTAGTAACACTCGAGATGGTTCATTTTAACACGTGCAACGTTTATTTTAATCGGTTTCGTTGATTCTTTTTATTAATGATTCATTATATAATCTAATATAATCCTAATTACTAATCAATTTTAGTGACTAAGTGACAAATTCATTTTGATCAAAATTAGGTCCATTTTTAGTGTAAATGCCGTGGCCTTTATTTATTTAGCTATTTATTTCTTTTTTTGTTTTTATTCATAATTCATTACTTTAACTAATAAATTTACTTAAGTGATAAAAATAAAAAGTGGAAAAATCATTTTTGGTCCAAAATTAGCCCTAAGGCCGTGACCCTTCACACATGTACCATTTATTTTCGTTTTCTAATTTTATCGGTTTTTAACTTAAAGTTTTTATATACTAATTATTTAAATCATACCAAAGTGATTTAACTAGTTTACGATTTTTCACTAATTATTTTATTTCATTTATGAATAGTGTTTTTGTGACACTTTATTTTTCCAACTTTTATAATTTAGTGATTTAGTCTATTTAACTTATATATTCATTATTTAAACTTTTCAATAATGACTTTAAACAATAATAAAATAAAACTTATATTTATTATGAATCAAATTAGTCCTTTATGTGAAGAACACCATGAATATGTGATGAATCCAATTATTTTTCATATGAACATTTTTAACTCAAATTCTTATATTATCGTTTTATTTTCTCAAATTTTTATGGTATGTCTAATTAACCTAGACTAATCATAATATGTTATTTAGTAAAATTAAAACTAAAAATTGGTCCATTTATTTCAATATAGCCGTGTATATGTATATATGTTTATGATTTTTGATTTTTGATTTTTATACCTCTAATTCAACAACTAATTTACTTAAATCATTTATACATTTAACAAAAGTGAAAATCATATACAAACATTAACATACATAAGTAAAGTCATTCAAACACAAGAACATCAACAAAAACTCAAGAACACATATAAATACTTTTAAAACATTTAAATTCATAACAAATTCATTTTAAGTCCTAAACATAAACTAATTATATTTTCATGTTCATCTTATACTTAGTATTTTAAGCATGCAATTAACAAAAATTAAAACGAAATATTTAGTGAGAAAATTAAGGGTGGCCGTGTGGTTTCATGTTGAGCAATATATTTTATTTTTCGATTTTTGTCTTCTAATTTAACATATGATTACTAGGTGACAAAATAAACTATGCATGCATCAAAAATATTAACATATAATCAAATTCGAGGCGCTTATCACATAAGTGTGCGGGAAGCACCTTAGTTAGGTTAATGAAAAAGATCCTAGCAGTTGTCGGGATCAATGATATGATCAAACTGGCTCAAGTCTACGCCCCCTCCTTGCTCCTCGTCTTTGGTTAAAATAAGTACATAAGAATGTAAATAAACAAGTTAGTGATCTATTTTAGAACTATACTAACTATACTAAAATTTTTAAAGTGTAGTATTATTTTTAGTTTAGGTGAAGTAAATATTTTAAATGATTTTGATTTATGTTCATGTTTATATACTAGTTATAAAGAAGAGGTGATTAACAAATATAAGTGGTGGAGGAATATGGTAAGAGCTTAAGTGAATTATAAACATGAAAATAAATAATTTAGTAAGAAAAGTGTAAGGAAGAATATGAAGATCAATGGTGTGCTTGAGCTTGAAGATGAAGATAAGCTTACTATGATCTTGAGTATGAGTTTATTTAGAGAGGAAATGATTTAGAAAAATTTGTTGTGTGTGTGTGTAAGTGAGCCGTAGGTAGTAGTAGTTGTGGTAGTATTTGTGTTTTGTTTTTGTAATATAATCTAATGTGAATGCATATGTATTTAGTTGTATTATCATTTAATTTAAATAGGCTACTATGATGATGAAAATGTAGAGTGTAAGAATGGATTAGACATGGTGCAAAAGGAGGTAAGGTGTGTAAGAGTAGGGAAGAAAATGGAAGAAGCAAAGTTGGACCAAAGGTCCCAAATATCTCGGCCACCTTGCACAACAAGTCCCGATTTTTCGTTTTTGAAATTTTCGATTTACGCGTACGCGAAAAGTCTCAAAATAAAATATATAGTCTTGAAATAATGTTTTGAAGTAAGATCGAAAATAAAAATGAAGAAAAACGTTGAAGGGTGATCAAAACAAAAATTGGCCTTAGGATCCTCGAAACTTTGAAATAAAATCTTGTTGGATCGAAATATATATTTTTTTTTGTGGAATGTTACTGAATTAAATCATTATGCTTAAACGTCAAAAATTTTACCAGTTTAGGCTTAGTGTAACTCAATATATCGAGTTTTAGCGAAAGTGTTAGTTAAATCAAAGTGAAATAGTAATTTGATATTATTATTATATGTTTTGTTAGTAATAATCAAAATGATTAAGCTTAACTAGTTTTTAATTAGATTAGGATTATGAGTAAGTATATTTAAGAAAAGATTAGGTGACTTAATCACAATTAGGTGGCTTGGTCTTTTAGTCAATGTTTGACCTCGATTTGCGTGCCAAAATTTGTCGTTGAGAAATTTGTCGTAGGTGTTTCATTTGATTTATCGAGTTTGAATATGTAAAAATAAAGTTCAAATTTGAAGTATATCAAAATAGTTTTAATTCAGGTGCGAGCAAAGTTGTAGCGCATTGTGTTAGAAAAATATTGGGCGAGATTGTTGAATTAATGATTTGCGCAACTATAATAGGCTTAACTTGACATGGAGTGTTACATGTTTAGCGAAAAAAATTCAGTCGCATTTTTATTATAAGGAAAAAGGTTGAATTTAATTTAAGAAATTAAATTCTTTTATAAAATTGTGTTACAAAAACACGGGGTGTTACAATGAATTGGCCTAAGATCAATACCAAAATTATGGTATCTCCTAATTGAAACACCCAAGATAGTCTAAGATATGCCCTTGAATTTGCTAGAAGAATTAGAGAGAAAACTGCTTTTCTATCTCTAGGTTTTGTGTTGTTTTTGGAAGTAATGAATTAGGAATAATTAGAGTTACAATAGGAAAGCAAAACTCCCCTAATTATACTAATTTGGCCGGCCCCTTTATCTATATTTGGGGAGATTAAGTTCTCCTCAAACACTCCACTTGTTGACCAAGTAATTTACAATGTATCGGGACACTTCTGTACTTGGTCATTTTAGCTTTTTATATAATGCATTATATTACTAGTATCATCTGTATGGACCGACTATAAGATATTATAAATATCCTTATATTTATAATTTACTAATTAATTATAACGGTTTATATTTAATTAGCTTGCATTATACACAACAATTAAATATAACATTTTATATTCAATTCACGAATTACATTTAATCCGTCTCAGCTAAAATTATTTAATCAGTATTAAATTGCCGTACCAACATTTTACTGACTAACATTTTAGTCAGTAACATCATCACACTTGACTAACCTTTTAGTCAACAACACTGACTAACCTTTTAGTCATTAAATAAGGCATCGATATGATTATTTTCTCAAATAATCACATCTCTCAAACACATCCTTTAGGTGTGACTCTTAGGGACCAGTTGATCACAGCCATCTGTATGACAATAACGTCAAACTTATCTAGCAAGCCAACCGTTATTGATAAACGTTAATCAACTGATTAAATACAAAATGTACCCTGTGTACCTTTAGAGATTTATTTTGTTATTGCACTCACTGTGGAGGACACTAACCCCAACAGACACCCCCTACCGAAATGGTGAACGTAGTAGCTTACTACTTGAAGGGAGAGGCCAACAACTGGTGGCGCCTAATCCGATCCACATTCCCTCTAAGGATCTATAACTGGAGCGAATTCAAAGCACTGTTAGAGAACAAGTACTTTGGACAAGAATTAAGGTGGGAAAAAGAGGAAGAATTCAGGAACTTGAAACAGGGTGATATGTCTCTGCAGGCATACACCGTGAAGTACCAGGAGCTATCTAAGTTTGCTCCCAAGGTGGTAACTGATGAAGAGGAACTTCATGACGGTATGTACGGGGAATGACTTACAGTCTGCAGTTAGTCATGAGCGGTTTCAATTGTCGAAACTTTGCTGAAGCTTATGAAAAGGCGACAGGCATTTGGGCCTCCATTCAGAAGGGAGAAGCCGAAGAGAAAAAGAAGAAGAAAACATTTGCGCCTCCTGTGGCTAGTGCTACCTTTATCCTGAGCCGCACTTTTCTGGTCGTCCAGGTTTCCGTAATCAAGACAACCGTAATAAAGGCGAGCGGACCCTGTACCCTGGCCAAAACCCCACAGCTTTTGTGGCGAGGAATAACAATCAACAACCTCCCGGACCCCCGCCTTTTCAAGCGAATCAATGTCGTTTCTGTCGACAGCCTAACCACCCGGGAAAACGTTGCAATGGAGAACCAGTTGTGTGCTTCTTCTGCAAGGTTGTGGGTCACAAGTCGAATGAATGCCCAAAGAAGAAGTGCATTTGCCAAGGCAAACGCGGGACCACCGCCAGCCGTCAGAGTTCAGGGACGCGTGTACGTCTTGGCAGAAGCTGAAGAAGGTGCTGAAGATATTATAGATGTTGACGTCATCACCGGTAAATTTCTAGTTAACTCTATACCTGCTTTTATTTTATTCGATACGGGAGCCTCACTATCTTTTATATCCTCAAAATTCATCAAACAATCCAAACTCACAAACCCTGAGCAAATCAGAACTAACATATCACTACCAGATGGTAAAAACATTCCTTGTTCTTCAAAATACAATAATGTAAAAATTTCAATTCACAACACAGACTTCCTGTCAGATCTAGTGTTGTTTGATCTTCCCGAGTTCGATGTAATTCTGGGAATGAATTGGCTAGCTCGTCATAATGCAACGTTCAAATGCCACGACCAGAAGATTTCCCTGAAGACTAACCAAGGAAAGGAGGTATCATACCAAAGTTTGAAGAGGAAAAGGGGAGTAAAGCTGGTGTCGGTAATGAAACTACAGAGTATGGAGAGAAAGGGACACCAAGTGTACTTGTGCAGTATTAACAAAGTCGAGGACGACTTACGCATCGAGGACATCCCGATCGTAAACGAATACCCTGATGTCTTCCCGGATGTATTGCCGGGTATGCCTCCCACACGAGACGTCGAATTCTCTATCGACCTTATACCAGGCACGTCACCTATATCAAAGGCACCATACAGAATGGCACCTGTCGAACTCTAGGAACTCAAGAAACAGTTGGAGGAGATGATTGAGCTAAGATTTATAAGACCGAGTGTTTCACCTTGGGGTGCACCGGTACTCTTCGTAAAGAAGAAGGATGGGAGCATGAGACTCTGCATCGATTCACGAAGGCCCGAACAAAGTGACGATCAAGAATCGTTATCCTCTGCCTAGGATAGACGACCTCTTTGACCAGCTCAAGGGAGCAGGAGTTTTCTCAAAGATTGACTTGAGGTCAGGATACCATCAGATCGCGGTCCGTAAGGAAGATATACAAAAGACTGCTTTCAGATCTAGGTACGGACATTACGAGTTCAAGGTAATGCCGTTCGGTCTTACTAACGCACTAGCAGTGTTCATGGATCAAATGAACAGGACTTTTCACGAATACCTCGACATCTGCGTTGTGGTGTTCATCGACGACATACTGATCTACTCCAAGGATAAGAAGGAACACGCAGAACACCTGCACATTATTCTGAGCATCTTGAGGGACCAAAAATGGTATGCTAAGTTTTCAAAGTGTGAATTCTGGCTAGATCAAGTGGCATTCCTAAGTCACATAATCTCCAAGGAAGGTGTAATGGTAGATCCAGCAAAGATCGAGGCCGTTAAGGAATGGATTGCACCAAAGACTGTCACGGAAGTCCGAAGCTTCCTAGGATTGGCTGGCTATTATAGGAGATTTGTACCTGACTTCTCAAAAGTAGCCCGCCCGATGACTAAACTGCTACAAAAGGAATCGAAATTCTTGTGGAGCGACGACTGCGAAAAAGCATTCCAAGAACTTAAGACGAGGCTTACTACAGCACCAGTCTTGACCTTGCCAACCGATGGTGATGAGTACGAAGTATATAGTGACGCATCACTGAATGGTTTAGGTTGCGTTTTGATGCAACAAGGGAAAGTGATAGCATACGCATCCAGACAACTTAAAGTGCATGAAAGGAATTACCCAACTCACGACCTAGAACTTGCTGCGGTCGTTTTTGCACTAAAGATTTGGCGTCATTACCTGTACGGGGTCAGCATCAAATTCTACACAGACCACAAAAGCTTGAAATACATCTTCACTCAGAAGGAATTGAACATGAGACAGCGGAGATGGTTAGAACTGATCAAGGATTACAAGATCGAATTATTATACCATGAAGGGAAGGCTAATGTAATGGCCAAGCGCGTTGAGTCGTAAGGCATCACACACCCTGAACAATTTTTGGGAGATCCCATCAATCATCGTCCAGGACCTGAAAAGACTAAGTTTAGACCTGGTACAATCGGATGACGCTGACCTTAATGCAATGGTGGTCGAACGGAGTTATTCCATGACATCCGAGCATTACAATGGGAAGACCAGGCCTTGTTGGAAATTAGAGAAAGGATTAGTCGGAGGGAGCGAAGGGTTTGAAATTTACAGCGACTAAGTCTACGCTTCAATGGCAGATGGTGCATACCGAATAATGAAGACTTGAAACGTAAAATTCTTGATGAAGCACATAGCACCCGCTATTCGGTACATCCTGGCTCAGACAAAATGTACAAGGACCTGAAACTGCGTTTCTGGTGGATAAGAATGAAGGCGGAGATCGCCGAGTACGTGGCAAGATGTATGATTTGCCAGAAGGTAAAATTCGAACACTAGAGGCCAGGAGGACTACTCCAGCCATTGGAAATTCCCCAAGGGAAGTGGGATTCCATATCAATGGATTTTATCATGGGGTTACCAAGGACATCAAACGGCAAAGATGCAATATGGGTTATCGTAGACCGTCTAACTAAAGCGGCCCACTTTGTTCCGATCAAGGAGATATGGGGATTGGAAGAACTAGCCAAAGCTTACGAGAAAGAGGTAATACGACTCCATGGCGTCCCCCTTGACATCATATCAGATAGGGACGCAAGATTTACCTCGCATTTCTGGAAGAAACTACAAGAGGCTTTGGGTAGTAAGTTAAAGATGAGTCTGACTTTTCACCCATCGACTGGCGGTCGATCAACGCACTATCCAGTATTTGGAGGACATGTTGAGAGCTTATGCGATGGAATTCAACGTAACCGGGAAAAGAGTTTACCTCCCATTGAATTCTCATACAACAACGATTATCACGCTAATGCAGGGTGTGCTCCATTCGAAGCACTTTACGGGAGAAAATGTCGCAGTCCTGTTTGCTGGGACGACGCTAGTGACAACGTGGGTACTGGACCCCAGACTATACAAGATCAAATTGAACACATCAAGATTATTCGAGAACGACTACAAGCAGCTCAAGATCGACAGAAGAAATATGCGAACGAACATCGTCGACCTATCGAGTTCAACAGTGGAGATAAGGTCTTCTTGAAAGTGTCACACATTAAAGGGGTGAGACGTTTCGGACTACAAGGAAAGCTCAGTCCAAAGTACATCGGGCCCTACGAAATACTTGAAAGAATTGGCGAAGTGGCATACCGACTCGCCTTACCGCCAAACTTGTCCAAAGTACACGATGTATTTCATGTATCACAGCTCAGGAGATATAGAAGCGACCCTAGTCACATTGTTACGCCCGATGTGATCGCCATCGAGCCTAACATGCTTTACTCGGAGAAGCTTGATTGAAATTTTCGCGGAGAGACCAAATTTTTAAGGCGGAAGTCGATCTGGTTGGTCAAGGTTCTTTGGAGGGACAAGGCGAACAAGCAACGTGGGAGGCCAGAGGCGTCGATGAGGGAGAAATACCCGGAGCTGTTTAGTGCAGGTAACCTTAATAACCTAGATGACTTTAAGTTTCGGGGACGAAACTTCTTTAAGGGGGGAGGATTGTAACACCCCGTGTTAATTTAAACTAATTAATTAGGAAATCTATAATTAGACGATCGCGCAAATCGAAAATTTCAAGAAATGAAAAATCAAACCCGAAAATTTGACTTTTGACTTTTGGACACCAAAGCCAAATTTTATCCTCTTCCATTTTTCTTACACAAGTCACATGCTTCTACTTATACCTTTAATTTACATTTAACATTATTTCCTTTTTAATATTTTATTTGTTGAAAATGTCACATGCTTCTACTTAGCAATTACTTTAGAAGTTTAATATTTTATTTGGTTAAAATGTCTCCTAGTTCGACCCACGACGCAGTAACACCATTTGGCAACTGGCCATACAAACCTTTTCAGGTATATTCGTATTGTAATTGATAGTCCCTTTAGACGAAATTAAGTGTCCACGTTTTTATTTTGAAATATGTTAAATGTTTAAATTTTATTTACTATAAATAAAAACAAGAGACTTGATTTGAAAGAAGGCACTGTTATTTTTGCCGCGCTCGAAGTGTTCGTTCATACTTTTCAATCAATTAACGTACCACATTTGTTTAATGGTCCACTTACAAGTTACAAAAAAACCTAATGATCATGGTGTTCCACCTTTACTATTTGATTACTTAACCTAATATATGTGGCAACATAAAATTTATTTGCTTAATCATGATCACAATAATATTAATTAACCTATGATAAAAGATTTAGATATCGTAACACTTTACTATATAATTATCACAATAATAATTGCAGTAGTCGTGTTTTACTTGAATATTATATTTATGTTCAACTTAGATTTAAGGGTCCTTCAACTTTAATTTACTCCTTAAATAATTGTCACAAAAATAATTCTCTATCATCAACTCTCACTGCTGAAACTTGAAAAGAGTGCGCATTGGTGGCAATTTTATCTATAAATATTACTTCCTCCATTCCAAAATAAGTGTCCCCTTTAATTTTTCATAAATCCCAAAATAAGTGTTCTGTTTGGAAAAATTACTAAATTATCAAATTGTCATTCTTATTGTGTAAATGTGTAGTGCTAAGTTCTCTCAATGAAAATATTAGTATAGGGTATTCTTCTACTTAGCTCTCAAAACAATATTAGCATAGGGGTAAAATTAGAATTATAAGAAAATATTGTGAAGATTAGGGGATGAGAGTAACTTTTTTCTACATTTTTAAATCTAAGGTTTAGGCAAAAGGAACACTTATTTTGGGATTGAGGAAGTATATTAAATACTTGAGGTGGTTGTTTCACAGCAAAAGATATCGAAATGCTTGACTCATTTGTAATGAGAGGATCAATGACACTTGTGTGGCCTTGGATGTGTTTGATCAGTGGTTATTCGTAATGTACTACTATTTGTTTTAATACGTTAGTGTACCCTATTGCGCTTCTTATGTACGTAATATATTTACGTATATTATTGTCGCAATTATATGTACTTTGTCAATGTATGTAATAAGATCTGAAAAGGCCGTGTTATTGTGGAATTAATGTGTTATTCCTTTCATTTATTGCACTGAAAGCAGATTTTGATGGGTTAAACATCGTGTGTCTCAAAAATAAATTTATAACTAGTGATACGACCCATGAAATTCATGGGATGTTTTAAAGTCCTGTTTATATTCAAATTTGTAATTTTGGTGTCGTTCATGTATAACATAAGTAAGAACACAAATTTTGGTAAAAATCCATCAATATTTGTTGATGTTATTATGAAAGACTGTACCCCTAATCAAGTATACTAGTATTCGTTGACAAAACCACATAATTTTTGCAACAATTTTCCTGTAGTGACTCATCGAGTTTTTTTTCGGGTGACCCTTGGAATATATTAACACGATGCGACGTATATGTTGATGTCTCTTTTGCAAAGCAGTGTTCTAAGCTAAAACACAGATCTAAGTACACGAACTTACACATAAGTTTCTGAGGGACTGGAAACCGTCGATCCATATTACATTTCATGATTTACAAATAATACCGTGCGAATAACATTTGTCAAGAAATTCAATCCATCCTCAACATTGATAAAAATTCTCCCGACAAAAATCACACTACAACATTTTCGCAACTTAAGTCTACCATTACTACTTTATGCATGTGAGCCCTCATGAGGAATACAACACCAATGGTACCTTATGTGGTGGGCTTGGGAGGAATTAAGTGACATGGAACTATGGAAGCCAATTTGTGCAAATATGTGCAGGTGGCATGCAGATGATGTTTCATTTGATTTAGTAGTTTTGGGAGGAAGAACTGTTTAGGTGAGTTAGATCAATGCATTGGTTAATTTTGTATTTTTAGGTGTTATATAGAATAGTACTCCATGCATATACTCCCTCCGTTCCACAATGTTAGTCTCATTTACCTTTTTGAAAGTCAAGGTTTTGTAACTTTGACCGTCTATAACATAAAATCTACACAAAATTGTTATACGATAATAAGATATTTACATTCGTTATTAAATTATCTTTCATAATATTTTATTTTCAATGAAAAAAGTTTGCATATAAGCGATGAAAAATATGGTTGAAGAGGCGCGTTGGAGACCGCGTAAAGTCAAAGCGGGACTAACATTGTGGCATAGAGGGAGTACATATTAAGATTTTCTTTATCTTAAAATTTTAGTTGTTAGTTGGAGACAAGAAAAACACAAGTTAAATTTTAAAAAATATATATGTTGATATAATATACATTATATAATCATTAGCACATTTCTTTTAGTAATCTTAATTTTAAGTTGTCATTTAAAGTATTTAGTTTCAAAATTTATTTTTTTTAATGGAAAAATTCATTTATTAAAGTCATACAACATTTATAATAAACGTTAAAAATCAACCTACACAAATATAAACGAATCAAACAAATTAAGTATTCAATATAACAAAAAACATACTACCATACTTGATATTGACCACTTCTACATGCCCTAAATTACTCTTTTAATCACAATATTTTTCACTCATTTTTATTTCTCAATTTTTTTGATGAATTAAATAACTTCATTTGAAAAGTTCCCAAAATTACAGGTAACGATTAGCTAGACTCTTTTTTTTTTTTTTTTTCACAAAATACATAGTGCTCCAACACCAACTATCACCACGAAAAGTATCAACACTAACACAACACCCCACCCACCAGCCTGCTAACCTACCACTGTTGTTCCAACCACTGTCTCCCTAAACTGTGTCGCCCTCCACCAACATCAACTGTAACACCCCATTTAGACGAGGCGGACCCCACCTATATAAAAGTGTTACGGGGTCGAGATAAAGTCACACACGGTACTTGTATAACATTGTTTAACATATGACTTACACAATTTATTACAACTCAACGACACTCGAAATACAACGTGATAAAACATGACTACAACTGTTTCGTAAGCTGATGCGACTATAAGACAAAATTCGTGGCGTGGCACATCGCTATCTCCTCTAGCCAAACTCCACTATACGCTTCCCTCGATCTCGGTACCTACAAGGAGAGGGGTTAGTCCGGTTCACATCACCAACAAGTCGACCAAGGGACACACAAATCAAACATACATAATCATATTTCATCACCGTCTCGCTTTCACAAACCTCCTCAACATTTCCATTACACAAACCTCCTCGACATTTCCATTACACTAACCTCCTTTGTTGGGAATTATCTAACGGGGAAAATAATTTTATCCATTTGCACAATAAAATCGAGCGACAACCATGATATATATAGGACTACTTAATCGTAACTGACGGCTTTACTCGCGACTTGAGTGACACTCAATAATGACTATAATAAAAATACTCATAAACTCTCTAATAAAGAACTCATTAAACTTCTCATTGTAACCTACAACAATAATTAAATGTTAAGAATTTGAATAAATTCTCAACATCCTTATCTTTAATCACAAACCTAACACTATTTCACAACCCTCCTTATCATGTCACAAATGAATGCCAAACCGTACCAACGTCAAGCCACGCACAACACACACACACACACAATCAAATCACGTACATTATCAAGTGCAAACTAATCCAAGCTCAGCCACGCATAAATGTAGTTCGTTTGCGATTCAATTCGGGTGAACACGAGTGTTGGGCATAATCCAGATAACTTACATCGTGTTCTCACGGTTATTTGTCCAAATATTTTCAGTCGAATTTTCTGGTTCGGGTAGATTTCGCTAGGTTTACCTTTTATACTTCATAACACAGTTTATCGTAACTTTCACATTTAAAATGATATATTCCTGCGGAATTCACATTTTGAATAACTAACATAAAATAATGTTGAAACTTTTTATTTATTTATTTATTTATTTATTTATTTATTTATTTTTTTAATTTAGATATAAAATATTGATGTAGGGAAACAACTATTATTGTGCTAATTACGAATTAAAATGATATATTCTTGTGGAATTCACATTAGTCAAATTCCGTATACAAGATATTAAGGGACTTCAAAAAACTGTTTGACTCAGTATTCAATTTTTATAGGTTCTACGAGTATATTTTATCCGGGTAGTATTTCGTTTCAAGATTCGTCCCTGGCTATATACATAAAACTTTTGTTATCACCCTTTGATCAATTACACAATTCTAAACTTTTCTTTTGCATGAATTGTGCCTCAATCACTTATTTCATATCAACTACAGCAATTATTTTAATCTTGATTGAATACATCTAATTTGTAATCATTGCAAAACCCGTTCTAACCATTTTGAAAGAAATATTCCTCCGTTAGATTGATTTTCTTTTTGTGCTTAAGATGTTCCCAAAGTGAGGTATTTGTGTTGTCACCTAAATACAAAGTATTACCAAAGTTTATTTACAAAATTCGATCGTACTTCGTCGGAGTTCATAAGGTGCATAAGTCAAATCACTTAAAGAAATAATTTGTAACACCCCCATTTAAGCCGGGCGGACCCCACCTAAATGACGGCGTTACAGGACCCGACTGAACGGGTCCATAGGCAAACACCTGTAAACTCAAGATATAACACCTGTATATATATATATATATAACCGGAAGCGTCAAAAGGAAAACAAAACTCTCAAACTACAACTGTCACTTAAGACAGTATCAAAGCACGCAGGCCGAAAACTGTAAAACGATAAAATATAGTGAGACGTGTAACACCCAGTGTTAATTTAAACTAATTAATTAGGAAATCTATAATTAGACGATCGCGCAAATCGAAAATTTCAAGAAATGAAAAATCAAACCCGAAAATTTGACTTTTGGACACCAAAGTCAAATTTTATCCTCTTCCATTTTTCTTACACAAGTCACACGCTTCTACTTATACCTTTAATTTACATTTAACATTATTTTCTTTTTGTTTTTAATGAAACCCGTATAAACATTTAGGGCCTAACTTTCGGAGGCCATAAAATGGTCATACGGACTCGGAATCGAGCGAAACAAAAGCCTAAACCACATAACTTTTCGAGACGTATTTAATGACGCTATTTTCGTAGCCATCAGACCTGCCTAGCTCAAACTGAATTTTCTGCACTCATTTCGAAGGCCAAATTTCATTCTTCGCCGCCCCTATTTTGGAAATGTATTTTCGACTCGAAATTTTCAAACTCTTAATTTTAATTTATATTCCTAGAAATCATACTCGATTACGTTACTACGCCTAATAAAATTTTACAATGAAAACGGTTTTTAATCGAGACTTTTTCGCGTGTATGAATCGAAATTTCAAAAACAAAATCGGCCCATGATCCTCATGTGAGCCGGCCCCCTTGGTCTTTGTACAAGACCACACTCCTTCCCTTCCTCTCTTACACTCACATACTTCTTACACTCTTACACATCCTCTTACACACACTAGCACACATGCTACTCTTACACTTCTTACACCCTCATGACCTTACACATTTGACTTTCCATACACAAGATAATGCACACAACTTCCACACACATTACTACTACTAACTCTTTGCTAGTATTCACTACTACTACATTCACTACTACTACATTCATGTTATTACTACACACTCTAGTATTTTACTACTACAAACTCTCATTTACACAAACACAAAAAAATTGCTAAGTCATTTTCTCTACAAATAACAAAGTACTCTAATACTTTAGTAAGAGCAAACTCATCCTCATCTTCCATATTCATGAAGCTCTTCATACTCTTCATTTCATTTCTTCCCTAAACTTTTATCTCTTGTCTTTAATTTCTTAAACACTTAAATTAATCCTCCACCATTTTTATTTAGTAATCACTTTCTCTTTTACTTGTAACTATTTTGAACATAAAACAAATTGATTAAAATCTACTCACTACATAAAAATAAAAATGATACTACACTTTAAATTTTAGTTTAGCTTACTTTAAATAATTACTAACTTAGTTTATGTTTCATTTGTATGTACTAATCTTTCCAAAGAAGAGGAGCAAGGTGGAGCCATCGATCTTAGTATCTTCGACCATATTATCGACCCCGATAATTGCTAGGATTTTATTCTACTAACCTAATCAAGGTGCCTCTCGCACACTATAATTGTTGAGCACTAATTTAATTGAGCATGTGTTATTTTCCTAAATGATGTTTCGATGCATGTATGATTTATTTTGTCACATAATTATCATATGTCAAATTAGAAGACAAAAATCAAAAAATAACATTGTGTATGTCACCTAAAACCACACAAGGCATACCCTATAATTTTTGTCTAATTTTTCGTTTTAATTTTTGTTAATTGCATGCTTAAAATACTATGAATAATATGTATATGAAAATATGATTAGTTTATGTTTTGGACTTGAAATGAAATTGTTGTGAAATTGAAATGTTGTTAGAGTATTTATGAGCATGAAACTATTGTTGTTATTTTGATGTTTGAAATAAATTTACTTTTGTGTGTTAATGTTTGTATATAAATTTCACTCATGTTAAATACATAAATAATATAAAGTAAGTTAGTTGTTGAATTAGAAGTATAAAAATCAAAATATAATCTTGAACACATATATATATATACACGGCTATTTCAAATGAAATGGACCAAGTTTTAGTTTTAATTTTTCTAAATAACATATTATGATTAGTTTAGGTAAAGTAGACTTGTAGGAAAAATTTGAGAAAATTATATAAACATATACAAATTTGACTAATTAATGTTCATATGAAAAATATTGGGTTCTTCACTTCTTCAAGTGTTCTTCATTTAAGTAACTAGTTTGATTCATAAATTTTATAAAGTTTTACTTAAATGTTGTTTTAATCCACTAGTGAATAAATACCATACTAATTATATAAGTTAAATAAGCTAAATCTTTATAATGGAAAAATTAGAAATTTAAAGTGAGTAAAAACACTATTCATAATTGAAATAAAATAATTAGTGAAAATCGTAAACTAGTTAAATCGCTTTAGTATGATTTAAATGATTAGTATATAAAAACTTTAAGTCAAAAACCGATAAAATTAGAAAGCGAAAAATATATTGCTAAGTGAGTAAAGGGCCACGGCCTAGGGCTTGTTTTTGGACCAAAAATGATTTTGTCACTTTTTATTTTTATCACTTAGATAAATTAATTGGTTAAAGTAATGAATTATGAATAAAAACGAAAAAAAAAAAAAGAAATAGATAGATAACATAATAAACCACACGGCATCCACCCTATTTTTGGGTCAATTTTGATCAAAATAAATTTGTCACTTAGTCACTAAATTTGATTACTAATTAGGTTTATACTTGATTGTTTAATAAATCGTTAATAACAAAAAAAGAATCAATCTAAACCGATAAAAATGAACGTTACATGTATTAAAAATGAACAAGTTCGAGTGTTACTACCTTTGCTTAAATTTGGATGTGGACATACGGACTATTTTAAATGAACTACGACAACCTCGCTAAAAATGGAAACCGCTAAAATTCTAGTTAAGCATATGACTAAATTTAACCGAGTTTTACTTTTGAAATATTATTTAAAATCACTAAGTACAAAATGAACTTAACAACTTTGAAACTAGAATTTTATACTTAGTAAATAAAAAGCTTAGTTTTATATCTAAAAATAACCTAAGTATAAAATTTGTGTAGAGTATAAAAATACTAAGTATAAAGAAAATATAATACTAAATACTAAGTATAGAAAAAGATACTGAGTATAAGAATACATGTACGTATAAAAATACATATAAATACGAAGTGTAAAAATACGTACAAATACGAAATACGAAAATACGAATACGTATAAAAATACGAGGAATAGTAAATACGATGAATAGTAAATACGGTGCATAGTAAATACGATGAATAGTAAATACGATGAATAGTAAATACAATGAATAGTAAAATAATGAATAGTGAAAATATTTAAAATTTACGTACGGACTCCAAATAATTAATTAAGTTTTTCTGTGTGTTCTGTTTACCTGAAGAACTGTTAGAACTAAAATTTCATTATACAAAGTTTGACGATATATTTAAGTTTCAGAATTATTATTTATTAAGTTTGAACGAGGAAATAAGAATTGGAGAAACCGAACTACCTGAATAAAATACTTGGATTGTTCGTCATGTTGCGACTCTTGAAATTCGATGTTAATGAGGTAGCTGTATATGGGGACTTGGGCTCCCTCCCAGAGTTGCCCAAGGCGAAATAACGATCTTAAGATTGCTACTCGACACGGTATATACAACCTCAGAGATGGGGCATCCTTGATATTTCCGTGGGCCCATATATTAGTAATTGGAAACGCCAGCCCCATCCGGGGGTACCCGTCTTTGGTGATAGTCGAACTTTTTCGTCGGTGATACCTTTTGAATAGCGAATACGTATGATCCTCGATAGGTAGTGTATGCATACATTAGACAAGGGATATGGCCGTCCTTATTACCTTAGATATCTCTAGCTTGTCAGTCATGTCCAAGTTATGTTGGCCCTGATTGCTATTGCGCGGATTATGTCTGCATGCTTCCGCCTTACTAACGAAGACTCATCAGTTATCACATGTTGAATGCATTTCCTTATCTTGTTTTGATTGATTTTGGTCTGAATGACTGGGTTTCATGAGTGTTGAAATACGACTTGTTGTGAATGATTATTTATGAGTGTGGTAGTTTATGTGATTTGATTTATACTCGTGTTTTGAACCATCATGATTTCCTTATGTGTTTTAATTGCCTACCTGTTAATTGTTTTATTTATTTTTATACATTACATATGTTTTAGAACTGCATGTGTCGAAAGAGTGTGCGAGAGAATGATGGAAAATTTGTTGCAGGTACCCCGAGACAAACGTTAATCATGTTGGGTGATAGCGTGTCGTTAAGCGCTACAAATTAATAATTTATAAACCTAGCTTAGCCTCAAAAATATTAACGATAGTAAAGGGTAAGTAGGGTCGATCCCACGGAGAGATTGGAAAAACTCTAAATTGTGATGAACCTATAAGTTAAATAACCTATAAATTAGAAGCGTTAGTCGTATTTATGATTTAAGGGGGGTTTAAATTATGGTTTCCTAAGCTTAAAATAAATAACAGAAGAATAAAACTAACCTAACTAATATTTACACGCGACAGTCAAATACCCATAATTTAAGTCCGTATTTCCTATAGGTAATTCTAGTTTGTTAACTGACAACAAATTGTTTCGATTTCAAAGTGACTAATGGATTAACTGCGGAAATTAAGATAGCAAAACCTCCCTATCTTCTCTTAGATTACAACTAATCAACTAGTAGAGATTAATTCTTAACTAAGCGATTTAGCAGCATTACTGAACAAAGAAGACATCATTAACCCAATTAATTCTCAAGTGTCGTCAATACTTAAGCCTTAATCGATCCTGTTTCACCCTAATCCAAACTAAACTCAATTGACAGATTTCAGTTCGAACTAGTTGCTACTCATATTATGCAATTCGAACTAGGCCAAAATCACACAAATAGCAGATAATTCAATAATCACTCACAACAAGATAGCAAATTATGAATAAAAATCGAATCTTTATAATAAAATCAATAAAACGATGAACACTAATCAACTCAAAAATCAACACAACTCGAAATCAGTTTACAAAACTAAAATTAATCAACGAATTCGAACCGTAATTAGATACAAAAGAGTAAAGAGAACTTAATTTTAGCCCGGAACTTGCAAACTCGAATTTCAGATGTCGCACCTCCACACGAGCTCCAAATTCACCTTACTCGATCGTGTGCTAGGACGACGACCAAGCACTGTCCCCTACTGCTCCTTCGACCCAATTAGGTCTAAAATCGTCACTCAAATTCGCTCAATTTCTCTTTATAAAAATCGGGTATTTTTCGCCTCCTGGTTGCGTGTAATACAGTGGGTATATATATGATTAGGGGTAATTTTTCAGATAAGTTTTGGAAAGATTTGGTATAAATTTTCTGAATGAGAATATGAAAATAGATTGATTTGTGTTTGGATTTGGAAATAAGATCGATGAAACGAATATGGACACCGACTTTCCATCGTTGTTTCTATGCTCCTGCACTCCTTGCTCTCTACGTTTCTTCTGCCTCTTACTGTGTCATTTAGAGTACCTTGCTATATTCCACTTTCCCTTTTTTTATTATTTGATTTGCTTGATTAAATTCAATTGACCTCTTCATTATTTGCTTATTTTGCTTTCACTTAGCTTGGGCCTCGAATAATCAACGTTGCCTTGCTCTTTTAGTCGTATAACCTGGGCCTAGTCTCGTTTTGGACCATTTACTATCATTCTCGAAAGTACCTAACAGACAAATACGGAATATAAAATATCAATTTGAAATAAAATAATATTTAACTCATTATAAACTTATATTTTACGAAAATATATAAATGTAGCTCGAATAATATAAAAGACGACTCGAAAAGTGTAAAATTATATAATTAAAATACATCCATTTACGCACTTATCACTGGGGGACGGTTTACCTTTTATTTTGTACTCCTTTTGAGAGATTGTAACCGAATATACTCTGTTTATCCTTAAACTCGTATTATGTATATTGAGTTTGTAAGACGATAACAGCTGGTTTGTAATATATAGACTTAATTAATTTTCCGCCATAGTTTAATTAAAGTCACGAAAAACCAGGTTGTTACAAGACGTCTATAGTGAAAGCTAGACTCAAGACCAGAACTCCAGCGATCCCTCCAAGCGTCCCCACAACTAGCACGAGCACGTCCGAGTACCTACGGGGTGGGGGAACATAACAGACACAACAAACAACAAAACCCTAGTTAGCCTTCACAGTTAAAGAATGAGTAAAAGATGAGGAGGAAAAAACGTAACTTGACAGATTGTCTAAAGTAGTGAAAAACGGAGAATTACGACTCCTAACTCGGACGTTACAATCAATAAAGCACAGACAAGAAAACCCATTGTGTAACCTCCACACAGGGGACTTACCATGTTGCCAACACACCCCACTCCTCCTCCAAATCTCGTCCATCTCAACAGGCAACACATGCCTCATAATCACGGCTACACAAGCCTCATAATAACGGCAACACATGCCTCATAATCACGGCTACACAAGCCTCATAATAACGGCAACACATGCCTCATAATCATGGCTACACAAGCCTCATAATAACGGCAACACATGCCTCATAATCACGGCTACACAAGCCTCACAATAACGGCACATACTCACATACCTTCACATACACAATTCATACCTTCGGACAATTCGTACCTTCGCATACACGAACTGATAAACAGACAGCAGATGTGTGATTAGAACACTCACATTCGCTCCTACATAATTCATTTATATCCACTCAAATCATGTCCAACGCATACCGAACTAGCTACTA
The DNA here is from genome assembly GCA_023091065.1 of Dianthus caryophyllus. NCBI lineage: Eukaryota > Viridiplantae > Streptophyta > Magnoliopsida > Caryophyllales > Caryophyllaceae > Dianthus > Dianthus caryophyllus. The sequence goes on along the minus strand of JALGRB010000019.1, from coordinate 3,557,973 downwards.
GTTTTTACTTATAATCTCAAGCCTGTAAGGATAAATAAAATTTGAATCCTAGCCTAACCACAACATATACTTAAAATCATTTCTCAACCAACAACAACTAAAATAGAACTCGAGGCCAAGCAAAAATAAACTCGGCGGCAGCAGACGTGAGCAGCAGCCCCACGGCCAACAGACAACAGTAACAGCAGACGTGGACAGTTACACAATCATACTCAGCCTCCTCCAACTCACAATACTATAATATACATACATACGCTCGAATATGGTATACACACCGCACTTCGACACAATATTCCTACACTTACAACAATGACCACAATTCCAGAAGTCGACGTAGTGGAGCAGCAGAAGTAAAGCATAACGACAGCGGAAAAAACGTGACAGAAGCAGTAGTAACCGAGGCGGCAGTAGCCAAAACAGTAACACCAAGACTACAACAACCCGCCCTCGACATAAATCGCACGACTCACTTATGTACAAAGAACTCACACACACGGTCACAAATCACACACAAAACACATTATACCGGGCTAAGTAAGGTAAAGCCTTACCTTGAAGCGAAATGCGCCAAAAACCCGATTTTGAGAGCGAAACGTCGTCACCAACCTCGTTTGTAAGCTCACCTTCTACAATTTACGATTTTACTATTAATCACTACTCAAATACGACCTAATCGATACCTTAAATAAAAAAAACCGACTTTAAATCATAAATCCCCAAAAATTAGGTCAAAATCAAAAGAATCAAAATCAATTTATTAAAAACGAATCATACCTAAAATTAATAAGAGGATTACTCTAAAACTCGCCCAAACCCGACGTATAAGCTCGAGAATCAATTAATTGAGGAACGACATGGAAGGAATGCAACAACAATCGAATGAAACCGACAAACAAAGATGAACGGCGAAGAAGAAGATGTGAAAGTGACGAACTTGACGATGAGTACTGGTGTTGGACGATGATTAACGATGAATGATGAATGATGATCAGAATAATGAAAAAGTGAAAGAAGAAGAGAAGTACGAAAAGGTATGAACATGAACGAATGAAATTCGTTTGTGTTGCTGTTGTTGTTGTGTTTAGGCCAAAAGAATGAGTAGGTTTAATTATTCCATCTTATTTTATTTGAGTCTTATTAATATTATTGTGATTATTATTATTATTATTACTATTATTATTATTATTATTATTATTATTATTATTATTATATAAAATTCAACTTAAGATAATAATATAAACTCGTATAAGTTTGAGTTAAAATATAAAACTCGACTCACAATATGAATCTCTCTTATAACAAGATACGAAAAACGCGGAGTATTACAGTCTCCCCCCCTTAAAAGAATTTCGTCTCGAAATTCCTAACCATCAACCGCAACAAACCAAGATGTCACGTAACCAGACATCGCTACTCCTTACCAAAGCAGGCTAAACATTTCAAGCACAACATGTCACCCAAAGAACACAACACTGCGCTGTAGATAGTGTCACACAACACATCACCATAGAGATAAGGTAACGAAAGAAAAAAAAATGCACGTTTCCTACCCTCCTAACAAAAGAGTTACGACCAGGTAACTAACAACAAACCTCAAGCGATCAAGCTCGAGGACACAACACGACAATAATGATGTTAAACGACAACATACAACCAGGCTCGACGTTCTTCAACCGAACAACAAACCACAGAAGGTGAAGAAGAAACTATACATAAAAAGTAGAAAACATAACAAACTGGATCTGCGACGTTGTATCCCTCTTTCTACAAGAACTATTGTAACACTTCAAACATGCCCAGACACCCTACCTCATCCAAACTAAGCAGCGAGCGTATAAGAAACCAATAAAACATCACCAGACTGCTAATATGCTATCTAAACTAGAGCTCGAAGATACAATCTTGTTATTATCTAGCCCCACCTCTTTTCTCCTTCAAATCCGTCACCTTCTTAAACGTATCCGGTCCTCCTACCGTCGAACTTTTATACTCTCATGTGACTCCTAGTCATTGCCATACAGACTCATCCATAATTTGGTGGTGACAACATTATTATTGTTTTGATAGAGAGAGTGTAAGTGAGTCAAGTGAATGTCGGGGAAGTTAGGGTGTTTTATGTTTTTGAAATTATTATTATTATTTTTTTTTTTTAAACAAAACAACGCCACCCGGGCTGGCGTTTTTACCTAATAAAAAGCCACCCGGCCTGGCGTTTTTAGCCACCAAAATTTCCTCAAATTCCTATGTAACAACCTGGTTTTTCGTGACTTTAATTAAACTAAGGCGGAAAATTAATTAAGTCTAAATATTACAAACCAGCTGTTATCGTCTTGCAAACTCAGTATACATAATACGAGTTTAGAGATAAAACAGAGTATTTAAATTACAGATTCTCTCAAAATAGATCACAAAATAAGGCCTTCAATCCCCTGATAGATCAACGGTCAAGACTCGGGGTACCTGCATTAAATCTCATCATTTTCCCGCACACTCTTTCGATACATGCAATTCTAAAGCAATATGCAGTATAAATAATGAATAATAAATAGGTAAAAACCATTAGCAAGTAAACAGGTAAAACACATAAAGAGATCAAAATGATTCAAACGTGAGTATAAATACTATCACATGTCATACAACACTCTCACGTAATCATTCTCAGTCAATCGTAATCCAACATTCATAACATCCAATCATCGTACAAAAATCAATCAAACAAGACAAGGAAATACATTCAACATGTGATAACCAATGAATCTTCGTTAGTAAGGCGGAATCATGCAGACCTCATAAGCATCCGCGCAATAGCCATCAGGGCTAACATAACTTGGACATGACTGACAAGCTAGAGATATCTAAGGTAGTAAGGACGGCCATATCCCAAGTCTAATGTATGCATACACCACTATAGATAGGATCGTAGCATACTTGCTATTCAAATATGTATTCACCTAATAATTCGACTACCACCAGAGACGGGTACCCCCGGGTGGGGCTGGATTTTCCAATTACCGTAATATGGGCTCACGGAGATATCAATGATGCCCCATCCCTGAGGTTGTATATCCCGCACCGAAATAATACTTTAGAAAAATATTAGATCGCCTTTAGCAACACAGGGAGGGAGCTAAAGTCCCCATAGACGGCTACCTCGTTAACTTCAAATTTCAAGAGTCGCGACATGGCGAACAATCCAAGTATTTTATTCAAGTATTTCATTTTCTCAAATTCTTATTTCCTCGTTCATTCAAAAATAGGTGGCAATTCTGTAACTTAAATATATCGTCTAACTTTGTATAATGAAATTCTAGTTCTAGCAGTTCTTCAGATAAACAAGACACATAGGAAAGCCTAATTATTTATTTTGAGTCCGTTCGTAAATTTTAAATATTTTTCACTATTCATCATTTTACTATTCACCGTATTTACTATTCATCGTATTTACTATTCATCGTATTTACTATTCACCGTATTTACTATTCCTCGTATTTACTATTCCTCGTATTTACTATTCCTCGTATTTACTATTCCTCGTATTTTTATACGTATTTGTATTTTAGTATTTCGTATTTGTACGTATTTTTGTACGTAGGCGTATTCTTATACTTCGTATTTTATTAGTATTTTTATTAAGTACTTGTATTATTAGTATTGATTACTTTATTCTTATACTTAGTATACTTACATTTTATACCATTTTCATACTTAGGTATTTTTCTAGATTATCAAAATCACTTTTATTTTCTAAGTATAAAATCCTAGTTTTAAAGTCGTTAGGTTCATTTTGTAATTAGTGATTTGAGAATTTATTTTAAATGTAAAACTCGGTTAAATTTAGTCGTATACTTAACTAAGATTTTAGCGGTTTCCATTTTTAGTGAGGTTGTCGTAGTTCATTTTAAATAGTCCGTATGTCCATATCTAATTTAAACAAAGGTAGTATCACACGAAATGGTTTATTTTCATACGTGTAATGTTTATTTTAATCGGTTTCGTTGATTCTTTTTATTAACGATTCATTTTACAATCTAATATAATCCTAATTAGTAATCAAATTTAGTGATTAAGTGACAAATTTATTTTGACCAAAAATTGACCCATTTTAATTGTGAAAACCGTGGCACTTGTTTATAATTAGTTATTTATTTCTTTTTATGTTTTTTTTGTTAATAATTCATTACTTTAACTAATAAATTCACTTAAGGTAAAAAAAAATAAAAAGTGGAAAATCATTTTTGGCTCAAAATTAGCCCTAAGGCCGTGGCACTTTGTACATACTACTTTATTTTTGTTTTCAAATTTTATCGGTTTTTAACTTAAAGTTTTTATATACTAATTATTTAAATTATACTAAAGTGTTTTAATTAGTTTATAATTTTCACTAAACATTTTATTTCATTTAAGAATAGTGATTTTACTCACTTTATTTTTCTAACTTTTATATTTTGGTGATTTAATCCATTTAATTTATATGACTATTATTGAAATTTGTCACTAATGATTTTAAACTTAAAACAAAATAAACTTTTAATTATTTTGAATCAAACTAGTCTTTGAAATGAAGAACACTTTGAATATGTGAAGAACTTTCATAATTATCATATGAACCCTAATTAGTCAAATTTTTTATATGTTCATGGAATTTCCTCAAATTTTTCATACAAGTCTATTTTAACTAAACTAATCATAATATGTTATTTAGAAAAATTAAAACTAAAATTTTGTCCATAAAATAATGGAAATGCCGAGTAGAGTATAAGGGTGTTCTAAGTTTTATTTTTTGATTTTTACACTTCTAATTCAACAACTAATTTATCTTATATCATTTATATATTTAGTTAAGTGAAAAGAATCATATGCAAACATTAACATACAAAAGTAAATTATTTCACACACAAGGATATTCACAACATATTCAAGAACACTAATACATTAACACAATCAAATTTCATAACAAATTCATCTTAAGTCCTAAACAAAAACTAATTATATATTCATGTTCACCTTGTTAAGAGTATTTTAAACATGCAATTAACAAAAATTAAAACGAAAAATTAAGTCCAAAATAGGGGGAAAGCCGTGGGTTTACTAGGTGAGCACACAATTTTATTTTATTTTTTTTTCGATTTTTGTCTCCTAATTTAACATGTGAAATACTAGGTGATAAAACAAATCATACATGCATTCAAAACAATAAAATCAAGTACGAGGCGCTTATCACATAAGTGTGCGGGAAGCACCTTGATTAGGTTAGTGAAATGAGCTTAGCAATTGTCGGGGTCAACAATGTGATCGAATTGGCTTAGGTCGACACTTCCTTCTTGCTCCTCTTCTTTGGTAGATTAGTACATAAAAATATAAATCAACAAGTTAGAAATTTTCATTACTACTAAACTAGTTAACAAAAGGTTTAAAGTATAAATGTTGTTTTAGGTTTAGGTAGTGTTTTATATTTTTCATTACTTTGATTTCATTCTCATGCTCATGCTTAAGTTTAAAATAGAAGGTGATTACTAACTAATTGGTGAAGGATGAACACAAGTGTTCTAATGAATTTAGAAGTAAGAAAAATGTAAGTTTAAAGAAGAAAAACTAGAGGAGGAAGATGAAGATCTTGAGGTTGAATATGAACCTTGCTTGTTGTATTCTTGTGTTTGATTTAATTAGAGAGAAATAAAGCTAAGTGTTTGTTGTGTTTTGAGTAGAAAAACCGAGTAGTAGTAGTGAGTAGTAGTAGTTTGTGTTTGTTGCTTGGTTTGTACGTGTAATATGGTAGTAGTAGTTGTTATTGTACTTTGTCTTTGTGTTGTAATGTTAATGCAAGTAATGAGTGGATGTATGTGATCATCAATTGTATAAGCATGTGCTTTAGTCAAGTGTAGGATGAGGTAAGATAATCTAGGGTGGCTTGGACTTGACAATGTGCTAAAGTAGAGACAAGAAGGGAAAGAGAGCACATGAGCAAGGTGGCTCAATGTGGCCGGCCTACATGGTCCCCTTGTGCCTCGGTTTTTGCTTTTCGAAATTTTCGATTTACGCGTACGCTAAAAGTCTCGAGTTGAAATATAAAGTCTTAGAGTAATGTTTTGAAGTAAGATCGGAAATAAAAATGAAATTAAAAGTCGAAACGAAATCGAAATAAAAATTGGGTACTAGCTCCTCGTTATTTGAAATAAAACTTTACTTGGTCGAAATATATATTTTTTTAGTTGAGTGTTATCGAAATAAATCATAATGTTCAAACGTCAAAAAATTTATCAGTTTTGAATAAGTGTAGTTCATTATATCGAGTTTTAGTGGAATGTTAGTTAAATCAAAAAATGAATAGAAATCTTATATTATTATAATATGTTTTGTTAGTATGATCTAAATTGATTAGGGCTTAAACATTCTTTGTTAGGTTATGATTAGAAGTAAGTGAAATTGAAAAAGATTAGGTGATTTAAATTACCTTAAAGTGCTTAGCATTTTTGGGTCAACATTGACCTCGATTTGCGTGCCAAAAATTGTCGTTGAGAAATTTGTCGTATAGTCTCCATTTGATTTATCGAGTTTGAAAATGAAGGAATAAAGTTCAAATTCAAAGTAATTCAAAATGGTTTAGTTTAGGTGCTAGGAAAAATGTAGTGTGTTGTTTTAGGAAAATAGTTGAGTTAGATTGTCTAATTATTGATTTCCTAATTATGATTAGCTTAAATTAACACGGGGTGTTACAATCCTCCCCCCTTAAAGAAGTTTCGTCCCCGAAACTTAAAGTAATCTAGGTGATTAAGGTTACCTGCGCTGAACAGCTCCGGGTATTTTTCCTTCATCGACGCCTCGGTCTCCCACGTTGCTTGCTCAGTCTTCTGTCCCCTCCAGAGAACCTTGACTAATGGTATCGATTTGCGTCGCAAGAATTTTGTCTCTCTGGCGAGAATTTTCACTGGTCTCTCAGAGTAAAGCATGTTAGGCTCGATGGCGATCACATCGGGCGTAACAATGTGACTCGGATCAGACCGATACCTTCGTAGTTGAGATACGTGAAAAACGTTGTGTACCCTTGACAAGTTAGGTGGTAGAGCAAGTCGATACGCCACTTCTCCGATTCGCTCAAGTATCTCATAGGGTCCAATATACTTAGGGCTTAGTTTCCCTTTTAACCCAAATCGTCTTACTCCTTTCATGGGTGACACCTTCAAGAAAACTTTATCTCCACTGTTGAACTCAATGGGTCGACGATGCTCGTTTGCATACTTCTTCTGCCGGTCTTGAGCTGCTTGTAGTCGTTCTCGGATGATCTTGATGTGCTCGATTTGATCTTGTATGACCTGGGGTCCAGTACCTACGTTGTCGCTAGCGTCGTCCCAACACACAGGACTGCGACATTTTCTCCCGTATAGTGCTTCAAAAGGGGCACACCCCAGACTAGCGTGATGACTATTGTTGTATGAGAACTCAACGAGAGGTAAGCTCTTTTCCCAATTCACATTGAATTCCATCGTCCACGCTCTCAACATGTCTTCCAGTGTCTGGATAGTTCGCTCTGTTTGACCGTCAGTTGCTGGATGAAAAGCCGTACTCATCTTTAACTTACTACCCAAGGCCTCTTGTAGTTTACCCCAGAAATGTGATGTAAACCTCGCGTCCCTGTCCGATATGATGTCAAGGGGAACGCCATGTAGTCGTATTATCTCCTTCTCGTAAGCTTTGGCTAGTTCTTCCAATCCCCATGTCTCCTTGATTGGGACAAAATGGGCCGCTTTAGTTAGGCGGTCCACAATAACCCATATCGCATCCTTGCCGCTTGATGTCCTCGGTAATCCCATTATAAAGTCCATGGATATAGAATCCCACTTTCCTTGAGGAATTTCCAAAAGTTGGGCGATCCTCCTGGTCTCTGGTGCTCAAATTTCACTTTCTGGCAAATCATGCATCTAGCTACGTACTCGGCGAGTTCCGCCTTCATCCTTATCCACCAGAAGCGTAATTTCAGGTCCTTGTACATCTTATCCGAGCCGGGATGTACTGAGTAGCGAGTGCTATGTGCTTCATCAAGGATTTTGCGTTTCAAATCTTCATTGTTAGGTATACACCATCTACCATTGAAGCGTAGACTTCCATCAGTGTAGATCTCGAACCCTTCTGTTCCTCCTGATGGAATCTTTTCTCTAATCTCTAACAAAGCCGGGTCTTCCCACTGTAGTACTCGAATGTCATGATATAATTCTGGTTCGACCGCCATTGCATTTAGCTCAGCGTCATCCGATTGTACTAGATCTAAGCTCAGTCTTTTCAGGTCCTGGACGATGTCTGAGGGAATTTCCCAAATGTTGTTCAGAGTATGTGTCGTCTTACGACTCAGTGCGTCAGCAACCACATTAGCCTTACCTTCGTGGTATAATAATTCGATCTTGTAATCCTTGATCAGTTCTAACCATCTTCGCTGTCTCATATTCAATTCTCGTTGGGTAAAGATGTATTTCAAACTTTTGTGATCGGTATAGAATTTGATACTGACTCCATAGAGGTAATGACGCCAAATCTTTAGTGCAAACACGACCGCCGCAAGTTCAAGGTCGTGAGTTGGGTAATTCCTTTCATGCCCTTTGAGTTGTCTGGATGCGTATGCTATTACTTTCCCTTGTTGCATCAAGACGCAACCCAAACCATTCAGTGATGCGTCACTGTACACTTCATACTCATCACCATCGGTTGGTAAGGTTAAGACTGGTGCTGTTGTAAGCCTCGTCTTAAGCTCTTGAACGCATATACAGCATGATCATCGCCCATACGAACTTCGATTCCTTTTGTAGCTTGATTTGGTCATCGGTAGGGCTACTTTTGAGAAGTCGAGGACAAATCTCCTATAATAACGGACAATCCTAGAAGCTTCGACTTGATCGCATTTTTGGTGCGACCCGTTCCTTAATGACCTAAATCTTTCTTTGGATCTACCATTACACCTCCTCGAGATTACGTGTCCTAGGAATGCCACTTGGTCTAGCCAAAATTCACACTTTGAGAATTTAGCATACCATTTGTGATCCCTCAAGATGCTCAGGATGATGTGTAGGTGTTCCGCGTGTTCTTCTTTATCCTTGGAGTATATCAGGATGTCGTCAATGAACACGACAACGCAGATGTCGAGGTATTCGTGAAAGGTCCTGTTCATTTGGTCCATAAATACTGCTGGAGCGTTGGTAAGGCCGAACGGCATCACTTTGAACTCGTAATGTCCGTACCTCGATCTGAAAGCAGTCTTTTGTATATCCTCTTTGCGAACCGCAATCTGATGGTATCCTGACCTTAGGTCAATCTTGGAGAAGACTCCCGCTCCTTTGAGTTGGTCAAAGAGATCGTCTATCCTAGGCAGAGGATAACGATTCTTGATTGTTACTTTGTTCAATTCTCTGTAATCGATGCAGAGTCTCATACTCCCATCCTTCTTCCTAACGAAGAGTACCGGTGCACCCCAAGGCGAAACACTCGGTCTTATGAATCCTAACTCAATCATTTCCTCCAACTGTTTCTTGAGTTCCTGGAGCTCAACAGGTGCCATCCTGTATGGTGCCTTTGATATAGGTGCCGTGCCTGGTATAAGGTCAATAGAGAATTCGACGTCTCTTGCAGGAGGCATACCTGGTAATACATCTGGAAATACCTCTGGGTATTCGTTCACGATTGGGATGTCTTCAATGCGCAATTTATCTTCAACTTTGGTAATGTTACAAAAATATACTTGGTGTCCCTTTCTCTCCATACTCTGTAGTTTTAGAATGGACACCGCCACCCCTTTTTCCTTTTCAAACTACGATATGATACTTCCTTCCTTGATTAGTCTTGATTGTGATTTTACGATCGTGGCATTTGAACGTTGCATTATGACGAGCCAACCAATTCATACCCAAAATTACATCGAACTCGGGCAGGTCGAACAACACTAGATCTGACAGAAAGTCTGTGTTGTGAATTGTAATCTTTACATTGTTATACCTTGAAGAACAAGAAATGTTTTTACCATCAGGTAGTGCTATGTTAGCTTTAATTTGTGTAGGATTTGTGAGTTTGGATTGTTTGATAAACTTTGAGGAAATAAAAGATAAGGAAGCTCCCGTATCGAATAAAATGAAGGCAGGTACAGAGTTAACTAGGAATTTACCGGTGAGAACGTCAACATCGATAACATCATCAGTGCCCTCTTCAGATTCGGTCAGGACATACACACGTCCTTGAACTCTAACTGCTGGCGGTGGTCCCGCATTTGCTTTGGCACCCGTACCCTTCTTTGGGCATTCATTAGCTTTGTGTCCCTCTACCTTACAGAAGAAACACACTCTTTGGTTCCAGTTACAACGGCTTCCCTGGGTGGCTTGATTGTCCGCAGAAGCGACCGATTTGCCTGGAATGGCGGAGGTCAGGAAGTTGTTGATTGTTCCTTGCAACGAAAGTCGTAGGGTTGCGATTGTAGTTCGAGCTCGATCGGTTTCGACATTCACGATTGTCCTGGTTACGAAACCGGGCGACCAAACATGGGTTTATGGATGAACCGGCACTTGCCACAGGGGCGTGAACGCCTTTCTTCTTCTTCTTCTCCTCGCCTTCCTCTTACGGATGGGTGTCGGATACACGTTGCCTTTCGTGAGGCTTCAGTGAAGTTCTTACAGAACCCGGCTCATGTTTATCCTCGGGTTATTGTCCATGCCTAAATGCGTAACGAGTTGCGAGTTCCTCCTCGCTAGTCAATATCTTAGGAGCAAACTTGGGCAGTTCTGGTATTTTTCGTGTAAGCTTGTAGGGTCATTTCACTTTGGGTTAGATTCCTAAACTCTTCTTCTTTTTCCCACTTCAACTCTTCCCCAAAGTACTTGTTTTCTAATAGTGTCTTAAACTCGCTCGAGCTTATAGAGCCTTAAGGGAATTGGGCTTTGATCAGGCGCCACCAACTGCTTGCCTCTCCCTTCAAATAGTACGCTACTACATTCACCATTTCGTTCGGTGGTGTCTTGCCTAGTTCAAGCAACTTCTCCATTTCCTCGATCCATTCTGTCAAGACCGTGGCGTCGACAGAACTGTAATATGTTTGAGGTCGGTGTTAGGAGAATTTTACAAATGCGGACTGATTGTTACCGCCACCATGATTTTGGTACATGTTCGGTGCAATTTTTGTAATTGCATCTTCGAATCCTTTCCTCGTCGCTTCTTCCTCAGCAAAATGTTGGGCGAAGTTTGGGTCAGCCATGTTGTTTATGTTGTTTGCATCCATTCTGAAAAATATTAGGTCAGTATGAGTTTTGAGTAGTTCCCAAATGAGACACATTATAGAGTAACAAGATAAAACACATTTCATTGATAATGTAAAAGGGTTACATCAAAAAGTTACAAGGCCTCCTAATACATTCCCTATGAAATGAACTAAGGTAAGAACTCAATACAAAGTTCAGCAAAACAACATAAAAGTTTAGATACATTCTCAAGTGATATGAAATTGGGTTGAGAATGACAAAAGATTTGTCCTAGATTCTAAGCAAATTTTGAGTAGTGGTACTCTTTCTCACGAGAAGGCGTGCTTATACTTCACAGCATAAGACATGTCGCTCAAACGGAGCTTGAAGTCATCCCAGCTCAGGTAGCATTCACCCTCGCGTACAGCTGGGGATCGTACTCGTAACCACCAAGCCTTGGCCTCTCCATCAAGGCAAGCAACAGAATGTGGGTCTTCCATTCCTCCGGGACCGAGTATTCTTGGAACTTTGCCTTCATGTGCCTGGTCCAAGTGTACAAGGTATCTCTATCTCCCTCATAGGCGTCGGGGTCACTCCTCATGAATGCCTCGACCGCGTCGGTCTTCCTCGAAGATCGGCGGAGGTGATCAGGAGTTCGATGCTCCACGTATGGAGTTTTGAGTGCCCTGGTCTTCCAGTCAATCCTTGAATTCTCCAAGTTGTGCATTTTCTTCCACGCCTTCCTCTGCTGACGGCGCGCAAATGCCTGGACAGCTCTCTTATGAGCTTTCTCATCTCGGTCTATTTCGCGTACTCCTTGTCGCGCAGAAGTCATATCTGAAATAAGTGGGGGATATAATTTAGGTGAGATTTTGAATTTACAAACATGTATGCAGGATTTACAATAAATGAGTTATGAAAAGCACACGACTTGGTAGCAACATAACGTCTCCATATACTTATGAGTATATGGGTAAAATATTACATCCAAGGAAATATAATACATAAGTTCACAAAACGTTACATCCGAAAGGAAGATCCATAGCCGTTAAGAAAAAGTGACGACATTAAGGTCGTTCTTAAGGTAGTTTAAAGTCGGTTACATATATTTTACAAACCGGAGTCGCATGACCCTGAATTATTATTTGCGTGCCTGAAGAGTCTCCCACATCGGCATCTTTCCCAGACTGGAAGTAGTTCCACTGGTATTGGAGGATAGAGGTGCTTATATTCTTGATCCATCAGGTTCTCGAGTAGTTCCTCGTGCTCCATCCACCCTGGTGGTTGCATCTCCCTCAGAAGTGGATCTGGGTGACACATGCGATCCATGTGTAGATCGTAATCCAGGAGTAGTTGCCAACCTAGTGGAGTCCAGAACTCGTCGTACGGGTGGAAGCTCTCGATCAGTGTCAGGCCTAAGCCAATGCCCCTAGTGTGATAGTGGTGCGGTCGCCGTGATCCCATTGGCTTCCACGTATTGCTCTATGGCGTGGGACTGGTTACTTATATATGCATCGGTGGCATCATCGGTGGGCGCCGTGGTAAGTTGTTACGGAGTAATCGAAAGACGTCATCCTAAGGGCCTTTGTCAAACTAGAGTTAGTCACAGAGCAAATAGCAAGTAACCGAATTATAAACGTAAGGATTCTAACGCTCATCTAACTAGTTTATTATTTATTAGGTCGGTCCTTAAGATTCTACCCTTCCTCACATTTAAAATGATCTAATATATTATTTTAGCGGTCTAGAGATTTCTAGTTTATTATTTGATCCTACAAGTCTATGCTAGACATATAGTATGTATATGTCCGGCCCAGGTGTCGTCTCGCTATGTGAGATAACTTTAAGTCATTCACGGTCATGAAGACTGACTTTGATACCAACTGTAACAACCTGGTTTTTCGTGACTTTAATTAAACTAAGGCGGAAAATTAATTAAGTCTAAATATTACAAACCAGCTGTTATCGTCTTGCAAACTCAGTATACATAATACGAGTTTAGAGATAAAACAGAGTATTTAAATTACAGATTCTCTCAAAATAGATCACAAAATAAGGCCTTCAATCCCCTGATAGATCAACGGTCAAGACTCGGGGTACCTGCATTAAATCTCATCATTTTCCCGCACACTCTTTCGATACATGCAATTCTAAAGCAATATGCAGTATAAATAATGAATAATAAATAGGTAAAAAAAAACCATTAGCAAGTAAACAGGTAAAACACATAAAGAGATCAAAATGATTCAAACGTGAGTATAAATACTATCACATGTCATACAACACTCTCACGTAATCATTCTCAGTCAATCGTAATCCAACATTCATAACATCCAATCATCGTACAAAAATCAATCAAACAAGACAAGGAAATACATTCAACATGTGATAACCAATGAATCTTCGTTAGTAAGGCGGAATCATGCACGGACCTCATAAGCATCCGCCATGAATAGCCATCAGGGCCAACATAACTTGGACATGACTGACAAGCTAGAGATATCTAAGGTAGTAAGGACGGCCATATCCCAAGTCTAATGTATGCATACACCACTATAGATAGGATCGTAGCATACTTGCTATACAAATATGTATTCACCTAATAATTCGACTACCACTGAGACTCGGTACTTTAAAGGTGCTGGATTTTCCAATTACTGTAATATGGGCTCACGGAGATATCAATGATGCCCCATCCCCGAGGTTGTATATCACTTTTGAAATAATACTTTAGAAAAATATTAGATCGCCTTTAGCAACACAGGGAGGAGCTAAAGTCCCCATAGACGGCTACCTCGTTAACTTCAAATTTCAAGAGTCGCGACATGGCGAACAATCCAAGTATTTTATTCAAGTATTTCATTTTCTCAAATTCTTATTTCCTCGTTCATTCAAAAATAGGTGGCACTCAGAACTTAAATATATCGTCTAACTTTGTATAATGAAATTCTAGTTCTAGCGATTCTTGAGATAAACAAGACACATAGGAAAGCCTAATTATTTATTTTGAGTCCGATTCAGTAAATTTTAAATATTTTTCACTATTCATCATTTTACTATTCACCGTATTTACTATTCATCGTATTTACTATTCATCGTATTTACTATTCAATCAGTATTTACTATTCCTCGTATTTACTATTCCTCAGATTTACTATTCCTCGTATTTACTATTCCTCGTATTTTTATACGTATTTGTATTTTAGTATTTCGTATTTGTACGTATTTTTGTACGTAGGCGTATTCTTATACTTCGTATTTTATTAGTATTTTTATTAAGTACTTGTATTATTAGTATTGATTACTTTATTCTTATACTTAGTATACTTACATTTTATACCATTTTCATACTTAGGTATTTTTCTAGATTATCAAAATCACTTTTATTTTCTAAGTATAAAATCCTAGTTTTAAAGTCGTTAGGTTCATTTTGTAATTAGTGATTTGAGAATTTATTTTAAATGTAAAACTCGGTTAAATTTAGTCGTATACTTAACTAAGATTTTAGCGGTTTCCATTTTTAGTGAGGTTGTCGTAGTTCATTTTAAATAGTCCGTATGTCCATATCTAATTTAAACAAAGGTAGTATCACACGAAATGGTTTATTTTCATACGTGTAATGTTTATTTTAATCGGTTTCGTTGATTCTTTTTATTAACGATTCATTTTACAATCTAATATAATCCTAATTAGTAATCAAATTTAGTGATTAAGTGACAAATTTATTTTGACCAAAAATTGACCCATTTTAATTGTGAAAACCGTGGCACTTGTTTATAATTAGTTATTTATTTCTTTTTATGTTTTTTTGTTAATAATTCATTACTTTAACTAATAAATTCACTTAAGGTAAAAAAATAAAAAGTGGAAAATCATTTTTGGCTCAAAATTAGCCCTAAGGCCGTGGCACTTTGTACATACTACTTTATTTTTGTTTTCAAATTTTATCGGTTTTTAACTTAAAGTTTTTATATACTAATTATTTAAATTATACTAAAGTGTTTTAATTAGTTTATAATTTTCACTAAACATTTTATTTCATTTAAGAATAGTGATTTTACTCACTTTATTTTTCTAACTTTTATATTTTGGTGATTTAATCCATTTAATTTATATGACTATTATTGAAATTTGTCACTAATGATTTTAAACTTAAAACAAAATAAACTTTTAATTATTTTGAATCAAACTAGTCTTTGAAATGAAGAACACTTTGAATATGTGAAGAACTTTCATAATTATCATATGAACCCTAATTAGTCAAATTTTTTATATGTTCATGGAATTTCCTCAAATTTTTCATACAAGTCTATTTTAACTAAACTAATCATAATATGTTATTTAGAAAAATTAAAACTAAAATTTTGTCCATAAAATAATGGAAATGCCGAGTAGAGTATAAGGGTGTTCTAAGTTTTATTTTTTTGATTTTTACACTTCTAATTCAACAACTAATTTATCTTATATCATTTATATATTTAGTTAAGTGAAAAGAATCATATGCAAACATTAACATACAAAAGTAAATTATTTCACACACAAGGATATTCACAACATATTCAAGAACACTAATACATTAACACAATCAAATTTCATAACAAATTCATCTTAAGTCCTAAACAAAAACTAATTATATATTCATGTTCACCTTGTTAAGAGTATTTTAAACATGCAATTAACAAAAATTAAAACGAAAAATTAAGTCCAAAATAGGGGGAAAGCCGTGGGTTTACTAGGTGAACACACAATTTTATTTTATTTTTTTTCGATTTTTGTCTCCTAATTTAACATGTGAAATACTAGGTGATAAAACAAATCATACATGCATTCAAAACAATAAAATCAAGTACGAGGCGCTTATCACATAAGTGTGCGGGAAGCACCTTGATTAGGTTAGTGAAATGAGCTTAGCAATTGTCGGGGTCAACAATGTGATCGAATTGGCTTAGGTCGACACTTCCTTCTTGCTCCTCTTCTTTGGTAGATTAGTACATAAAAATATAAATCAACAAGTTAGAAATTTTCATTACTACTAAACTAGTTAACAAAAGGTTTAAAGTATAAATGTTGTTTTAGGTTTAGGTAGTGTTTTATATTTTCCATTACTTTGATTTCATTCTCATGCTCATGCTTAAGTTTAAAATAGAAGGTGATTACTAACTAATTGGTGAAGGATGAACACAAGTGTTCTAATGAATTTAGAAGTAAGAAAAATGTAAGTTTAAAGAAGAAAAACTAGAGGAGGAAGATGAAGATCTTGAGGTTGAATATGAACCTTGCTTGTTGTATTCTTGTGTTTGATTTAATTAGAGAGAAATAAAGCTAAGTGTTTGTAGTGTATTGAGATGGAAAACCGAGTAGTAGTAGAGAGTAGTAGTAGTTTGTGTTTGTTGCTTGGTTTATGCGTGTAATATGGAAGTAGTAGTTGTTTTTGTACTTTGTCTTTGTGTTGTAATGTTAATGCAAGTAATGAGTGGATGTATGTGATCATCAATTGTATAAGCATGTGCTTTAGTCAAGTGTAGGATGAGGTAAGATAATCTAGGGTGGCTTGGACTTGACAATGTGCTAAAGTAGAGACAAGAAGGGAAAGAGAGCACATGAGCAAGGTGGCTCAATGTGGCCGGCCTACATGGTCCCCTTGTGCCTCGGTTTTGCTTTTGAAATTTTTCGATTTACGCTGCGTCGCTAAAAGTCTCGAGTTGAAATATAAAGTCTTAGAGTAATGTTTTGAAGTAAGATCGGAAATAAAAATGAAATTAAAAGTCGAAACGAAATCGAAATAAAAATTGGGTACTAGCTCCTCGTTATTTGAAATAAAACTTTACTTGGTCGAAATATATATTTTTTTTAGTTGAGTGTTATCGAAATAAATCATAATGTTCAAACGTCAAAAAATTTATCAGTTTTGAATAAGTGTAGTTCATTATATCGAGTTTTAGTGGAATGTTAGTTAAATCAAAAAATGAATAGAAATCTTATATTATTATAATATGTTTTGTTAGTATGATCTAAATTGATTAGGGCTTAAACATTCTTTGTTAGGTTATGATTAGAAGTAAGTGAAATTGAAAAAGATTAGGTGATTTAAATTACCTTAAAGTGCTTAGCATTTTTGGGTCAACATTGACCTCGATTTGCGTGCCAAAAATTGTCGTTGAGAAATTTGTCGTATAGTCTTCATTTGATTTATCGAGTTTGAAAATGAAGGAATAAAGTTCAAATTCAAAGTAATTCAAAATGGTTTTAGTTTAGGTGCTAGGAAAAATGTAGTGTGTTGTTTTAGGAAAATAGTTGAGTTAGATTGTCTAATTATTGATTTCCTAATTATGATTAGCTTAAATTAACACGGGGTGTTACACCTAAAATCCCTGGTCACTTTTAGAACAGAAAACGCCACCCGGGGTGGCGTTTTAATGTTTTAAATTTTTTTTTTTAATTTTTCTGAAATCTACGTGGACACTTAAAACGCCACGCGTTATGGCGTTTTTAGGCCCGTATTTTCCAGTCCTACGTGGACCCTATTTCCCTAAATACTTTTTAAACCGACCTAAAACGCTAATTATTTGTCACAAGAACCCTATTTTAACAAAAGTTTCAAGAATGAGTAGGTTTAATTATTCCATCTTATTTTATTTGAGTCTTATTAATATTATTGTGATTATTATTATTATTACTATTATTATTATTATTATATAAAATTCAACTTAAGATAATAATATAAACTCGTATAAATTTGAGTTAAAATATAAAACTCGACTCACAATATGAATCTCTCTTATAACAAGATACGAAAAACGCGGAGTATTACATTGTAACACCCCGTGTTAATTTAAGCTAATTATAATTAGGAAATCAATAATTAATCATCCTCGCTCACTGAATTTCCTAAACAATACACTACAATCATTTTTGCACCTAAACTAAAACCATTTTGAATTACTTTGAATTTGAACTTTATGTTTACATTTTCAAACTCGATAAATCAAATGGAGAATCCTCGACAATTTTCTCAACGGCAAATTTTGGCACGCAAATCGAGGTCAAACATTGACTAAAGGGCCAAGCCACCTAAATGTGATTTAGTCACCTAATCCTTTATTAAATATAATTACTCATAATCCAAACCTAATTAAAGTAGCTTAAGCTTAATCATATTGATTATTACTAACACAACATATAATAATAATATCAAATTACTATTCCACTTTGATTTAACTAACACTTTCACTAAAACTCGATATATTGAGTTACACTAAGCCTAAACTGATAAACTTTTTGACGTTTGAGGATAATGATTTAATTCGATAACATTCAGCGAAAAAATATATATTTCGATCGAATAAAATTTTATTTCAAAGTTAAGACAAACTAGTTCCCAAATTTTGTTTGAATTCGTTTTGAGGTTTATTTTCATTTTTATTTTCGATCTCACTTCTAAACATTATTTCAAGACTATATATTTCATTTTGAGACTTTTCACGACGCAGTAAGTGAAAAATTTCAAAACAATCGGGCCAAGTGATCCATGTTGGCCGAGATTTTGAGCTCCAAGCTCAACATTGTCTTCCCTTTTTCCTTTTGCTTTTCCTACACAATTGTTCCCTTGTCTCAAGCATGCATTCCTTCCTCTTACAAGCATGCCTTACCCCTCTTACACACATGTGTCTCCTTGTCTCAAGCATGCCCTTATTGTCCTTACACAAGTTTACAACTTACATACTACAAAAAAAAATAAAACAACTACTACTACATACTACACACACACGACACAAACACAAGCACAACACACAAACACTTAACTCTTTTTCTCTCTAAATAATTCATACTCAAAGAACTTGTAAGCTTAAACTCATCTCCAACCTCAAGAACACCTCTTGAATCTTCATCCTCTTTAATTCATTTCTTCCTTAAAACTTTCATTTCATGTACTTAAATTTATTAGCATACTTAAATAAATCCCCACCATTTATATTTAGTACTCACTCCTTATCTTTACATGCAAATTAAAAATGAACATAAATCAAAATCACTTAAAATACAAACATCACCTAAACTAAAAACAATACTACACATAAAACTTTTAGTATAGTTTAACTAGCTTAAATAAATTACTAACTTGTGTATTTCATTTTTATGTACTCTCCTAATCAAAGACGAGGAGCAAGGTGGTGGAGTCGATCTTAGCCAATTCGATCATATCGTTGATCCCGACAACTGCTAAGCTATTTCACTCATAACCTAACTAAGGTGCTTCCCGCACATTTATATGATAAGCGCCTCGAAATTGATTATGTGTTATTGTTTTTGATGCATGTATTGTTTTATTATATCACCTAGTATTCATATGTTAAATTAGGAGACAAAAATCGAAAAATAATATTTGAGTAACATAGAAAAACCACACGGCATTCCCCTTAATTTTTGTCTAATTTTTCGTTTTAATTTTTGTAAATTGCATGCTTAAAATACTTGTAATGAAATGAACATGAAAATATAATTAGTTTTTGTTTAGGACTTAAAATGAATTTGTTATGAATTTAAGTATTTTTAAGTACTTATGTGTGTTCTTGAAATTTGGATGTTATGCTTGTGCTTTAAATGAATTTACTTATGTATGATAATGTTTGCTTATGTTTTCACATATGTTAAATGTATAAATGATATAAAGTAATTTAGTATTTGAATTAGAAGTATAAAAATCAAAAATCATATACATACATACATACACACGGCATTTTTGCCTTATTTGGACCAAATTTTAGTTTTAATTTTTCTAAATAACATATTATGATTAGACTAGTTAAAATAGACTTGTAGGAAAAATTTGAGAAAATTTCATAAACATATAAAATTTTGACTAAATAATGTTCATATGAAAAACATTAAAATTCATCACACATTCATGTGTTCTTCACTTAGGTGATTAGTTTGATTCATAAATTTTATAAGTTTTAGTATTTATCGTTTTTGTTTACTAGTTTAAATCACCTTAGATTAATTTGATTAATTAGTATATAAAAACTTTAAATCAAAAACCGATAAAATTAGAAAAACGAAAATAAATGATGTAAGTATAATAGGCCACGGTTTTGGGTTGAATTTTAGACCTAAAATGAATTTGTCACTTTTTATTTTTACCACTTAAGAAATTAAAATAGTTAAAGTAGTGATTTATTAATAAAAACAACAAAAGAAATAAATAGCTAAATAAATAAAGGCTCACGGCATTAGGGTTATTTTGGGTCAATTTTGGTCAAAATAAATTTATCACTTAGTCACTAAATTTGAATAGTAATTAGGTTTATAATTGTTTATGTATTAAATCGTTAATAAAAAGAATTAACTAAACCGATAAAAATAAACGTTACACGTATTAAAATGAATCTTGTCGAGTGCTACTACCTATGCTTAAATTTGGATGTGGACTTACGGACTATTTAAAATGAACTACGACAACCTCGCTAAAAATGGAAACCGCTAAAAGATTAGTTAAGTACACGACTAAATAAAACCGAGTTTCACTTCTAAAATGTTATTTAAAATCGCCAAGTACAAAATGAACTTAACAACTTTGACCCTAGAATTTTGTACTTAGATTATATTAAGTTTTACTTCCGAAATCATTTTTCAAATCACTAAATACAAAACGAACCTAACGACTTTAAAACTAGAATTTTACACTTAGAAAATAAATAGGCTTAGTATTATTTTCTAAAATATCCTTACTATAACAAATATGTATAAGAGTATAAAGATACTAAGTATAAATAAAGTCAAATGATAAATATTAAAGTATAAAGAAAATAAAATAAAAATACTAAGTATAAAGAAAATAAAATAATAAATACTAAGTATAAGAATACATATACGTATAAAATACGAATAAAATACGAAGTATAAAAATACGCATACAAATACTTTAATACGAAAATACGAATACGTATAAATACGAGGAATAGTAAATACGAGGAATAGTAAATACGATGAATAGTAAATACGGTGAATAGTAAAATAATGAATAGTGAAAAATATTTAAAAGTTACGAACTGACTCAAAATAAATAATTTAGTCTTTTATGTGTTCTGTTTTACTCAAGAATGTTGTTACTAAAGTTTCATTATACAAGTTTGACGTTATATTTATGATACAAGTTTGTCAATATTGTTATTTATGAGCAAGAGAATGAGAAGTTGAGAAAGCGAGTACTTGAATAAAACACTAGGATTGTTCGCCATGTTGCGACTCTTGAAATTCGAGGTTAACGAGGTAGCTGTATATGGGACTTGGGCTCCTCCCGAGAGTTGCCCAAGGCGATTAACAATCTTAAGATTTCTTTTCTACATGAGTATCAACCTCGTGGATGGGGCATACTTGATATTACCGTGGGCCCATATATCAAGAATTGGAACGCCTAACCCCATCCGGGGTACCGATCTCTGGTGATAGTCGAACATTTTCTTGGTGAATACCTTTTGATTAGCGAATAAGTATGATCCTCGATAGGTGGTGTATGCATACATTAGACAAGGGATTAGGCCGCCCTTATTACCTTAGATATCTTTAGCATATTGATTCACGTCCGATTCGTTCGCCTGATTTCTACTTCTTTGCGGATTATGTCTGCATGCTTCCGCCTTACTAACGAAGATTCATTTGTTATCACATGTTGAACGCATTTCCTGGTTTGTTTGATGATTATCTGAATGATTTGGTTGAGTATTGGAATGTGATTTGTTGAGTATGTTTATCTCGTGAGCGTGGTATGTTATTTGGTTGGTTTATACTCGCATTAAATCATCATGATCTCCTTATGTGTTTTTGCTTGCATACTTGCTATTTGTTTTCCTTGTTTATTTATTATTCATATCGCATATTGCTTTAGAATTGCCTGTGTCGAAAGAGTGTGCGGAAAATGATGAGAGTTTAATGCAAAATTTTGAGTCTTGACCGTTGATCTATCGTGTGATTTGAAGGCCTTATTTTGTAATCTATTTTGAGAGGACTTGTAATCTAAATACTGCTTTTATCTATAAACTCGTATTATGTATATCGAGTTTGTTAAACGATAACAAATGGTTTTGTAATATATAGACTTAATTAATTTTCCGCTTAGTTTAATTAAAGTCACGAAAAACCAGGTTGTTCTGATTGGTATCGAGCCAGGTCATGACCGTGAATGACTTAAAGTTATCTCACATAGCGAGACGACACTGGGCCACATTCATATCATATGTCGTGCATAGACTTATAGGATAAAATAATAAACTAGGAATCTCTAGATCGCTAAAACAATAACTTAGGTCAGTTTAAAATGTGAGAAAAGGGTAGAATCTTAAGGACCGACCAAATAATAATGAACTAGTTAGATGAGCGTTAGAATCTTAACTTTATGATTCTTTACTTGCTATTTGCTCTATGGCTAACTCTAGTCTGACAAAGGCCCTTAGGATGACGCCCTTCAGTTACTCCCGTAACAATTTACCACGACGCCCACCAATGATGCCACTAGATGCATATATAAGTGGCCAGTCCCACGTCATAGAGCAATACGTGGAAGCCAATGGGATCACAACGAGCGCACCCTACCACACAAAGGGCATTGGCATAGGCTCGACGCGATTGAGAGCTTCCACCCATACGACTAATTTTGGGCACCTCTAGGATGGCGACTTCTCTTGGATTACAATCTATATATGGATCGCATGTATCACCCCGACCCACTCTTGAGGGAGATGCAACCACCGGTGGATGGAACACGAGGTACTACTTGAGGACTTGATGGAGCAAGAATATAAACACGACTATCCTCCACCTCCACCCGATGCCATCATACCTCCAATCATATGGGAGAGAGATTTCACCTCTGGAAGACTCTTGAGGGGTGCGAATCATATTGAGGGTCATTTGACTCAGCTTTGTAAAATATATGTAACGGACTTTTAACCATCCTAAGAACGATCTTAATATCGTCTTCTTTTCCTACTGCTTATGGATGTTATGTTAGGATGTGACGCTTGGTGAACTTATGTATTATATGTCTTTGAAATGTAATATTTTACCCATGTATGTGTTTATATATATGGTGACGTTATGTTACTACCTAGTCTTGTGCATTTCCTAATTCATTATTTTAAAATTTTACATACATGTTGTACTTCCAAATCTCATTTAAATTACCTTATCTAAATTGATTTCAGATGAGACTACCGTGCGGTAAGAAGTACTCCGAATGGACCCCAAAAGAGAAGGCCGCAAAAAGGCCATCGAGGCTCACGCGCGACGTCAACAATTGAAGTCATGGAAGAGATCACGGGACTCGAGCAATGCGGAAGTCGATCGGAAGACTAGGGCACTTA
This sequence comes from Dianthus caryophyllus, assembly GCA_023091065.1. NCBI lineage: Eukaryota > Viridiplantae > Streptophyta > Magnoliopsida > Caryophyllales > Caryophyllaceae > Dianthus > Dianthus caryophyllus. The sequence continues at coordinate 3,534,410 of JALGRB010000019.1, read as the reverse complement.
AGACTCGTGATATGGAACATCGAATTCTCGATCATCTTCGTGATCCTCTAATATACAGATGTGATCGAAGCGTTCATGCAGGGAAAACCTGAGACATTTGAGGGGATCAGTGGGACACTATACCCATGGATCAGGAGTATGAATGCGAGGTTCCTGGAACACTCCGTTAGAGAGGAATGGAAAACCTCCCTAGCAGCTGCGTGCCTTGACGAGGAGGCCAAAGCATGGTGGAGGCGACTACGCTCCCCAGCTATACTTGAGGGTGAGTACTACCTGAGCTGGGAGGATTTCAAACTTGGCTTGAGCGACATGACTTATGCTGTTAAGTATAAGTATAGCTTCGCGGAGGAGGAGCATCGCTACTCGAAATTTGCATAGGACCTAGGGCTAATCTTTTGTCATTCTCGATCAAATTTTATATCTCATGAGGATGTATCTAAACTTTTATGTTATTTTGCTGAACTTATATCTAAGTTTTCACCTTAGTTCATTTCATAGAGAATGTATTAGGAGGCTTGTAACGTTTTGATGTAAACCTTTTACATTATCAATGAAATGTCTTTTACCTTGCATTTTATATTATGTCTATCTTTTGGATCTACTCAAAATTCATACAGTGTAATATTTTCAGAATGGATGCAAACAACTTAAACAACATGGACAACCCGAACTTCGCTCAACATTTTGCTGAAGAAGAAGCAAGGAGGAAAGGGTTCGAAGATGCAATTACAAAAATTGCTCAAAATATGTATCAACATCAGGGCGGCGGAAACAATCAGTCCGCATTTGAGAAGTTCTCCAAGCACCGACCCCAAACTTTTTCTGGCTCTGTCGACCCCACAGTCTTGACAGAGTGGATCGAAGAGATGGAAAAGTTACTAGAACTGAGCAAGACACCACCTAACGAAATGGTGAACGTGGTAGCGTACTACCTGAAAGGAGAAGCAAATAGTTGGTGGCGCCTGATCAAAGCCCAATTTCCCCTAAGGCTCTATAACTGGAGTGAGTTTAAGACCATGTTGGAAAACAAGTACTTTGGGGAAGAGTTGAAGTGGGAAAAAGAAGAAGAGTTCAGGAATCTAACCCAGGGTGAAATGTCCCTACAAGCTTACACAGAAAAATATCGTGAGTCCGGCCCAAGTTTGCTCCTAAGATATTGACTAGCGAGGAGGAACTCGCATGACTCGTTACGCACGAGGCATGGACAATGACACGAGGATAAACATGGCGGGTTAATTTGTAAGAACTTCGCCAAGCCTACGAAAAGGCAACGTGGTATCTGGGCACCCATCCGTAAGAGGGAAGCCGAGGAGAAGAAGAAGAAGGCGTTTCACGCCCACGTGGCGAGTGCGGTTTATCCATAAACCCATGTTTGGTCGCCCGTTATCGAATCAAGGCGACGCAATAAGAACCAAGGCAAGACTCATTTCTACAACCGCAACACCACTCAGACGTTGCAAAGAGTACCCAACAACCGCTTCCCAAAGCTCCGACCGCATAAGCGTGTCATTGTCACTTCGCCGACAACCGAATCATCCAGGGAAGCGTTGCGAACGGAGCCGGTGGTGTGCTACTGTAAGGTAGTTGGGCACAAATCGAATGAATGCCCAAAGAGGGTATTCTGCAAAGGCAAATGCGGGACCACCGCCACCGTCAGGTTCAGTGGACGTGTATACGTCTTGGCGACGGAAGAAGGGCCGATGATATTATCGATGTCGACGTCGTCACCGGTAAATTTCTGGTTAACTCTGTGCCTGCTTTCATTTTATTTGATACAGGAGCTTCCCTATCTTTTATATCCTCAAAATTTATCAAACAATCCAAACTCACAAACCCTGAACAAATCAGAACTAACTTATCACTACCAGATGGTAAAAACATTCCTTGTTCTTCAAAATACAATAACGTAAAAATCTCGATTCACAAAACAGAATTCCTGTCAGACCTTGTATTGTTTGACCTTCCCGAGTTCGATGTAATACTGGGAATGAACTGGCTAGCTCGTCATAACGCAACATTTAAATGCCACGACCAGAAAATCACTTTGAAAACTAACCAAGGGAAGGAAGTGTCATACCAGAGTTTTAAGAGGAAAGGAGGAGTGAAGTTAGTATCTGTACTGAAACTTCAGAGTATGGAGAGGAAAGGGCACCAGGTATATTTTTGCAGCATTACTAAGGTCGAGGACACTCTACGCATTGAAGATATCCCAATCGTGAATGAATACCTCGATGTTTTTCCGCACGTATTACTGGTATCCCTCCTGCACGAGATGTTGAATTCTCGATCGACCTCATACCGGGCACGTCACCTATATCAAAGGCACCATACAGGATGGCGCCTGTCGAACTCCAAGAACTCAAGAAACAGTTGGAGGAGATGATTGAATTGGGATTCATAAGACCGAGTGTTTCACCAGGGTGCCGGTACTCTTTGTAAAGAAGAAGGATGGGAGTATGAGGCTTTGCATTGACTACTGAGAATCGAACAAGGTGACAATCAAAAATCGTTATCCTTTGCCTAGGATAGACGATCTCTTTGACCCGGCTCAAAGGAGCGGAGTGTTCTCCAAGATTGACCTAAGGTCGATACCATCAGTTGCGGTCGCCGAAGAGGATATACAAAAGGCGCTTCGGATCAAGGTACGGACATTCACGAGTTCAAAGTAATGCCGTTCGCCTTACCAACGCTCCAAATGGTATTTATGGACCAAATGAACAGGACCTTTCATGAATATCTCGACATCTGGCGTGGTCGTGTGTTCATTGACGACATCTGATCTACCCAAGGATAAAGAAGAACACGCAGAGCACCTACACATTATCCTAAGTATCTTGAGAGACCATAAATGGTATGCCAAATTTTCAAAGTGTGAATTTTGGTTAGGCCAAGTGGCGTTCCTAGGCCATGTAATCTCCAAGGAGGGAGTAATGGTAGATCCAAAGAAAGATCAAGTCGCCAAAGAATGGATAGCACCAAAAGCGATCACTAAGTCGAGCTTCCTAGGATTGGTGGCTATTATCGAAGGTTTGTTCCTGATTTCAAGGTAGCCCGCCCAATGACTAAATCGCTACAAAAGGAATCAAAGTTCTTATGGAGCGATTGTGAGAAGGCGTTCCAAGAACTTAAGAAAGGCTTACCATCGCTCCGCTTTAACCTTGCCAACGGATGGAGACGAATATGAAGTGTCTGATGGACGCATCATTGAATGGTTTGGGTTGCATCTTGATGCAACAAGGGAAAGTAATAGCGACGCATCCGGACAACTTAAAGTACGAAAGAAATTACCCAACTCACGACCTGGAACTTCTTTGCGATCGTATTTGCAATCGAAGATTTGGCGTCATTATCTCTATGGGGTCGACATCAAATTCTACAGGACCACAAGAGCTTAAAGTACATCTTTACCCAGAGGGAATTAAACATGAGGCAGCGTAGGTGGTTAGAATTGATCAAGGATTACAAAATCGAGTTATTGTACCACGAAGGAAAGGCCAACGTAGTTGCTGACGCACTGAGTCGTAAGGCAATACATACTCTGAACAACATTTGGGAAATACCCTCGGACATTACCCAAGACCTGAAAAGGCTGAGCTTGGATGCAGTACGGTCGGATGGCGTTGACCTAAATGCAATGGTGGTAGAACCGCATTTATTCCATGATATACGAGCACTACGATTGGGAAGACCAAATTGTTAGAAATCGCAGAAAGGGTTCCATCGGAGGAAGGAAGGATTTGAGATCTACATCGATGGAAGTCTACGTTTCAACGGCAGTGGTGCATACCTAACAATGAAGATTTGAAACGCAAAAATCCTTGACGAAGCACATAGTACCGCTACTCTGCACATCCTGGCTCGACAAGATGTACAAGGACACAAATTACGCTTACGGTGGATAAGAATGAAGGCGGAGATAGCGAATATGTAGCTAGATGTATGATTTGCCGTAAGGTAAAATTTGAACACGAGAGACCAGGAGGACTACTCCAACCGTTGGAGATTCCTCAAGGGAAGTGGGATTCCATATCCATGGATTTTATCATGGGGTTACCAAGGACAAGCAGTGGCAAGGATGCGATATGGGTTATTGTAGATCGTCTAACTAAAGCGACCACTTCGTCCCGATCAAGGAGACTTGGGGATTGGAAGAATCGCCAAAGCTTACGAAAAGGAAATAATACGACTCCATGGCGTTCCTCGACATCATATCAGGACCAGGACGCAAGATTTACATCGCATTTACGGAAGAAATTGCAAGAGGCTTTGGGTAGTAAATTGAAAATGAGTACGGCTTTTCATCCAAAGAATCGACGGTCGACAGAGCGAACTATCCGGTTACATCGGAAGACATGTTGAGGGCATGCACGATGGAATTCAACGTGAATCGGGAAAAGAGCTTACCTCTCGTTGAATTTTCATACAACAATAGCCATCATGCTAGTCTAGGGTGTGCTCCTTTGAGGCAATCAGATGGCGAAAGTGTCGCAGTCCGGTTTGTTGGGACGACGCTAGTGATAATGTGGGTACTGGACCCCAGGTTATACAGGATCAGATTGAACACATAAAGATTATTCGGGGGCGACTACAAGCGGCTCAAGATCGCCAAAAGAAATATGCAAACGAGCACCGTCGACCTATTGAGTTCAACAGTGGAGATAAGGTCTTCTTAAAGGTCTCACCCATGAAAGGGGTAAGACGTTTGATGAAGGGGAAGCTTAGTCCAAAGTACATCTGACCCTACGAAATACTTGAACGAATTGGCGAGGTGGCATACCGACCGCTTTACCGCCAAACTTATCCAAAGTGCACGATGTATTCCACGTATCTCGGCTCGGGAGATCTGACGACAGAGCCACATTATTACGCCCGATGTGATCGCCATCGAGCCTAACATGCTTTACTCACGAAAAACCCGGTGGAAATTCTCGCCAGAGAGACCAAGCTCTTCTGACGCAAGTCGATACCCTTAGTCAAGGTTCTCTGGAGGGGACAGAAGACTGAACAAGCAACATGGGAGACCGAGGCGTCGATGAAGGAAAAGTACCCGAGTCGCTTAGCACGAGTAACCTTAACCACCAGAGTACTTTAAGTTTCGGGACGAAACTTCTTTAAGGGGGAGGATCAGAACACCTCGTGTTAATTTAAGCTAATTATAATTAGGAAATCAATAATTAATCATCCTCGCTCCTTTGAATTTCCTAAACAATACACTACAATCATTTTTGCACCTAAACTAAAACCATTTTGAATTACTTTGAATTTGAACTTTATGTTTACATTTTCAAACTCGATAAATCAAATGGGGAATCCTCGACAATATTCTCAACTAAGAAATTTTGGCACGCAAATCGGGGTCAAACATTGACTAAAGGGCCAAGCCACCTAAATGTGATTTAGTCACCTAATCCTTTATTAAATATAATTACTCATAATCCAAACCTAATTAAAGTAGCTTAAGCTTAATCATATTGATTATTACTAACACAACATATAATAATAATATCAAATTACTATTCCACTTTGATTTAACTAACACTTTCACTAAAACTCGATATATTGATTTACACTAAGCCTAAACTGATAAACTTTTTGACGTTTGAGGATAATGATTTAATTCGATAACATTCAACGAAAAAAATATATATTTCGATCGAATAAAATTTTATTTCAAAGTTGCGAGACAAACTAGTACCCAAATTTTGTTTGAATTCGTTTTGAGGTTTATTTTCATTTTTATTTTCGATCTCACTTCTAAACATTATTTCAAGACTATATATTTCATTTTGAGTCTTTCGCAGACGCTGCGTAAGTCTAAAATTTCAAAACGAAAATCGGGCCAAGTGATCCATGTTGGCCGAGATTTTGGAGCTTCCAAGCTCAACATTGTCTTCCCTTTTTCCTTTTGCTTTTCCTACACAATTGTTCCCTTGTCTCAAGCATGCATTCCTTCCTCTTACAAGCATGCCTTACCCCTCTTACACACATGTGTCTCCTTGTCTCAAGCATGCCCTTATTGTCCTTACACAAGTTTACAACTTACATACTACAAAAAAAATAAAACAACTACTACTACATACTACACACACACGACACAAACACAAGCACAACACACAAACACTTAACTCTTTTTCTCTCTAAATAATTCATACTCAAAGAACTTGTAAGCTTAAACTCATCTCCAACCTCAAGAACACCTCTTGAATCTTCATCCTCTTTAATTCATTTCTTCCTTAAAACTTTCATTTCATGTGCTTAAATTTATTAGCATACTTAAATAAATCCCCACCATTTATATTTAGTACTCACTCCTTATCTTTACATGCAAATTAAAAATGAACATAAATCAAAATCACTTAAAATACAAACATCACCTAAACTAAAAACAATACTACACATAAAACTTTTAGTATAGTTTAACTAGCTTAAATAAATTACTAACTTGTGTATTTCATTTTTATGTACTCTCCTAATCAAAGACGAGGAGCAAGGTGGTGGAGTCGATCTTAGCCAATTCGATCATATCGTTGATCCAGAGCAACCTGCTAAGCTATTTCACTCATAACCTAACTAAGGTGCTTCCCGCACATTTATATGATAAGCGCCTCGAAATTGATTATGTGTTATTGTTTTTGATGCATGTATTGTTTTATTATATCACCTAGTATTCATATGTTAAATTAGGAGACAAAAATCGAAAAATAATATTTGAGTAACATAGAAAAACCACACGGCATTCCCCTTAATTTTTGTCTAATTTTTCGTTTTAATTTTTGTAAATTGCATGCTTAAAATACTTGTAATGAAATGAACATGAAAATATAATTAGTTTTTGTTTAGGACTTAAAATGAATTTGTTATGAATTTAAGTATTTTTAAGTACTTATGTGTGTTCTTGAAATTTGGATGTTATGCTTGTGCTTTAAATGAATTTACTTATGTATGATAATGTTTGCTTATGTTTTCACATATGTTAAATGTATAAATGATATAAAGTAATTTAGTATTTGAATTAGAAGTATAAAAATCAAAAATCATATACATACATACATACACACGGCATTTTTGCCTTATTTGGACCAAATTTTAGTTTTAATTTTTCTAAATAACATATTATGATTAGACTAGTTAAAATAGACTTGTAGGAAAAATTTGAGAAAATTTCATAAACATATAAAATTTTGACTAAATAATGTTCATATGAAAAACATTAAAATTCATCACACATTCATGTGTTCTTCACTTAGGTGATTAGTTTGATTCATAAATTTTATAAGTTTTAGTATTTATCGTTTTTGTTTACTAGTTTAAATCACCTTAGATTAATTTGATTAATTAGTATATAAAAACTTTAAATCAAACACCGATAAAATTAGAAAACGAAAAATAAATGATGTAAGTATAATAGGCCACGGTTTTGGGTTGAATTTTAGACCTAAAATGAATTTGTCACTTTTTATTTTTACCACTTAAGAAATTAAAATAGTTAAAGTAGTGATTTATTAATAAAAACAACAAAAGAAATAAATAGCTAAGTAAATAAAGGCTCACGGCATTAGGGTTATTTTGGGTCAATTTTGGTCAAAATAAATTTATCACTTAGTCACTAAATTTGAATAGTAATTAGGTTTATAATTGTTTATGTATTAAATCGTTAATAAAAAGAATTAACTAAACCGATAAAAATAAACGTTACACGTATTAAAATGAATCTTGTCGAGTGCTACTACCTATGCTTAAATTTGGATGTGGACTTACGGACTATTTAAAATGAACTACGACAACCTCGCTAAAAATGGAAACCGCTAAAAGATTAGTTAAGTACACGACTAAATAAAACCGAGTTTCACTTCTAAAATGTTATTTAAAATCGCCAAGTACAAAATGAACTTAACAACTTTGACCCTAGAATTTTGTACTTAGATTATATTAAGTTTTACTTCCGAAATCATTTTTCAAATCACTAAATACAAAACGAACCTAACGACTTTAAAACTAGAATTTTACACTTAGAAAATAAAAAGGCTTAGTTTTATTTTCTAAAATATCCTTAGTATAACAAAAATGTATAAGAGTATAAAGATACTAAGTATAAATAAAGTCAAATGATAAATATTAAAGTATAAAGAAAATAAAATAAAAATACTAAGTATAAAGAAAATAAAATAATAAATACTAAGTATAAGAATACATATACGTATAAAATACGAATAAAATACGAAGTATAAAAATACGTACAAATACGAAATACGAAAATACGAATACGTATAAATACGAGGAATAGTAAATACGAGGAATAGTAAATACGATGAATAGTAAATACGGTGAATAGTAAAATAATGAATAGTGAAAAATATTTAAAAGTTACGAACTGACTCAAAATAAATAATTTAGTCTTTTTATGTGTTCTGTTTTACCTGAAGAACTGTTGTTACTAAAGTTTCATTATACAAGTTTGACGTTATATTTATGATACAAGTTTGTCAATATTGTTATTTATGAGCAAGAGAATGAGAAGTTGAGAAAGCGAGTACTTGAATAAAACACTAGGATTGTTCGCCATGTCATGACTCTTGAAATTCGAGGTTAACGAGGTAGTCAGATATGGGGACTTGGGCTCCTCCCGAGTTGCCCAAGGCGATTAACAATCTTAAGATTTCTTTTCTACGGAGTATCAACCTCGGGGATGGGGCATACTTGATATTACCGTGGGCCCATATATCAAGACTGAAACGCCAACCCCATCCGGTACCCGTCTCTGGTGATAGTCGAACATTTTCTTGGTGAATTCCTTTTGATTAGCGAATAAGTATGATCCTCGATAGGTGGTGTATGCATACATTAGACAAGGGATTAGGCCGTCCTTATTACCTTAGATATCTTTAGCATATTCAGTTACGTCCGATTTCGTTCGGCCCTGGCTGCTATCGCGGATTATGTCCGCATGCTTAGCTTTACTAACGAAGATTCATTTGTTATCACATGTTGAACGCATTTCTGGTTTGTTTGATGATTATCTCAATGATTTGGTTGAGTATTGGAATGTGATTTGTTGAGTATGTTTATCCGTGAGCGTGGTATGTTATTTGGTTGGTTTATACTCGCATTAAATCATCATGATCTCCTTATGTGTTTTTGCTTGCATACTTGCTATTTGTTTTCCTTGTTTATTTATTATTCATATCGCATATTGCTTTAGAATTGCCTGTGTCGAAAGAGTGTGCGGGAAAATGATGAGAGTTTAATGCAGGTACCCCGAGTCTTGACCGTTGATCTATCAGGGGATTTGAAGGCCTTATTTTGTAATCTATTTTGAGAGGACTTGTAATCTAAATACTCTGTTTTATCTATAAACTCGTATTATGTATACTGAGTTTGTTAAACGATAACAGCTGGTTTTGTAATATATAGACTTAATTAATTTTCCGCCTTAGTTTAATTAAAGTCACGAAAAACCAGGTTGTTACATACATATTTAGAGTAAATTGACAATTACACCCACACATTAGTGCGTTTTTAATTTCAAACTTACACACACATCGTTTTCGACTTTGTAACTACTACCAAAAGTATTGGTTCGGTTAATGACTATTACCATGTACGAACTCGAACCTACCAACTTTTGATCACAGCCGTTGATCTTGTTTTGGAGAGATAGTTAACGAAATTCTTACCCATTTTACCCCTAGTTTGACCCTTCAACATGCTTATGTTTAATTGTTTAATATTTCCCCCTTTTTTTTTTTTTTTTTTTTTTACTAATTCCTCTTACTAACCATAAACACTCTCATTTATTTACTTAAATTTTGTTGACTTTATTATTTTGCCATTTTTCTCATCCCCTTTATTTAATTCCTGAAATTATCCATTATTCTTCCCTCCATTAGAAGCAGAGGTGCAAGTCAATTATTTCACTTTTTCCTCCATTAGAAGCACTAACATTATCTCCAACAACCTTCTTAACTTCAACCATGAGATTGTGATATGTTAAATCCCTTCTTCCAACTCCACCCATTAACACCAATACACCATTTCCATAAGTAATCGTCTTCTTCTTAACCACAAAGACCCCACCAACGTGCAAATGAACATCAAATTCAGAAGGGGCCGACATCCTAAAACAAAAATATCATTTCAAGGTCACACATTCGGTAATTACACAAGCTTCATAGAAGGCAAATGCAAATTCGAAGATTTAGGGTTTCTGGGTAATTTGGGGAAATTTCATACAATTGATAATGACACACTATAAGAAGTTAATCCCACTAATTAAAACGAAAATTAAAGTAATTAACATCACAATCGAACAAACAAAAAACTAAGATTTACCTTAATTCAAATAAAAATTCGATTTCAATCAAACCCCCAATTCAATTGCTTGGAGAGCTATGGAAGGACTGCTGATGAACTCGGGGAAGAAACACGAGCAAATTCACGGATGAATTTTTACAGATTTTCAGTTAATTTTAGGAGAGTAAATTAAAATAGTGTAAAGAGTAAAATTAATAAACAGTAAAAAACATAACTAAGTCATTAGAAGAGTAAAGATAAAAGCTGACTAAAGATAGAAATCAAAAGGACAATAATGTGAGGGTAACTTAAATCAGGGGTATTTTAGTCTTTTCATGTCTTTTTTTTTTTTTAGGTTCGGATTAAAAATGGTAGTAGTCATTAACCGAACCAATACTTTTTGTAGTAGTTACAAAGTCGAAAACGATGTGGGTGTAAGTTTGAAAAACACACTAATACGTGAGTGTAATTGTCAATTTACTCAAATAATTATGTGGTTGTTTGCATAAAAACAAAAATTATACAGAGTATTATTGTAAACAAAACATGCTCGAATAAGACGGTCTTATTATAAGCATTACAATAAGAACTTTTACAACATGAAGTTATTTCTATATTTTTTTTTTAATTTACACAAATTTTATCATAAACATTATAACAAGACTTCTACGGTAGACTCGTAGAGTAATCACTAACACAGTAACAACTATATAATTCCAAACTAGTTTAGATCCCGTGCATAAATGTACGGTTATTATAGATGTTATATTATTCTAATAAATTAACTGAAGAGTGAACTTAAAAAAAATAAATTAATTGAAGAATAATACTAAATTACCTGAAGAATGAACTTAAAAAAATAAATTAACTAAAGAATAATAGTTAATTTCATAAATTTTAATGTACGTATAATAATGAAGAAAAGTAAAGATTTTTCAATAAATAGCTAAAATAAATAAAATGCATAAATTTACTTTTTTGTAGCTTTTTTTTTTTTTTTTTTGTATTATTTATAACAACATTTATTGTATTTCACCGTGCAACTTTTATTTCTTAGCGTAAGGATTTTTTGAGCTATTATAAAAAGTTTTAGTTAAAGATTTATTTATGTAAGGTTTTGTAAGAAATATTCCGTAAATAAATTTGTAATAAGAGCTTTACCAAATTACTACTGTACAAACATAAATTGGCTCCAATTATTTCCTTACTAAAATAATAAGAATCAATTTATTTATTTTACTTTTTATCTATTTTTAATTTTCTTTTTAGTTATTAATTACTAAGTTAATTATGACATAAGCATATGTAATTGGCGGGAAAAAAACTCATAGAAATTCGACATGTAGAATGTGTGACATTAGCGAAGACTGTCTTTTAGTATAGTTAAGATTCCAAATATCCATTAAAACACAAAGAAGAAATAGCGAACTAAACGAATAAGCATGAAGAGTTTTAAGTTAAATTAAGAATAAGAATCTCATGTTATACTTATAATTGCCTATTTAGTGTAAATTAAGCATCGGTTAGATTGAAAATCAGTTACCTTACTTTCAGTCTTAGTTCGATTTCGATCAGATTCATTATTATTATATATTAATCACTCTAATCGGTTTATAATGATCGTTCTTTCGTAACATATCCTTCACTTCATTCTTATTGAATAAATTGAAAACGAAAAATATTACGGACACTACTACAAATAAAGCTTATAGCAACATAACATTTGCAACATTTTATAAATTTGTTGCAATTTAAAGGGGTAAAGCTAATTTTGCAACACTTGATTTAAAAATGTTGCTTATACCTGTTTAAAGCAACAATAGTGTAGAAGTGTTGCATAGTTTTGTTAATAACGCAACATTTTTACATAAATGATGCTTATTATTATTTCAAATGCAACGTTTCTCCGCAAATGTTGCATATCTCAAACAAAATTAAATTGTAAGGATGAAATTTTCAATATGGCGCGCTTATATTGCCAAATTTTAAAATTTTGGAGGGATTTCAAATTTAAAAGCCCTTTACAATAAGTCTATTTCACATTTAAATAATTCAGGTTCGACTACTTTTATTCCATAAACGGAGTAAAATTAGAAAATAATAATAATAAAAAAAAAAAATAATAATAATTAAATAATTTATTGACACCAATTTCAAAATAAAATAATTATAATAAGCATTTAAAGATTTGATCAAGAGTCTCGTGATAAGTAATCTCACACTAAATTAGTGTCAGACTTAAAATATAATAATAATTGAGCGAAATGTAATCAAATGACTGACACAGAGGAGTACTCGTAATAATCATAATTTGATATACTAGTGGAAATATTTAGTAATATGCCATAAATAATAATAATAATAATATAATAATAATAATAATAATAATAATAATAATAATAATAATAATATAATTAATAATATAATAATAATAATATAATTAAAAAAAAAAAAAAAAATACGGAGTAAACCCCAGCATATAGGGGAGAATTAGTTTCAATTGAAACTAAACATACGCAGCACTATACACCACTCCATTCTCAGTTATCAAAAAAACATCATAATCATCCATTGAAGATCAATTGCCAAAACAACATATTCCTTCGAATTTCGGTAAGCATTCATCGTTTCTAGTTTTAATTTTCGTGGTTTATTTCAATATTTCTTTCAATTCATGAATTGTTAACCCCCAATTTTAATTATATAGGAAGTTAGGGCTTCAATTTAGTGTACCCTTTTCGATAATCAATTCAATTATTCAATAAAGTGAATGCATAGTATTGAAATTAAACACTGATATTCAATTAAAGATTGGTTAAACTTTGGGTTAATTATTATTTGGTATAACATTATTTATCATCAATAACTATAATCTTGTGTTAGGATTTGTAGTTGTGGTTAATCTTTGGTTGATTTTTGAATTTGAATTAACAATTAGTGCAGTATTTTTGTAACGATTTGTTAATCGTCCTAACGCAAACTGTTTTCGAATTGAATCATCAGTAGTATAGTTTGCCATTATTTGTGTTATTATTTTCTTGTGTTTGCTAGTGCTGGTCATCCTCTAGTAGGAAAAAGACGGAGAAATGGAAAATTGTTCACTTTGGATGTTAAAGTACGTGCACAAGCGCATCGATATGCTCTATTCAATTCTGACAGTAAGGAAGTTGATCAATATATAAAGTAAGTTACTTGTATCCATTTATATTCTAGAGCAAATTACTTTCTCTGTGTAACATTTATCTTTATTTACTTTGCCTTATAATTTTGCTTGTCTCATACAGGGAACATGAATCGTTTGTCAACTCTCAGCGTAGGAAAACAAAATGGAAACGTGCGCAAAACCATAGTGAAGAATTTGCAAATTGGTTAAAGGAAAAGGCTATGAAAGGGGAGGCTTCAGATGAGATTTTCTGGCTTGCTAAAGGTCCTAGTCCTACGGCTACGAGGTATAAGGGGTATTATGCCACTGGTTACGAGTTTTATACAAAATCGCGTGATTCTCGATGTAAAACGCAAAATAGTGGGGTAACACTCTCTGCGTTAACATCTAGTTTTGCTAGCTCGAAGGACCAAAATCCTATTCAAGGGGACGTAACCTGTTATGGTGCAATTTTGGAAATTATAGAGCTTAACTATTGGTCTAAGTTTAATGTTGTTTTGTTTCGGTGTGAATGGTATCATGTTGAAAAGGTTATGGAATTTTTTTTTCTTATTTAAGTATATCAGAACATGGGATTTATAAACTAAGATATATTGTCAAATGTTAATTTCTTTTATATGTTCAGGTTGCCCAATCAAGTAGTCAACCCCGTGTTCGTTATATTCCACCGCGATCAATGACAAACTTCTCAAGTGTTGCCAAACGTCTTGCATTTCAAAACCAAGACCTTTCTATGAATAGCCACCAAAGGTCCCCAACTGAACGTTCAGATGCAGAACGCAGTCAGCGTCACAAATCGAATGCAGCAAGTCTAAGTCAGAAAAAGAATGGGAACAAAATGACTATGGCCGATCTGATCTTAGAAAAGAAATCGACTTCTCGAGCAAATGAAGAAGCCACCTACCAACTTGATCGAACACCCGTAACATCCTTTGACGAAAATGGTATATCTACTGGACCTAGTACTTCTTCCCGAGCAAGAGGTGTGTACTGTAATACACAAACTTGGTTTTTTTTTTTTGTTCTTTTTTGGTTAGTACTTCCCCATTTTATCTTTTTCAGAAGTTGTTCAACAGGAGTCTACTTGCACTATATCGCATGACAATGCACTTGAACTGAACAAATCTGACAGCAACACTGATAACGATGACGATGTGCCATTTAATTGTGGAGAAGAATCTGAACATAGCGACGATGAGAGTACTGATGAGATGCTAGATTTAAATGGTTGTGATCTTGAGTTAGAGGGTAAGTATTATACTATTTGTTATCTTTCTTTTGCTTTAATATACATTCTTATCACTATCACGTTTAATGTAGCAATTTTGAACAAGAAAAGCAGAGGGCCAACCATGTTACACCATGTACACATGCGGCCTTTTGAGAAGCGCAAGGCAATTATTTTGAACAAGTTTGGACAACCAATTGGTCCAATTTCTGAAGACGAAGATACAGTGGCTGAGTTTTCTCTTTTTTGGGCACCATAGCTCGAGTTGTTAATTAACTTATTGTATATCACTTATGAATTATGCATTGTTTGATTGGTTTCTACTAACTATATAGATTAATATTATAATGTCACGTCTTATTTGGCAATATTTGTGTAGGTGCGTTGCTCTCATAACAGAGATTGTCGTCTTGCTCAGAAGAATATGCATACGGCTGGACCAAAAAGTTTTGCAGTTATACGCGAGGAAATGGTAATATTGTTGCTATTAACTTTAAAATATGTTCATTAAACAAAATACATAACAACTTAATGCCATCAATATTTCGTTTTACAGAAAAATGAAAACCCCAACAAAGAGGCACCTTCGTTAGCTGAAATATTTGAGCGCACTCGTAAAAGAAAAGAGGGAAAGATATATAAAGATCCGTACGAGGATACAGCACAAAAAATTGTAAGATAACTACTTATATCAGAGGTGTACTCCATATTTTACTAAAATCACGAAAATTTTTTTTAGCTTCAAATGCTCATATTCTATTTATTTTGCATTATTTTATTTGAACTCTACCGACTTTTAGAATTGTTTTGTTATATTGTGTTCGTAAATATTGGCAACTGCGTAATGAACAGATTTTGAGTGATTTAATTAATTTTTTTCCAAGTTATTAACTTGTGTAGTTCGAATTAACTGCAATAGGGATTATAAAGGCCTAACTTTGTGTTGTGTTCTTTTACTTGGAAATTGGTTTATTGATTCTGTATCGATGGAGGATTTTGTTAGTTAATTTAACATTACTGGGTGTTATCATGTGTACAGTGGAAGGACACGGAGATGTTGCAGTAATCAAAGGAGGCTTGGATTTTTGTTGGGAATATGTCTACGATTATTATACAACAGCGTATGCAAGCAACCACGACGAAAGGTTTTGAAAAGCGATCAACGTGGGATAATTTTTGGCTATGTGCTAATTTCTAAAACTATCATTTAAATATTATATTATGATGAACTTAATCTCGCGAACGACATTGGTTTTTTGAGTTCATTTCTTTTTTCTGTTAAGACAATTTTGGAGATGTAGTATTGTTACTCTATGTTGTTGGATTGTTTGTATTGAGATTTGGTTTTCAATGACTAATGAATCAAAACGTACTTTTATAGTAACTTTTTCTGTATATATTTAATTTGAATTTAAAAATGTTGCTTTTGAATTGTTGCTAGAGCAGAGATTCGTTGAAAGAATGTGTTGCTATAATCTATAAAAGAGTGTTGCCGCTAGCTAATATAATGTGTTGCAGTAGTAAATAAAAGTGTTGTATATGTTCACTTAAACCGTTGCAATAACAAATAGAAGTGTTGCATGTGATTATCTTATGTGTTGCAAGAGTGGATAAAAAATGTTGCTTTAGATGTCGACAAAAAACGTTGCATACCCTGTCAACAGTGCAACACTTTGAACAAGTGTTGCAATACATAACAAAGTGTTGCAAAAAATGCCAGACAGCTAACGCAATGCGCTTTAAGCAGCGAAGTGAAAAATGTTGCAAATACCATAATGCAACATTAATTAGATTTTTTGTAACATTCTTATGGGGTTGCAACAGATTAAATATGTAGTAGTGGGAGTAAAACACTTGCAAAGCGATAACATGGGGTTTCGTAAGTTGTCGCTATATGTCTTATCCGTAGCAATGGCCCTCCCTTTAAATGAAGACAACATATAACCTTACCTAAGCGATGACTCTTCAAAATGCTCAGAGTCACATGATTCACATACATACAAATATTACCCAAAAATGGTTATCCTCTTTTCATTTTATTTAGGGGTAATAAGCAAAATCTCACATACATACAAATATTACTTGACGAGGCCCGTTTAGTATAGGTTATATGAATGATTTTGCAAGGATTTAACGCTTAAAATGACGTTGCTACGGAGTATACTGGTTATGGGATCGATAGCCATCGAGATGTGAAGTGTGACGACACGCGAGCCATACTCGCATGGGAGTCGCAGGTGGAGAGAACAAAAGGAAATTCGGGACAGAATAGAAAGCGCAACCCAGGCGCTATTGATGCGTGACCTAGGCGCTAGTTACACGCTACCCAGGCGCAGGCAACACGCTAACTAGGAGGTCGCGCAGGATTGATTTTTGAAAATTTTCCGAATTGGCTTATTACGACTTAAAAACATATTTTACTTATTTTAGCCTAATATTATTAGACTTTAGCCTAGTTTTGTAACAACCCGGTTTTTTCGTGACTTTAATTAAACTAAGGCGGAAAATTAATTAAGTCTATATATTACAAAACCAGCTGTTATCGTCATAAAACTCTGTATACATAATACGAGTTTAAGATAAAGCAGAGTTATTCGATTACATTCTCTCAAAAGCGTACAAAATAAGTAAGGTAACTCTCCCCAGCATTCAATAGCATTGGTCTCGGGGTACCTGCATTAAATTCTCATCATTTTCCCGCACACTCTTTCGATACATGCAATTTCTAAAGCAATATGCAGTATAATTAATGAATAATAAATAAACAAGGAAAACAAATAGCAAGTATGCAATTAAAACACAAAAGGAGATCATGATGATTCAATACGAGTATAAACCAATCAAATAACCAACCACGCTCACAAATAATCATACTCAACAAAATCACATTCCAATACTCAACCAAGTCATTCCGATAATCATCAAACAAACAAGGAAATACATTCAAACATATGTTAACTAGTGATTGTTCATTAGGGAGGCGGAAGCATGCGCAGGCGTAATTCGCGATAGTAGACGAGGCCAAACAGATTGGGCGTGTTCCGACACACTAAATCCTAGTGGGCCAGGCGAGCAGTTGGGCGTATCGACATACTAGACGTCCATGCAATAGCGGCCAAAAATAACAAGCGGACGTGTCTCAACAAAGCTAAGGATACCTAAAGCGATAAGGATGACCAAATCCCGAGTCTAATGTATGCATACACCACTATAGATAGGTTCAGATCATACTCGCCCTCGAGTAAGTAGTCACCTAATAATACGACTATCACCTTAGACGGGTACCCCCGGGTGGGGCTGGAGTTGCCAATCACCGTAGTATGGGCTCACGGAGATATCAATCATGCCCCATCCTCGAGGTTGTATATCCCGCAGAAAATAATACTTTATATAAAAATATTAGATCGCGCTTTAGCAACTACGGGAGGAGCCAAAGTCCCCATGTATCGGCTACCTCATTAGCTTCGAATTCAAGAGTCGCGACATGGCGAACAATCCAAGTATTTTATTCAAGTAGTTCATTTCTTAATTTCTTATTTCCTCGTTCATTCAAATTAGGTGGCAATTCTGTAACTAAAATATATCGTCTAACTTTGTATAATGAAATTTTAGTTCTAGCAGTTCTTCAGATAAACAAAACACATAGAAAGACTTAGTTAATTATTTGGAGTCCGTCTGTAAATTTTAAATATTTTTACTATTCATTATTTTACTATTCATCGTATTTACTATTCATCGTATTTACTATTCACCGTATTTACTATTCACCGTATTTACTATTCCTTGTATTTACTATTCCTCGTATTTGTACGTATTTTTATACGTATGCGTATTTTTATACTTCGTATTTTATTCGTATTTTATACGTACATGTATTCCTATACTTAGTATTTATTATTATATTTCCTTTATACTTAGTATTTTTATTTTATTTCCTTATACTTAGTATTTTCCTTTTATACTTAGTTTTCTTATACTTTACAACTACTTTTATACTTAGGATATTTTTAGGTTTTACAAAACCAACCTTTATTTTTCTAAGTATATAATTCTAGTTTTAAAGACGTTAGGTTCGTTTTGTACTTAGTGATTTTAAATAATAATACGGAAGTAAAACTCGATATAATCTAAGTACAAAATTCTAGGGTCAAAGTTGTTAAGTTCATTTTGTACTTGGTGATTTTAAAAAAACATTTCAAAAGTAAAACTCGGTTAACTTTAGTCGTATACTTAACTAAGATTTTAGCGGTTTCCATTTTTAGTGAGGTTGTCGTGGTTCATTTTAAATAGTCCGTATGTCCACATCCAAATTTAAGCATAGGTAGTAGCACTCGACAAGGTTCATTTTAATACGTGTAACGTTTATTTTTATCGGTTTAGTTGATTCTTTTTATTAACGGTTCATTATACAATCTAATATAATCCTACTTATAAATCAATTTTAGTGATTAAGTGATAAATTCATTTTGACCAAAATTGACCCAAAAATAACATAGATGCCGTGTGCCTTTATTTATATTTGCTATTTATTTCTTTTGTTGTTTTTATTAATAAATCATTACTTTAACTATTTTAATTTCTTAAGTGATAAAATTAAAAAGTGACAAATTCATTTTAGGTCTAAAATAACCCTCAAAACCGTGGCCTTCTATACTTACACAATTTATTTTCGTTTTCTAATTTTATCGGTTTTTGACTTAAAGTTTTTATATAATAATTAATCAAATTAATCTAAGGTGATTTAAACTAGTAAAAAGAAACAACAAATAACTAAAACTTATAAAAATTATAAATCAAACTAATTATATAAATGAAGAACACTTGAACAAATGAAGAACTCTAATATTTTTCATATGATTATTAATTAGTCAAATTTTCATATGTTTATATAATTTTCTCAAATTTTTCATACAAGTCTAATTTACCTAAACTAATCATAATATGTTATTTAGAAAAATTAAAACTAAAAATTGGTCCATTTATTTCAATATAGCCGTGTATATGTATATATGTTTATGATTTTTGATTTTTGATTTTTATACTTCTAATTCAACAACTAATTTACTTAAATCATTTATACATTTAACAAAAGTGAAAATCATATACAAACATTAACATACATAAGTAAAATCATTCAAACACAAGAACATCAACAAAAACTCAAGAACACACATAAATACTTTTAAAACATTTAAATTCATAACAAATTCATTTTAAGTCCTAAACATAAACTATTTATATTTTCATGTTCATTTCATTACAAGTATTTTAAGCATGCAATTTACAAAAATTAAAACGAAAAATTAGACCAAAAATCAAGGGTAGGCCGTGTGATATGGTGATGTTACTCTAATATTATTTTTCGATTTTTGTCTCCTAATTTAACATGTGAAATACTAGGTGATAAAATAAATCATACATGTATTCAAAACAATAACATATAATCAATTTCGAGGCGCTTATCACATAAGTGTGCGGGAAGCACCTTAGTTAGGTTATGAGTGAAATAGCTTAGCAGTTGTCGGGATCGATGATATGATCGAATTGGCTAAGATCGACGCCTCCACCTTGCTCCTCGTCTTTGGTTAGAAGTGGTACATAAAAATGAGAATAACAAGTTAGTAAGTTTTATTTAAGCTAGACTAACTAAATTAAGAATTTAAAGTGTAGTATCATTTTTATGTTTAGGTAGTATATATATTTTAAATATTTTGATTCAAGTTCATATTTATTTACATGTTTAAAAGATGTAATGTTTATTAAATATAAATGGTGGAGAATAAAATTTAGGTGTTCTAAGAAATTTAAAACAATAAAATGAAAGTTTTAAGGAAGAAAAGGATTAAAGAGGATGAAGATTGTAAGTGTTCTTGAGGTTGCACAATGAAGATAGCTTACTTGTGTTCTTGAGTGAGTTTATTTAGAGAGAAAAATAAGTTAGAGTGTTTATTTGTTTGTGTGTAAAATGAATGTAGTAGTAGTGATCAAATGTATACTAGTAAACTTGTATACACTTGTGTATTTGTTTTGTATTTGTAATGTATAAAGATTAAATTTAAAGGGGCTAAGAAGTGATGATGAATTAAGTAGGAGTGTAAGGGGATTAGACAAGTTACTAAAGCAAGAAAAATGGAAGAGATAACATTGACCAAGGAGGCCAAATATCTCGGCCAACTTGAGCACACAAGTCCCGATTTTTCGTTTTTGAAATTTTCGATTTGCGCGTACGCGAAAAGTCTCGAAATAAAATATATAGTCTTAAAATAATGTTTAGAAGTAAGATCGAAAATAAAAATGAAGAAAAACGTTGAAGGGTGATCAAAACAAAAATTGGCCTTAGGATCCTCGAAACTTTGAAATAAAATCTTGTTGGATCGAAATATATATTTTTTTTTGTGGAATGTTACTGAATTAAATCATTATGCTTAAACGTCAAAAATTTTACCAGTTTAGGCTTAGTGTAACTCAATATATCGAGTTTTAGCGAAAGTGTTAGTTAAATCAAAATGAAATAGTAAGTTGATATTATTATTATATGTTTTGTTAGTAATAATCAAAATGATTAAGCTTAACTAGTTTTTAATTAGATTAGGATTATGAGTAAGTATATTTAAGAAAAGATTAGGTGACTTAATCACAATTAGGTGGCTTGGTCTTTTAGTCAATGTTTGACCTCGATTTGCGTGCCAAAATTTGTCGTTGAGAAATTTGTCGTAGGTGTTTCATTTGATTTATCGAGTTTGAATATGTAAAAATAAAGTTCAAATTTGAAGTATATTAAAATAGTTTTAATTCAGGTGCGAGCAAAGTTGTAGCGCATTGTGTTAGAAAAATATTGAGCGAGATTGTTAAATTAAAGACTTGTGCAATTATAAAAGGTTTAATTTAACATGGAGGGTTACATGTTTAGCGAAAAAAAAATTCAGTCGCATTTTTATTATAAGGAAAAAGGATGAATTTAATCTAAGGAATTAATTTCTTTTATAAAAATGTGTTTCAAAAACACGGGGTGTTACAATCCTACCCCCTTAAGAAAAGTTTCGTCCCCGAAACTTGGATAGAGTGGATAACTGCTCGAGGTTGAACAAGGCAGTTAGAGAGAATATTGAGATTTACGCATTTGGATAATAATATTTGGTTTTATTGGAATAAGACTTGTTGAAAGGTTTGAGTTTTCAAATTAATATCAAAGCGTCGGATAGAGGGAAAATATTGGAGGATAAAATCGTGCTTGTTTTATAAATGAGGTATTTAAATAAGTATAGCAATGTTACTAGAATGTTACTTCTGAAAATGACATGAAAGAGGTTCACAAAAAGGTAGGGTCTAGAAGTTTTGTACGGATTTAAATGAAGTTAAAATATTAAGAGTCTTAGGAAAAAAAAAATAACTTATTTAGTTTTGAGAATACGTGTTAACCATAAAATAGTTTGAAAATAAGAAATTTCAGATTTTAGTAGGACTTTAATATAGTCAAAATATAGGCCTACCCCCTTAAGAAGTTTTAAACGTATATATCTAATATTATTATTGTTACTTTTAATGACCACTTAAATAAAATACATAGCCTTAGGAAAAGGGACGGCAATGAGGGAAAATGGATAAAAGTCGCAGTGATCATAAGGAGGATATGAGCTTTATTAAATTTAAGAGGAATATTGGTTATCGTGGAATGGTTAAATGAAATGTTTAAGGGATTATGGATAACCTTGTTGATATAGCTCATTTTCTTAAAATTGTTATTATAATGTTAATAGATGAAACGGGGATGTTAAAATCATGTTTCGGTTGAGATTGAAATTTATAATAATGGATGACGTAAGAATCTAAAATTTTTGTATATATATATTTCTAAAATAGAGGAAATAGTAGAAAACAATTTTAAGGATTTTAGAAATAAAGGAAATAAGATTTTGAACCATGAAGTTTCAAAAATGTTTTGAATTACGATACAAAGATTTGACGGAACAAGCAAAAATTTTCAAGGATATTTTTATAGAGAACGTATGAAAACAATTTTTAGAAGCAAATATTTAAGAGGTTGATAAGAATCTTAAATATAGGGAGTCAAAACAAAATGAGGTCGTAAAGGAAATTTGTGTGATGGATTGTAATTCGTACATTATCGTATTTTGAAAAAAAACAAGACATATCTTGCCCTTCGGTAGGGGTATATTGGTTTTGATTTGCTTGGGCTTGTGAGTTTGATTTGTTTGATAAAATTGGAGGAAACAAAATATTGCGAGTCTCCTTTATTGAGTAAAACAAAAGTAAGTATAGAGTTAACTAGGAATTTTACCGGTGATGTCGTCAACATCGATAACGTCTTCAGCACCCTCTTCCGATTCGGTTAAAATGTACACACGCCCTTGAACCTTCACGGCTGGCGGTGGTCCCGCGTTTGCCTTTGTAATCGTACCCTTGTTTGGGCATTCATTTGACTTGTGCCCCACTACATTGCAGGAAAAACACAATACTGGTTCTCCATTACATTGTTTTCCTGGGTGAATCGGTTGTCGGCAGCGACGACACTGGCTTGGCTGTAAGGTTGAAGCCTCAGGAATTTGTTGGTTGTTCCTTGCGACAAATGTGGTGGGGTTTCGGTTGAAGTACTGGGATCTGCCCTGGTTCCTATTGCGGTTGTCTGAACTTTGATAGCTCGGGCGACCATAGAATGGCTTCTGAATGAAGCTAGCACTTGCCACAGGAGGAGTGAAGACCTTCTTTTTCTTTTTCTCTTCGACTTCTCCCTTCTGGATCGAGGCCCAAATACTTGTTGCTTTTTCGTAGGCCTCTGCAAAGTTCTTCTGATTGAATCCGCTCATGTTCGTCCTCAGACCGTAAGTCATGCCTCTTACGTACCTGGTTGCGAGTTCCTCCTCGTTAGTTATTATCTTGGGAGCAAATTTGGATAACTCCTGATACTTTTCGGTGTATGCTTGCAGAGACATATCACCTTGGTTCAAGTTTCGGAACTCTTCTTCCTTATCCCATTTTAGTTCCTCCCCAAAGTATTTGTTCTCCAATAGAGTCTTGAACTCGCTCCAATTATAGATCCTTAGGGGGAACGTGGATCTGATTAGGCGCCACCAGCTATTGGCCTCCCCTTTCAAGTAGTACGCTACTACATTCACCTTTTCAATAGGTGGCGTCTTGCTTAGTTCCAAAAGCTTCTCCATTTCTTCAATCCATTCAGTCAGAACGGTAGGGTTGACGGAGCCTGAGTATGGTTGAGGTCTGTGTTTTGAGAACCTCTCGAATGCAGATTGATTATTACTACCACCCTGATGTTGATGGACATTCTGAGCAATCTTAACGATCGCGTCCTCGAAGCCTCTTCTTCTTGCCTCTTCTTCGAGGAATTGTTGGTTAAGGTCATTGTCTGGGATACCGTTTGCAGCCATTCTGAAAATATTAAACTGTATGAATTTGAGTAGTTCCCGAAAGAGGCATATTATGGAATACAAGATAAAAGTTGGTTACATCAACTTAGAGTAGTGAAGTGCATCTAATACATTTCCTAGAAATATAACCGAAAGTAGCAGGTAGGGATAACGACTCCTAATAGTGTCATACAGAATCACTGAGGTTAGGTAGTTAAAATCTAGAGATTTTACAAAATGTTATCCGTACTAGTGGTTCATAAGGCTAAAAGGATCTAGAGTCCGTTTGAAGACTCCGCATCGCTGACTTCCTGCTCATCATCGAAGGTGTGTCCCTGAGCAATGGCACGGCATGCAAGCCTGAGGCCGCATTTGAAGAAATTCCACCCGTGGAACTCTCCCCCTCGAACTGTAGACAGGTGGCGTACTGTAAACCACCAATGGAAAGCTTCACCTCTGAGGAACCTCTCGGTTAAGCGTACTTTCCACTCTTCGTGAACTCCAGCCTCAACGAACTTCGCGTCCATTTCGCATAACCAAAACGGCGGTGTCATGGTCTCACTGCAAATGTGCGCTTGAGGGGATCTCCTAAGAAAATCCCGTAAGCATCGATCCTGGCAGGTCGATCCATGCAAGCTCAGAGTAGCAGGAAGTGCGGAGCATGAAAGCACGTAGGCGTATTGCTAATCGAACGATTGCCCTTCCCGTCTCCGCATACTGGTGAATCGCCGGTTGATGACATCTACAAGGGATTTTAAGGGAAGGAGTCAAACAACAAGAACATTGTTTGAACGAAAATAACATGGCTATCAAGAGAATATAAATTTCTGATCGAACAAAACAGGATTAAAAAAGGTTTAAGAATTTTATTAGTGAAATTGGTTAAGGATTTAGTAGATGTCCTTACTTCGTATAGTTGGGTAATCATTCAGCGTCTCACTTCTCAAGAATTAAGTTTATTATTTCAATTTTTTTATATCCGAGGATAATTGTTAGTTTTAGTCAGTCACATCAGCAAGTAGCAAGCATACGATAGTTAATGTATTTTATTTTAGCGTAGTAGTTCTTTTATTTTTTTTTAAAAAAATCTTAGTCTATGGTCGGTTCCTAAAGTTGCTACCCATCCTTACACTTTAAAGTGATCTAGGTTATTTATTTTAGCGATCTAGGATTTTCTAATTTATTATTTGATCCTATAAGTCTATGCCTGACATACGATATGAATGTCTGGCCCAGGTGTCGTCTCGCTAGATGAAATAACTTTAAGTTATTCACGGTCATGAAGACGACTTTGATACCAAATCAGAATAACCCTGGTTTTTCGTGACTTTAATTAAACTAAGGCGGAAAATTAATTAAGTCTATATATTACAAAACCAGCTGTTATCGTCATAAAACTCTGTATACATAATACGAGTTTAAGATAAAGCAGAGTTATTCGATTACATTCTCTCAAAAGCGTACAAAATAAGTAAGGTAACTCTCCCCAGCATTCAATAGCATTGGTCTCGGGGTACCTGCATTAAATTCTCATCATTTTCCCGCACACTCTTTCGATACATGCAATTTCTAAAGCAATATGCAGTATAATTAATGAATAATAAATAAACAAGGAAAACAAATAGCAAGTATGCAATTAAAACACAAAAGGAGATCATGATGATTCAATACGAGTATAAACCAATCAAATAACCAACCACGCTCACAAATAATCATACTCAACAAAATCACATTCCAATACTCAACCAAGTCATTCCGATAATCATCAAACAAACAAGGAAATACATTCAAACATATGTTAACTAGTGATTGTTCATTAGCGAGGCGGAAGCATGCAGACGTAATTTCGCAATAGTAGACAGGGCCAAACAGATTGGACGTGTCGACACACTAAATCCTAGTGGGCCAGGGCGAATGATTGGGCGTGGTCGACATACTAGACGTCCGCGCAATAGCGGTCGGTAGAACAAAGCGGGCGTGTGCGAGCAGGCTAAGGATACCTAAAGCGATAAGGACGACCAAATCCGAGTCTAATGTATGCATACACCACTATAGATAGGTTGAGATCATACTCGCCCTCGAGTAAGTAGTCACCTAATAATACGACTATCACCTTAGGCGGGTACTGCCGGGTGGGGCTGGAGTTTCCAATTAAGTAGTATGGGCTCACGGAGATATCAATCATGCCCCATCCCTGAGGTTGTATATCCCGCACCGAAATAATACTTTATATAAAAATATTAGATCGCCTTTAGCAACTCTGGGAGGGAGCCAAAGTCCCCATAGACGGCTACCTCATTAGCTTCGAATTCAAGAGTCGCGACATGGCGAACAATCCAAGTATTTTATTCAAGTAGTTCATTTCTTAATTTCTTATTTCCTCGTTCATTCAAATTAGGTGGCAATTCTGTAACTAAAATATATCGTCTAACTTTGTATAATGAAATTTTAGTTCTAGCAGTTCTTCAGATAAACAAAACACATAGAAAGACTTAGTTAATTATTTGGAGTCCGTCTGTAAATTTTAAATATTTTTACTATTCATTATTTTACTATTCATCGTATTTACTATTCACCGTATTTACTATTCATCGTATTTACTATTCACCGTATTTACTATTCCTCGTATTTACTATTCCTCGTATATGTACGTATTTTTATACGTATGCGTATTTTTATACTTCGTATTTTATTCGTATTTTATACGTACCTGTATTCCTATACTTAGTATTTATTATTATATTTCCTTTATACTTAGTATTTTTATTTTATTTCCTTATACTTAGTATCTTCCTTTTATACTTAGTTTTCTTATACTTTACAACTACTTTTATACTTAGGATATTTTTAGGTTTTACAAATCTAAATTTTATTTTCTAAGTATATAATTCTAGTTTTAAAGACGTTAGGTTCGTTTTGTATTTAGTGATTTGAAAAATTACCTCGGAAGTAAAACTCGATATAATCTAAGTACAAAATTCTAGTATTAAGGTTGTTAAGTTCATTTTGTACTTGGTGATTTTAAATAATATTTCAAAAATAAAACTCGGTTAAATTTAGTCATATACTTAACTAAGATTTTAGCGGTTTCCATTTTTAGTGAGGTTGTCGTGGTTCATTTTAAATAGTCCGTATGTCCACATCCAAATTTAAGCATAGGTAGTAGCACTCGACAAGGTTCATTTTAATACGTGTAACGTTTATTTTTATCGGTTTAGTTGATTCTTTTTATTAACGGTTCATTATACAATCTAATATAATCCTACTTATAAATCAATTTTAGTGACTAAGTGACAAATTCATTTTGACCAAAATTGACCCAAAAATAACATAAATGCCGTGTGCCTTTATTTATATTTGTTATTTATTTCTTTTGTTGTTTTTATTAATAAATCATTACTTTAACTATTTTAATTTCTTAAGTGATAAAATTAAAAAGTGACAAATTCATTTTAGGTCTAAAATAACCCTCAAAACCGTGGCCTTCTATACTTACACAATTTATTTTCGTTTTCTAATTTTATCGGTTTTTGACTTAAAGTTTTTATACAATAATTAATCAAATTAATCTAAGGTGATTTAAACTAGTAAAAAGAAACAACAAATAACTAAAACTTATAAAAATTATAAATCAAACTAATTATATAAATGAAGAACACTTGAACAAATGAAGAACTCTAATAGTTTTCATATGATTATTAAATAGTCAAATTTTCATATGTTTATATAATTTTCTCAAATTTTTCGTACAAGTCTAATTTACCTAAACTAATCATAATATGTTATTTAGAAAAATTAAAACTAAAAATTGGTCCATTTATTTCAATATAGCCGTGTATATGTATATATGTTTATGATTTTTGATTTTTGATTTTTATACTTCTAATTCAACAACTAATTTACTTAAATCATTTATACATTTAACAAAAGTGAAAATCATATACAAACATTAACATACATAAGTAAAATCATTCAAACATAAGAACATCAACAAAAACTCAAGAACACACATAAATACTTTTAAAACATTTAAATTCATAACAAATTCATTTTAAGTCCTAAACATAAACTAATTATATTTTCATGTTCACCTTATTACGAGTATTTTAAGCATGCAATTTACAAAAATTAAAACGAAAAATTAGACCAAAAATCAAGGGTAGTAGTGTGATATGGTGATGTTACTCTAATATTATTTTTCGATTTTTGTCTCCTAATTTAACATGTGAAATACTAGGTGATAAAATAAATCATACATGTATTCAAAACAATAACATATAATCAATTTCGAGGCGCTTATCACATAAGTGTGCGGGAAGCACCTTAGTTAGGTTATGAGTGAAATAGCTTAGCAGTTGTCGGGATCGATGATATGATCGAATTGGCTAAGATCGACGCCTCCACCTTGCTCCTCGTCTTTGGTTAGAAGTGGTACATAAAAATGAGAATAACAAGTTAGTAAGTTTTATTTAAGCTAGACTAACTAAATTAAGAATTTAAAGTGTAGTATCATTTTTATGTTTAGGTAGTATATATATTTTAAATATTTTGATTCAAGTTCATATTTATTTACATGTTTAAAAGATGTAATGTTTATTAAATATAAATGGTGGAGAATAAAATTTAGGTGTTCTAAGAAATTTAAAACAATAAAATGAAAGTTTTAAGGAAGAAAAGGATTAAAGAGGATGAAGATTGTAAGTGTTCTTGAGGTTGCACAATGAAGATAGCTTACTTGTGTTCTTGAGTGAGTTTATTTAGAAAGAAAAATAAGTTAGAGTGTTTATTTGTTTGTGTGTAAAATGAATGTAGTAGTAGTGATCAAATGTATACTAGTAAACTTGTATACACTTGTGTATTTGTTTTGTATTTGTAATGTATAAAGATTAAATTTAAAGGGGCTAAGAAGTGATGATGAATTAAGTAGGAGTGTAAGAGGATTAGACAAGTTACTAAAGCAAGAAAAATGGAAGAGATAACATTGACCAAGGAGGCCAAATATCTCGGCCAACTTGAGCACACAAGTCCCGATTTTCGTTTTTGAAATTTTTGATTTCTTGCAGCGTCTGAAAAGTCTCGAAATAAAATATATAGTCTTAAAATAATGTTTAGAAGTAAGATCGAAAATAAAAATGAAGAAAAACGTTGAAGGGTGATCAAAACAAAAATTGGCCTTAGGATCCTCGAAACTTTGAAATAAAATCTTGTTGGATCGAAATATATATTTTTTTTGTGGAATGTTACTGAATTAAATCATTATGCTTAAACGTCAAAAATTTTACCAGTTTAGGCTTAGTGTAACTCAATATATCGAGTTTTAGCGAAAGTGTTAGTTAAATCAAAATGAAATAGTAAGTTGATATTATTATTAT
Organism: Dianthus caryophyllus; assembly: GCA_023091065.1. Lineage (NCBI taxonomy): Eukaryota > Viridiplantae > Streptophyta > Magnoliopsida > Caryophyllales > Caryophyllaceae > Dianthus > Dianthus caryophyllus. The sequence goes on along the minus strand of JALGRB010000019.1, from coordinate 3,504,974 downwards.
ATGTTTTGTTAGTAATAATCAAAATGATTAAGCTTAACTAGTTTTTAATTAGATTAGGATTATGAGTAAGTATATATTTAAGAAAAGATTAGGTGACTTAATCACAATTAGGTGGCTTGGTCTTTTAGTCAATGTTTGACCTCGATTTGCGTGCCAAAATTTGTCGTTGAGAAATTTGTCGTAGGTGTTTCATTTGATTTATCGAGTTTGAATATGTAAAAATAAAGTTCAAATTTGAAGTATATTAAAATAGTTTTAATTCAGGTGCGAGCAAAGTTGTAGCGCATTGTGTTAGAAAAATATTGAGCGAGATTGTTAAATTAAAGACTTGTGCAATTATAAAAGGTTTAATTTAACATGGAGGGTTACATGTTTAGCGAAAAAAAAATTCAGTCGCATTTTTATTATAAGGAAAAAGGATGAATTTAATCTAAGGAATTAATTTCTTTTATAAAAATGTGTTTCAAAAACACGGGGTGTTACAAGTTTAGTGTATTATTCATCGTCATTACTCGTTATTCAACAATTGGAGAAATAGACCTAATTTCATATTTTTGCAAAAGATGATTATGCAAGGCTAAATTCTCTATCTTGATTCAATTGTCTAAGCGGTTTGATTTATAATTTCGAGTTTTAAAGTTCTTATCTTTTTTCTTGATTATTTATTATTGCTCAATTATTTTGTCATTTGCAATATTGATTTATGATTGCTAGGTGGTCAACTAGTTTTCTAATTAATACCTAACTTTTCTCTTCTCCAAGCTTTTTTCTCTCTCTCTCTTTCTGTCTCTATTATTCTGAAAATATCTTTCCCAATGAAAAGTGTCCAAGAGGATACAAAATCCGGAACATAATAAGACCACGCATTAAAAAGACTGGAGCGGCTCGCATTTGAATTCTTCTTTGACAAATTATTTTCATAATACTTAAACCTCCTCCCATTTGAATTCTTCTTTGACAATTTTTTTTTTATTTTCCAACTAATTGACTATTTAGACTAATTCCAAATTTTCTAGAATCTAAATTCTTATACTTTTTTTTAGGTTTGATGTTATTATTACAAAAGAAACTAATTACCAAACTTTTTCTCTCCATCTAAATTTTTATAATTTTTTCATGTAAGAAAAGAAGGAAACTTTTAATATCAGTTTTTCAAAATCCTTAAAATAATAAGATAATAACGGATATTTATAAGTCGATCGAATGTCATTATTAAAAGTTTGTCTATTATTGGAGTCTTAAAGTTTTTAATATTGAAATTTGTTAAAAATGACATTACATGGCAAAGGTAGAATTTTTGAAAAAAAAAAAAAAAAAAAATCATTCTATTGCACTTGCTACTAGAGAATTTCACTTGGTTGTAAACTCATAATAAATTTGTTGTTCGATAGGTTATATTTTCTCCCATATTTTTCGAATATTTACCATCTATATTTATTATTTAGAAAAATTGTTTGTTGTTATTTATTATACAATATACTTTTGTTATTTATATTTGAAATATAATATTAAACAAATCTTTTAATTTTGTTACACAAAAATTAAATAGGAGTCTCATTTCAAAAGTCTCGTAGGGTGTCCAAAATTTTTGACGGCCCTGCCTTCAATTACTCGTAGAATATAAAGGATTAAGACTCGACAAAACCCGACCAACAATTATGACCTAAAATGAGCCTAATAGATGAGAATCGAACAAAAAATAAGCATGGTGAACGAAGAGGACTGTTCGGTGGGCTGCAGTTGTGGTCCGGTCGTGGTGTTGTCGTCGTGAACAAAAAAAAATTGTGTTTTTGTTTTGTTTTGACGTTTGGGTCCATTTTGTTTTGACTATTATTATTATTTTTTTTTCCGCAGAAAAAATCAGTAGGCTTTATATTAATTTAACAAGGAGAGATACAAAGTCATTGATCGTCCTACAAAGGAAGGTCAATACGGCCACCTATCTAATCTATCCTTAAAAACAAACGCGAACCAACTATGAATCTAATAGACCAAGCCACCGCGCTCGAAGAGCTACTCCGACCACAAAAATACGAAAATTGCTCTCGCACCAGATCTCATAAATAGTATAAGCCAAACTAATTCGTAATCGACTCGCATATCAAAAACGACCTCGACCGAGTTGACTTAACCAACTAAGTTCACACCTTAATCTCCTCGGCACTCCTATCAATGCCCCACTCCCGTAAAAACAAACTTCATACCTAGCCAGAAAAAGGACAACCAAAAAAAGTTGAGAATGGGATTCTTCCGCAGAGCAACATAATACACAGCGATTGGGAATCGACAATCCTCGCGCTTTCGTATTATCAATTGTTGGCAGCCCTTTTGACACCACTAGATACGATATGAACATGTGCTTTGGCAAGATAGCAACATTCCAAAGCGGAGAAAGCCACAGTTTGGCCGAAGAACGAGGGCGCAAGACATCATATATCTTCTGAACTGAAAACAAACCACTACAAGCTGAGAAAAAAGAGCATACCTCTTATAGATTCGGCATAGCGGCCAGAAGATCATTACGAACATAAATAAGGTTGCGCCAGCATCATGACATATCCGTCAACCCTTGAAACGACCAAAAATCAGCATTTTTAAGCACATACACACGGACCGAAGAGCTCCAAAGGTTATCCAAGTCATTCAACTTTCTGATACATTTCATATAAGTCGCGTTATTCCTGCAGCTTAGAACTACCTTAATTCCAATTCTGCTCTCATGCCTAGGCCGAGATAAAGAAGCCCAACTTTTATACACAACCCGCGAGTCACAACCCTATAAAAACCGTAGACAAATCTGACATATTTTCTTAACAATACCCTTCGGTAGTAAGACGGAGGTACCCCAGTAATTATGCAGACCAAAAATAACCAAGTTAATAAGCTGAATTTTCTCCGCATAGGTAAGTTTTTGACTTGCCCAGTGATCAAATTTTTGACGTATTTTCTGACATAGTGTAAGATTAGTGTTTTTGCTTTGCTTTTACATTTGGGTCCATTTTGTTTTGACTATTATTATTATTATTATTATTATTATTATTATTATTATTATTATTATTATTATTATTATTATTATTATTATTATTATTATTATTATTATTATTTCTTATTTTTTGCAGAAAAATCAGTAGTATCACTAATTTAACAAGGAGAGATACAAAGCCATTTATTGTCCTACAAGGAAAAGTCAAAACGACCACCTAACTAATGTAACCTGAAAAACAAACGCGAACCAACTATGAATCTAATAGACCAAGCCACTGCGCTCGAAGGCGACTCAGAGCCATAAAAATACGAAAATTGCTCTCGCACGGATCTAAGTAAATAGTACAAGCCAAATTAACTCGTAATCGACTCGCATATCCAGAATGACCTCGACCTAGTCAACTTAACCAACTAAGTTCACACCTCAATCTCCTCAACCTCCTATTAATGCCCCACTCTCGTAAAACCAACCTTTATACCGAGCCAGAAAAAGGATAACAGAAAAAAAAAAAAGGTGAGAATGAGATTCTTCCTCAGAGCAACATAATACACAACGATTGGTAGTCGGCAATCCTCGCGCTTTCATATTATTAATTGTTGGCAACCCTTTTGACGGCGCTAGATACAATATGAACATTTGCTTTGGCAAGATAGAAGCATCCCAAATCTGAGAAAACCACAATTTGGCCGAAGAACGAGGGCGCAAGACATCATATATCTTCTAATAAACCGAAACCAAACCACTAGAAGCTGAGAAAAAAGAGCGTAACTCTTCTAGATTCGGCATAGCAGCCAGAAGATCATTACGAACAGAAAGAAGGTTGCGCCAGCACAATGACATATCCGTCGACCCTTGAAACGACCAAAAATTAGCATTCTTAAGCACATGCAGACGGACCCAAGAGCTCCAAAGGTTAGTGAAGTCATTCAACTTCCTGATCCATTTCGAATAAGTCGCTTTATTCCAGCTTAGAACTACCTTAATTCCAATTTCGCCCTCACGCCTAGGCGGAGATAGAGAAGCACAACTATTATACACAACCCGCGAGTCACCATCGCATAAAAACCGTAGATAAATCTGACAAATTTTCTTAACAATACCCTTCGGAAGGAAGACAGAGGTACCCTAGTAATTATGCAGACAAAAAATAACCGAGTTAATAAGCTGAATTTTCTCCTCAGAAGTATTTTTTTTCTCTTGCCTAGTGATCAATTTTCTGACGTATTTTCTTACATAGTGTAAGATTAGTGATTTTGTTTTGTTTTGACTTTTGGGTCCATTTTGTTTTGACTATTAGGAATTATTGGTATCTCCCACATTTTCTAAACACATCTTTAAAATTTCTCACCTTTTCAAACTTTTTTAAAATTTCCCACCTCTTATAAACATTATCTCAAAATTTCCCACAAAAACCCCATTTTTATCATATTACATCTTGATTTTCACTTATGAAAACATTAAATTCTCGTTTTATTTTTTCATATTTTGGGTTTCGGTGCACGATAGATTTCATTAGTAATGAAAATATTTAAAAATAAATTCTTTAATTTTCACAAAAAATAGCATTTTAATAGGAATTTTTAAGAAAAAACTTATAAAAGGTGGGCGATTTTAAGAAAAATTACAAAAAGTGAGAAATTTTAAAATGATGATTATAAAAGGTGGGAATTATTATTATTATTATTATTATTATTATTATTATTATTATTATTATTATTATTATTATTATTATTATTATTATTATTATTATTATGGGATGTAGAGAAAGTCTGGATCCGCTTCAGCAAAGTCATAGCATCCGAATCAAGCTCCCCAAGAGAGGAGAAGGAGTAGGGTAGGAAACCATAGTCAGCTGCCACGCATAAATCCCTGTACTTAGCACACTTACGCCGAGAAACATCAGCAACAACCCGACCGGACACGAACTCGGCCATCTCAATCTGAGTTAAGAGGGAAGACTTCTCTATTATTATTATTATTATTATTGTTATTGTTATTGTTATTGTTATTGTTATTGTTATTGTTATTGTTATTGTTATTGTTATTGTTATTGTTATTGTTATTGTTGTTGTTATTATTATTATTATTATTATTATTATTATTATTATTATTATTATTATTATTATTATTATTATTATTATTATTATTATTATTATTATTATTATTTTTATTTATATGAGTAAATTGACAGCGACACCCACTCATTAGTACGTTTTTCAAACTTACACCCACATCGTTTTTGACTTTGTAACTACTACCAAATGTATTGGCTCGGTTAATGACTACTACCATTTTTAATCCGAACCTAAAAAAGACACATGAAATGACTAAAATACCCCTAATTTAACATACCCTCATATTACTGTCCTTTTGATTTCTTTCTTAAGATTAGCTTTTGTCTTTAACTCTTGTAGTTACTCGTTTTACTTGGGTTTACTCTTTTTACTCTTTAAATCAAATTAACTCTCCTCAAAGTTGTTGTAGCTTTCCAAAAATTCGTCTTTGATTTTGCTCGTGTTTCTTCGTCGACTTCATCAGCATTTTCCGAAGCTCTCCACACCTTCATCACGTAGCTTTTCCCAAATTGAGGTATGTTTAATCATTTCAAAATAAACCGACGGTCGATATTGATTGGAGAATAACGAAATTGAAATTAAAGTTGTCGAAGTAAAGAAATTGAGGAAATTAAGGATAAGTTATAGTGAGGAAGTTAGAGATTAAAAATGTCGAGCGTTTTAGTGAGGGAGAAGAAAAGGAACGTTGGGGGAATGTTTTTGAGTAAGAGAAGTTAGGGAACGTTTGTTTCCAACGCTTGATCTTCTTTTAATATGACGGTTGATAAGGGGTCTCACGGGTCTCATTGAGTTGAGGGGTCTCACAGGATCCTATATATATATATATATATGTATATATAAATTAGGTACACAAATCGAAAGCCTAGATACACCAAAAAAAAAAAGAAAAAAGGGAGTGCAGTAGGTCCAGGGCCGTACTGGATTCTAAACGGCAGAAAGTTGGCCGTGTGCAGGTCAGCCAGAGCCACACTTTTGAAATTTTCAGTTTGTGTATCTAAGTGTCAGATTTGTGTACCTAATTCACAGATTTGTATATCTAGCTGGGTGCGTACAGTGCGCACCGTAACTTATTATTATTATTATTATTATTATTATTATTATTATTATTATTATTATTATTATTATTATTATTATTATTATTATTTTCAGTCGTAGTAGTAGTAGTCGTAGTAGTAGTAGTAGTAGTAGTCGTAGTAGTAGTAGTCGTAGTCGTAGTCGTCGTAGTAGTCGTAGTAGTCCTAGTAGTAGTAGTAGTAGTAGTAGTAGTAGTAGTAGTAGTAGTCGTCGTAGTCGTAGTAGTAGTAGTAGTAGTAGTCGTCGTAGTCGTAGTAGTAGTAGTAGTAGTAGTCGTCGTCGTAGTAGTCGTAGTCGTAGTCATAATCGTCGTCGTAGTCGTAGTCGTAGTCGTCGTAGTAGTCGTAGTCGTCGTCGTAGTAGTCGTCGTAGTAGTAGTAGTGGTAGTGATAGTGGTGGGGGTGGTGGTGGTGGTGGGGGTGGTGGTGGTGGGGCGGCGGCGGCGGCAGAGCTGCGGTAGCAGCTGACCGGCCAGCGGCGGCATCGGCGGCGGCAATGGCAGGCGGCGGCGGCGGGCGACCAGGCCGGCGGCGAGGAGTAGGAGCGAGGAGCGGGGCGGCCAGAAGTAGTAATCAAGATCAACAACAACAACATGAAGTGTGAGTTTTAGAATGAAGAACAGAATGAGTGAAATAAGACTTTCCCTTTATTTAATTTATTATATAAATTAAAAAAATAAAATTTGTCTTTACCCTTGTTTTTGAGATGGACCATTTGAGAATATAAGTATAATAATTTGGATTATTACGAGATTACGAATAGTATGGCTTAATGAGAGAAGAACACACATAGTTTGAATTACCGGTTTTGCAGGTAGTTGGTTACCATGGACCATTTTGAGAATATAGGTATAATAGTTTAGATTATTGCGAGATTAATAATAGTTTGGATTATTAGGAGAAGAAGATGCATAGTTTGGATTATTCACGTTAAATATTGTAACACCCCGTGTTTTTGTAACACAATTTTATAAAATAATTTAATTCCTTAAATTAAATTCATCCTTTTTCCTTATAATAAAAATGCGTCTGAATTTTTTCGTCAAACAATTCTAAATTTCCTAAGTCCAATTATAAAAATTTTGAAAAATAAAGTATGTTGTATTATATTCAGAATTCAAAAAGAAACACAATTCAAAAGTTTATAAAAGTCAACACAAAACTTATATCGTCTTTCAAATTTCAAAATGGTCAAGCCTAGTTTACTATTCATAAAAATAAAAGTAAAACCTTTTATTCATAAAATTCAATTTCGTACATTTTTGGTTTTTAAATAAAAATGGACCCTTAAATTTTCTCGTCTTTAAAATTTTAAGTCAACGATTTCAAACACTACAATTTCCATCGCGACTAAACTAAAACTATTTTTATATATATATCGAATTTGAACTTTATTTTACTTATTCGAACTCGATAAATAAAATAACGAATCGACGACAAATTTTTCGACGTCAAATTTCGGCGCGCAAAACGGGGCCAAAATGGGGCCACTAGGCCGAGCTACATGGTGCTCAAGTCACCACTTTTCTCTTCCACTTTCTCTTACACAAAAATTCAACACTTAACATCAACTTTTGATTTAACTTTTAATCATTTTGATTTTTATTTAATAAAACATATTATATTAATATCTAATTACTATTTCAATTCTATTAAACTAACATTTTCACAAAACATCGAAATTATGAGTTATAACCATCTTAAACTGATAAATGTTTTGACGGGTGTTTATAGTTATTTAAATCGATAACATTCAACGAAAAAAATAAGTATTTCGACCAAATAAATTTTTATTCAAAGTTTCGAGGTTTTAAACCCAATTTTTGTTTTAGTCACTTTTCAAAGTTTATTTTCATTTTTATTTTCGATCTTATTTCGAAACACTATTTAAGATCATATCTTTTATTTCGAGACTTTTCGCGTGCGCGCAAATCGAAAATTTCAAAAACGAAAATCGGGCCTATTTTTTTTTGTGATGGCCGACCTCTTCCTTGGTCACCATGACCAAGTGTAGTCTCTTCCTACTTCCTTACACAAGCCACCCTATTACTTACACCTCTATAATTTCCATCATCACTTAACTAGCTTGTTTTAATTTAAAGTTTATACACCTCAAATACAATACTAAATACATACTACATGTTCTCCTTATACAATACACAACTTACATTTCCACTCATTCACACACAAACACTTGAAAATTTCTAAGTCTTTTTCTCTCTAATAAAACCTACACAAATACAATTGTAAGAACAACTTCATCCTCAACATCAACCTCCTTTATGATCTTCATCTTCAACCTTGAATTTCTTCATTAAAATTTCTTTCTTTGTTTTTAATTTCTTAAATACTTAAAAATAATTCTCCACCATTTTATCTAAGTAATCATTTCCTCTTTTTACTTACAATTAATTAAGAACATAAATCAAAACATTTAAAATATATACATCACCTAAACATAAAAATGATACTACACTTTAAATTTTAGTTTAGCTTGCTTTAAATAATTACTAACTTAATTTACTTTTCATTTGTATGTACTAATCTTTCCAAAGAAGAGGAGCAAGGTGGAGCCATTGATCTTAGCATATTCGACCATATTATCGATCCCGATATTTGCTAAGCTTTTCATTCACTAACCAAATCAAGGTGCTCTCGCACACTATAAATGCTAAGCACTAAACCTAATTGTTTACATGTTATTATTCCTAATTGATGTTTTGAGTGATTGCATGATTTATATTATCACCTAGGTATTGTATGTGAAATTAGAAGACAAAAATCAAAAAAAAAAATTTTGTTGACCACCTAAAATGCTCACGGCATCACCCTTTGTTTTTGGTTAATTTTTCGTTTTAAATTTTGTTAATCATATGCTTAAAAGACTATGTTAAATGAGTACTAAAAATGTTGTTCAAATATTGATGTTCATTTCCTTATATTTATTTTGTTATTAAATGTTATGTGTGTGAAATGAATTACCTTTATTTCTTAATGTATTTATATGAATTTCATCTATGTTAAATACATATATAATATAAAGGAAATTAGATATAGAATTAGTAGTATAAAAATCAAAAATAAAATTTATGAACATCACATAAGGAGCCACGGTTTTTCTCTTCTATTTGGACCAATTTTTAGTTTTAATTTCTGAAAATAATATGTTGTGTTAGTTTAGATTAATTAGACTTGTTGGTAAAATTTGAGAAATTTATATGATAATATGAAAATTTGATGTTTTGATGTTCATATGAAAAGTTTGTGTTCTTCATATCTTCATGTGTTTTTGATGATTTAGCTCATTTTGATTTATAATATTTGTTATGTGTATTGTTATTTATTGTTTTTATTAACTAATAAGTAAATACAAAACTAAATATATAAGTTAAATAAGCTAAATCTGTAACACCCCCATTTAAGCCAGGCCTAAATAAGGGTGTTACGAGACCCAACTGAATGGGTCCATGGGCAAACACCTGCTTTCCAAAACATGAAGACCTGGAATATACGAGATATATAAATATAAAAAGGAAACGCGGTAGCTCAAGGCTACAAGTGGAGTAAACACAAAAGCGCAACAAAACATAACGACACGCCAGGCCCCAAAGCGAGTAAAGTAAGCGAAACAAAAGAGGCGTCTATGGTGGCAAACTAGACACAAGACTAGTATTATTGTGATCCTCCAAGCGTCCCACAATCGGCAAGCACACGTCCAGAGTACCTAAGGGAAAGGAGCCAGCAGACAAACAACAAACCTAGTTAGTCGAAGCCAACTCATAGAGCGGGAAAAGCAAAAGAAATAAAAGTCTTTAAGGTAAAACCAAAGCGCGTAAGTAATTTAAACTACGCTACTCTATTCTTAAGCAGTAGGAAAATGCAAGTAACTAACTTTCGGACGGTTATCGGCAAAACAAGGCACAAAAGCAAGTTAAGAACCATTGTGTAACCTCCACACGAGGGGACTTACCATCTGGCGTCAACACCATGCACCTCCTCCTCGTGACATCGGGCCACACAGACCTCATCACGCTATGACATCCGGGCCGCACAGAGACCTCATCGCGAAATGCGACATCGGGCCACATAGACCTCATCGTATCGCGACATCGGGCCACCGCAGGACCTCATCGCATCGCGACGCCAGACCACACATACCTCATCGCATTAGGTCTGCCAGACCTCATCATAGTATGACATCGGGCCACACAGACCTCATCGTATCGCGACATCGGGCCACGCGCCAGACCTCATCGCATTATCACAAAGTACGAGCGTCATGGCAAGGAAAGCGATACTATCATATATATTCACATTAACCCTCATAAAGACTAGTGCGATAAATCGACCCATATACATACATGCTTTGATCAGCCGTTATGTAATACTTTCCTCCTCGACTTGCTCGTCATAATCATATTTGTCACGCTTAACAAGTTACATAAACTCACGCGAATCATAAGCACACTCAAGGTTAAGCACCTACACTCAAACAACATGACAACCCACTCATCCCACAATGACTTGGCCCACGACAATACCAAGCCTGATCGGCCAGAATCGCAGCATACTTGGCTGCAGCGGCCAGAGTTAGCGATCATAGCGGCCAGATCACGGTAGCGACACTAAAAATTTACCACGACACTAACGACAAGCAAATAGCGATAGATGGCGTAAAAGCAATGAAGACTTAAAGCAATGGCAGTAGTAATCACGGCAATCTAACAGAAGAAATCGGCAGTAATGGCTGAAAAACAACGGCCAATCTCGGCGAGAATACAAGCACTACTCTTCCACGGTTCTGACCAGGACTATATACGGTGATTACATTTGCCATACGACAGGCCCGGACAACAAGTACATGGTAGCGGCAAGATGAGCCTGAGCATCAATAATAACAACATCAATTCGACATCGATAACACTCCAAAAGAAGCGAGCGACAAGGTGGCGAAATAGCAATGACATCACGGTAAAACTTTCATCAACATCACACCCCAGAACTTCGACCAAAGCCTGCATCACAAATCAACTACTCGAAGCTATGCTACACATATACATCCACACCCCAAACCTTCACATATACCCATACAAACAAATAACAACTACATTTATTATCGTGACAGCAGAGGACCACCAAACGCAACCAAAACCATCGAGGAAACACCCCAAAGCTTGACCGAATAGCGACCTACCAGGCTTTACTCGGCTTGACCGCCGGGGAAGCCATCTGATCCCAGCAGGCCCAAAGCGGGGCCAAAGCGGCTCATAAACAAGCGACTATACTCGGCGGCCCTTGGGGCGACCATCTGATCCCAAACCAACCCAAAGCAGGGGCCAAACGGCCCATAAACAAGCGACCCATTTGTTGCCCCATTTTCGACCTTAAGCGGTCACCATTCTGACCCAAAACAAGACTTTGACAGCCCACAAACCATCACATACACACACTCATATTCATACCGACAATCGCACACTGAGCATACATCAAATTCCCACATGAACATACACTCTTACACCCTCATTCACAATCCAAACATACATCTAATTCATGATAACAACCAAGGTCACAAGCACACATTATCAACATACAATTCATACAAATTATATACACTAACACAACTAGACTAAGTAAGGAAAATGCCTTACCTCGGCAAGATGTCCAAAAGCGAGTTCAAGGGAAGGAAAGCGAGTCACAAAGCCTCTTTCCACGAGTTCACATGCTACAATGACGAGATTACTATCAATACTACTATAATACTACTCAATCGACACTTAAAATCATTAAATTTGACTCTAAAACAAAAGCCTCAAATTCTAGGAGTTACGATTAATGAAAATCAAACTTCGACAGAGTAAATATGAGTTATACCTTAATTAAATGCAAAAGTAAGCTTAAAACCTCAAGAGAATTGTGAATCGAGGCTAAAACACGAAAACCCCAAGTAGAGCGAAGGAGTAAAGGCACGCAGTGGTGGTGGTGATGAAGATGGTGGCGATAATGGTGAGGATGATGAGTGATAAAGATGATGAATGAAAGTTTGAAGAAGATGAAAAAGGGTGAAGGATGATCTGAAGGAAGGAGGCAATTTGAAGGAAGCAGGAGGCTCCCCTCTTTTTAGTATAATTTAAATAATTAGTATATAAAAAACTTTAAGTTAAATCTTAGATAAATTATAAAACGAAAATAAATCACTTAAGTAGTTAAGTGCCACGGTTTTAGGGTTTATTTTAGACCTAAAATGAATTTGTCATTTTTTATTTTTATCACTTAAGTAAGTTAATTAGTTAAAGAAATGAATTAGTAACAAAAACATAAAAAGAAATAAATAGCTAATCATAACTAAAGGCCACGGTTTTCCTAATTAAAATGGGTCAATTTTGATCAAAATGAATTTATCACTTAGTTACTAAAGTTGAATAGTAATTAGGATTATATTAGATTGTATAATAAATCGTTAATAAAAAGAATCAACGAAACCGATAAAAATAAACATTACATGTATTAAAATGAACAAATTTGAGTGTCACTACCTTTGCTTAAATTTGGATGTGGACGTACGGACTATTTAAAATGAACTACGACAACCTCGCTAAAAATGGAAACCTGTAACACCCCGTGTTTTTGTAACACAATTTTATAAAAGAATTTAATTCCTTAAAATAAATTCATCCTTTTTCATTATATTAAAAATGCGACTGAATTTTTTTTCGCCAAATAATACTAAATTTTCCTAAGTCCAAATATAAAATTTTTGAAAAATAAAGTTTGTTGCATTATATTCAGAATTCAAAAAGAAACACATTTCAAAATTTCATAAAAGTCAACACAAAACTTATATCGTCTTTCAAATTTTGAAATGGTCAAAGCATGTTTACTATTCACAAGAATAAAAGTAAAACCTTTTGTTCATGAAATTCAATTTCGAGCACTTTTGATTTTTATTTGTAAATCTTATTATATTAATAAACAAATCACTATTTCAACTTGATTTAACTAACACTTTTGATAAATATCGAAATAATGAACCACACTAAGTCTAAACTGATAAATGTTTTGACGTTTGAGCATAATGATTTAATTCGATAACATTCAACGAAAAAAATAAGTATTTCGATCAAATAAAATTTTTATTTAAAATTGCGAGGAACTAGTACCCAATTTTTGTTTTGATTTCGTTTGGAGTTTTATTTTCATTTTTATTTTCGATCTTACTCCTAAACATTATTTTAAGACTATATATTTTATTTCGAGACTTTTCGCGTACGCGCAAATCGAAAATTTGAAAAACGAAAATCGAGCCAAGTGAATCTCACTTTGGCCGACTTCATGGAGGTCATCCATGACCTTTGGTCCAACTTTTCTTCCTTCCTCTTACACACCCATGTCTCCTTTACTACTATGTCTAATCCATCTTACTCACCTATACTAATTCATCATCACTTCTTAGCCCCTTTAAATTTAATCTTTATACATTACAAATACAAAACAAATACACAAGTGTATACAAGTTTACTAGTATACATTTGATCACTACTACTACATTCATTTTACACACAAACAAATAAACACTCTAACTTATTTTTCTCTCTAAATAAACTCACTCAAGAACACAAGTAAGCTATCTTCATTGTGCAACCTCAAGAACACTTACAATCTTCATCCTCTTTAATCCTTTTCTTCCTTAAACTTTCATTTTATTTGCTTAAATTAATTAGCACACTTAAATAAACTCCTCACCATTTATATTTAGTACTCACTCCTTATTCTTTTTACATGCAATTAAAAATGAACATAAATCAAAATCACTTAAAATATAAACATCACCTAAACTAGAAACAATACTACACTTAAATTTTGTAGTATAGTTTAACTAGCTTAAATAAATTACTAACTTGCTTATTTCATTTTTATGTACCAACCCTAACCAAAGACGAGGAGCAAGGAGGAGGCGTAGACTTGAGCCAGTTTGATCATATCATTGATCGGAGCAAGCTGCTAAGATCATTTTCATTAACCTAACTAAGGTGCTTCCCGCACACTTATGTGATAAGCGCCTCGAATTTGATGTTATGTTATTTTTCCTAAGTGATGTTTTGATTTGTATGTATGATTTTATGTCACCCAAGTATCACATGTTAAATTAGAAGACAAAAATCGAAAAATAAAATATATTGTCCATATATAATCTACACGGCCTAACCCTAATTTTTCGTTTTAATTTTTGTAAATTGCATGCTTAAAATACTTGTGGTGAAATGAACATGAAAATATAATTAGTTTATGTTTAGGACTTAAAATGAATTTGTTATGAATTTAAATGCTTTAATGTGCTTATGTGTGTTCTTGAAATATTGTTGTTATTGTGTTTGAAATGATTTTTACTTTTGTGTGTTAATGTTTGTATATGATTTTTACATATGTTAAATACATAAGTAATATTAAGTAAATTAGTCATTGAATTAGAGGTATAAAAATCAAAAATAAAAATATAGTGAACTATATTCATACACACGGTTTTATGGGTATAATTAGACCAATTTTTAGTTTTAATTTTTCTAAATAACATATTATGATTAATCTAGGTAAATTAGACTTGCTATAAAAATTTGAGAAAATAAAACGATAATATAAAATTTGAGTTAAAAAGTGTTCTTTAGAAAATCATAAGTGTTTTTGAGAAATTCTTGTGTTCTTCATTTATGTAACTAGTTCGATTCATAAATTTTATAAAGTTAAACTTAAATGTTGTTTTAATCCATTAGTGAATAAACACAATACTAAATATATAAGTTAAATAAACTAAATCTTTAAAATAGAAAAGTTAGAAAATTAAAGTAAGTAAAAACACTATTCATAAATATAATAAAATATTTAGTGAAATTTCATTTTAGTTTAAATCACTTTGGTATAATTTAAATAATTAGTTTATAAAAACTTTAAGTCAAAAACCGATAAAATTAGAAAACGAAAATAAAAAGCTAAATAAATAGAAGGCCACGGCCTTAGAGTATTTTTGGGCTAAAAATGATTTTGTCACTTTTTATTTTTACCACTTAATGTAAATTAATTAGTTAAAGTAATGATTTATTAATAAAAACAAAAAGAAAATAAATGTGTAACCTAGGTTGAGTACCACGGTTTTACTATTAAAAATGGGTCAATTTTGGTCAAAATGAATTTGTCACTTAGTCACTAAAATTGATTAGTAATTAGTTTTATATTTTATTGTATAATGAATCGTTAATAAAAAGAATCAACGAAACCGATAAAAATGGACGTTACATGTATTTAAAATGAATCATTTCGAGTGCTACTGCCTATGCTTAAATGTGGATGTGGAGATACGGACTATTTAAAATGAACTACGACAACCTCGCTAAAATTTGAAACCGCTTAAATTTTAGTTAAGTATACGACTAAATTTAACCGAGTTTTGCTTTTGAAATATCATTTAAAATCACTAAGTACAAATGAACTTAACAACTTTGATTAAAATATATTTCAAAATCACTAAATACAAAATGAACTTAACGTTTTAAAACTAGACTTTTAAATATTTTCAAAAATCGCTAAAGTACAAAACGAACCTAACGACTTTGAAACTAGAATTCTATACTTTGAAAATAAAACTTGATTTTTGTACTTAAGTAAAATATCATGAACATAAAGGATACTAAGTATTATAAAAATATATACTAAGCATGGACAAAATACTAATAAATATAAAATACATGTACGTATAAAAATACGTATAAATACGAAGTATAAGAATACGCATACGTATAAAAATACGTACAAATACGAAATACGAAAATACGAATACGAATAAAAATACGATGAATAGTAAAATACGATGAATAGTAAATACGGTGAATAGTAAAATAATGAATAGTGAAAATATTTAAAATTTACGAACGGACTCAAAATAAATCATTAAGTCTTTCTATGTGTTTTGTTTACCTGAAGAACTGTTAGAACTAAAATTTCATTATACAAAGTTAGACGATATATTTAAGTTACAGAATTGTCACCTATTTTGAATGAACGAGGAAATAAGAAATTGAGAAAATGAAATACTTGAATAAAATACTTGGATTGTTCGCCATGTCGCGACTCTTGAATTCGAAGTTAATGAGGTAGCCGTCTATGGGGACTTTGGCTCCTCCCGAGTTGCTAAAGGCGATCTAATATTTTTATAAAGTATTATTTCGGTATGGGATATACAACCTCGGGGATGGGGCATGATTGATATCTCAGTGAGCCCATACTACGGTAATTGGAAACTCCATTCACCCGAGAGTACCGTCTAAGGTGATAGTCGTATTATTAGGTGACTACTTACTCGTGGGCGAGTATGATCTGAACCTATCTATAGTGGTGAATGCATACATTAGACTCGGGAGTTGGCTGTCCTTATCTCCTTAGGAATCCTTAGCGCTGTTCGCACACGTCAGCTTTGTTCGTACTGACCGCTATTGCGCGGACGTCTAGTATATATGTCAGCCACGTCCAATCTGTTTGGCCCTGTCCACTGTTGTCTAGTGTGTCAGACACGTCCAATCTGTTTGGCCCTGTCTACTATTGCGAAATTACGTCTGCATGCTTCCGCCTCGCTAATGAACAATCATTAGTTAATATATGAAGAATGTATTTCCTTGTCTTGTTTGATTGATTATGGTTTGATGATTTGAATTTATGAGTGTTGGAATACGTCTGCTGAAAATGATTATTTGAGAGTGTTGTACGATATGTGCTTGGATTTGTACTCATGTCTGAATAATCTTGATTTCTTTATGTGCTTTACCTGTCTACTTGCTAATTGTTTTTACTTATTTATTATTCATTATTTATACTGCATATTGTTTTAGAATTGCATGTGTCGAAAGAGTGTGCGGGAAAATGATGAGAGTTTAATGCAGGTACCCCGAGACCAATGCTATTGAATGCTGGGGAGAGTTACCTTACTTATTTTGTACGTTTTTGAGAGAATGTAATCGAATAACTCTGGTTATCTTAAACTCATATTATGTATATGGAGTTTGAAATACGATAACAGCTGGTTTTGTAATATATAGACTTAATTAATTTTCCGCCTTAGTTTAATTAAAGTCACGAAAAACCGGGTTGTTACAAAACCGCTAAAATTTTAGTTAAGTATATGACTAAACTTAACTGATTTTTACTTTCAAAATATTATTTCAAATCACTAAGTACAAAACGAACTTAACGACTTTGAAACTAGGATTTTGTACTTAGAAAATAAAATTTGATTTTGTACTTTAGTAAAATATCTTAAGTATAAAAATACGTACAAAGTATAAAAATACGTACAAGTATAAAAATACATACAAGTATGAAAATACGTACAAGTGTAAAAATACGTATAAATACGAAGTATAAGAATACGCATACGTATAAAAATACGTATAAATACGAAGTTTAGAATACGCATACGTATAAAAATACGTATAAATACGAAGTATAAGAATACGCATACGTATAAAAATACGTACAAATACGAAATACGAAAATACGAATACGTATAAAAATATGATGAATAGTAAAATGATGAATAGTAACCGTGATGAATAGTAAAATAATGAATAGTAAAATAATGAATAGTGAAAATATTTAAAATTTACGAACGGACTCAAAATAAATATTTAAGTCTTTCTATGTGCTCTGCTTACCTGAAGAACTGCTAGAACTAAGATTTCATTATACAAAGTTCGACGATAAAATTAAGTTACAGAATTGTCATTTGCTACGAATGAACGAGGAAATAAGAATTTGAGAAAATGAACTACTTGAATAAAATACTTGGATTGTTCGCTATGTTGCGACTCTTGAAATTCGATGTTAGCGAGGTAGCTGTCTATGGGGACTTTAGCTCCCTCCCAGAGTTGCTAAAGGCGATCTAATAATTTTTAAAATTATTATTTCGGTGCGGGATATACAACCTCAGGGATGGGGCATACTTGATATCTCCGTGAGCCCATACTACGGTAATTGGAAAAACCAGCCCCACCGGGGGGTACCCGTCTCTGGTAATAGTTGAATTATTAGGTGACTACTTACTTGAATAGCGAGTATGCTACGATCCTATCTATAGTGGTGTATGCATACATTAGACAAGGGATTTGGCCGTCCTTATTACCTTAGATATCCTTAGCCTGTCAGACACGTCCACTCTGTTTGGCCCTGATCGCTATTGCGCGGACGCTTATAAGGTCTGCATGATTCCGCCTTACTAACGAAGATTCATTAGTTAACGTATGATGAATGTATCTCCTTGTTTTGATTGATTATTTTCTGAATGACTTGGTTTCCTAAATGATGAAGTGTGACTCGTTGAGAATGTTTATTGATGACTGTTGTACGTTATGTGATTTGATATACTCTCGTAATTGAATCGTTGTATTTCCTTGTATGTTTTTACCTGTCTATTTGCTAAGTGTTTTATTTATTTATTTCTATACATTGCATATGTTTTAGAATGGCATGTATCGAAAGAGTGATGCGAGAAAATGATAATTAATGCAGGTACCCCGAGACTAACGCCATTGAATGTTGGGGATGGTTTACCTTATTTGTTTTGTACTTCGTTTTGAGAGAATTTGTAACCGAAATACTCTGTTTATCTATAAACTCGTACTATGTATAAAGAGTTTTTTAATACGATGACAGCTGGTTTGTAATATATAGACTTAATTAATAATTCCGCCTTAGTTTAATTAAGTCACGAAAAACCAGGTTGTTACAAATATCCCCATACAAATATTACCTGACGTGTTGTATCGACTATATGATTGATTTTCGCAGGGATTTAACACTTAACATGATGTTGCTACGAAGTATAATTGTTAAGGGATCGATAGCTATCGAGAGGTGAAGTGTGACGACACACGAGCCATAGGCGAGCCATACTCGCATGGGAGTCGTAAGTGTAGAGAACAAGAGGAAATTTGGGACAGAGCCGAAAGCGAGACCCAGGCGCTAGTTACACGCTACCCAGGCGCAAGCGATACGCTAGCCAAGAGGTCGCGCATGATTGATTTTAGGAAATTTTCCGGATTGCCTTATTACGACTTAAAAACATATTTTACTTATTTTAGGCTATTATTATTAGACTTTAACCTAACTTAATTAGAGTATTATTCATCATCATCACTCATTATTCAACTTTTGGAGAATTAGACCTAATTTTATATTTTTGCAGAAGACGATTATGCAAGGCTAAATTCTCTATCTTGATTCAATCAACTAAGCGGTTTCATATATAATTGTGAGTTTTAAAAATCTTTCACTTCATTCTTATTGAATAAATTGAAAATGAAAAATTTGAAAATTAAACTTGCAGACAGCATGGGCAGTCATACAAGTTGTGTCGGTATATCGCTTATGTGTACCATTGCCCTCTAAGTTAAGATAGCAACCCCTCAGCGCATTGTTCATCCCTTATCTAGATAAATGATGAATGGTCGACATGGTCACATGGTCACATGATTCATTCTCTTATTCATAAAATGGCAAACATTTTTCTTGGATGACTTACCCATTTATTGCTTTTTATTTTGGTTTAACGTTTTTATTTTTAATTTAAAGTAAAAAAATTCAACTATATCTCTGTTTTAACAATCAAAAAAGTTCCACTCCATCGATCCCCGATTTTAATTTATAGACGACATATAATTGTTATAAACATCGTCCGAGAATATGAGTCAGAGAAATTAAAAGTTTAACACACGTACAAAAGAATGATTTCATACGACCATATATAGAGTTAGGTTCTATTAAGTCCCTAACATTCATTAAGTCCCTAAGTCTCATCTAGTTCCATTGGATCTTAATAGAATGGAGGGCTGAGATTAGTAGCCTAATTAATAGCTTGAAGAGATTAAAAAAAAATTGAAAAATAGATATCAGCAATTACAATTAACTAGGCAGCAATTAAGTAGGTCGTAGGAGGAAAAGAGTAGTTCTCGTGTAAGACTTGACTCACACTAATTTAGTGTGAGTCCCTCTCACTCAACTACTTAAAAAAATTAAAAAAACAAAAATAAATACTAATAACTACCCCTCATGTGAGAGGACTCACGATAAGTTTATTGTAAGTCGCGTCTCACATGAGAATTAGTGGGAGGGAAATTAGGAGATCCATTTAATAATAAAAAAAAAAAACGCTTCATGTTCAACTACCTCTCTTTCCTTTCCCCTGTTATTTTTTTCTGTAAAATTTTCGCTTTCTTCCCCTTGTTCTCCAATTTAATGTCTGAAGTTGCCGTAATTTCATATGATAAAGGTATTATTTTTAGTCGAAATTATTTGTTTGCAGTGAAATATAATCAGTTTTGGACGATAAAGTTTCATTTTTTTTTTTTTTTTTTTTTTTGTGTTGGCTGAAGTTGCAGTGATTTCAATTTCTTTAATATTTTAGTAATTTAAAGTTTTGTAGTCGAAAATAGATTGTTTCAATTTTTTTGGTTGTTTATCATTTTTTTTTATTCAAGATTTTGAGAATGGAGAAAAATATGAGCCACACAAATTTTCTTGATTTCAATTTCTTCAATATTTTAGTAATTTAAAGTATTCTATGACAACTTGTTTCTGCAAAGGGTACAAAGAAGACGGTGGTGATGAGGTGACTTCGGTTAATGATACCGAAAAGGAGCGTATTTACGAAGTTCGTTACAATTCAGGTAAGAGTTTCAAATTACAACATATAGTAGTTTCATCCTTTTTGAAAAGCAGTTTCAAAAATTATTCTATTTTGTAGGTTAGATGATTTGAATGACGGTACATGGCGTTATGACAGCAGTTGTAAGAGTTTCGAAATGGTATATATAGTAGTTTCATTTTGAATGAGTAACGATTTCTAAATTATCTGCATTTAGCAGTATGTTCTATTAGTAAGGATCTACTAATGTATGAAGTCGATATATTTGTGTATATTGGTTATTGATGGACAATTTTTATTTTTTGGCACAGCAACAACGAATGCATTGTGTAATTGCGGTATTTTCAAGCGGAAAGGAATTGTCTGTCGTCATGTACTATGGATTTGCTTGGCGTTAAGGTGAGTTCTGATGTTTCGGTCTTGCCTCCTAGATAGGCAAAGAATAAGGGCAGCGGTAAAAGATTGACGTCCAGTAAATCTAAAGCTGTGGCACTTGCGAAGAAGCCAAAGCGATTGTGCAATAACTGCAAACAGATGGCTCACCATGACAGAAGGAATTGTCCGAACCCGTTTGTTGAGAGCCGTGACTATGTTGTACGAATGAATTTTGACGAGGAGGAAAACTCAGATTTTACTGAATTTTGATTGTTGTAGTTGAGTTTTAATGTTGGACTTATTTTGGTTTTAGAGTTATTAAGGGTTTTTAATAAATTTGAATAACTGAGTTATCAGTAATTCATTATTTTATATTATCATCTTTTTTTTTTTTTTTTTTTTTTTTTTTTACTTGTTCATTTTTTTACATTATTGTGTTATTTTTATTTTAAAAAGTGACATTTTCAATATGTAGTAGTTTCGAATATAGGAGGAAACAGTAATAACATAATAGTTATATTATTGTGGTAGTAGTTTTTAAAGGCGAGGTTACACTTAAATACAAAGGAGTTCCAAACAATGTAAATTAATAGTTTTATTTGAATGGCTTAGGAGTTATTGATTTAAGTGAAGAAATAGGTGAGACAGTAATTTTGTTCGGGATTTTTTTTCGAACAATACATGTTTCACAAAATAAAAATAACAAGGCATTGTGACAATTTTTGACCTCGAGTCAGATTAGAGTTTCAAATTACAGTATATGGTAGTTTCATCAACATTGATTAATAGTTTCAATAATTATTACATTTGTTTGGTATGAATATTTGAATGACTATACATGGCGTTATGACAGCATTTGTATGAGTTTCGAATTAGTAGTAGTTTCATTTAGACTGAGTAACAGTTTCAAAAAAAATCTGGAATTAGAATTACGATCTAATAATAAGGATTTCAAATACTTAAGATTTCCTTAAGCTTCAACCAAGTAACAATAAAAAAGTACTACATCTCATGTTCTTGAATTTGAGACGTACAATACATGTTTCACCAAATGTAATACCCCGTATTTTCGTGCCGGTATTTTAGAGTCAGTTATATTATTTTGGGTTAGTAAAATTATTTTTGGGCTTTAAGCGAGTTTTAAATTTTAATTCGGAGATGTAACATGTGTATGCTTGTTGGATTCATAAAAATGGTGAGCTTCGGAAAAATTTATCGGTTTAGCTTATCAAGGTTTAGTTTTATCTTGAGTCGGGTAGTTTTTGATTTTAACAATGTTGACTCGAGTTTGACCACCCTTTAGTTGAGTAAAATGAGTCTATTTAGTAAGATAAGCTCATCAAACCTCCCCACATTTCATTTACAACTTTCCCTCACTAAATAAAATACTCTCTTCCTTCTCTCTACACTCAAACATCAGAAAAACACACAAAAATCAGCTCTTGGAGAGCATAGGCCGTGTATGCTCATCCCACACAAACCCCCTCACTAAATCAACCATATTTTCTTCGTTTCTCGCCCGAATTCGACGATTCTTTTTGCTACGTGTTCCAACTCTCAGAAGAATGGAAATCATTGTTCCCAATTTCGTTTGTGCACACCCCACCCCTCCTCGTTTCCGACACGTCGTCGACGGGTCCGCTTTTATTCAACGTAGATACATTTAAATCACCTACAGATACAATTTTGGTTTATTATGTAAAAGGCTTTTCGCAGGCTAAGATTTTCGTTTGTTTTTAGAGTGTATCCGCATATGGATGACAAGTTACACATTCAATACTCTGTAGATACATTTATTTGACCAACAGATACAATTTTGGCTGATTATGTAAGATACAGAATCAGTACTCTGTAGATACATATTCAATACTCTGTAGATACATTTATCTCACCAACAGATACAATTTGGTTTATTATGTACGATACAGAATCAGTACTCTGTAGATACACATTCAATACTCTGTAGATACATTTAATTGACCAACATATACAATTTTGGTTTATTATGTAAAAGGCTTTTTGTAGGCTAAGGTTTTCGTTTGTTTTTAGAGTGTATTCGCATATGAATGACAAGTTACACATTCAATACTCTGTAGATACATTTATTTCACCAACAGATACAATTTTGGCTTCTTAAGTAAGATGCAGAATCAGTACTTCGTAGATACATATTCAATACTCTGTAGATACATTTATTTCACCAACAGATACAATTTTGGCTTCTTAAGTAAGATGCAGAATCAGTACTTCGTAGATACATATTCAATACTCTGTAGATACATTTATTTCAACAACAGATACAATTTTGGTTTATTATGTAAGATACAAAATTAGTACTCTGTAAATACACATTCAATACTCTGTAGATACATTTATTTCATCACTATATACACTATTTCAAAATTAGATACATTGATTTCAAACTTGTGATACATTGTTAATGAGCAATAGATACATATTCTTTGACAAATAAATACATTGATTTTTAGCATTAGATACATTTTTATTTAAAAATAATTACATTGATTTTGAGCATTGGATACATTTTCATTAAGAAATAGATACACTTTTTTCAAGTAGTGGATACATTGTTTGTGTCGCTGTTTACAACACCTAGTTAAGAAATGTAGATATCTCTTTGACGACAACCACCAGCTTCAACATTATCCGCAATACCGTCAACTGCAACTGTAGCATTTTATTTCACCTTTCGCTTCGTACGATGATTTTCTTGGTTGAAGTCTCTCATGTGCTTTTTATTTCATATCTAAGACAAAATTCAAGTATGGAAATGGAAATGAAAAAGTACATTATTACAAATACACTATTTTGAACTAAGATATACACAAACAAAATAAGACAATTGTCGGAATAACAATATCCAGGAATAACAATAATAATCCATCACAAATTAACGAGCAAAACAAACCATGTGATGTAGAAAGCCCAATTATCAAAATAAATTTATATAGCAAGAATATAAAAACTGAGTAATTAAGAATGAAAAAATGGTGCAGCAATAAAAAGATAGTTGATTCTCTATTCATCCTTCTCCAATTTATTTCCTAATTATAAAAAATTGTCAAATTTATTCTGAATACACCCTCCAGCTTATGAGAGTAGTTCACATTGTCATACACATACCAAACAATATTTTGGATTGATTTAGTGTAAATTAATGTCATAAGATATAATCCTAAATGTTATCTTCAAAATCAATCAATTCAACAAAACTTCTAATCGTCAGAATTATATCAAGAGCAAATAAATCAAAAAAACAAGACAAGAACAACAATAAAGAAACCGATAAATTGAGCAATTCATTCTTATTAAAACATGAGTTGATTCAACATAAAAATCTCAGATCACTAAAATCGCGACAAAAGAGATTTAATTACAATAAAACAACAAAAGACCAACACCAAATAAAATACATGTATCAAATTAAAAGCTAAAAAGACGAAGTTAATAATATTTACTTTCAATTGGAAAATTGAAATGTGAAACATAACCAAAATCGACAGAAAATAGAGCAAAATTGAAAGAATAACAAAATATACCGGTGAATAATTGAAGAAAATCAAAGAGAAATGCTGACAACATGCCTTGATTGAGAGGAAATTATAATTATCAATGGAAATTAAATTAGGGTTTGATATGATGAATATGTCGAATGATAATGAAAGAAATCAGGATTTGGGAATAGGAGATGTGCGTGAATGAGTCAAACTTTTGCCAAGAATGAGGTGGTTTATACAGCTAATGTCAATCGTTGGATTCAATTTAAATCTGACGGTTGATAAGAGGGTCTCACGGGTCTCATTGAGTTAGGGGGTCTCACCGGATCCTAAATCTATATATCTATATATATATATATATATATATATATATATATATATATATATGGTTGAGACTTCAGAAGTGTTTGCAAGTGAAGGTTTAGTGGGGAGTGGCACGTTGTCAGGTTAAAAATTTAAGGGTAAATCTAACCGTCAAAACAACATAAGATCTAATGGTATTAAGAGAGTCTCACTTGAATTACCGTTGAGTTGAGGGTCTCACAGGATCCCATGTCTCTATATATATATATATATATATATCTATCAATATATATATATATATATATATATATATATATATATATATATATATAGAATTAGGATCAATTAAGTCTCACCTAATTTGCTAAGTCTCTAATTCTCGTTTTCAGCCGTTAGATCAAAACAATCCAATGATCCAAGATTAATCTACATTTAAACACTTAATTAAATGCTCAATTGAAAAAAAAAAATCAAAATTAAAAAAAAAAAAAAAAAAAAAAAAAAAAAAAAAACAAAAGGAATCAAATCCCCAGAATTAAGCCCTCGGTTCTTCCCCATACTTTAATTGTCAAATTCAATTTCCTAACAAAATATTTGAAACCCTTAACCTACCATATTCGTCCCTAAAATCATTCCCAAAATCATTTCATTCATCTTCTTCGTTCCGTCCAGTTGCTCCTTCTTCATTCCCAAAATAATTTTGAAAGTTATTCATTCCTTCATCTTCTTTTCTAACTTGTATCCTCCTACTTCGTCCGACATTTTAGATTTATTTCGCCATTTCTTCCATTATATTAAGGTCAAATTACCAATTATCTAACTAGGTATGTGATTTGTTAATTTTCGTTTGTTTAATTTTTTTACGAACTTCTATTTATTTTGTCTACTGTTCTCCGTTTTTTTCAATTTTGTGGGTAATATATGCTCAATCTTCTGTGTTCATATGCATGTGTTTTTGTTAGTTGGGGGTAAACTGTTGATTCCAATTCGATTTAAATTAAATTAATTTTTGTTCAATTTTATTTGTTAATCTGCATGTATTTTTGTCCAAAATTGAAGTTAAATTAATTTCAGTATCTTCAATGGTTGAATTTTATAAAGAATGAGTCTTTGAAATATGGATATTGTTAGCATTGGATTTTTTTCTGTAAAAGTTTCGCTTTTACAGAAACTTTTAATAAGTTATATAGCTCTGTTTTTAGATCATTTAATAAGTTATTATATTTTTATGGATTATTTTGATAACTTATTCAATGTATTGTTTATTATATGCTTTGTGGATGTCGAGTTCTGATGGTGAAAGTGTTGTTTCTGTTGTACTTATGTTTTTCTATCAAATAATATTTGATTTTACTAAATATCCTTGTAATTGCAGTCGAAGACCATCAACGACTACATAAGCGAGGGGCTGCAGAAGGTAGTGACATCATCAACTTTAAACATCGTGGATATCGATTTCCCTTGGAAAGAAAAAGCACCCAAGCGACCCGAGTCGGGATTATCCACAATGATGCATTTAGTTCTTTATGAGGGTTCTCCTATTGAAGACAATAGCCTGACAAGAAAGACGCATCGTCGCTACCTGGTAGCTCAGTTGGCTGCTACTCTTATGCTGTCGGACATCAACAGGGTAAGGGGTCAACTACTCGAAAAGCTGTCAAAATTCAACGACAGCAAGAAGTTCATTGCTGAGAAAGTCAACGACATTCATTACTTGGCCGCCTTGAAGGCCAAACATGCTAACCAACGTCAACGATGACCACCAGCACTTGGCCGACTTGTTTTATTTTTTGGTGCTGCTGAAGTTTAGCGTCCCTAATGTCTTCCATGAACTACTGTCTTTTGTTAGATGTTTTGGTGTAACACCCCCATTTAAGCCGGGCGGACCCCACCTAAATAAGGGCGTTACGGGACCCAACTGAATGGGTCCTTGGGCAAACACCTGTTTTCAAAACATGAAGACCTGGAAAAGACAAACAGCATATATATGGATAGGATACGCGATAGCTCGAGGCTACGAGTGGAGTAAGCACAAAAACAGCAACAACATCAAGTTGGCACGCAGGCCCCAAAACTGAGTAATATAGCGGAATAAAACGAGACGTCTATGGT
This sequence comes from Dianthus caryophyllus, assembly GCA_023091065.1. NCBI lineage: Eukaryota > Viridiplantae > Streptophyta > Magnoliopsida > Caryophyllales > Caryophyllaceae > Dianthus > Dianthus caryophyllus. The sequence goes on along the minus strand of JALGRB010000019.1, from coordinate 3,477,852 downwards.
GGTAAACTAGACACAAGACTAGCATTATTGTGATTCCCTCCAAGCGTCCCTCAATCAGCGTGCACACGTCCGAGTACCTAAGGGAAGAAGCCAACAGACAACAACCGCCTAGTTAGTCGACAGTTAACTCATCAAACAAGAAAGGAAGAAACGAAAAAGAGGCCTTTAAAGTAAACCGAGACGCGTAGGTGAAAAAGACTAGTACTGTTCGATTCTTGGTCTTGAAAGAAAATGCAAGAAACTAACTTGGACGATTACCAACAATCAATGCACACAATCAAGTTAAGAACCCCGCTATGTAACCTCCACATAGGGGACTTACCATACCAATAACACCCCGCGCCTCCTCCTCGTGACATCGGGCCACACAGACCTCATCACGCTGTGACATCGGGCCACACAGACCTCATCACACTACGACATCGGGCCACACAGACCTCATCGTATCGCGACATAGGGCCACACAGACCTCATCGCATCAGGTCACACAGACCGCATGACATCGGGCCACACAGACCTCATCATGATCACAAGGTACAGAACGTCATGACAAGAGAATAGCATCAACTTCAATGAAACTCATATTCATCATTAATGTCGTCAAGGTTGCTCTTATAAGATGGCGTTTTACCCCTAGTATACAATAGTTTGAACAATAAAAGTTTCCCTTTGGATATAGATCATAACTACAATATATACGGTCATTCATAGCTTCAAAACGAGCATTCTAGGCCCCAAGGCACTTCTTCCAACATTCACATGGTACTCGGTCATCACTCCGAGTACCAACAACACATGACCCAAGACAGAATTATATTTATATAAACACACGTAGGGTACATATAATACGTACACATACACATAATACACATGCTACCTACTAACACATAAGACGTGTAATACACACTAACACATTACTCCGGTCATACCATGCTACTTACACATGTGACATGTACACTTACTATATGCTAACAATTACACATCGCCCACATTTGCCACATGCTACACATTACGTACACATACATTCAATTACAATTACATACCTACTCACACACGTTACATATTACATACACATGCATACATGTACCCATACATACAGTTACATACATACTCACACACATTACATATTACATACACATACATACATGTATCCATACATACAATTACATACATACTCACACGCATTACATATTACCTACACATACATACATGTACCTATACGTACAATTACATACAATTACATACACATTCCTACAATTACAATCCGAGATACCACTCATCATACAATACATCATACGCTTCGAGGTACAATACAACACACATTCCACTATACAATTCAAGGTATCCGTGTAAGACACTTCGGTCCCGACTATGTTTCCTTATTCTAGTAACAATACAACAACTTCACAATCAAGTGTCAACCTACACTTCACATACACATCCTCTTAAAACCCATAAGGTGCTCGGTCATCACTCCGAGCACCAACACAACACGGCTCCCAAACCATGGCCAGGAGGCCGTAGTTCCCACAGAAATCACGGCCACAGGGAGACCTTCCTTGTAAGTCCCCTTCAACCAACACAACAAGCCAACATAGCTTCCATACCTTGAAAGCCCAACACTTAACAACTAAAACAAGGGTCAAGCCCCTTCATCACAAGCTTTTCTTACATTCAACACATTTACAATCAACCATCACATGATAAAAGCTATTATCTAGGCATTACTAACATACACAAGCATTATCATGACTTAAAACATACACAATATACACAACAACATACAAGGACTAAGTAAGGAAAGAATCCTTACCTTGAAGGAGGAAAACAACAAGAATCAACTTAGGAATGTGGGTTGACTTGGCTCTACAAGGGCTCCCCTATAAATCTTCCTCTACAAGGTTAAAATCATCATAAACATCTCTACTCATCTCCCAAAACACAAGGATTCAACAACAATTAACAAAAACCCAAAACTAGTAAAACCCTAATCATGAAAGATGCTAACTTGGGCTAGTAATCTACTCACCTTGGAGAGAGATTAGTATGAGAAGATGGAGAACGAAAAGAGGAACGCGTAGCAAAAAGAATCGTCGAATTCGGGCGAGAAACGAAGAAAATACGGTTGATTTAGTGAGGGGGTTTGTGTGGGATGAGCATACACGGCCTATGCTCTCCAAGAGCTGATTTTTGTGTGTTTTTATGATGTTTGAGTGTAGAGAGAAGGAAGAGAGTATTTTATTTAGTGAGGGAAAGTTGTAAATGAAATGTGGGGAGGTTTGATGAGAACTATCTTCTTAAATATTCATTTCTTTCCAGTAAAGGGTGCCAAACTCGAGTCAACATTGTTAAAATCAAAAACTACCCGACTCGAGATAAAACTAAACCTTGATAAGCTAAACCGATAAATTTTTCCGAAGCTCACCATTTTTATGAATCCAACAAGCATACACATGTTACATCTCCGAATTAAAATTTAAAACTCGCTTAACGCCCAAAAATAATTTTACTAACCCAAAATAATATAACTGACTCAAAAATACCGGCACGAAAAATACTGGTATTCTGATCTTCCTTAAAAGAATTTCGTCCCGAAATTCATAACACTAACCAATCAACCGACCAACCACAAAGCCAACACAACCACGTGGTAAGCACTAAGCCAACTCCTCACACAATCCAAAAGACACTACACCCAAGGTAACGCATTCCACGTTATCGACATACCACCACATTACATTCATAACATGCAATAATCAATATAAAACAAAACGCGCGCTTTCTACCCCCCCTAAAAAAAGAGTTACGTCCGCGTAACTAACAATATAGCTGAAGCGATAAGAAAAGGTTACGCTCATACATCCACTCTCGTCTATAACATCTTTACTATACCTTTACTGTATTTCCACATCTTTCAAAAATTCTAACAATCACGATCATTATCGTGGTAAGCTACAACATACGACCAGGGTCAACGCTCTCTAATCAAATAACAAGTAACATGCATATATGAGTACTACAGAATAAAATATGATGAAAATAGCACGGAAAATTCTAACATCTGAAAGAAACTTCGTATTCAAAGTTTAGGCAGCTAAGGTATAAATTTATAACGCTCCCTACAACTCGATAACATACTTCATCATACATTTTACAACTATCCACACAGGTTATACGCTACACTTCCCAAAACAATACTCCTCTGTTTTACGCATGTAAACAATCACACTTCCTAGCTTAACAGTCAAATCAACAGGGCACGGCTCCTGCCGTTATAACGCGCATGTGAAACCATCGCACCACAACTAACATTACACTTACATCACATTTGTTGACTCTTAAGAAAGTTGAGGTATTACCGTAATCATACTCTTAACATAGCAAATAGAGCTTTTGTTCAAACCATCTTAACAATTCTAATCCACTGGTTTTGCAACTGCACTCAACCAAACACGTAATACTAATCTTGAGTCTTAACCATATAAACCAATAAGTGTTACCATACCTACTCATTCGGTCCATGCCTACACTTTTTACTATTACAAAGCTATTATGCCAGTAACGCAGTCTTATCTAGATATCTAAATTACTAATCCCATCATGCACCGACGCTAACATGATTATGTTCAAAACAACTCATTCGATACATTTTATCCTACTAGTTAATTATTACGCTTGTTTACATATCTATCAAGCTAGTATAGCCGCTCGACTTATATAACCATTCTACAACTATGGCTGGTTTTGTTCCCCGATATTCCATAATCGACGTACTTCAAGACTCTCTCAAAATTACTCATTATCATTATGGTGTAGTATTCCTGACGTTGTAAAAAAGACACATTCAATTGTGTTTTATCCATAATACTCAAGCCTACCCAAATACGGTATTATAACACCTCAATACTCATGAGTTCTTTAGACTGTCCACATAAAACTAACTATCATTCCTCAACTCATCCATTGCACCAATTTCGTATATATATGATTATTGCACATTCAACCATAAACACCTTAGAAAATCAACACTGTGACATTACCCGAATCAAACATATGATGCTTAGTCCTCGAGATTACACCTTGCTACTATATATCATACTTACTTTCCTCGTCTGTCATCACTTAGTCGTACACTCCGCAAGGCTAAACGTACCTAGCTTATACTTACAGTTGACATTATACCTATCGACGTTGTCATATTTTATTCCACTCTATTCTAATCCATAGCCAAACAAAGCCTGAAACAGATCCTTATACTATTACACTCGGTGTAAGTTCACATTTTTGCCTTTATCCTTTAATTCATTATTTCAAACCCTCTATATCACGTATACGGCTGGATTCTCCACATGAATTGCTCGCACTTAACTATTGACTTACATACTGCTCATTCACAAGGTTGAAGTTCGTCTGGACACTAGGTAGCATAAATTGATCTTTAACCTAAAGTCTCAAGTATACCCTGTAACACCCCGTGTTAATTTAAGCTAATTATAATTAGGAAATCAATAAATAATCATCCTCGCTCATTATATTCCTAAAACATTACACTACAATTATTTTTGCACCTAAACCAAAACCATTTTGAATTACTTAGAATTTGAACTTTATTCTTTCATATTCAAACTCGATAAATCAAATGAAGCACACACGACAAATTTCTCAACGACAAATTTTGGCACGCAAATCGAGGTCAAACGTTGACTAAATGGCCAAGCCACCTAAATATGATTAAGTCACCTAATCTTTTCTAAAATGTAATTACTCATAATCCAAACCTAATTAAAGTAGCTTAAGCTTAATCATATTGATTATTACTAACACAACATATAATAATAATATCAAATTACTATTCCACTTTGATTTAACTAACACTTTCACTAAAACTTCGATATATTGAGTTACACTAAGCCCAAATCGATAAACTTTTTGGCGTTTGAGGGTAATGATTTAATTCGATAACATTCAACAAAAAATATATATTTCGATCGAATAAAATTTTATTTCAAAGTTCTTGAGACAAACTAGTACCCAAATTTTTGTTTGAATTCGTTTTGAGGTTTATTTTCATTTTTATTTTCGATCTCACTTCTAAACATTATTTCAAGACTATATATTTCATTTCGAGACTTTTCACGTACGCGCAAATCGAAAATTTCAAAAACGAAAAATCGGGCCAAGTGACCATGTTGGCCGAGATTTTGAGCTCACAATGCTCAACATTGCCTTCCTTTTTCCTTTTGCTTTTCCTACACAAGTGTTCCCTTGTCTCAAGCATGCTTCCTTCCTCTTACAAACATGCCTTCCACTCTTACACACATGCTACCTCCCTTACACACATGGTTCCCTTGTCTCAAGCATGCATTCACTCTACTTACATACTACAACTTACATACTACAACTTACATACTACAAAAAAATAAAACAACTACTACTACATACTACACACACACGACACAAACACAAGCACAACACACAAACACTTAACTCTTTTTCTCTCTAAATAATTCATACTCAAAGAACTTGTAAGCTTAAACTCATCTCCAACCTCAAGAACACCTCTTGAATCTTCATCCTCTTTAATTCATTTCTTCCTTAAAACTTTCATTTCATTTGCTTAAATTTATTAGCATACTTAAATAAATCCTCACCATTTATATTTAGTACTCACTCCTTATCTTTACATGCAAATTAAAAATGAACATAAATCAAAATCACTTAAAATACAAACATCACCTAAACTAAAAACAATACTACACATAAAACTTTTAGTATAGTTTAACTAGCTTAAATAAATTACTAACTTGTGTATTTCATTTTTATGTACTCTCCTAATCAAAGACGAGGAGCAAGGTGGTGGAGTCGATCTTAGCCAATTCGATCATATCGTTGATCCCGACAACTGCTAAGCTATTTCACTCATAACCTAACTAAGGTGCTTCCCGCACACTTATGTGATAAGCGCCTCGAATTTGATTATATGTTATTATTTTTGATGCTTGTATGATTTATTTTACCACCTAGTAATCACATGTTAAATTAGGAGACAAAAATCGAAAAATAGAATTTGTTGCTCACTATACTAACCCACGGCCTACCCTAAATTTTTCACTAAATTTTTCGTTTTAATTTTTGTAAATTGCATGCTTAAAATACTTGTAATGAAATGAACATGAAAATATAATTAGTTTATGTTTAGGAATTAAAATGAATTTGTTATGAATTTAAATGTTATAATGTGTTTATGTGTGTTCTTGAACTTTTATGTTTATTCATGTGTTAAATGATTTTCATTTATGTATGATAATGTTTACTTATGTTTTCACATATGTTAAATGTATAAATGATATAAAGTAATTTAGTATTTGAATTAGAAGTATAAAAATCAAAAATCAAAAATCATATACATACATACATACACACGGCATTTTTGCCTTATTTGGACCAAATTTTAGTTTTAATTTTTCTAAATAACATATTATGATTAGACTAGTTAAAATAGACTTGTAGGAAAAATTTGAGAAAATTTCATAAACATATAAAATTTTGACTAAATAATGTTCATATGAAAAACATTAAAATTCATCACACATTCATGTGTTCTTCACTTAGTTGATTAATTTGATTCATAAATTTTATAAGTTTTAGTTATTTATTGTTTTTAAGTACTAATTTAAATCATTTTAGCATAAACTAAATAATTAGTATATAAAAACTTTAAGTTAAAAACCGATAAAATTAGAAACGGAAAATAAGTTGTTATGTGTGTTAGGCCACGGCATTTGGTGTATTTTTGGACCAAAAATGAATTTGTCACTTTTTATTTTTATCACTTAAGTAATTAAATTAGTTAAGGTAATGATTTATTAATAAAAACAACAAAAGAAATAAATAACTAATGTAAATAAAGGCTCACGGCATCCACCATTATTTTTGGTCAATTTTGGTCAAAATGAATTTATCACTTAGTCACTAAAATTGATTTATAAGTAGAATTATATTAGATTGTAAAATGAACCGTTAATAAAAAGAATCAACTAAACCGATAAAGATAAACGTTACCCGTATTAAAATGAATCTTGTCGAGTGCTACTACCTATGCTTAAATTTGGATGTGGAGATACGGACTATTTAAAATGAACTACGACAACCTCGCTAAAATTTGAAACCGCTTAAATTTTAGCTAAGTTTACGACTAAATCTAAACCGAGTTTTACTTTTGAAATATCATTTAAATCACCAAGTATAAAAATGAACTTAACCACCTTGATTTAAATATGTTCCAAAATCACTAAATACAAAATGAACTTAACGAGTTCGACTAAAATATTTCCAAAAATCACTAAGTACAAAACGAACCTAACGACTTTAAAACTAGAATTTTACACTTAGTAAATAAAAAGCTTAGTTTTATTTTCCAAAATATCCTTAGTATAACAAAAATGTATAAGAGTACAAAATACTAAGTATAAATAAAGTAAAATAATAAATACTAAAGTATAAAGAAAATAAAATAAAAATACTAAGTATAAAGAAAATAAAATAATAAATACTAAGTATAAGAATACATATACGTATAAAATACGAATAGAATACTTAAGTATAAAAATACGCATACAAATACGAATACGAAAATACGAATACATTATAAATACGAGGAATAGTAAATCGATGAATAGTAAATACGATTGAATAGTAAATACGATGAATAGTAAAATAATGAATAGTGAAAAATATTTAAAAGTTCACGAGCAGGACTCAAAATAAATAATTAAGTGTTTTATGTGTTCTGCTTTTACTCAAGAACTATTGTTACTAAAATTTCATTATACAAGTTTGACGTTATATTTAGATTACAAGTTCGTCATTATTATTATTTATGAGCGAGAGAATGAGAAATTGAGAAAGCAAGTACTTGAATAAAATACTAGGATTGTTCGCCATGTTGCGACTCTTGAAATCGAAGTTAACGAGGTAGTCAGTATATGGGGACTTGGGCTCACTATCGAGTTGCCCAAGGCGAAATAACGATCTTAAGATTGCTACTCGACACGGTATATACAACCTCGAGATGGGGCATCCTTGATATTTCCGTGGGCCCATATATTAGTAATTGGAAACGCCCGACCCATCCAGAGTGCGATCTCTGGTGATAGTCGAACTTTTTCGTCGGTGATACCTTTTGAATAGCGAATACGTATGATCCTCGATAGGTAGTGTATGCATACATTAGACAAGGGATTAGGCCGTCCTTATTACCTTAGATATCTTTTGCATCAGGACACGTCCGATTCGTTCACGCCCGACCGCTTCGCGGAATATATCTGCATGCTTCCGCCTTACTAACGAAGACTCATTTGTTATCACATGTTGAATGTATTTCCTTGTTTGTTTGATGACTATCTGAATGATTTGGATGAGTATTGGAATGTGATTTGTTGAGTATGTTTATCTGTGAGCGTGGTATGTTAATTGGTTGGTTTATACTCGCATTAAATCATCATGATCTCCTTATGTGTTTTTGCTTGCATACTTGCTATTTGTTTCCCTTGTTTATTTATTATTCATATCGCATATTGCTTTAGAATTGCATGTATCGAAAGAGTGTGCGGGAAAATGATGAGAGTTTAATGCAGGTACCCCGAGTCTTGACCGTTGATCTATCAGGGGATTTGAAGGCCTTATTTTGTAATCTATTTTGAGAGGTCCTGTAATCTAAATACTGCTTTTATCTATAAACTCGTATTATGTATCTTGAGTTTGTTAAGCGATAACAATTTGGTTTTGTAATATATAGACTTAATTAATTTTCCGCCTTAGTTTAATTAAAGTCACGAAAAACCAGGTTATTCTGATTAATTATCAAAGTCTGTCTTATGATAGTGAATGAGTTAAAGTTATCTCACATAGCGAGACGACACCTGGGCCAGACATTCATATCATATGTCAGGCATAGACTTATAGGATCAAATAATGAATTAGAAATCTCTAGATCGTTAAAATAATAACTTAGATCGTTTTTAAAAATGTGAGAAAGGGTAGAATCTTAAGGACCGACCTAATAATAATAAACTAGTTAGACGAGCGATAGAACCTTAACTTCATGATTGTTTACTTGCTATTTGCTCTATGGCTAACTCTAGTCGACAAAGGCCCTTAGGATGGCGCACTACGATTCTCATGACAATCTAGCACAACGTCCCCCGATGATGCCACGAGATGCATATATATGTAACCATTCCCACGTCATAGAGCAATACGTGGAAGCTAATGGGATCTCGACGACCAGACCCTACCACACTAGGGGCATTGGCTTAGGCCTGACGCTAATTGAGAGCTTCCACCCGTACGACGAGTTTTGGACACCACTAGGATGGCAACTCCTCCTGGATTACGATCGATATATGGATCGCATGTGTCACCCCGACCCACTTCTGAGGGAGATGCAACCACCAGGGTGGATGGAGCACGAAGAACTACTTGAGAACTTGATGTATCAAGAATTGAGAAACGACTATCCTCCATTGCCAGTTGAACTACTCCCGATGCAGGAGAGGGATCTCTATCAGGAGACTCTTCAGGGTCGCAAATCATATTTAGGGTCTTTGGACTCCAGTTTGTAAAATATATGTAACCGACTTTTAACCATCCTAAGAACGATCTTAATATCGTCTTCTTTTCCTACGGCTATGGGTGTTATATTCGGATGTGACGTTTGGTGAACTTATGTATTATATTCCTTGAAATGTAATATTTTACCCATGTATATGTTTATATATATGGAGACGTTATGTTACTACCTAGTCATGTGCTTTTCGTAATTCATTATTTTAAAATTTTACATACATGTTGTACTTCCAAATCTCATTTAAATTACCTTATCTAAATTGATTCCAGATGAGACTACCGTGCGGTAAGAAGTACTACGAATGGACACCAAAAAGAGAAGGCCCGCAAGAAAGCCATCGAGGCCTACGCGCGGCGTCAACAATTGAAGTCCTGGAAGAGATCGCAGGATCGCCGAGCAATGCGGAAGTCGTGGAAGACTAGGGCACTTAAGACTCGTATATGGAACATCGACCCCGATCATCTCCGCGATCCTCGGAATATCTGAGATGTGATCGAGCGTTCATGCAGGAAAACCCGAGACATTTGAGGGGATCGGTGGGACACTATACCCATGGATCGGGAGTATGAATGCGAGGTTCTGGAACACTCAGTTAGAGAGGAATGGAAAACCTCCTAGCATTGCGTGCCTTGACGAGGAGGCCAAAGCATGGTGGAGGCGACTACGCTCCCCAGCTATACTTGAGGGTGAGTACTACCTAAGCTGGGAGGATTTCAAACTTGGTTTGAGCGACATGACTTATGCTGTTAAGTATAAGTATAGCTTCGCGGAGGAGGAGCATCGCTACTCGAAATTTGCATAGGACCTAGGGCTAATCTTTTGTCATTCTCGACCAAATTTTATATCTCATGAGGATGTATCTAAACTTCTATGTTATTTTGCTGAACTTATGTCTAAGTTTTCACCTTAGTTCATTTCATAGAGAATGTATTAGGAGGCTTGTAACGTTTTGATGTAACCCTTTTACATTATCAATGAAATGTCTTTTACCTTGCATTTTATATTATGTCTATCTTTTGGGAACTACTCAAAACTCATATGACCTAACATTTTTCAGAATGGATGCAAACAACTTAAACAACATGGGTAACCCGAACTTCGCCCAACATTTTGCTGAAGAAGAAGCAAGGAGAAAAGGGTTCGAAGATGCAATTACAAAAATTGCTCAAAATATGTATCAACATCAAGGCGGCGGAAACAATCAGTCCGCATTCGAGAAGTTCTCCAAACACCGACCCCAAACATATTCTGGCTCTGTCGACCCCACAGTCTTGACAGAGTGGATCGAAGAGATGGAAAAGTTGCTGGAACTGAGCAAGACACCACCGAACGAAATGGTGAACGTGGTAGCGTACTACCTTAAAGGAGAGGCAAATAGTTGGTGGCGCCTGATCAAAGCCCAATTTCCCCTAAGGCTCTATAACTGGAGTGAGTTTAAGACCTTGTTGGAAAACAAGTACTTTGGGGAAGAGTTGAAGTGGGAAAAAGAAGAAGAGTTCAGGAATCTAACCCAGGGTGAAATGACCCTACAAGCTTACCTGAGTAAAAATATCGGAGTCGCCCAAGTTTGCTCCTAAGATATTGACTAGCGAGGAGGAACTCATGACTCGTTACGTCTGAGGCATGGACAATAACACGAGGATAAACATGAGCGGGTTAATTTGTAAGAACCCATTTGAAGCCTACTGAAAAGGCAGCGTGTATCTGGGCACCCATCCGTAAGAGGAAGGCGAGGAGAAGAAGAAGAAGAAGGCGTTCACGCCTGCGTGGCAAGTGCTAGCTTTATCCATAAGCCAATGTTTGGTCGCCGGGTTTCCAAAATCGGGACAATCGAAATAAAGGCGAGGGCGGACCACATGTCATGACGCCAAGAAACCCCACCGGGTTCGTAGGGAGGAACAACCAACAACCTCCGGAGCTCGGCCATTCAAGCGAGTCAATGTCGTTTTACGCCGACACCACAACACCCGGGAAGCGGCGCAGCGGGAGCGGTAGTGTGCTACTTCGCAAAGTAGTGGGACACAAGTCGAATGAATGCCCGAAGAGGGTAATCTTTGCCAAAACAAATGCGGGCCACGCCGGTACCGTTAGGAGTTCAGGGGACGCGTCTACGTCTGGCCGAGTGCGAAGAAGGGTGCGATGATATTATCGATGTCGGCGTAAATCCACCGGTAAATTTTGGTTAATTACGTACTGCTTTCATTTTGTTTGATACAGGAGCATCTTTATCTTTTATATCCTCAAAATTTATCAAACAATCCAAACTCACAAACCACCGCACAAATCGAACTAACATATCACTACCAGATGGTAAAAACATTCCTTGTTCCTCAAAATACAATAATGTAAGAATCACGATTCACAACACGAGTTCTGTCGGATCTTGTATTGTTTGACCTTCGAAGTTCGATGTAGTGCAGGGATGAATTGGCTAGCTTCGTCATAATGTCACGACATTTAAATGCCACGACCAGGAAGATCACTTTGAGAACTAACCAAGGGAAGGAGGTATCATATCGAGTTTGAAGAGAAAGGGGAGTGAAGTTAGTATCCAGTACTAAAACTTGGAGTATGGAGAGAAAGGGGCACCAGGTATATTTTGCGGCATTACTAAGGTCGAGGACACCCTACGCATTGAAGATATCCCAATCGTGAATGAATACCCCGATGTTTTCCTGCACGTGTTACGGGTATGCCTCACCGCACGAGACGTTGAATTCTCGATCGACCTCATCACAAGACACGGCACCTATATCAAAGGCACCATACAGAATGGCGCCTGTCGAACTTCAAGAACTCAAGAAACAATTGGAGGAAATGATTGAGTTAGGGTTCATAAGACCGAGTGTTTCACCTTGGGGTGCACCGGTACTCTTCGTAAAGAAGAAGGATGGGAGCATGAGGCTTTGCATTGACTACAGTGAACTGAACAAGGTGACAATCAAAAATCGTTATCCTGCACTAGGATAGAGCGATCTCTTTGACCAGACTCAAGGGAGCAGGAGTCTTCTCCAAGATTGACTGAGGTCGAGGATACCATCGGTTGCGGTCAGAAAGAAGATATACAAAGGCGCATTCAGATCAAGGTACGGACATTACGAGTTCAAAGTAATGCCGTTCGGCCTCACCAACGCTCCAGCAGTATTTATGGACCAAATGAGCAGGACCTTTCACGAATATCTCGACATACGTGTTGTCGTGTTCATTGACGACATCTGATCTACTCCAAGAATAAAGAAGAACACGCAGAGCACCTACACATTATCTAAGTATCTTGAGAGACCATAAATGGTATGCCAAATTTTCAAAGTGTGAATTTTGGTTAGGCCAAGTGGCGTTCTAGGCCATGTAATCTCAAGGAGGGAGTAATGGTAGATCCAAAGAAAGATTGAAGTCATCGAAAGAATGGATAGCACCAAAAGCGATCCACTAAGTCGAAGCTTCCTAGGATTGGTGGCTATTATCGAAGGTTTGTTCTGATTTCTCGAAGGTAGCCCGCCCAATGACCAAAGCGCTACAAAAGGAATCAAAGTTCATATGGAGCGACGATCGTGAGAAAGCTGCCCAAGAACTCAAGACAAGGCTTACTACGGCCCGATTTTAACCTTGCCAACCGATGGGGATGAATATGAGGTGTCTGATGGCGCATCACTAAACGGTTTGGGTTGCGTCTTGATGCAACAGGGGAAAGTAATAGCATACGCATCCAGACAACTTAAGGTGCATGAAAAGAATTACCCAATTCACGACCTAGAACTTGCCGCGGTTGTGTTTGCACTAAAGATTTGGCGTCATTATCTCTACGGGGTCAGCATTAAATTCTACACTGATCACAAGAGCTTGAAGTACATCTTCACCCAAAGAGATTTGAATATGAGACAACGAAGATGGTTAGAATTGATCAAAGATTACAAGATTGAGTTACTTTACCACGAGGGAAAGGCTAATGTAGTTCTTGGATGCACTGAGTCGTAAGACAATACACACTCTGAACAACATTTGGGAGATCCCCTCAGGCATCGTCCAGGATCTAAAAAGGCTGAGCTTAGACCTAGTACAATCAGACGACACAGACCTGAATGCAATGGTGGTTGAACCAGAGTTATATCATGACATCAAAGGTGCTACAATGGGAAGACAGGCATTGTTGGAGATTAGGGAAAGAATTCCATCGGAAAGGAGCGAGAAGGGTTTGAAGTTTTACAACGGCGGCGGAGTCCTACGGCTTGAATGGCGGTGGTGCATACACGATAATGAGAACTTGAAACGCAAAATCCTTGACGAAGCACATAGTACCCGCTACTCGGTACATCCTGGCTCAGACAAGATGTACAAGGACCTGAAATTACGTTTCTGGTGGATAAGGATGAAGGCAGAGATCGCCGAGTACGTGGCTAAATGCATGATTTGCCAGAAGGTAAAATTTGAACACCAGAGACCAGGAGGACTACTCCAGCAGTTGGAAATTCCTCAAGCGGAAGTGGGATTCCATATCCATGGATTTTATCATGGGGTTACCAAGGACGGCAGTGGCAAGGATGCTATATGGGTTATTGTGGACCGTCTAACTAAATCAGCTCACGCCGTCCGATCAAAGAGACTTGGGGATTGGAAGAAGCGCCAAAGCGTTTAAAAGGAAATAATCGACTCCATGGCGTTCCCTCGACATCATATCGATAGGGACGCAAGATTTACATCGCATTACGGAAGAAATTGCAAGAGGCTTTGGGTAGTAAATTGAAAATGATGCGGCTTTTCATCCAAAGAATCGACGGTCAGACAGAGGCGAACTATCGGACACTAGAAGACATGTTGAGGGCATGCCACGATGGAATTCAACGTGAATCGGGAAAAGAGCTTACCTCTCGTTGAATTCTCATACAACAATAGCCATCATGCTAGTCTAGGGTGTGCTCCTTTTGAGGCCTTTGTATGGCGAGAAAGTGTCGCGATCAGGTTTGTTGGGACGGCGCTAGTGATAATGTGGAGTGCTGGACCCCAAGTTATCTGAGGACCAGATTGAACACATAAAGATTATTCGAGAACGACTACAAGCGACTCAAGATCGCCAAAGAAATATCTGGCGAACGCAGTCGACCTATTGAGTTCAGCGATTGGAGATAAGGTCTTCTTAAAGGTCTCACCCATGAAAGGGTAAGGCGTTTGGGACTAAAGGAAGCTTAGTCCAAAGTACGCCGGACCCTCACGAAATACTTGAGCGAATTGGCGAGGTGGCATACCGACTGCGCCTTACCGCCAAACTTATCCAAAGTGCACGATGTATTCCATGTATCTCAACTCGAGAAGATATAGAAGCGACCGAGCCACATTATTCGCCCGACGTGATCGCCATCGAGCCCAACATGCTTTACTCGGAGAAACCAGTGGAGATTCTCGCCAGAGAGACCAAGTTCTTACGACGCAAGTCGATACCCTTAGTCAAGGTTCTCTGGAGGGGACAGAAGACTGAACAAGCAACGTGGGAGACCGAGGCGTCGATGAAGGAAAAGTACCCGGAGCTGTTTAGCACAGGTAACCTTAACCACCCAGAGTACTTTAAGTTTCGGGGACGAAACTTCTTTAAGGGGGGAGGATTGTAACACCCCGTGTTAATTTAAGCTAATTATAATTAGGAAATCAATAAATAATCATCCTCGCTCATTATATTCCTAAAACATTACACTACAATTATTTTTGCACCTAAACCAAAACCATTTTGAATTACTTAGAATTTGAACTTTATTCTTTCATATTCAAACTCGATAAATCAAATGAAGCACACACGACAAATTTCTCAACGACAAATTTTGGCACTAAATCGAGGTCAAGCGTTGACTAAGTGGCCAAGCCACCTAAACATGATTAAGTCACCTAATCTTTTCTAAAATGTAATTACTCATAATCCAAACCTAATTAAAGTAGCTTAAGCTTAATCATATTGATTATTACTAACACAACATATAATAATAATATCAAATTACTATTCCACTTTGATTTAACTAACACTTTCACTAAAACTCGATATATTGAGTTACACTAAGCCCAAACTGATAAACTTTTTGACGTTTGAGGGTAATGATTTAATTCGATAACATTCAACAAAAAAAAAAAATATATATTTCGATCGAATAAAATTTTATTTCAAAGTTGCGAGACAAACTAGTACCCAAATTTTTGTTTGAATTCGTTTTGAGGTTTATTTTCATTTTTATTTTCGATCTCACTTCTAAACATTATTTCAAGACTATATATTTCATTTCGAGACTTTTCACGTACGCGCAAATCGAAAATTTCAAAAACGAAAAATCGGGCCAAGTGACCATGTTGGCCGAGATTTTGAGCTCTCAATGCTCAACATTGCCTTCCTTTTTCCTTTTGCTTTTCCTACACAAGTGTTCCCTTGTCTCAAGCATGCTTCCTTCCTCTTACAAACATGCCTTCCACTCTTACACACATGCTACCTCCCTTACACACATGGTTCCTTGTCTCAAGCATGCATTCACTCTACTTACATACTCTGACTTACATACTACAACTTACATACTACAAAAAATAAAACAACTACTACTACATACTACACACACACGACACAAACACAAGCACAACACACAAACACTTAACTCTTTTTCTCTCTAAATAATTCATACTCAAAGAACTTGTAAGCTTAAACTCATCTCCAACCTCAAGAACACCTCTTGAATCTTCATCCTCTTTAATTCATTTCTTCCTTAAAACTTTCATTTCATTTGCTTAAATTTATTAGCATACTTAAATAAATCCTCACCATTTATATTTAGTACTCACTCCTTATCTTTACATGCAAATTAAAAATGAACATAAATCAAAATCACTTAAAATACAAACATCACCTAAACTAAAAACAATACTACACATAAAACTTTTAGTATAGTTTAACTAGCTTAAATAAATTACTAACTTGTGTATTTCATTTTTATGTACTCTCCTAATCAAAGCCGAGGAGCAAGGTGTTGGAGTCGATCTTAGCCAATTCGACCATATCGTTGATCCCTAGCAAGCTGCTAAGCTATTTCACTCATAACCTAACTAAGGTGCTTCCAGCACACTTATGTGATAAGCGCCTCAATTTGATTATATGTTATTATTTTTGATGCTTGTATGATTTATTTTACCACCTAGTAATCACATGTTAAATTAGGAGACAAAAATCGAAAAATAGAATTTGTTGCTCACTATACTAACCCACGGCCTACCCTAAATTTTTCACTAAATTTTTCGTTTTAATTTTTGTAAATTGCATGCTTAAAATACTTGTAATGAAATGAACATGAAAATATAATTAGTTTATGTTTAGGACTTAAAATGAATTTGTTATGAATTTAAATGTTATAATGTGTTTATGTGTGTTCTTGAACTTTTATGTTTATTCATGTGTTAAATGATTTTCATTTATGTATGATAATGTTTACTTATGTTTTCACATATGTTAAATGTATAAATGATATAAAGTAATTTAGTATTTGAATTAGAAGTATAAAAATCAAAAATCAAAAATCATATACATACATACATACACACGGCATATTTTGCCTTATTTGGACCAAATTTTAGTTTTAATTTTCTAAATAACATATTATGATTAGACTAGTTAAAATAGACTTGTAGGAAAAATTTGAGAAAATTTCATAAACATATAAAATTTTGACTAAATAATGTTCATATGAAAAACATTAAAATTCATCACACATTCATGTGTTCTTCACTTAGTTGATTAATTTGATTCATAAATTTTATAAGTTTTAGTTATTTATTGTTTTTAAGTACTAATTTAAATCATTTTAGCATAAACTAAATAATTAGTATATAAAAACTTTAAGTTAAAAACCGATAAAATTAGAAAGCGAAAAATAAGTTGTTATGTGTGTTAGGCCACGGCATTTGGTGTATTTTGGACCAAAATGAATTTGTCACTTTTTATTTTTATCACTTAAGTAATTAAATTAGTTAAGGTAATGATTTATTAATAAAAACAACAAAAGAAATAAATAACTAATGTAAATAAAGGCTCACGGCATCCACCATTATTTTTGGTCAATTTTGGTCAAAATGAAATTATCACTTAGTCACTAAAATTGATTTATAAGTAGAATTATATTAGATTGTAAAATGAGCAGTTAATAAAAAGAATCAACTAAGCGGAGTAAAGATAAACGTTACCCGTATTAAAATGAATCTTGTCGAGTGCTACTACCTATGCTTAAATTTGGATGTGGAGATACGGACTATTTAAAATGAACTACGACAACCTCGCTAAAATTTGAAACCGCTTAAATTTTAGCTAAGTTTACGACTAAATCTAAACCGAGTTTTACTTTTGAAATATCATTTAAATCACCAAGTATAAAAATGAACTTAACCACCTTGATTTAAATATGTTCCAAAATCACTAAATACAAAATGAACTTAACGAGTTCGACTAAAATATTTCCAAAAATCACTAAGTACAAAACGAACCTAACGACTTTAAAACTAGAATTTTACACTTAGTAAATAAAAAGCTTAGTTTTATTTTCCAAAATATCCTTAGTATAACAAAAATGTATAAGAGTACAAAATACTAAGTATAAATAAAGTAAAATAATAAATACTAAAGTATAAAGAAAATAAAATAAAAATACTAAGTATAAAGAAAATAAAATAATAAATACTAAGTATAAGAATACATATACGTATAAAATACGAATAAAATACGAAGTATAAAAATACGTACAAATACGGAATACGAAAATACGAATACGTATAAATACGAGGAATAGTAAATACGATGAATAGTAAATACGGTGAATAGTAAATACGATGAATAGTAAAATAATGAATAGTGAAAAATATTTAAAAGTTACGAACAGACTCAAAATAAATAATTAAGTGTTTCTATGTGTTCTGTTTTACCTGAAGAACTGTTGTTACTAAAATTTCATTATACAAGTTTGACGTTATATTTAGATTACAAGTTCGTCATTATTATTATTTATGAACGAGAGAATGAGAAATTGAGAAAGCAAGTACTTGAAT
This sequence comes from Dianthus caryophyllus, assembly GCA_023091065.1. Classification (NCBI taxonomy): domain Eukaryota; kingdom Viridiplantae; phylum Streptophyta; class Magnoliopsida; order Caryophyllales; family Caryophyllaceae; genus Dianthus; species Dianthus caryophyllus. The sequence continues at coordinate 3,459,173 of JALGRB010000019.1, read as the reverse complement.
AAAATACTAGGATTGTTCGCCATGTTGCGACTCTTGAAATTCGAAGTTAACGAGGTAGCTGTATATGGGGACTTGGGCTCCCTATCAGAGTTGCCCAAGGCGAAATAACGATCTTAAGATTGCTACTCGACACGGTATATACAACCTCAGAGATGGGGCATCCTTGATATTTCCGTGGGCCCATATATTAGTAATTGGAAACGCCAGCCCCATCCGGGGGTACCCGTCTCTGGTGATAGTCGAACTTTTTCGTCGGTGATACCTTTTGAATAGCGAATACGTATGATCCTCGATAGGTAGTGTATGCATACATTAGACAAGGGATTAGGCCGTCCTTATTACCTTAGATATCTTTTGCTGTCGGAGACCGCGTCCGATTCGTTCGTACTGACCGCTTCTGCGCGGAATATATCTGCATGCTTCCGCCTTACTAACGAAGACTCATTTGTTATCACATGTTGAATGTATTTCCTTGTTTGTTTGATGACTATCTGAATGATTTGGATGAGTATTGGAATGTGATTTGTTGAGTATGTTTATCTGTGAGCGTGGTATGTTAATTGGTTGGTTTATACTCGCATTAAATCATCATGATCTCCTTATGTGTTTTTGCTTGCATACTTGCTATTTGTTTCCCTTGTTTATTTATTATTCATATCGCATATTGCTTTAGAATTGCATGTATCGAAAGAGTGTGCGGGAAAATGATGAGAGTTTAATGCAGGTACCCCGAGTCTTGACCGTTGATCTATCAGGGGATTTGAAGGCCTTATTTTGTAATCTATTTTGAGAGGACTTGTAATCTAAATACTCTGTTTTATCTATAAACTCGTATTATGTATACTGAGTTTGTTAAACGATAACAGCTGGTTTTGTAATATATAGACTTAATTAATTTTCCGCCTTAGTTTAATTAAAGTCACGAAAAACCAGGTTGTTACATACCCTTTTTATATGGTCCAACAATCCATCATGAATTTAATCACAAAACGCGCGTATGACCTTTTCTTCGAAATATATACCAATCACATGGCCCTTATTGTCAAATTACTCATATTATGTAGATTCTCACGACCCTTATTACAACAAACAAGTTATACTTCACCTCACCATCTCTTCCTTTACTTATTTCAAACATACACTTCTATCTGTTATTAGCTATACAATCCACAAGGATTCATCAATTCCACTACTAACTGAGATCCATGTAACTCATATAACTCATACCTTAAATTACCCTAGCATCCATGAAAGCTCTTTACGCTCAACTTATGTCATAGGTGTCGACTAACTCACAAAGTATCAGTTACGTCGTCATTTATCGTTGTATCCCCAGAAACTTAGGTTTACAGTTCCTGATTGGCTCCCGTTTCTAGATCCCCAAAACACATATTGTTATCATACTCCTATTAGTACTGCAAGCATTAATATCGTTATTCTCAACTGTTACCAACTGTTACACCTCTCTTCCTCTGACCGTATAACATATATTGTTTTAACTCAAATACCGTTTATACTCTCTACTTCACATGTGTATCACACATCCCCAAACTTTCTCACATCATCTATGTCATTTGTTATACTCTCTACGACCCAAGTAATGTTTACTCTTAAAATACCACCTAAACCTTTATCTTAACGTCGTATCTATTTAGAACTCGACTAGCTTTTACAGCACATATATGTCTCAACTAGCGAATTCCCTAGTTCTTATACGTAGTCCATATTTAACCAACACTCATAATAACCGCACCGGTATCTAAGCATACCTAAATCACGTTCTATACTTAATTCACGTTCCCATAAATTGTGATACTAATCTTTTTTTTTTTTTTCAAGCATACGCTCATACAATGTATAAAACTATATGTTTTATCCCACTTCCATAAAGTGCCAGCAAGAATAACTCCCACGTTGACATACTCACACATTGACATACTCACGAAAATTAACTAGGTTTCCCTATATTATAGATACTCATGCCTTTGATCACTCGACTGAACCCACATATATAAACACTTCATTTTACCTTTAAGTTCACACCCATTTCAATCCGCTTGACTTGCATAATTGCCCTAACAATTCTACTATACAACTTTCGACACTAATTCTTAGAAACAAAAGTACACACTTCTATTTTCACGAGTTAGATACTTGCACTCCCATTTATAACACATAAGCACCATCATAGGGTTGATTTACGGTATATAATAACCATAACCAAAATCCCAATATACACAACACCTAATCCAATAAACATGAAGCCGTAAACCGTTCAATCAATAATCACAAAATATCTCGCTTCTCTACACCATGCCAAGCGAGTAAGCAAAGCGTATGACTAACAACCAACCACGTTACTAACTATACATACAAATGTTTCATATTATCCCCGTAATAACCAGCTTTGTGAATAGGCAACATACACATGGCTCAAACATCAAAATATATCAAACATCACGTCCATAGTACAATCAACTCTACAGTAGCCAAAATACATAATACCTCGAAATCCCAAAATCTAAAAAAAAAAAAAAAAAAAAAAAAAAAAAAAAAATACTTCCAATAACCGCACTGATCCTAATCCCGTATTCGTGTATAGACATGTACTTACATATAATAAGCGCATATTTACGATACCGTATCGAAATAAAAGTTATGGTAAGGCTAGACCTAATCAAGAACATATAAGAATATAACAGAAACGTCAATCATAACTTACATTTAAGCATACATAAAATGTCCTCAAGTATTCATACAAACACCGAATATAATCAGCCAAAAATCAGATATGATTATGTAGATGCATCACAACCAAAACCACCGTTCCCAAAGTACACATCACAGTGCCTCCAATGACCATACGCTCCTGATTCCCCCCTCCATTATCGTCAACAATCAACAATTACATCTGAGATAATAGGACACCAGCATAATGTATCATAGCAATCACAACATCAAGCATATACGAAACCAGTGCCTGACATAATTATAACAAAGCTTGTATCCTTTAAGACATAACAATATTTACTTGAAGTATCAAAACAATAAGAACCCTAGATTAGTGCATGCAAATAACCAAATTTCGCACTTCGTTGAAGCATTTCGTCAAACACTTGGTGTCCAACAGACAAAAATTCAAAACATAACAACATAATTAACTAAAACTAATCTTAACCCTAATTTTAACACAATAAATATCAAAAACATCAGTAAAACGTACTAAAAGTAAATGATTGAAAAACGCTTGAATGAACGAAAATATCAGTAAAACGCTTGAATTAACGAAAATTACCATACCTAGTAAACGAAGATAGCCTAATTTTAACACAATAAATATCAAAAACATCAGTAAAACGTACTAAAAGTAAATGATTGAAAAACGCTTGAATGAACGAAAATATCAGTAAAACGCTTGAATTAACGAAAATTACCATACCTAGTAAACGAAGATAGAAGGATTTTTGTGATTAAATTTGATTATACTCGATTAATGATGAATGTTTCAGTAAATGATTGAAAAAAACGCTTGAAAATCGATAAAAGTATCGCTAAATTCTTGAGGATTGAAGGTTTTAGGGTTTGAAATTAGAGAGAGAGAGAGTGAAAGGGGAGAGAGGGAGTGAAATTTGGGAAATGAAACGTTTGTTTTGGCGGTTGAGTGAGGGTTTGTTTAATTGTCGACGTGGCTCAATCTCAAGCGCCCAATCTAATCTAATCCAACGGCTGTAATTAGGATGTAGGATGTAAATATATATAAGGATGTACCGGATCCTATCTCTCTCTCTCTCTCTCTCTCTCTCTCTCTATATATATATATATATATATAGAAATAGGATCAATTAAGTCTCACCTAATTAGCTAAGTCTCTAAGTCTCGTTTTCAGCCGTTAGATCAAAACAATCCAATGATCCAGATTAATCTACACTTAAACACTTAATTAAATGCTCAATTGAAAAAAAAAAATCAAAATAAAAAAAAATCAAATCCCCATAATTAAGCCCTCGGTTCTTCCCCTTACTTTAATTGTCAAATTTAATTTCCTATCAAAACATTTGAAATCCTTAACCTACCACATTCATCCCTAAAATCATTCCCAAAATCATTTTATTCATCTTCTTCTTTCCGTTTAGTTGCTTCTTCTTCATTCCCAAAATAATTTTGAAAGTTATTTCTTCATCTTCTTTTCTAATTTGTATCCTCCTACTTCGTCCGACATTTTAGATTTATTTCGCCATTTCTTCCATTATATTAAGGTCAAATTACCAATTATATAACTAGGTATGTAATTTGTTAATTTTTGTTTGTTTAATTTTTGTTACGAACTTCTATTTATTTTGTCTATTGTTCTCTGTTTTTTTCAATTTTGTGGGTAATCTATGCTCAATCTTCTGTGTTCATCTGCGTGTGTTTTTGATAGTTAGGGTAAACTGTTGATTCCAATTCGATTTAAATTAAATTAATTTATGCTCAATTTTATTTGTTAATCCACATGTATTTTTGTCCAAAATTGAATTTAAATTAATTTCAGTATCTTCAATGGTTGAATTTTATAAAGAATGAGTCTTTGAAATATGGATATTGTTAGCATTGGATTTTTTAAACTTTTACAGAAACTTTTAATAAGTTATATAGCTCTGTTTTTAGATCATTTAATAAGTTATTATATTTTTTATGGATTATTTTGATAACTTATTCAATGTATTGTTTATTATATACTCTGTGGATGTCGAGTTCTGATGGTGAAAGTGTTGTTTCTGTTGTACTTATGTTTTTCTATCAAATAATATTTGATTTTACTAAATATCCTTGTAATTGCAGTCGAAGACCATCAACGACTACATAGAAAGCAGGGGGCTACCGAAAGGTAGTGACATCATCAACTTTAAACATCGTGATATCGATTTCCCTTGGAAAGAAAATCACCCAAACGACCCCGAGTCAGGATTATTCACAATGAAGCATTTAGTTCTTTATGAGGGTTCTCCTATTGAAGACAATAGCCTGACAAGAATGACGCATCGTCGCTACCTGAAAGCTCAGTTAGCTGCTACTCTTATGTTGTCGGACATCAACAGGGTAAGGGGTCAACTACTCGAAAAAATGTCAAAATTCAACGACTGCAAGAAGTTCATTGCTGAGAAAGTTAACGACATTCGTTACTTGGCCGCCTTGAAGGCCAAACATGCTAACCAGCGTCAACGATGACCACCAGCACTTGGGCGACTTGTTTTATTTTTTGGTGCTGCTGAAGTTTAGCGTCCCTAATGTCTTCCATGAACTACTGTCTTTTGTTGGATGTTTTGGTGAAACATGTATTGTACATCTCAAATTCAAGAACATGAGATGTAGTACTTTTTTATTGTTACTTGGTTGAAGCTTAGGGAAATCCTAAGTATTTGAAATCCTTATTATTAGATCGTAATTCTAATTCCAGAATTTTTTTGAAACTGTTACTTAGTCTAAATGAAACTACTACATATACTAATTCGAAACTCATACAAATGCTGTCATAACGCCATGTATAGTCATTCAAATATTCATACCAAACAAATGTAATAATTATTGAAACTGTTAATCAATGTTCATGAAACTACCATATACTGTAATTTGAAACTCTAATCTGACTCGAGGTCAAAAACTGTCACAATGCCTTGTTATTGTTTTTTTTTGTGAAACATGTATTGTTCGATAAAAACTCCCGAACAAAATTACTGTCTCACCTATTTCTTCACTTAAATCAATAACTCCTAAGCCATTCAAATAAAACTATTAATTTACATCGTTTGAAACTCCTTTGTATTTAAGTGTAACCTCGCCTTTTAAAACTACTACCACAATAATATAACTATTATGTTGTTACTGTTTCCTCCCAAATTCGAAACTACTACCTATTGAAAGTGTCACTTTTTAAAATAAAAATAACACAATAATGAAAAAATGAACAAGTAAAAAAAAAAAAAGATGATAATATAAAACAATGAATTACAGATAACTCAGTTATACAAATTTATTAAAAACCCTTAATAACTCTAAAAACAAAATAAGTCCAACATTAAAACTCAACTACAACAATCAAAATTCAGTAAAATATGAGTTTTCCTCCTCATTAAAATTCATTCGTACAACATAGTCACGGCTCTCAACAAACGGGTTCGGACAATTCCTTCTGTCATGGTGAGCCATCTGTTTGCAGTTATTGCACAATCACTTTGGCTTCTTCGCAAGTGCCACAACTTTAGATTTAATGGGCGTCAGACAATTCTTTTCCGCTTGAAAATACCGCAATTACACGATGCATTCGTAGTTGTTGTGCCAAAAAAATAAAAATTGTCCATCAATAACGAATATACACAAATAAATCAACTTCATACATTAGTAGACCCTTACTAATAGAACATACTGCTAAATGCAGATAATTTTGAAACCGTTACTCATTCAAAATGAAACTACTATATATATACCATTTCGAAACTCTTACAACTGCTGTCGTAACGCCATGTACAGTCATTCAAATCATCTAACCTACGAAATAGAATAATTTTTGAAACTTTTTTTCAAAAAGGATGAAACTACTATATGCTGTAATTTGAAACTCTTACCTGAATTGTAACGAACTTCGTAAATACACTCCTTTTCGGTATCATTAACCGAAGTCACCTCATCACCACCGTCTTCTTTGTACCCTTTGCAGAAACAAGTTGTCATAGAATACTTTAAATTACTAAAATATTGAAGAAATTGAAATCAAAAAAATTCGTGTGGCCCATATTTTTCTCCATCCTCAAAATCTTGAATCAAAAATTGAAACAATCTATTTTCGACTACAAAACTTTAAAATACTAACATATGAAAGAAATTGAAATCATTGCAACTTCAGCCAACACAAAAAAAAATAAAAAAATGAAACTTTATCGTCCCAAACCGATTATATTTCACTGCAAACAAATAATTTCGACTAAAAATAATACCTTTATCATATGGAATTACGGCAACTTCAGCCATTAAAATGGAGAACAAGGGGAAGAAAGCTGAAACTTTACAGAAAAAATAACAGGGGAAAGGAAAGAGAGGTAGTTGAACGTGAAGCGTTTTTTTATTTTATTAAATGGATCTCCTAATTTTCCTCCTACGACCTTCTTAATTGCTGCCTAATTAATTGTAATTGCTGCTATCTATTTTTTAATTTTTTTTAATCTCTTCAAGCTATTAATTAGGCTATTAATCTCAGTCCTCCATTCTATTAAGATCCAATGGAACTAGATGAGACTTAGGGACTTAATGAATGTTAGGGACTTAATAGAACCTAACTCTCTCTCTCTCTCTCTCTATATATATATATATATATATATATATGGTTCAGTACATGAGAAGCTAGATAATATTATTACATTATTAAACTTGAGAAATAAATCAAACGATAATAATAAGCCACCTAATGATAAGCCTTCCACATCAGCTGTAGCAAATATCCAAGCACCACCTGAAATAACAGGTTTTAAATTCAAATCAAAATCTGATATAGAAGAAAAACTAGATAAACAAGTTGAGCTGAGTGAACAAATTCATAATTATCTTGCAGGAAAATTAGGCAATTTATCAATAAATACTTTTGAGATTGACAGTGATAATTTTATAAGTCAGTTATCTGATAATGATGATAAGAAAAGTATTATAGCAAATGAAATTAATAAACTAGAGAATTCTCGACGAAAAGAAAAATGGGCTTATAAGCCTAGTCAGCGATTATTTTATTATCCCAGACCTACACCATTAGATGTTTTACATGAAGAACATGAATTTCAATTTAATAATAGTTATGATAGCAAGAGCATTTATGAATGGAACATAGATGGTTATACAGATAAACAAATTTATCAATGTCTCCACAGAATGCTTATGTATTCTACTATATGCAAAAATGCAAAAAATACTGAGGTTAATATAGCAAAAATGATAGTTACTGGTTTTTCTGGTCAACTTAAGGGTTGGTGGGATAACTACCTTAATGAAAATGAAAGAGAAACGATTTTTAAAGCAACCATCCAGGAGCAAGATGGCACCCAAAAAGAAAATGCTGTTTATTGTATATGTGTTAATATTGTTGAACATTTTACCGGTAAATATACTAGTAATAGTGAAAATACAAGAACACTATTACAGAATTTAAGATGTAAAACATTAACTGAATTTAGATGGTATAAAGATACATTCTTAAGCAGGGTAATGGAACTCCCTGACTCCAATAGTGATCATTGGAAATCAAAATTTATAGATGGTTTACCTTATTTATTTGCTGAAAAAGTTAGAAAAACTCTAAGGGGAAATAATCCTTCTATTCTTTATAATAATTATACTTATGGTAGTTTAATTGGAACTTTGCATACAAGAAGGTTTGAGTCTTTGTAATGATTTAAGATTAAATCAACAATTAAAAAGACAAAATCTAGTGAAAAACATCAATTAGGAGAATTTTGTGAGCGGTTTGGTATGGAGAAACCTTCTTCATCCGCACCAGTGCCCAAATATAAAAAATATCCTACAGAGAAAGACTCTATAAGAAAAGAAGAAGGCATTATTCTCAAAGGAAACTTGATCAAAAGCAAGACAGAAAACAAGAAAGAAAGGATAATAGGAAAACCTTTCGAAAAAATTATAAAAATAAATCAAATACAAACATAGTTTGTTTTAAATGTAATAAAATTGGTCACACAGCCAAGCAATGTTGGACTAAAAAGGCAATTGCAAATTTAGATATTGCTGATAATGTTAAAAGTGAATTAAATAGAATTTTCCTAAAAGACGATTATTCTAGTGATGAACTAAATGCTTTAGAAAATGAATCTATATCATCCGAATCAATCTACTCTAGTTCTGATGATTCTGAATGTGAGCCTTGTAAACAAGGAGATAAGTGTACAAATAACCAAGATGAAATTTATAATCTTGTATCTCAATTTGAAGACAATCAAATCTGTATGATGCAGCATACTATAGACCATACTCAGTTGATTGAGGTATTAAAAACAACTAATGATCCCATAATAAGATCAAAAATAATTGATTTATTAGAAACTCCAACTACCTCTAATCAGAATAAAGTTTTAGGAGAAAATTATAAAGAAACATATACTATGAATGAAGTCTATAAATTACTTAATCATAAGAGAGCAGAATCCCAGCCCACTACATTAAAAGATATATTAGATGAGATAGAATCTCTAAAAATCGAGATTAAGATGTTAAAACTTGAGGTAAAAACTCAAGATATAAGAATTTCTAATTTAGAAAATTCAAAAATAGAAAACACGAAAATCCCAGACCATGAAACATTGGGACCAGATTTCTTAGAATCTGTGGAATCAATTACAAGTCATAAATGGTATACCCATATTACATTAAAGATTGCGAATTTCTCTCAAACATTTATTGCTCTGATAGATAGTGGAGCTGATTCAAATGTCATCCAAGAAGGTTATATACCAACAAAATATTTTGAAAAAACCAAACATCAATTAACTCATGTAGGAGGAGGACTTCTTAATATTCAATACAAAATCCCCAAAGCACATATTTGTGTTAATAACCAATGTATTCCTTTAAGTTTTTTATTAATAAAAAACAGCATGTCTACTCCTATAATATTGGGAACCCCATTTCTAAGTAAAATTTATCCTATTAAACAAGTAGATAAAACTAAAATTATCGCTACTTATAATAATCAGGATATTATTTTCCAATTTACCTCTAAACCTCATAAGGGGTCTATACAAGTATTAACTGATCATATAGACCTTAAAGAAAGACAGATAAGTTTTTTAAAGCATGAAATTAATACCTTAACAATTGATCAACAACTCAATAAACCCAAATTAAAAGAAAAGATTAATTTAATAATGAACCAATTTCATACTGAAATTTGTGGTGATCATCCTAATATATTTTGGGATAGAAAAAAGCATATGGTTACTCTTCCTTATGAAGACAATTTTAAAGAAGATAATATTCCTACCAAGGCTAGACCTTGTCAAATGAATTCTGAATATCTCACTTTATGTAAAAAAGAAATTGAATCCTTAATTAATAGGAAATTAATTAGACCATCAAAATCTCCATGGTCCTGCACAGCTTTCTATGTCAACAAAAATGCTGAAAAAGAACGAGGAGTACCAAGATTAGTAATTAATTATAAACCTCTAAATAAAGTTTTAAAATGGATAAGATATCCAATTCCTAATAAAAAGGATTTATTAGATAGATTATGTGATGCTATAATATTTTCTAAATTTGATTTAAAATCAGGATATTGGCAAATTCAAATTCATCCAGATGATTGTTATAAGACAGCTTTTAATGTACCTTTTGGTCAATATGAATGGCTAGTTATGCCATTTGGTCTTAAAAATGCCCCTTCAGAATTTCAAAAAATTATGAATGATATATTCAACAATTACAATTTTATTATTGTTTATATTGATGACATTCTAGTATTTTCTCAATCCATAGAGCAGCATTTCGATCATCTTAAAACATTTAAGAAAATTATTATCACCAACGGTTTAGTAATATCCAAACCTAAAATGGTTTTATTTCAGACAAAAATTCGCTTTTTAGGTCATAACATTGAAAAAGGAAATATTATTCCTATCAATAGAAGTATAGAGTTTGCATCTAAATTTCCAGATGAAATAACAGATAAAAATCAATTACAAAGATTTCTTGGTAGTTTAAATTATATAGCTCCATATTACAGAAATCTTGCTCAAGATACAGCCATTTTGTATGAAAGGCTAAAGAACAATCCTAAACCATGGACTAATAGTCATACTGAAATGGTTAAGAAAATTAAAAATAAGGTCATATCTTTACCCTGTTTAGCACTAGCTAACCCATTATGGGATAAAATTATTGAAACTGATGCTTCTGATAAGGGATATGGTGGAATTCTTAAACAAATTAACCCAAACACCAAACAAGAATATCTTGTACGATTTCATTCAGGTAAATGGAATTCAGCTCAAAGTAATTATGCTACTATAGCTAAAGAAATACTTGCTATAGTTAAATGTGTTTTAAAATTTCAAGATGATTTATATAATCAACATTTTACTATCAGAACTGATTGTAGTGCTGCCAAATTTATGTTCAGTAAAGATTTCAAACATAATGTTTCAAAACAAATGTTTGCAAGGTGGCAAGCTCATTTAGCCCCTTTTGATTTTACAATTATCCATAAAAAAGGGAAAGATAATCATCTTCCCGATTTCTTAACAAGAGAATACTTATGTTTGCAACCGCAGGAATTGAAATGATGATACGTGGACGTGGTAACCCCTCTTATAGAGGAGGACGAGGAAACACCTCTAATAGAGGTGGAAGACATTATTATGGAAATAATGCTATTATTGCACAACATGGACAACAAAAGCTTATAGCTTCAGACATCTCAGGACTATCTAAATTAGATCATGAGAAAGAAATGGAAGAATTTAAGGCATGGAAATCAATACAACAACAGGGTAATAACCCCAGTTCATCTGCTTATTCATCATATGCGAAAGCAGGAGTAGAATACCATTATATCCAGAATCCAGAAGTGAAAGTTATACTTTTACTAAATGAAAAAGATAAGAAGTGGGCAAAAGAACCACAAATATTATTTCACAGATACTTGAGTCCTCATGGTTATACCATGGAAACTTATAAGACAAGGATATATTATGAACAAATCCTTGCAAATAATGATTGTGAATTTGCACACTTTTCCAATGGGAAAGGGAAACAAGAAGTTTATAACTTCTCAAAGATTTTGATAAAAAGGATTATATCCATTGAAGATTGGGGTATATCTCCATTCAGTGAGAAAATTCTGGTTAATAATGAAAATGGTAATACCATTAAATACAATTATTGGGATTATATCCAAGCCTTTGAAAGGGCTCTTACTTATGAAAACCCAGGGATGTCACACACCTGGTTTATAAAATTATACCCAAATATTTATACTTCATTTATTCCATCCTGGTTTATAAACTGGTGGAGTTTTCATGGAACGAGGAAAGATATTCTTCCAGAATTAATTCGTCAATATTATGATGAATGGTCACAGGTTAAACCTGATAATAATGCAGATTATAATCTGCCAGATGAAATGAGATTTTTTATTGAATACTCTATTCCATGGATATGGAAATTTACAGTTGAAACTGAAAATCAACAAGGATATTTTTGCCTTGTAAAGAAATCCCAATCTAGATTTTGGGAAAAAATGATGCGTAAGGATGAGGAAACAGGCCAATTAAATTGCCAAATTACTATTGATCAATTAGAAGACTCCATTAAGTCATATAAAAATTTGCTAGAACACAAGAAAGCTCTGCTACAACAAGAGCGTGTAGAATTTCTAGCCAAAATAAGTGATGATTCTGAGTTAGATGCAGCTAATGCATCTGAGCAAGAAATAATACAAGCATATATGCTCGGTTTGAAGAAGGTCTTAAAGGCCAAAAAAGAAGAAGAACAATATATCGCGAAATTTGTCAAGACCAAAGAAGATGATGATAAAAAATCTTCAACCAGTGATATTTCAATGAATTCAAATGGCAGTCAGAAATCTGCTGGATTATTCCAAGATGCTCAAGATGACAACGATGATATCGACATTGAAGAAACTTTGAGGAAATTCCTCGCAAATAAAGAGCATACAGGAAAATAAAAATATCTGGTGTATTTTAAATATATTTGTATTTTTAAAATGTATTGTATGTTCTAGTGCGTATATACTAATCTGCTTGCTTTTTGCCTATATAAGGCATGATGTAGTAAGAGTGGAAGGCAGGCATTTGGCCAAACTTTCTCTCTCTCTCTAAATCTCTTCTCCCTTGTAAAATTATCTCGCTCTAAAATAAAAGGAATCAGAACCCTTTAGTTCTGAAAGGTTTTCTATATTTCTTCATCTACAAAGGGAATCAGAACCCCTTAGTTCTGAATTCGTAAGTTTTAAATTCTTTTGTTTTTAAAGATGAGCCTTATAGGCTAAATAGTTAAGATGATGGTGGTAGCTCAATTAATCACTTGATCCTGTAAACGCCATGGTTATGTTATTAGATTAAGTGGCGATGGTGCTTACCATATTTAAAAAAAAAGAAAAAAAAAAAAAAAAAAATGTACAAAACCAGTTTGATCATAATAATTGGAAAAACAGAGCACAAATTTTATGGGTCAGTCCGAAGAGCCCGTCTAAACCATGGAAGGTACTTAGGGCATTATGGAGTTGACATTAAAATTTGTAGCTTGGGTTTCTTCAATTATTATTGAACAGTAAAACTCTGGGTTTCACTCTGGGTCTTCATTTAGTGTGGGTTTCACTCTGGGTCTTCATTTAGTGTGGTAAGCTCCTTCCTACAATTTGGTATCAGAGCCATGGTGTGAAAGGTGATATGTTGATAAGATTAAGGTACCATCATCATCTTTTTTCTTATTTATGAATCAAATCAGTCGGTTAATAAATAATAAAAAATTTGTTAAAAATGATGTTACTGAAGAAGTAGATATACCTACTAACTTAGATCAACTTAATAGATGGACAATTCCTAGAATTAACATTACCACAATATATAAATTAGGAACTTTTGAAAAAATAGGATTAAAACAAGTAGTTAAAACTACTGAAGAATCGATTTCTTTGAATAATGAAGAAATGACACTTAAATTATTATCTAATCATGATTTAAACCCATATAAAAGAAATAATTATAAATTTATTCATATAGGATTAGTCCAAGTGGCTTTTAAACCCTTAACTCTTGAAGGATTACCTGAGAGTTTCATAGCATCTCTTAGAGATGGGAGAAATTTAAATTGGAAAAAATCTATTATGGGAATGATCAAATCAAGTCTGGCTCATGGACCAGTTTATTTTAATGTTTATCCCAACATAACTTTATCATTAACAGATGAAAATATTTTAGATGCTTTAACTTTAAATGTTAAAACACATGGCTATAATTATGCTCCAGGATCTGAAGTTATATGTATATGTTATAGAATATACTATAAACCCTTATATACTTTAAATCCATGTTGCAAAATCATGGATAAACAAAATAATGAAACTATCATAATTGAAAGTAATTTTAATAAATCTGAAGTTATTACTCGAAGGAAAATAAAGTGGGAAGAAATTGATTTCCCTGAAAACTGGAAAATTGAAAGGGCTATAACACCAAGGCCTCCAATACATACAGATTTAGAAAATATGAATGTTTTGGAAGAAACTGATGGATCTGTAAGTATAAGTTTTAATAATCGACCTATAGATAGAAGTTATTCTTCTGTATCTTCTTTTGGATCAAGAAGATCATTCATATCTCCTATAGATCTACCACCTAGTACATCTAGACATTCAATTTCTCATACTAGAGGAATAAATGAAGCTGATAGGACTTCTAGTCCAGAAGAATTTAGAGAATCGAGAGTTGAAGAATTAATTATTCCAAAAACAGATAATATTGTCAGGACAAAACAAGCAGAGACTATGTCTCAAATGAGTTATGATTTTTAATGAATAAAAACAACAAAATTGATTTTAGTGCTGGTTCTCCAGCCAGAAAAGCAATAAGTACAGAATTCAAGCTACCCAGATGGGAAATATTCAGAAATTGGTTTATGGAAAATTTTAGTCAACAACAAAGAAACCAAATACAAAAAGATTTTTATAAATGTTGCGTGTTTTATAATAGAATTATATATTTTGTCCCGTGGTTTTGTGCTACTTATGTAGATCAATATATAAATGTTAGGGATATTTCCCATGGTACCCTCGAACTTTGGCAGATTACACATGGTACCCCATGTGTGAAGTTTGTTCACATGGTACCCCTAAACTTTGTGAATATGTGCCCAATATGCTCATTTTGTGACGGAAAACTTGACGACGTTAAGTTTATGGAAGAAGACGCCAATTATGAGTTTAGGGTACATTTAGACCCACATTATTCCTCAATTAAATGCTATTATTTGTACTCTAATCAACAAAATTCACATTAATTAATTAACTCATAATAGCATTTAATTGAGGAATAATGTGGGTTTAAATTGTACCCTAAACTCATAATTGATTTTTTTCCCTTAAACTTAACGTCGTTAAGTTTTCCGTCACAAAATGGGCATATTGGGCACATATTCACAAAGTTTAGGGGTACCATGTGAACAAACTTCACACATGGGGTACCATGTGTAATCTGCCAAAGTTCGAGGGTACCATGGGAAATATCCCTAAATGTTATTGAAAGACGATATCTTTGTAAAAATAATGAGGAAATAAATAGTTTATATCCTCCCTTAAGAACATTTAAAATGGATAATCATAATTTTATTGCTATAGCAAGGGATCTAGACGATCCAAATATATCTGTTACAGCTTACCATTTAAATACTTTAATACAACAGCACAATTATGCTAATTTATTTCTTAAAATTATTTAAAAAAAAAAAAAAAAAAAAAAAAAAAAAATAATGTACAAAACCAGTTTGATCATAATAATTGGAAAAACAGAGCACAAATTTTATGGGTCAGTCCGAAGAGCCCGTCTAAACCATGGAAGGTACTTAGGGCATTATGGAGTTGACATTAAAATTTGTAGCTTGGGTTTCTTCAATTATTATTGAACAGTAAAACTCTGGGTTTCACTCTGGGTCTTCATTTAGTGTGGTAAGCTCCTTCCTACAATTTGGTATCAGAGCCATGGTGTGAAAGGTGATATGTTGATAAGATTAAGGTACCATCATCATCTTTTTTCTTATTTATGAATCAAATCAGTCGGTTAATAAATAATAAAAAATTTGTTAAAAATGATGTTACTGAAGAAGTAGATATACCTACTAACTTAGATCAACTTAATAGATGGACAATTCCTAGAATTAACATTACCACAATATATAAATTAGGAACTTTTGAAAAAATAGGATTAAAACAAGTAGTTAAAACTACTGAAGAATCGATTTCTTTGAATAATGAAGAAATGACACTTAAATTATTATCTAATCATGATTTAAACCCATATAAAAGAAATAATTATAAATTTATTCATATAGGATTAGTCCAAGTGGCTTTTAAACCCTTAACTCTTGAAGGATTACCTGAGAGTTTCATAGCATCTCTTAGAGATGGGAGAAATTTAAATTGGAAAAAATCTATTATGGGAATGATCAAATCAAGTCTGGCTCATGGACCAGTTTATTTTAATGTTTATCCCAACATAACTTTATCATTAACAGATGAAAATATTTTAGATGCTTTAACTTTAAATGTTAAAACACATGGCTATAATTATGCTCCAGGATCTGAAGTTATATGTATATGTTATAGAATATACTATAAACCCTTATATACTTTGAATCCATGTTGCAAAATCATGGATAAACAAAATAATGAAACTATCATAATTGAAAGCAATTTTAATAAATCTGAAGTCATAACTCGAAGAAAAATAAAGTGGGAGGAGATTGATTTCCCTGAAAACTGGAAAATTGAAAGGGCTATAACACCAAGACCTCCAATACATACAGATTTAGAAAATATGGATGTTTTGGAAGAAACTGATGGATCTGTAAATATAAGTTTTAATAATCAACCTATAGATAGAAGTTATTCTTCTGTATCTTCTTTTGGATCAAGAAGATCATTCATATCTCCTATAGATCTACCATCTAGTACATCTAGACATTCAATTTCACATACTAGAGGAATAAATGAAGTTTATAGGACTTCTAGTCCAGAAGAATTTAGAGAATCACGAGTTGAAGAATTAATTATTCCAAAAACAGATAATATTGTCAGGACAAAACAAGCAGAGACTATGTCTCAAATGAGTTATGATTTTTAATGAATAAAAACAACAAAATTGATTTTAGTGCTGGTTCTCCAGCCAGAAAAGCAATAAGTACAGAATTCAAGCTACCCAGATGGGAAATATTCAGAAATTGGTTTATGGAAAATTTTAGTCAACAACAAAGAAACCAAATACAAAAAGATTTCTATAAATGTTGCGTGTTTTATAATAAAATTATATATTTTGTCCCATGGTTTTGTGCTACTTATGTAGATCAATATATAAATGTTATTGAAAGACGATATCTTTGTAAAAATAATGAGGAAATAAATAGTTTATATCCTCCCTTAAGAACATTTAAAATGGATAATCATAATTTTATTGCTATAGCAAGGGATCTAGACGATCCGAATATATCTGTTACAGCTTACCATTTAAATACTTTAATACAACAGCACAATTATGCTAATTTATTTCTTAAAATTATTGGTGAACAGATTGGTTCAGTACATGAGAAGCTAGATAATATTATTACATTATTAAACTTGAGAAATAAAACAAACGATAATAATAAGCCACCTAATGATAAACCTTCCACATCAGCTGTAGCAAATATCCAAGCACCACCTGAAATAACAGGTTTTAAATTCAAATCAAAATCTGATATAGAAGAAAAACTAGATAAACAAGTTGAGCTGAGTGAACAAATTCATAATTATCTTGCAGGAAAATTAGGCAATTTATCAATAAATACTTTTGAGATTGACAGTGATAATTTTATAAGTCAGTTATCTGATAATGATGATAAGAAAAGTATTATAGCAAATGAAATTAATAAACTAGAGAATTCTCGACGAAAAGAAAAATGGGCTTATAAGCCTAGTCAGCGATTATTTTATTATCCCAGACCTACACCATTAGATGTTTTACATGAAGAACATGAATTTCAATTTAATAATAGTTATGATAGCAAGAGCATTTATGAATGGAACATAGATGGTTATCTGAGATAAACAAATTTACCAATGTCTCCACAGAATGCTTATGTATTCTACTATATGCAAAAATGCAAAAAATACTGAGGTTAATATAGCAAAAATGATAGTTACTGGTTTTTCTGGTCAACTTAAGGGTTGGTGGGATAACTACCTTAATGAAAATGAAAGAGAAACGATTTTTAAAGCAACCATCCAGGAGCAAGATGGCACCCAAAAAGAAAATGCTGTTTATTGTATATGTGTTAATATTGTTGAACATTTTACCGGTAAATATACTAGTAATAGTGAAAATACAAGAACACTATTACAGAATTTAAGATGTAAAACATTAACTGAATTTAGATGGTATAAAGATACATTCTTGCTGTGGTAATGGAACTCCCTGACTCCAATAGTGATCATTGGAAATCAAAATTTATAGATGGTTTACCTTATTTATTTGCTGAAAAAGTTAGAAAAACTCTAAGGGGAAATAATCCTTCTATTCTTTATAATAATTATACTTATGGTAGTTTAATTGGAACCTGCATACAAGAAGGTTTGAGTCTTTGTAATGATTTAAGATTAAATCAACAATTAAAAAGACAAAATCTAGCTGAAAAAGAGCAATTAGGAGAATTTTGTGGCTTGAGTTTGGTATGGAGAAACCTTCTTCATCCGGACTCAGTGCCCAAATATAAAAAATATTCTACAGGAGAAAGACTCTATAAGAAAAGAAGAAGGCATTATTCTCAAAGGAAACTTGATCAAAAGCAAGACAGAAAACAAGAAAGAAAGGATAATAGGAAAACCTTTCGAAAAAATTATAAAAATAAATCAAATACAAACATAGTTTGTTTTAAATGTAATAAAATTGGTCACACAGCCAAGCAATGTTGGACTAAAAAGGCAATTGCAAATTTAGATATTGCTGATAATGTTAAAAGTGAATTAAATAGAATTTTCCTAAAAGAAGATTATTCTAGTGATGAACTAAATGCTTTAGAAAATGAATCTATATCATCCGAATCAATCTACTCTAGTTCTGATGATTTTGAATGTGAGCCTTGTAAACAAGGAGATAAGTGTACAAATAACCAAGATGAAATTTATAATCTTGTTTCTCAATTTGAAGACAATCAAATTTGTATGATGCAACATACTATAGACCATACTCAGTTGATTGAGGTATTAAAAACAACTAATGATCCCATAATAAGATCAAAAATAATTGATTTATTAGAAACTCCAACTACCTCTAATCAGAATAAAGTTTTAGGAGAAAATTATAAAGAAACATATACTATGAATGAAGTCTATAAATTACTTAATCATAAGAGAGCAGAATCCCAGCCCACTACATTAAAAGATATATTAGATGAGATAGAATCTCTAAAAATCGAGATTAAGATGTTAAAACTTGAGGTAAAAACTCAAGATATAAGAATTTCTAATTTAGAAAATTCAAAAATAGAAAACACGAAAATCCCAGACCATGAAACATTGGGACCAGATTTCTTAGAATCTGTGGAATCAATTACAAGTCATAAATGGTATACTCATATTACATTAAAGATTGCGAATTTCTCTCAAACATTTATTGCTCTGATAGATAGTGGAGCTGATTCAAATGTCATCCAAGAAGGTTATATACCAACAAAATATTTTGAAAAAACCAAACATCAATTAACTCATGTAGGAGGAGGACTTCTTAATATTCAATACAAAATCCCCAAAGCACATATTTGTGTTAATAACCAATGTATTCCTTTAAGTTTTTTATTAATAAAAAACAGCATGTCTACTCCTATAATATTGGGAACCCCATTTCTAAGTAAAATTTATCCTATTAAACAAGTAGATAAAACTAAAATCATCGCTACCTATAATAATCAGGATATTATTTTCCAATTTACTTCTAGACCTCATAAGGGGTCTATACAAGTATTAACTGATCATATAGACCTTAAAGAAAGGCAGATAAGTTTTTTAAAGCATGAAATTAATACCTTAACAATTGATCAACAACTCAATAAACCCAAATTAAAAGAAAAGATTAATTTAATAATGAACCAATTTCATACTGAAATTTGTGGTGATCATCCTAATATATTTTGGGACAGAAAAAAGCATATGGTTACTCTTCCTTATGAAGACAATTTTAAAGAAGATAATATTCCTACCAAGGCTAGACCTTGTCAAATGAATTCTGAATATCTCACTTTATGTAAAAGAGAAATTGAATCCTTAATTAATAGGAAATTAATTAGACCATCAAAATCTCCATGGTCCTGCACAGCTTTCTATGTCAACAAAAATGCTGAAAAAGAACGAGGAGTACCAAGATTGGTAATTAATTATAAACCTCTAAATAAAGTTTTAAAATGGATAAGATATCCAATTCCTAATAAAAAGGATTTATTAGATAGATTATGTGATGCTATAATATTTTCTAAATTTGATTTAAAATCAGGATATTGGCAAATTCAAATTCATCCAGATGATTGTTATAAGACAGCCTTTAATGTACCTTTTGGTCAATATGAATGGCTAGTTATGCCATTTGGTCTTAAAAATGCCCCTTCAGAATTTCAAAAAATTATGAATGATATATTCAACAATTATAATTTTATTATTGTCTATATTGATGACATTTTAGTCTTTTCTCAATCCATAGAGCAGCATTTTGATCATCTTAAAACATTTAAGAAAATTATTATCACCAATGGTTTAGTAATATCTAAACCCAAAATGGTCTTATTTCAGACAAAAATCCGCTTTTTAGGTCATAACATTGAGAAAGGAAATATTATTCCTATTAATAGGAGTATAGAGTTTGCATCTAAATTTCCAGATGAAATAACAGATAAAAATCAATTACAAAGATTTCTTGGTAGTTTAAATTATATAGCTCCATATTACAGGAATCTTGCTCAAGATACAGCTATTTTGTATGAAAGGTTAAAGAACAATCCTAAACCTTGGACTAATAGTCATACTGAAATGGTTAAGAAAATTAAAAATAAGGTCATATCTTTACCCTGTTTAGCACTAGCTAATCCATTATGGGATAAAATCATTGAAACGGATGCTTCTGATAAAGGATATGGTGGAATTCTTAAACAAATTAACCCAAACACCAAACACGAATATCTTGTACGATTTCATTCAGGAAAATGGAATTCAGCTCAAAGTAATTATGCTACTATAGCTAAAGAAATACTTGCTATAGTTAAATGTGTTTTAAAATTTCAAGATGATTTATATAATCAACATTTTACTATCAGAACTGATTGTAGTGCTGCCAAATTTATGTTCAGCAAAGATTTCAAACATAATGTTTCAAAACAAATGTTTGCAAGGTGGCAAGCTCATTTAGCCCCTTTTGATTTTACAATTCTTCATAAAAAAGGGAAAGATAATCATCTTCCCGATTTCTTAACAAGAGAATACTTATGTTTGCAACCGCAGGGATTGAAATGATGATACGTGGACGTGGTAACCCCTCTTATAGAGGAGGACGAGGAAACACCTCTAATAGAGGAGGAAGACATTATTATGGAAATAATGCTATTATTGCACAGCATGGACAACAAAAGCTTATAACTTCAGACATCTCAGGACTATCTAAATTAGATCATGAGAAAGAAATGGAAGAATTTAAGGCATGGAAATCTATACAACAACAGGGTAATAACCCCAGTTCATCTGCTTATCCATCATATGCGAAAGTAGGGGTAGAATACCATTATATCCAGAATCCAGAAGTAAAAGTTATACTTTTACTAAATGAAAAAGATAAGAAGTGGGCAAAAGAACCACAAATATTATTTCACAGATATTTGAGTCCTCATGGTTATACCATGGAAACTTATAAGACGAGAATATATTATGAACAAATCCTTGCAAATAATGATTGTGAATTTGCACACTTTTCCAATGGGAAAGGGAAACAAGAAGTTTATAACTTCTCAAAGATTTTGATAAAAAGGATTATATCCATTGAAGATTGGGGCATATCTCCATTCAGTGAAAAAATTCTGGTCAATAATGAAAATGGTAATACCATTAAATACAATTATTGGGATTATATCCAAGCCTTTGAAAGGGCTCTTACTTATGAAAACCCAGGAATGTCACACACCTGGTTTATAAAATTATACCCAAATATTTATACTTCATTTATTCCATCCTGGTTTATAAACTGGTGGAGTTTTCATGGAACGAGGAAAGATATTCTTCCTAATTAATTAAATCAATATTATGATGAATGGTCACAGGTTAAACCTGATAATAATGCAGATTATAATCTGCCAGAGGAAATGAGATTTTTTATTGAATACTCTATTCCATGGATATGGAAATTTACAGTTGAAACTGAAAATCAACAAGGATATTTTTGCCTTGTAAAGAAATCCCAATCTAGATTTTGGGAAAAAATGATGCGTAAGGATGAGGAAACAGGCCAATTAAATTGCCAAATTACTATTGATCAATTAGAAGAATCCATTAAGTCATATAAAAATTTGCTAGAACACAAGAAAGCTCTGCTACAACAAGAGCGTGTGGAATTCTTAGCCAAAATAAGTGATGATTCTGAGTTAGATGCAGCTAATGCATCTGAGCAAGAAATAATACAAGCATATATGCTCGGATTGAAGAAGGTCTTAAAGGCCAAGAAAGAAGAAGAACAATATATGGCAAAATTTGTCAAGACCAAAGAAGATGAGGATAAAAAATCTTCAACCAGTGATATTTCAATGAATTCAAATGGCAGTCAGAAGTCTGCTGGATTATTTCAAGATGCTCAAGATGATAACGATGACATTGACATTGAAGAAACTCTGAGGAAATTCCTCGCAAATAAAGAGCATACAGGAAAATAAAAATATCTGGTGTATTTTAAATGTATTTTAAATCGTATTTTATATGTATTTTATACAAGTTGTATATTTTAGTGCGTATATACTATGCACTGCCTTTGCCTATATAAGGCATGTTGTAGTAAGACTGGAGGGCAGGCATTTTGGCCAAACCTTCTCTCTCTCTCTAATTCTCTCCCTTGTAAAATTATCTCACTCTAAATAAAAGGAATCAGAACCCTTTAGTTCTGAAAGGTTTTCTATATTTATTCATCTACAAAGGGAATCAGAACCCCTTAGTTCTGAATTCGTAAGTTTTAAATTCTTTTGTTTTTAAAGATGAGCCTTATAGGCTAAATAATTAAGATGATGGTGGTAGCTCAATTAATCACTTGATCCTGTAAACGCCATGGTTATGATATTAGATTAAGTGGCGATGGTGCTTAGCATACTAAGAAGAGTAAAACCAGTTAGATCTGTATAATTAAAAAACAGAACTATGGATTCATGGGACAGTCTAAAAGCCCTTTTTAAGCCTACGGATTGGCGTTGTAGGGCGTGAGAGTTGTCATTGCAATCCATGGTTAATCTGTTAGTTAATTATATAATCTGTAAAAATTCTGGGTTTCTGGGTTTGAAAACTAAGTATGGCAGAGCTCCCCTATATATATATATATATATATATATATATATATATATATATATATATATATATATATATATATATATATATATATATATATATATAATTGTAAGCTTCTCATTAAAGATCAACATATATTTTTTATGTTGTACTATTTTTTTTTTTTTTCCGGTCACAATCTATAAATATGACTGGGTTGTTTTTATAAATTTTGATATATGTTTGTGTATCTAATTAATCTTACCATATATTTTAATCTTATTCTCAAAATAAAATGTTTTCGCTCAAAATAATATGTGTAAACTAATCTTTTCGTCATATTTAATCTCATAATTTTTCAAAATATGTTTTTAATATCTTGGCGTGCATATATTAGACGAGTGAAGATAAGTGTCAGGACGAAAACGCTTCATCATTTTAAGATAGTGTACAGTTTTCGTAAACAAAAAGTTATATACATTTTAGGCCAATTGCATTATAATTTTTTTTTTTTAACTGTAACCATTTTTTCCGTACGTACACTTTTTATTTGTCCCGTGCCTCCTAGTGAAAAATTTATGGGTCCTCCATTGTCAGTAAATAAACTGAAAAGAGAATATCAAATAAACTGAAAAGAGGATATCCTTATTGATGGGATATATATTTGTATGTGAATCATGTGAATCATGCGTGAGGGGTTGCTATCCTAATTCCTAATTTAAAGGGAGGGACATTGCCATATTTGTTAAATACGAGGTATAGCGACACAACTTGTATGAATCATGCCTGAGGGGTTGCTTTCCGCGAGTTCTCAAATTTTTCTATTTCAAATTACTCAATAAGAATCAAGTGAAAGATCTGTTAAGAATGAGCGATGACTATTTATGGGTTAAATTATAATTTTATAGATTTAATGTTTTTGTAATTATTTTAAATATTTTTTTTGCTAAAATGTAAGCTGTCATTAACATTGAAGAGCACATTACATCACCAAAACGACTACATCACCAAAACGACTACATCATCAGTTTTGTTATCCACCACCGTCTATCTACTTGTCTCCAATTCTCCGTACTAATACCACGCATTCTATCCTGTACACAAAACTTAATTCGATGAACTATAATTTTCGGTAACTCTACAAAACCAAAAATCCGAGCTGTGTTACGCTGAAACCAAATAAAGTACCAAGTTGCAACAATAGCCATGTTAGCTGCTGTACGTTTCGCCCGTGACCAACGTCTACGGTAAATTTCCTCCAACCATGCTTCATCTCCAAACCGCACTCCTAACCAATCCCCTACACCTCGAATAGTTTGCAATGTATATACACAATGATACATCAAGTGATCATGTGTCTCAACCTGTAAACCACACAAACAACAGAAGTGGTCCGCATGACCCCGTACATGAAAAGGCGATCTTTAAGCAATAAAGCGCGACATTTGAACAACCAAGTAATAAAAGCTTGCTTAGGCAACAGAGCCGTGTTCCAAACTTGTTTATACCACGAGACACGCTGCCCTCGAGGACTCAGCCACTTGTAGCACTCCTTGACCGAAAAACAGTCATCGTGGTGCCATTGTTGCGTATCAAAACCCTCCTTCAGTAGCTCCTTCACTGACACACCTTCGCCAAAGGCCATGAACTATCTACAGTCGGACAATATTCATACCAGTTCTCTCCTCGTAAATATATATGATCAACCCATCGAACCCAGAGCCTATCCGCTTTTACAGCCATCCACCATACCAACTTACCTACAAGAGCAATGTTCCATCTTTCTCCGTCTTTAAGTCCCAAACCACCCTCCTTCTTGGGTAGACAGACATTCCGCCATGCTACAGGAGGTGATCGGTGCCCCTCAACTCCATGGTCCCACAGAAAATTTCGACACAAAGCATTGATACGATTAATCACATACTTTGGCAGGATAAACATAGATGCCCAATATGAATGTAAAGTCGATAAAACAGATTGAACCAAAACTAACCTCCCGGCATAAGACAGTTTCCTCGCCCCTATACTCCGAATACGGACCACTACTTTCTCAATGAGTAGCATACAATCAACTTTCCTCAACCGACCAGCCGTTATTGGAACTCCAAGCTCAGTAAAAGGCGCATGACCCTCCGAAAATTCGAAACCGCCAAAGATGTCTGCTCTCACCTCCTCCTTCACGCCATTGAAATAAGCATTCGACTTTCTTGAGTTCACCTGTAACCCAGACGCCTTAGAAAAGGATGAGAATGCTCGCAATAGTATCATTATAGAGCTCATATCACCCTTACAGAAAAGAAGTAGATCATCCGCAAACATCAGGTGCATCAGCTTTAAATGTTTACACAAAGGATGGTAGGTAAACTTCATTCTATCCGTTGCACATTTCAAGATACGACTCAAATACTCCATACATAGAGTGAATATCAGAGGGGACAAGGGATCCCCCTGTCGCAACCCTTTCCTTCCTGTGAAAAAACCAAAAGTATTGCCATTTAAGACTAAGGAATATGTTGAGCTAGTAACACACTCCAACAGCAAACGTCGAAAGTGAGCAGGGAAATCAAAGGCAGCAAGCAAATCCTCCACAAATCGCCAACTGATAGAATCATACGCCTTCATCAAGTCAATCTTAAACATACAGCGAGGAGATACCGTCTTTCTATTATAGAGCCGAATGAGGTCCTGACAAATGAGAATGTTCTCGACAATACTTCTCCCCTTAATAAACCCAGCTTGATTAACACTTACAACCTCAGGTAGCACTGCCCCTAAACGATTGCACAGGAGCTTAGCAATGCATTTATAGAGCACATTACAGCACGCAATAGGACGAAATTGAGTAACATTAGTAGGTCGATCCGTCTTTGGAATCAAAGTCAGAGTAGCCGCTCCCAGTTGCTTCAGCAAGCGACCTGACTTAAAAAAATCTGTCACCGCGTCACTTACCTCATCACCAATAACCTCCCAAGCATCTTTGAAAAAGGCACTATTATACCCATCAGGTCCCGGTGATTTCTCCCGAGGAATATCGAATATAGCATTTTTGATCTCAGCTTTAGTCACCGGTTGTAGCAGAATTTCAGCATGTCGTGAGGAACACCGGGGACCAGCCCGCATAATACCCAAATTGACACCATCTGATAAAGCCTCCGTGCCTAAAAGCCCCTTATAAAACTCCAAAAAAGCATCTAGTAGCTGTTGAGGATCCGTACATAACCTGCCTTTGGAGTCCTCCAACACCAATACCTGATTTCTTATCATTCTTGTCTTTATAAGGCCATGAAAATAGCGAGAGTTAAAATCTCCATCCTTCTGCCAAGCCACCTTGGCTTTTTGACTAAGAAGTTGAGCACTAGCATGTTGGAGAGCAGTATACTCCTCACGTGCTGCCTGCTCCTTCCGCATCAGCTCCTCATCACCTGGGTGCTGAACAAGTAAGGACTGCACATATTCCAAGTTCCGCATTGCCAACACAGCACTATTTTCAACATCCGCAAACTGAGTCCTATTAAACTCCTTCAATAAACCCTTGAGGTACTTCAATTTCTTCACTACACAAAACATCTTTGTGCCTGAAACAGCAACAGACCACCACTGCCTAAGACACGGCAGATAATCCTTAGACTGACTCCACATATTCAAATATTTAAAAGACCGCCGTTGTATAACAGGTACAGTCAAGCTGCGAATTACACATGGAGTATGATCAAAAATCCCTTCCGGGAGAAAGTGAGCTACTATCCCTGTCAACTCATTGTGCCATTCCTTATTAACTAGCATTCTATCCAAACGACTGTAAATTCTACGACTCGGCTCCTGCTTATTGTTCCACGTAAAAAAAGCACCCGCAGCTGGTCCATCTACAAGCCCACACATATCTAGACAATTATGGAAATCCTCCATCTCAACCTCAGTGGACTGACCACCCAGCCTTTCAGAGCTCGCCAAAACACAATTAAAATCCCCAGAGACGACCCAAGGACCAGTAACCGTATTAGCATATCCCATCAGCTGCAACCACAATGACCTCCTCTCCACCACATCATTAAAAGCATAGACCATTGTAAGCAGAAAACACTTGTGATAAACCAAATCCTCAACTCTCATATGAATCCCCTGCGCAGAATAATCCAAAAACTCTATATAAAATATATTAGGATTCCAGATAACCCAAATCCGTCCTCCCTTATGATACGAGTTATTCGTAGAAATATTCCAACCATCCATTAAAATATGACTTAACGTATTTTGAGACAAGGTTTTAACCTTTGTCTCAAGGAGACCAAATAAACCTAAGCTATGATGATGAGTGAACCATTTGATATGTTTTTGCTTTGAAGGTTTATTCAGTCCCCTTACATTCCAAAATCCCCAACTACTCATCCTCCCCCCGAAGGGTGAGGAGGTATACCACTTGACCCAGCCCCTTCCGTGGGTGTATCCGAGAAATTAAAGCTGTTAAGAGCTTCAAGAAAAGACTGTTGCCCAAATTTGCTTCTACTAAAGCCCCCATCTGACACATCATGCCTGCTCATCCTCAGCAAAGGTCGAGCCGGAGTTTGCCCTGTAGTAAACTGTCGTTCCCGTTGCAATACCACTGGAGTGACAACAGGAGTGATTATTGGTCCCCCATTTCCTCCATTCTGCTGAGTTGGCACCACAGTCGGCTCTTCTACCTTGTCAGCAACTTTCGGCTGCCATACCCTGTTAACCTTCGAAGCCACCTCCCTATTTCTCCTACACTCAGCAGTAAGATGCCCAAATCCCTTACATTGCTGACAAAACACTGGTTTCCAGTCATAATCCACAGCAACTTCAACCAACTGACCACATTCATCCAAAAATTGCACCCTCTCAACCAAATTTTGTCCAAGAGGCACCTCCACCAACACCCTTGCATACCCGATTCGAGTTTTCTCCTCGGTGGCCCTGACACATTTGAGATACTCTCCAATTAAACCTGCAATCCTAGGTATACTCTTGCCCCAAAACTTTAGAGGTAATTTTATCAATTTCACCCAAACCGGGACCGATTGGACCTCATGTTTCACCATCTCACAATCAATTGACCAATCCTTCACAATTAATGGTTTGTTATCAAAAAGAAAGTGACCTTGTTGCAAAACCCTAACTTTCGCTTCCGCATTAGAAAAACGAACAAGAAAAACACCATTTGAAAAGAAAGACAATTTATCCACCTGATGTCGAGCCCAAATTCGTCTGATAAAGCCTTCCACAACCTCCCATGGAGGATTAGCACCCAAGATGAAGCAGTAAACAGAGTTTCGCCAGTAATCCACTTCGTCCTGAACATCCTCCTTCGACAACTGCAAAAGAGTCGGAGGTTCTTCCGGAATCGATTCCAAGCCAGAAGGCCGAGGCACAGATCCATTTTCACCCTCAAGCTCTCCTGCAACTAACTCGCCCAAATTTAAAGGAGCAATTCCGATAATTTCATTCACCCTCTTTTCCTTACCCTTGTCAAGACTTGAAGGCCCCTGAGGACGCAAAACCGGGAAGTCCCTATCTTCAGCTAGAACAGCAAAAGAATTTCCAGATTTTTTTGTATTTTTTTGATTTTTTTTTTAAATGATTTTGATGAAGAAGACGAAGGAGATGTAGCTGAGTTACTCTTAGAGATCGCCATTACCCTAACTCGACACTTTCTCTTTCTATCACTACATTCCCCAAAATTATTTTAAATATTAATTGCACAATTTTTTTTTTTAATAGTGTCAATTTTTTTTTAAAATTTTCAGTTCTCGTTTGATTATTTTATTACGTTTAAATGATCAATTATTATCGAATTATAATCTTTGGTTAGAGGTCAATAATTTTTCCTTTTGGAAAGGTAAATATATATTATAATGTTTTTATTTTGCACTTTAAGATTTGAACTGTAGCTAATGGTGTAAAAAATAAACTTCCAAAACATATTCACATTTACGCATTTGGATTCAATGATTAAGCACAAAGTTGGATCACATCTTAAAAATGGAGGGGCAAAATGTAATTTATTATGATAACATAAGTAAAGGAAATTAAATTGACGTTTTTCTTCAGCAAATTCAAAAAATTTAACAACCTTAACTTTAATTAAAAGAATAATAGTTAACAGGAATAATTTCAACTATCACTCGTTTTCCGAAAATAATTACGACTCAAAATAATCTCAACTATTGAAAAATCATTCCAATAATACATTCTGGCCAATTTTAACCGGCTTTGATTGATAAAAAAAGAAGTTGAAAATATTTTTAATTTTATTTAATTAATGAGCAGAGAAAAGTGAAAGTTGCTTTCAATTTCTTTCTTTTTTAGAACTCATTAAAATCACAAATTCTTGTTTGCAACCACTAAACCCGTTTTAAGCTTAAAACGGGTCGGGTCAACCCATTTTAATTTTTTTTTTTTTTTTTTTTAAATTTTTTTCAAGACCCAAAATTTATTTTTAAAAACTTTTGTCGGAAATCATGATTATAGGGTTATTGAAAATGGTAACAAAGTAATATAAAATGGTAACATATTATATTATATTTGTAACATATTATAAAACATAGAAAATAAAAAATTGTCATAACATTTGTTTATTATGTTACCATAATTGTATAATATGTTACCAAAATAGGTTCGTGTTTATAGGGTTATTGAAAATGGTAACAAAGTAATGTTAAATGGTAACATATTTATATTATATTTGTAACATATTACAAAACATAGAAAATAAAAAATTGTCATAACATTTGTTTAATATGTTACCATAATTGTATAATATGTTACCAAAATAGGTTAATTATGTTTTAATTTTTTGAGAATATGTCACCAATATAATATAGTATGTTACCATTTTTATCAATATTGTTACCATTTAAAATTTGTGTTTTATTCGTTATTTGAGTTAAGTTTTCTTTTTTTTTTTTTTAAAAAAAAAAAAAAAAAAAAAAGGTTTAAAAAAAATTTCGAAAAAAAAAAAAGGGCAAAATGGGTCATATTTGACCCGTTTCTAGCTTAAAACGGGTTGATCCGTTTTAAGAGAGACTTACACCATTAAAATTGGGAAAGGTATATTAGTGAAATGAATTTTCAATAGTTGAGAGTATTTTCGGATTATTTTAAGTTGTGATTGTTTTCGTAAGATGTATGTTAATAATAAGTATTATTCCTCTTAAAGTTTTCAAAAACAAATACCACTAAATAATAAATAAAACATCCAGAACAAATGTTAACCATTTTATGAATTAAAGAGAGTAATAATTTAATCCATCAATAGAAAACATAATACATGTTGCGGATATAATTAATTTTGTTTGGATCATAATATATTATGTTATCATTTATTAATGAATTGTTATCAGATTTTTGAGTATGAAATGCAAAATAATACAAATATGTTACATTAAACTGTCATATTTTTCATTTAATATTAAATTATTTGATAAATATATGTACAATAACCAAAATATATTATTCAATTATGATAACATAATACATAAATGTTATGACAATTTTTTGTGATAATATGTTACAAATATATTTTAAACAATTTTGGTAATCTATTGCAAAAATATTGGGATTAATTTTTGTTTTCTATATGTGACAATATGTCACTAATTTAATAAATATGTTAACCATTTTTGTTCACTTTGTTACCATTTTTAAGTATCCGTTTTTTCTTGTGTTTTCCCGCTTTTTGACAAAAGTTTTCGAAAAAAAATAAAATTGTCTTGAAAAAAAAAATTCAAATAAAAAAACTTAAATAAATAAAAATGGGCTAGACCCGACTTGTCTTAAGCTTAAAATGGATCTTATGGTCTCAAATGAGAATTTGCCATTAGGGGGTTCACTAATTCTTGTGTAAGTCAGGACTTACAATAAATTATTGTAAGTCCGGCTCATTTGTACCCGATTATATAGCTTTTGTACTATTTAAGTGATAATTATGATTAATTGTTACTAAATCTTTTTAGTACCTCTATTAGTGACTTTAGTAGATTTGTTTCATGTTTTTGTACTCCTTTAACTGCAATTTGTACCTTCGTCTCACATTAACTTAGTGTGAGTTCAGCCTTACAGGAGAATTACTGCTTATATAATAAGGTGTGTATTATGTAATTTAATTTGGTGAAAAGTAATATCTAAAAATATATAGACAAAATTAATTCTCGTAATTTATTTAATTCATTTTAACATATTTTGATTAGGGATGACTAATCTAATCCATTAACATTTTTATTTTAGGTAGACTTAAGAAATGTAAATGAGTTCTGTTATATTTTGATTTTTTTATATTAAAATAAGAGTTTTTTGTCAGATAGTACCTTATATTTAGGGTCATTTGTGAGCTAATACTTTTAATTTTTTTTTGGTTATCTAGTACTCCCTCCATTCAACTCCATCTTGTGCATGATGTCAATGCACAAGATTTTAGGAGGAGATGAGGTCATGCAAATTAGTGGGTCAAGTGGGTATTTTAATCAATTAAAAACTTTAATTAGTGAGACAAGTGGGTTGTTTTTTTTTGAGGGAATGATTAAAGTAATTAATTACAATTAACAAATTAATAAAGTTGCAAGTGGATGGTTGAGTTAGTTTTGTAGTGTTAATTTATGACCCAAAATAGTAATGCACAAAATGGAATTGAATTGCCAAAAAAGGAATGTGCACAGAATGGAGTTGAATGGAGGGAGTACCTTTTATTTCCAAAATTTGTTAAAACGTACCAAATTAAGGAATCCGGTGGGAAAAGTCAAGATTCCGGCGAGTTGACGTAGTTAGCATGTGTGATGTAAATATGTCTATGATTATTTGTTAAAAGGTACCTTATTTTACTTTCTCACCTTAATTAAACATAACCAAGTGGTGGTTGTCCAGGTGAAATTTGGGTTAACCTGGGAGGTGCAACAAATTGTGTGAGGTCCCAGACTCAAATCCCACCTGGAACCATTTTCCCCACTTGGCCACCGCAGACCTGTTGGGGGTGGCTTACATGGTACATGTGGTGGTGCGGGAATGCGTGTGCCCGCGGGGACTCAACCCCCTCGTCATCAAAAAAAAAAAAAAAATTAATTAAACATACCTCATATTTCCCTCTAATTTTTCCTCCCAATTTTTCCAATTATTCTATTAAAGCTAAAATTGATTTCTTTAAAATTTTCAGAACACTTATAATTGTTTCCTCTTTCTTAAATTTCATCCTCACGTATTCCCAAAAAAATGTCGTCATCGTCAAGCACGCTTTTCACAGAAATAAAATGCAAATGTAGTTTACCTTGTGCACAACGAACTTCTTGGACTTCGCATAATCCAGAGAGAAAGTTTGTAACTTGTAAATTCTACAACTCCGATTTGAATAGGCGTGGTTGTGGGTTTTTCAGATGGGTTGATGAAGATAATACAATTTGGCAAAGGGATGTAATCAACAATTCGTTGAGCGAAATTAGAAGCCTCAAACGTGAAGTTTATCAAGCTAGCGAAGACCATGGGAAGACTCCAAAAACAGATGACAATTCGTTGAGCGAAATTAGAAGCCTCAAACGTGAAGTTTATCAAGCTAGCGAAGACCATGGGAAGACTCCAAAAACAGATGATTGCGAAACAATTAAGAAAGTTTTAGAAGTGATTAAATTAAAGAAGGTGAATAAGAAGAATCAAATAGTTGCTCTCTTTGTTTTGATTTGTATTGTCTATAGCAATTTAGGTTAGTTAATTGTATTGGCCATGACAGGTATATGTATGTACTGGTAAAGTTATCAGTGGAATAAAGTACGTTTGTGTTTGTTAAGTGTTTTTGTTTATTTGTCAAGTACTACCTTTAATTTATGATACTTTGTAAGTACTACCTTCTCTTTGTAATAATTTGTTTAGTACTACCTTATGCATGTTCTTATTTTTTAATTACTACCTTTTGTTAGTAATATTTAGTTTATTACTACCTTATGTTTGTTCTTATTTGTTTAGTACGTACTACCTTTGGTTTCCATCAACAACGCAACATCTTTATCGCTTTCGATTTTCTTTCTTCTGGTAAAATAGCTCAACCCTATCCTTCTAAGCCACAACTCTCCTTCTTCTTTATACCCAGGGACGGAGCTCGGTTATGGCCCACAAGGGCCTCGGCCCGGGTAGAAAAATAAACTATATGTTAAATGAAAGCAGTTATGCAACAGGAAATTTAAAGCGGAGGAGTGGTTGATTAGTTCTTATCCAACATATTGGTTGTAGGTTCAAAACCTTGACCAAACAATTTTTTATTTTTTTCAAAATTATTGCCATGTTAACAATTATTCTTCATATCTTTAGCCCAAAATTTCGTTATTTTTAAAAATTATTGTCCGTTTTACAATATTTTGGTCACACATATATACGGAGTAACAGCTATGGAGTATCTTTTTCTTTTTTTAACCATTTTTCACCACATGTACTCCAAATAACACAAATGTTAATAAAACACAATTTTGAAATAAAAAACTACTATAATATTATATATGTGATCCGTATGACGCTTATAATATCAATATTATTGTTACATTAAAACAAACCAATTCATTAAACGTCGGTCTCGAATTTACAAATTTCCTAAAAATCGGCCCTGGTTACCATTGTCTTCTAGCTACGTCCTTGTTTATACCCCAAATCATTTTTTTACAGACAATATCCACCAAATTGAAGTAGCATACTTCATCTACCATATCAACCTTCATCAGCATGCCCCAGTCCCTAGGTTAACATATTCAGTCTTACGATTCGGTGTTTTGAAATAACCACCATGGAAAACCCTTAACTTTACATGAAAATCAATTTGTTCATTCACCTTACTTCTCATCCTACATACAATCAAAATACCAATCATTACTCAATTACCATAATAAAGGGAAAAAACAAAAAACAAAAAACGCACTGATTTCACTAATTAAATGAAGATTTTTTTTTTTTTTTTTTTTTTTTTTTTTTTTTTGTTTTTATTTTTAATTAGGGCACCCCATTTTTAGAAAGGTGCAACCTTTAACAGAAGAGAGACAAAAATAAACAAAACAAAATTGAAAATCAGACCTGTGTCTGAATTATGGAGCAAATGTGGAGGAGTAATGGAGTAACTCAGTGGATGAGAAAAGATGAAAAAAATGAGGAAGAAGAGAAATAAATTTGGGGGAAATGAAGGTAGGATTAAACAAAGGGAAATAACGTTATTAAATAAGCCCGTATTAAATAACCGTAGTGGATCACATAATAGTTGGGCTTAACTCAGTGATAGCCGATAAATACATAAGACCAAATAAAATGTCCACATAAATTGTATAAGACCCATAATTCTTACATTAGGAAAATTAAGCATTTAATTTTATGATTATTAGTGTTATTCAAGACAATTAATTCTCTATATCATTTAAATAAAAATTTACCTAAAAAATATTATGACTCACATTAGAAAAACTTAATATTTAATATTATTTTTTTTTTATAAAACACCACTTACATCTTCATATAAATTGGAGAGCTCTTGAAAAAAAAAATCATATAGTGAAGTCGTGCTAATAAAATTAGAAAATTCATATTGCATATCATCAAGCTCAAGGTGAAATTTCCAACAATTATTGTTTTTATTTTTTATTCATAAGTTAAATTTTAACTGTTCAACTGTATTTTACTCATTGTTTGTATTTCGTACATAATACATATATTATTCTTTTACCCATGACCTCAATTCTACTAAAAGTAATTTGTAAATCACAACACATATCTATGGGATGTATTAATCACCAAAAAATATGGGTCGATACTTATGATTTTGATTGATAAAGAGGTATTTAGTATTTATTAAAAACTCACACACATATATTTATTTGTATCGTCACCTTATATATGTTTGCTTTCAATGTATATTTAAAAACATATAAGAAGGTTATTTTAAAAAAAAAGTGTTATAAAAGGGGTTATATTTAATTTACCATAATATATTATTTATATATATATGAATATATCCATAAGTACGGGTTAATCATTTTATTTCATCTTGGTCATTTGATGTATTTCATTTCATATTTGGTACTCCGTATTAGATATTTTGATGTTATAATTATCATAAAAATCATACATTATTATATTATAGAACTTTGTGTTTTTTTTTTATTAAATGATATAGTATTTATCAGTTTATATTTGAAATAAAACACCAAGAAGAAATCATAGACTTAATTGATAATAATTTTTCATGACCGTATACATTGATAATAATTTTATATTAATTGACTTATGGTGAATAATTATACTTAATTATGATTTCAAGAATTTTCATACAAATTAAATATGTTATAAATAGTAAATGTATAAACTGGACAAATACTTAATATAATGCAAATTTAATTTTCGAATCTATAACGTAAATATAGTTAGCCCGGGCGGGACCGGGCACCAAAACTAGTGGTTTTAAAATCATAACAAAATCTGATACGGTTTGCACGATTTTTACCTTATAATGATGAACGGTCGAAATGCTCACTGCTCACATAGCAAAGGCGGATCCAAGGGGGCTCGTGGAGTTCAAGTGCACCCCTAAAGTCCAGAAATAAATTCCAAAAGAAAGTTTTGAAGGGTTTTGACGATATAAATCAGTTTTATACACATCCAATTAGCCAAGATCAAATCGCAAGTATTGAACGAATTAACAAAAACATGTGAAATGAATCACATACTTTCTCGCAGCGGAATAATAATAATATAAAAAGTATGTAGAAAATAAGAAATTTTTTAAGAACCCAGCGGATTTATTATTCTTCTTCTTCTTCTTCTTCTTCTTCTTCTTCTTCTTATTATTATTATTATTATTATTATTATTATTATTATTATTATTATTATTATTATTATTATTATTATTATTATTTCAGAAAAAAATTCAGATTATTTTAGAAAATTTCAGATAACTTCAGATGGGTTAAAAAAACTTTAGACGAAGAGAATATGCCCTAAGTTATATTAAAAAAATATTTTAAATTAGCAAAATTTAAAATTCTATTCTACATAAAAATAACCATAAACAAAATTTTAAAAAAAAAAAAAAAAAAAAAAACATATTAAATGATGATGGGTTCATCGATGAAGTTAATGAAAAGTTCATTTGTTGTGGACAAAATTCTTATTTTTTGAATTTGTTGCACAATAATGTGTCATAGTAAAAACTTTATATAAAGTTCATCTGCTGCAGATGCTCTTAAAGAAGAAAATGTGATGTGGAAAACTTTAAACTTTATATAAACTTTAAATTATTTTATTTGAAATTTTTTTTTTCTAATATTTTTTTTTTTTTTTCGAAAACTTTTATCAAAAAGTGGAAAAACACAAGAAAAAATAGGTACTTGATAATAACAAAGTGAATAAAAATGGTAACATATTATATTATATTTGTGACATATTGTCACATATAGAAAACAAAAACTAATCTCAACATTTTTGCAAAATGTTACCATAAATGTTAAATATATTTGTAACATATTATCACAAAAAATATGTTTAAAAATATGTCACAATATAATATAATTTGTTACCTTTTTTTATCAATATCGTTACCATTTAAAGTTTTCATTTTACCTGTATTTTTCTGCTTTTAAAGTTAAGTTTAAAAAAAAAAATTGGGTTTTGAAAAAAAACTTTTTAAAAAAAAATTTAAAAAATCTAAAAAAATATAAACTAAATAAAAATAAATTAATGGGCCTAAAAGGGTTATATTATAAACCGTCTGTACTAAGACGGATAGATCCATTTTAATGGAGACTAGCTGCTCGCTAATAGCTTTCCCAATTTTCAAACATTACTCCAAAACAGTAATCCTCTTTTATCTATTGACGGTTAAATTATTACTTTCTCTTATTCATAAAATGGTTAACATTTGTTTGGGAAGTTTTATCTATTATTTAGTATTTTTATTTGAAAATTTTAACAGGAATAATTCTTATTAACATACATCTTACAAAAAAAATCACAACTCAAAATAATCAGAAAATACTCTCAAGTATTAAAAGTTCATTTCACTAATATATTTTAGTCAATTTTAATTGGCTCTAAAAAAAAAAGAAATTGAAAACACTTTTCACTTTTCTTCGCTCATTATTTAAATAAAATTAAAAATGGTTTCAACTTTTTTTTATCAATCAAAGTCAGTTAAAATTGGTCAGAATGTATTATTGGAATAATTTTTCAATAGTTGAGATTATTTTGAGTCGTAACTATTTTCAGAAAACGAGTGATAATTGAAATTATTCCTGTTAATTAAAGTTAACGTTGTTAAAATTTTTGAATTTGCTGAAGAAAAACATTAATTTAGTTTCCTTTACTTATGCTAATTACTCTATTCTTTTATTGATAATTGTTTGGGCCAAAAATGGCCAGACAAAGACTTGGGCCGAAACCCAACAATGGGCTGAAAAATCAATAACAAGCCCAGCAAACTAGGGCACTTCACTCAGCAAAGAGGAGCAACAAGTATGGGAAGAATGGGTCAGCAACTACTCCCCCAAAAAGTGGGCAGCAGTTCCTAAGTTCAAGCCATGAAATCTTCAGCAAGTAAACCTCCTCAACGTCCAGAATACAGGCCTATATAAGCACAAGGGCAACACTACAGCAAAGGTTACAACACTTCACATATCTCCAGCAATTATACCAGCCAAAATCACTGAGCGGTCTGCAAACGCCGTAATACTCCCGAAACTTCACCGAATACTCTATTTACGTTCTTGAATCGATTGTAAACTGTATAACCTCGCTTATCATCTAGTGGAGCAAATTAGGCGGGACACAGATCCCCCCGCGGTCGTTTCCCACATTGGGTTTTCCGCGTCACCAAAATCTCTCGTGTCATTTACCTTATTGCGCTTTATTTCTCGCACACTTTTTACCTTTTTTGCATCATATTCAACATAAATCCAAGTGTTAAACCGAGAAGATCACTATACCCCACTTTACGAGTCAAATAGTCAACGCGACAAAATTTGGCAGAAACAATTGGCGCCCACCGTGGGGCTGGTGATCTAACTTTGCACGTCAACTTGGAACGTACGTCTCTTTTTCCAACAAATCAACAAGTCAGCATGTCAGGATTCATCAACGAAGCAGATCCGTCCCAGCTTGTCAGCACCCCCCAGGATGCCGGCCTTGGCTACCAGGAGGGCCCTGCTCAGAACCCCGTCCTCCACCAGCATGTTGAGGACCTTCAGCACGACGAGGTTCCCCAACAACCACGACAGGAGTACGTGACTGTGGAAGACGAGTCCCAGTCAACCTACAGGAGCACCCCCAGGCATGCAGGGCCGCCTAATGATGACTTCAGCATCTCGCTACTGGACGGTCTTGCCGCCCTTCAGCAGGAAATGAAAGCTTTGCGGGAGCAGTCCAGCAGCGTGCAGGAACTCCTGACTAAGGAGACAGCCAACCTGAGGAGGGAGATGACCGCCCAGATACAGTCTGTCGCCTCCGTCGCACTGAGGCGCCAGAGCAGAGGAGCAGTGCAGGGGACCGCGATCCGCCTGGACATGGACGGAGTCATGCACAACACGCCCGAGACGCCGAGGACTCCCCGAATTCCGGTCAACTTTGCTGTGGAGGATCCCAACACGCAGCATGTTCCCGAGATGCCCCTGATCCATCCGGACCTGCACAGGACCCAAAGTGATTCACCTGCTCGCAGAGAAAGGCCACCCACACCTCTGTTGAACGTGCAGCGCACAGGTAACACCCTACCCCCGCACATCCCTATCCGTACTGATAACTCTCTCTTGCAGGAAGGCACCCTGGAACGGAAGTTGAGGGAGCTGCAGGAGCGGATTGACAAGATCCCCGGCGTCCCGCGTCCGCTAGAGAAGGCTTCCGCCACCATCCACGCGGAGTCTCCTTTCGTTGACGCCATCGCCATGGTGGACATCCCCAAGAGGTTCAGCGTGCCAGCAATGAGGTTGTACGAGGGGAACACTGATCCTTACGATCACGTGGCCCAATACAAGCAGAAGATGATGACCGTGGCAATTACAAGGGAGTACAGGGAATCGTGCATGTGCAAAGGGTTCGGGTCCACGCTGAGCGGTCCAGCCCTCCAGTGGTTCGTGAATCTCCCCAATGGGTCCATCTCTTCTTTTGCAGGTCTGGTAGATGCTTTCAACTCCCAGTTCGCCAGCAGCCGCAAGCCAGAGAAGCAGACAAGCGACCTCCACAGGATCATCCAGAGACACGACGAGTCAACCAGAGACTACCTGAACAGGTTCAACAAGGAGAAAGTGTCGATACACAGATGCGACATACCGACAGCTATCGAGGCTTTCAGGCGTGGGCTCCTGGAGGATTCGGACCTGTACAACGAACTCACCAAGTATCCGTGCACCACCTTCGAGGATGTACAAGCCAAAGCTTTGGCGGCAGCAAGGCTGGAGGAGGACAGAGAGTCCAGGCGAGCAACTACTTCAAGTGACCGAGTTACAAGGAGACCGCCAGCAGAACGCAGGAGAGAAGAGAGGCCAAAGCCTTACCCCAGCCAACCAGAACGTGGTGTACACGCTGTGGCAGACTGGCGCGATGACCCAGCTCTGCCACCCAGAGTAAGTGAGTACGGCTTTAAAACTAATGTATCCGGACTAATGGATGCTTTGAAAATGCTAGGTGGCAAGGTGAGGTGGCCCAAGCCGTCAGACAGACCAGCCACCAGGAAGGACACCAAACAATGGTGCGAATTTCACAACGACTCAGGGCACCTCACGGCGGACTGCGTGGCGCTCAGAAAGGAAGTAAAGATCCTGTACGACAGGGGGAACTTGGATCACCTGTTATCCTCCAGAGGGCGAAAGGTGAACGTCAACGAGCAGCGCACACCGCCTCCTCCACCTCCACACGAACGGGTAATTTCTTTCATTTCTGGTGGTTCTAGTGTTTGCGGACTAACGTATTCAGCCGCCAAGAGGCGAGCAAAAGAAAGCACTACAGATACCCCCAGACAAGGAGCCGGAGTTCACTAGGACCCAGAGCCAGCAATCACGTTCGATGACTCCGACGCCGAGGACAACTACGGTCAGCATGAAGACGCTTTGGTGATATCTTTACCAATCGGAAATTGTTTGGTGAAGAGAGTACTGGTCGACAATGGCAGCTCGGTCAACCTTCTTTCTCGCCGGACTCTAGAAGGCATGGGGCTGAAAGAGCA
Organism: Dianthus caryophyllus; assembly: GCA_023091065.1. Classification (NCBI taxonomy): domain Eukaryota; kingdom Viridiplantae; phylum Streptophyta; class Magnoliopsida; order Caryophyllales; family Caryophyllaceae; genus Dianthus; species Dianthus caryophyllus. Next base: position 3,418,704 of record JALGRB010000019.1, on the reverse strand, counting down.
GGACCTGCAGAAGAAGTCTGTACCGCTAGTCGGATTCAGCGGCGAAACAACGCATTCCCTTGGCGAGATCTCCATTCCAACGTACGCGCAGGGAGTCAATCAGCAGGTGACATACCTGGTGGTGGACAACCTATCCTCTTACAACGTGATCCTGGGACGACCGTGGCTGCACGCTATGAAGGCAATACCATCCACATACCACCAGTGCGTGAAGTTCCCTACCCCCTGGGGAGTTCAGGTAATCAAGGGCGACCAGAAAGCAGCAAAAGATTGTTACTCCTTGGCTTTGAAGCCAACCACAGCTCCTCCCTCAGCATAGCAATTACAGAGCAGACGAGTTCAGGGGGTCTACGAGGAACCCAGTGCGCCACAGCTAGATCAGATTCAGATAGACCCAGAGCATCCAGACAGAGTGGTACTCGTAGGAGAGGACTGCCAAGGTAATACCAGAACTGAACTTGTCAATTTACTAAAAGCTAACCTCGATTGTTTTGCTTGGTCCCATGAGGACATGGAGGGCATAGACCCTACCGTTATCACACACAGGTTAAGCGTAGACCCACAGCATCCACCAGTCAAGCAGAAACGACGCAAATTTGCGCCTGAACGAAACAAAATAATAAACGAGGAAGTGGAAAACCTGCTGAAAGCTGGAAAAATCAGGGAAGTCAAGTACGGCGTGGGCGTCCCAGCGTGGTGGTTGTCAGCAAGAAAAACGGCAAATGGCGCGTATGCATAGACTTCACGGATTTAAACAAGGCGTGCCCGAAGGATCCATTTCCACTACCACATATCGATGCTATGGTGGACGCGACAGCAGGGCATGAGATGCTCACCTTTCTGGACGCCTGGAGCGGATACAACAGATCAAAATGCACCCAGACGACCAGGAGAAAACAGCTTTTCAGTCCGAAAGAGGAATTTATTGTTACAACGTCATGCCATTCGGCCTGAAAAACGCTGGGGCTACGTACCAACGCCTCGTGAATCTGATGTTCAAAGACCAGTTGGGGAAGAGCATGGAAGCGTACATAGACGACATGGTCGTAAAATCCAAACAGGAGGAGCAGCACGTACAGCACCTCCAGGAAACGTTCAACATACTACGCTCTTACAAAATGAAGCTCAACCCCACGAAATGTTCCTTCGGTGTAACAGCCGGGGAGTTTCTGGGTCACATCGTCACGAAGAGGGGGATTGAGGCCAGCCCAAAGCAAATAAGGGCTATCCTTGACCTCCACCAACGGCCGGCCAAGGGCGTCTGAGAAACTCAGCGCGTTCTTGCGGCCGAGCAGGTTTATCTCCAAATCTTCAGATAAGGGCAGGCCGTTCTACGACACCCTGGGGAAGATCAAAGAATTCAGCTGGACAGAAAGCCACAATAGAGCGATTGAAGAGCTCAAAATCTACCTTCTTTGAACCTCCATCTTTATCAAAACCAACACAAGGCGAAAATCTCTGTTGTACTGTCGGTGTCCGAAATCTGTCGGTATTTGTCTTTAGTAAGGAAGAAGTGGGAAGTCATTGCCGATATACTATGTAAGTAAAAGCCTACTAGATGCAGAAACACGGTACACTCCTCTTGAAAAACTCGTTTATTCGCTTGTAATCGCATCGCAAAAGTTACGCCCTTACTTTGAAAGTCATACTATTATTGTGCGGACTAACTATCCTGTGAAGGCAGTCATGCGTAAGCCAGAATTGTCAGGGCGAATGGCGAAGTGGTCGGTCCACCTCAGTGGGTATGACATACAGTACGAGCCCAGGACAGCCATCAAGTCACAAGCACTTGCAGATTTTGTGGCAGACTTCAGTCCAAGCCTGCAAGGAGGTGCAGACAGCGAAGTCTTGCTGCTCCAGCAGGACACACAGCCTGGACAGTGGACTCTATACACAGATGGCGCAGCAAATCAACGAGGCGTAGGAGTGGGGCTTGTCCTAAAGTCGCCACAAGGGGAGTACATAGTCCAGGCAGTGCGATGCGAATTCAAAGCGTCTAACAATGAAGCCGAATACGAGGCCCTTATCATGGGACTCAGCATGGCCATCGAGTTGAAGGTGAAATCTGTTAAAATATTTTGTGATTCTTTGCTTATCGTTAACCATGTAAACAAGTCATATGCAGCTCGAGATTCAAAAATGGTGGCGTACCTTGATCTTGTTAACACAATCATAGAGAAATTCGACAAAGTTGAGATCGAACAGATTCCGAGGGATCAAAACGCACACGCCGATGCTCTAGCCAACCTTGGAGCAACATTCCGTTCCACCGCTATCTCAACAATTCCAATTTTGCACGCTCTACACTCGGCGATTACGAAACCAGATCCAGTTTGCACAACCGACAGCGATCAGGATTCCTCTTCAGCACAACGAGGGGATCCAGCAACTCCACAGCCCTCCACAACAGGACAACAGGAACAGCAGGAACAACAGGAACAGCAAGCACCTGGGTGGACAAACCCTTACATCGAATGGTTACGAGACGGAAAGTTACCACAGGACAAACTCCAGGCCAGAAGGTTCAGGATGAAAGCTTCGAAATTCCTCCTCATTGATGGAGTATTGTTCAGGAGGTCTGCAGCGGGACCGTACCTAAGATGTCTGGAGCCTGGTCACGCTCAGGCCGTTCTGGAAGAACTACATAGTGGAGACTGTGGCAACCACTCTGGGGGTCGCAGCCTGTCCAACAAAGCACTCAGGATGGGATACTACTGGCCTACAATGAGAAAAGACGCTGTTGAATACGCCAGGAAATGCGACGCCTGTCAGAGACATGCACCAGTACAGCACGCACCTGCTGAACTCTTTCATCCCATAATGTCGCCTTGGCCATTCATGGTCTGGGGGATGGACATCGTCGGCAAACTACCTTGCGCACCCGGTCAGCGCGTGTACATGCTCGCTATGACGGATTACTTTTCAAAATGGATCGAGGCAGAAGCATTCAGTCAAGTGACGGACACACAGGTTATCTCGTTCATAAAGAGAAACATACTCACTAGGTTTGGAATCCCTGCGCGAATCATCTGTGACAATGGGTCGCAGTTCATATCCCACAAAACGGAAGCTTTTTGTGCAAGGTGGAACATAGATTTTCTGCAGTCCACCCCACACAACCCGCAATCTAACGGACAGGCAGAGTCTACCAACAAAACCACCATGGATAACCTGAAGAAGAAACTGGAGGAAAAAGGGGGTAAGTGGGCAGACGAGCTGCCAATGGTGCTATGGGCGAACAGGACCACTCCAAAGGAAGCTACGGGGCATTCCCCATTCTCCCTGGTATATGGCACAGAAGCGGTCATTCCTGCAGAAGTGAGAATACCTACACACCGATATGGATGCGCTACAGCGGAGTCAAATCAGGCAGAGATGTTTAGCAGCTTGGATACAATTGACGAGCTCAGAGATATGGCTACCATCAGGTTGGCCGCACAGAAACAGGCAGTTGCCAGGAGTTACAACAAGAACGTCCGAATAAAGGCTTTCCAAATAGGCGACTTGGTACTCAGAAAGGTGTTCCAGAACACCCAAAACACCAGAGCAGGGAAATTCGCGTACAGTTGGGAAGGACCTTACCAGATCGAAAGCATAGCAGGGAACGGGGCTTACCGCTTAATGACTCTAGAAGGCCAGATGGTCCCACGACCTTGGAACGCTGTACATCTCAGGAAGTATCATATTTAATTTCGTACTTAACTCTCTTGCTTTTGTAATTGCTAGTCCTAATAAATACGATTTCCTCCACTAAGTTTACTGACTTAGGCATCGGAGGGCCGTTGGCAAAAACGCCAACGGTCAGTCCATAGCAAACCAATTTCGTTCAGGGTCGCGGCATGGAACGGTGGCTCGCAGCCACACCCAGCTGGACTGATCACCCAACTGGTTTACAATACACAAATGGGCCCATACGTACATACGCTGGGAGTGCGGCGGTGGCGCCTGCGTGCGGAGATCCCACCGCTCGCCCCGGCTACAACACGGCGCCTACATACGTAAGTTTTAAGATGGTTCGGCATTTTAACTTACTACATGTGCATGCACGACATACATACGTACACACATACATATACATACATATACATCCACATACATACATACACGCACGCATACATACGCGCACACACACACACGCTTACTACGATAAAACGTCGCCAAACAGCAGAACAAGGGGGCTAGACATGCTGAGCATTCCCAGCACGACAAAGTTCAAGCACAAAGTCCAGGCAACAAAACATTGTCAGGTCACCAGAGTCAAAGTACGGTAAATACAACTTGCCACACCACCCATCTGGTGGGCTACCAAAATGAGAGGGTATCGTTCACAAAAGTCCAGACGACAGAGCAACTAACCTACTACGCAAAGGTCTCAAGAAAACGCGGTCACGCCATCTTACCTTCGAGAATGCTACCACCGGAAGTAGCTACTTCCTCCGCAGCAGGGGTCACATGGCTGTCCGCCACGTTTTCGTCAGGGGCTACAGAAGCGCCTTCGGCTTCCATGTTTGCAAGCTCTTCCTCAATGCCCGAGTCCAGGGGCTCGGGTTTCCCTTCGAAGAAATTCTCGAAAGCAGCCCTTTCCTGCGCAGCGTCCCAGGTAACAGACTTTCCTTGAGCGTGATCTTCCATACACTCAACCCTGGACAACCAGGAATAGTACGCGCCCGAGTCGCGGAGCTGCTCTTTCTTCTTCCTCAGTTTCCCCGTTACGTCTTCTAGCTTCTCCGTAACGTCTCTCAGCTTCACCTCGGCTAACGCTTTGGCAGAAAGGCAGGCCGCCAACTCGGTCTCAGTCGCAGCTACAGTCTGGCTCAGTTCACCCAACTTCGCCTCGGAAGCCTCGCATTTCATCACAACCCCGGTCAATTGGTCAGCCACTTTCTTGTTCTCAGCAAGCAGCTCTTCGCGTTCCTTCCTCGCCTCACCCCACAACCGCCTGAAAAACAAGCCACTCTGCAATCCCTACAAAGAACCAGAAACGTTCAGAACAGGACGTCAACAGAGAATACCACTACAGAAACAATACCCAAAGAAGATACTCAAACAGTAAGCAACCATGTCCTCCACATTTTCATCTGCACTCCTAGAGCCAAAAAGAGTATTGAACCCAGGGAGCAACAACTGCTCCACGAGCTGAGGAGGAAGGGGACCACGCCCATCATAGTTAGCGGGCAGATCCACAGCGACACACCCGCCGCGAGGGGCACCCTGGCCTGGCGAAGATGCCCACGAAACAAGACGTTAGAACGAGTGTGGCGCGGAGGCGACATAGGAGTAGGCACCTGGGATTCAGGCACAGCAGGAATGGCAGTCCCCCCTTCAGCGGGGGCTGAGCTCGTGGCAGCATCTTTCTTTTTCTTCTTCGCCAACTTGATCAGGTCAGTGCTAGCCAGCCTCTTGGATCCTGCTCAGCAAGGTTGAGCATCAATTCTGCGCTCTCAGCCCACAGCTCCACCAGATGAACAAGCGGCACAAACGACATACCTGAAACAGCCTCCGACGACATCTCCTCCTCCTCCTCCCAATACAAGTCCAAATCTCGCACCCTGTCCTTCAGCGCCTCAGGAAAGGACCTTTCTTCGTCAGGCAAGGCAAGTATCTTTCCAACCACCTTCTCTCCGACCTTCGATTGAGTCAACCTCACCGATCCTGTTGCAAGAGGCAAATAAGACAAGCTCAGCACAACGAAAGCACAAAACAAAACGAATATTACGCCCCTACCTTTTGGGACAAGCCAAGTATCACGCAAGTAGCCACAAAGATGGTTCAAGCTGCTGATTTTGACGAAGATAAAATGTTTAGCCCAGCCAGCATCCTTCGGCCTATTTGGAAGCTTGATGAGCCCCTTGACGCCCTCCAGGGTCCTCAGGGTGTATCGCCTGCACTTCTCTGGCCTGACCCAGTAATGGCTACCAATGTCACCAGCAGGCATTGACCAACCTCGGTCCTCCAGAAGAGCGGAGATGCTCAACAAGATCCTTCACGCATGGGGAAGGAGCTGAGCAGGAGCCACCTTGAAAGTTCGAAAGAAATCTTGAATGAACGGGGGAAAAGGAAAACTCAGACCCAGGGAAAAAGGGTAAGCATACACGCAGACCCAGCCCTTACGATGGTAATCGGCGCGCTCCTCACCACGAGGAACGTAAAATTCCACCCCCTCGTCCAGGTTGAAGATTTTTGCAATGTCATCATCAGGTTTTGAAGAGAGAGAGCAAGGCACAGATTCTTTCCCCTTCAAAATATTGGTGGGGATGAAAGCCTCAATCTCCAGGTTCGACGCACTAGCAGAGGGCCTATCGGAGGGGGATGGCGGCATGGAACCACCCGACATCGAAAGAAATAAGTACTCAAGAACGGGAATTACCTGTGGAAGACAGCAACGACGGACGGACCACAAACACCGGGAAAAGAAGAGATGAGAAGTGGGGTGTGTTTTTTGAAGGAAGAAAGGGGTTTGAATGAGTAGGAGAGATCCTAATTTATAGAGGGGGAGAAGGGAGTAGTGGAAGGCAGGGGAAATGAGGAGTCCAAATAAATGAGGAGTCCAAATAAATGAGGAGTGTGAAAAAAAAAAAAAAAAAACAATTGACAAGACAAGATGGAAAAGGGGAGGTCAAATCAGTCATAAATATTTTTTGCCTTCTCAAGGAAGCCCCAGGTCGCGACACGTGGCATGCAAAGAACTAATCACAAAGCAATGCCAGGATGCCTTCAGCAGGAAGGAACGAACACCCTTAGCAGGAAAACAGCGTCCTCAGCACGAAAACGTCACCCTCAGCAGGAAAACATCATCCACAGCAGGACAGCGCAGCGGAGTGGGATTTCTTGCCACCCTTGCTTAAGGGGACAAGGAAATCCGGGGCTATTGTTTGGGCCAAAAATGGCCAGACAAAGACTTGGGCCGAAACCCAACAATGGGCTGAAAAATCAATAACAAGCCCAGCAAACTAGGGCACTTCACTCAGCAAAGAGGAGCAACAAGTATGGGAAGAATGGGTCAGCAACTACTCCCCCAAAAAGTGGGCAGCAGTTCCTAAGTTCAAGCCATGAAATCTTCAGCAAGTAAACCTCCTCAACGTCCAGAATACAGGCCTATATAAGCACAAGGGCAACACTACATCAAAGGTTACAACACTTCACATATCTCCAGCAATTATACCAGCCAAAATCACTCGAGCAGCCGTGCAAACGCCCAGAATACTCCCAGAAACTTCCTGAATACTCTATTTACGTTCTTGAATCGATTGTAAACTGTATAACCTCGCTTATCATCTAGTGGAGCAAATTAGGCGGGACACAGATCCCCCCGCGGTCGTTTCCCACATTGGGTTTTCCGCGTCACCAAAATCTCTCGTGTCATTTACCTTATTGCGCTTTATTTCTCGCACACTTTTTACCTTTTTTGCATCATATTCAACATAAATCCAAGTGTTAAACCGAGAAGATCACTATACCCCACTTTACGAGTCAAATAGTCAACGCGACAAAATTTGGCAGAAACAATAATTACATTTCGCCCCTCCATTTTTAAGATGTGATCCTACTTTGTGCTTAATCATGGAATCCAAATGCAAAAATGTGAATATGTTTTGGAAGTTTTTTTTACACCGCCATTAGCGTCAATTCAAATCTTAAAGGGCAAATAAAAACATTATAATATTTATTTAGCTTTCCAAAAACAAAAAGTTATTTACCTCTAAGTAGAGGTTATTGTTCGGGGTGATTTTCTCACACGGTTCGATTAAGGTTCACGTGGATCTACTAGTACTATCCTTTTATTATGGTTTAGATTATTGAGTTTGAAATGTAAAGAAAAGCAATGAAAGTACACAAAATACACGATATGTTTACGTGGGAAAAACCCTTAAATGTTAAGGGAAAAACCACGGGCGCCAAGCCAGGAGAGGATCTTCACTAGTTCTGAAATATAGCAGTGCAGTGCGGACCGGTGAGTACAGGATATAATAATGGAGTAAAATAACGATTAAGTGTCTAAATGCTTGAGAAGTGTGATGAGTGTTGTGTGTTTGCGTTATGTGATCATGAATGACTTTCTCTTCTGAATTCTACTCCTTATATAGTGTCTTTTGCTCCAACGTTCGACTCCATGCTTGTAGGTAACCTCTTCCTCTTTCTTCTCCAGCAGCTCCTATTTCTTAGGCTTCAGTTCAGCTTCTTGACCAAGTCTTCCAACGATTCTTTTAGGGTTGTTGCTGCGGTCTTGGGCTTTCCTCTTTGACGTTTGACTCTTTTGTTGGGCTTGGCCCATCTTGGCTTTTCCTCTCCTGACCTGCACCTTTGTTTTGTCTGTACTACGTGGTGCCGTTGCATGTTCTGACTGACTGTGGATCTGTCAGATCTGCCTAGGCCTGGCCCAGGGTTCTGGACCAGCCTGGGTTTTTGGTCCCAACAGTTTGTCCCCCATCTCCTTGCCCTTCAGTCCTGAGCTGGGGGGTAAGGAGATGCTTCTGTCCTTCATCCTGGTCCAGGGCTGAGCCTGGCCCAGGCTCCTTCTGTTTTGCTGTGCCTTTGTTCCTGAGACCTGAACTCCGTAATTAATGAAGTAGTTGGCTTTTCGTGGGGAAATGCGCCCTATTTTGGCGCTCAATACACTGCGCACGTCATGTCATGGGTCATATCACGTCTCTTCGCGCGCTTATTTTTGTAAAACTACTCAACTTCCTTTTGTCTTCTATATATACCCTAGTTTTTGTTTTGTTTCTCTCTCTAACTCATTCCTTCCTTCTGATCTCTTTTGTTTTGCAATCAAGAAACCCTAACAACAAAAAATCCCCAAATCAATTTCGACAAAGCCCTATCTTTCTTCTTCCACTTCTCAATCTTCAACCATGGCACGCAATGACGTTGGCCCTTCCATCAAGCTTTCCTACGCCCATGGTGACTCCGTTTTTCGGGCGACCAACTTGATCGAAGATGTCAACACCTTCCCCAACCTGCTTGCCCAAGGGGCCGTGGCGAGGCTCAAAAGGGAAGGTAAAATCCCGAGAGTCTTGAGGTTTGGCCCCCGAGACGAGAGACGTCGGGGTAGATCGGGTTAGCCAGGTTGGTTTTCAATTTATGAATCATCCTTCAAGTTTGGTGCCACTTTTCCGCTTTGCCGTGATGAGCGCTTTTAAGATGCGGATTGGTGCCGCCTTGCCAAGTCATGCCCTCTGCGGCGTTTGATCCACGGGATTGACTCCGCTGCCGGGAGTGCGGGGTGGAGATCCACTGGCCGATATAAGGAACACTTATCGTTTGCGAATGTACAAGAAGAAGAGAGTCCACTTTCGCTTGAGGGATAAATGCTCGCCTCTCGACCGGATTCGGATGCGGGTGATGAGACTAATCGCCCAGCTACTATATGTTCATTCGCAGCGATCAGGCCCGGATGTCTGCAGGCTTTGAGTTCTCCTTGAAGGGAACTGGTATGTTTCTTGAACTTTCGAATTTCCATTTGCTTTGTTCTTGCATGTGTCTTTTGTTTAGGTTTTGTTGTGGATTTGTCTTGCAGTTTCTGATTGGGTTCCTACTCCCGACGACCCTGGGTCAAGGAGGAGGATTGAGGCGTTTCTAAAGTTGCCTGCTGACAAGAGGGCTTGGCCCAAGTGTATGCGCCCTGATGATGATGATGATGATGTTGTAGAAGTATCGCCTACCCCTGAGCATGCTAGTGATGGTGGAGAGTCTGAGGAAGATGAGGAAGAGTCTGTGCCCGAGGTGGGTGAGAAGTCTGTGAGTGGGGTGGCTGGTGAAAGTGGTATAGGTCACCTGGACCAAACTCCCATCCATGTGACTCCGCTGAATTCTATACTCGCTGGGGCCAAAGGCCATTCAACTTTGCCCTCACTGAAGATTCCTGGGTCTAGCCTGAGCTCCGTGCCCAGCGCCGCTACTGGTACTGACATTTTCCCTTTACTTTGGGGAGATCCTTACCTACCATTCCTTTGTAATTCGTTTCCAATGATGTCTGCAGCGTCTGGGTCTAGTAAGAAGGGCTTCCTGTCTATGGAGGATATCACTGCTGCGATCACCAAGGCACGCGAGTCCACAAAGTCCGGTGGTAGCCTTGCTCCTGCTGTGAATCTGGTGGCCCCTGCTTCTGAGTCTTCCAAGAGGAAGGCACCAGAGGGGGTTCAGACTAGGTCCATCAAAGCCGTTCTTGAATCTCCGATCCACGCCTGGCGAGAAGAAAAGGAAGAAGGGAAGTTACCTCGGATGAATCTGTCTTTGGCCCATACCTGCATTCTCGTGAGTCGGCCCGAGTATGTCTCTTTGGGAAGACCTTGAGTGAGAGCTTATTTGCTCGCCTCTGCACTCTTTGTTCTTGAGCCTGCACGCCTGGCGCACAAAATGGAGGGCTGTTGTGCTCAGGTTCGTATCTTTTCCCTGGCTTATGTTTTTGTTCAGAGATACTTTTAATATGGTTACGATTTTACGCCGTTACGTACTGTAGGCTGCTACTCATGTCTGCGATCTTGGTTCCACGGTGCGATCTTGGAGAGTGGTAGGAACAAAGTGAGGTGAGAATGAGTCTTTGCGCTCCTCCCTCGAGGCGCGAAGGAGCTCGAGAGGGTGAGCTACCGGTGTGGGAAGCTAGCTGAGATGGATAAGATTCATTTCAAGAGGATCCAGCAGCAGGATAACCACATTGGTGAACTGACCAGGGAGCTTGAGGACCTAAGGGAGGATGCCAAAAGCCATAATGCAGTGGTGAGGGACCTGAGCATCTTCTACACACTTCGTACCAGGATTGAGATGATGAATGCCAGTTCTGAGGCTCGTGCTGCCTGGGATCTTTCCGCGGAGATTGCCACCTTCAAACAATTGTTCCCTGATGAAGCTGTCCCGAGCAGTGAGTCCGCCAATTTATCTGACTGGTCTTTGGAAGCAATTCTTTGGTCCAAGTGTTGAGACTGTTGGTGGAGGTTAAGTGCTAGTCTTGATGAGATTAGTCCTTTCCACGGCCCGACCACAGTAGAGGAACATCTTTGAAAAGACCGGTGAGTCAGATTTAATGAATGAATCAATTGAACTTTGGCCGTTATTGGTTTTTCTGAACAATCTTTGAATTTCCCTGTGTTTATTTAGTGCGTAAATATTTAGACTTTGCTTTTGGTTTGAACTTTGTTTACGAACCACGTTATCCATGCATAGGCATGGTTTGACTTTTGCCACCTTTTTGCTGGTTATGCTTGGCCACGTTATGCTATGTTTGGCTTATGTTATGTTTTGTTATGATGCGCATATAATTTGTTATGAATCTGCCTAGTAGCTTGCATGCGATTGAAAATTTAGGCGACTTACACTTTGGGGCTCCTTAACCGGACATTACTCCTGTCCGTTAGTGCGATCGTTTCGGGCCGGAGCCCAAGTTTTTGTCTTTGTCTTTGCATTTGTTCTTGGTTACGGCTGGACCGGACTCTTGCTTGCTTTGTCTGCACAAAAAGAGGTCGAGGGCTTGACCGTTGGCGTTAATAGCCACCCTCCGACGCTCAAGTCGATCTGATTGCATTAGATAATTTGTAGAGGAAAAGTTTTGAGTTTTGTGGATTACCAGATGTCTTGGTCCAGGACACTTTACATGGGATAGAGCTTGAGGTGGAGTGTGTTCCAAGGTCTTGGGATCATGTCTCCTTCGAGGGTCTGTAGTGTGTAAGAGCCTTTCTCTGTTCCTGAATCAAGAAGGTATGGGCCTTCCCATGTTGGGGCTAACACTTGCTGACCTTGTCCCTTGTGTTTTGAAATACTTTTCTCAGGACCAGATCTCCTGTCCTGAACATTCGTACTCTGACATTCTTGTTGTAACTTCTGGCCACTGAGTGTTGATATGCTGCCAATCTTACTGCTGCTAAGTCCACGAGCTCTCGGCCGTGTGTCCATCCGCACAGAGTAGTTCATTATTCTCGAAAATGTATTGAATCCATACACGATTGTTGGAACGTGCACTTCCACGGGTAATCTCGCTTCACGACCATAGACCATTGAGTATGGAGTTTGCCTGTAGCTCTCTTTGGCGTAGTTCTGCTCGCCCATAGTACTAGTGGCAGCTCTTCAACCCATCTTCCTTGTTTCTCCATCAGCTTCTTCTTGATGCAATTGATCACAATCTTGTTGCTGGACTCAGCTTGTCCATTTGCTTGAGGATATCTTGGTGGAGAGGTCACCAAATTGATGTTCCACTTTGTACAGAAGTCTCTGGTCTTGTTTCCCACGAATGCAAGTCCATTGTCACATATGATTTCTGAGGGGATCCCATACCTGCTGATGATGTTCTTCTTTATGAAGGCTATAACTTCTTTTCGTGGACGCTTTTGTATGCATCTGCCTCTATCCACTTAGAGAAGTAATCTGTCATTGCTAGCATAAACACCTTCTGTCCTGGAGCCATTGGTAATTTGCCAACTAAGTCCATGCCCCATTTCATGAATGGCCATGGTGCAGATATTGAGTGCGAGGTTAATGCGGTGCCGATGTATCTCTGGACCATGCCTTTGACAGGCATCACATTTTGTGGCATACTGGATGCTATCTGTTTTTATTGTGGGCCAGTAGTACCCCATGCGCAAGATTTTGTTGACCATGCTTCTACCACCTGTGTGGTTTCCACAGTGTCCATCGTGTATTTCTGATAAGATCTTGTCTTGACTGGAGTTCTAAGCGTAGCAGTCTGCCGATTGAAGGACCTTACGAATACGCCTTGTATGATAGTATACCTGGACGCCTTGATTCTGAATGCTCTTGCCTCGACCTTGTCCTGTGGTAATTTGCCCTGGACTAGCCACTCATAGTATGGTCTGGTCCAGGACTGAGTTGCTTGGACTGAGTTCTGCAGAACTGGTTGCACCTTCTGGACTGCTGGCTCCAGGATGGGCACACCGTATATCTTGTCCAGGGCACCAGGTTCAAATGCTGATCCAACGTTGGCCAAGGCATCTGCCTGCACATTCTGATCTCTAGGGACTTGCTCAACCTCAATGTTAGTGAACTTTTGAAAAAGATTTTTAACCAAATCAAGATATGCAATCATCTTAGAATCTTTAGCAGCGTACGTACCGTTGATTTGGTTTGCTACCAGCAAAGAGTCTAGTTTTACCTTTAGATTCTGGACTCTCATGTCCCGGACATGCATTCGATCTGCTATAAGTGCCTCATATTGACTTCATTGTTGGTAGTCACGAATTCACGAGGATACACTGCACTTATCTTGTCCCCTGTGTGGCGACTTCAAGACCACACCTAGTCTGTACCCACGATGTTGGTGAACCATCCATCCCGAGTTCCTGTGTCTGCTTGTTTACGGTCGGATGGAAGATCTCCTTTGTTACCTGCTCCTCTAGTGTGGGAGTGAAGTCAGCCACAAAGTCTGCTAAAGCTTGAGATTTGATTGCTGTTCTGGGCTCATAGGATAGATCGTAGGTGCTCAATTTTACTGACCATTTTGACATGCGACCTGAAAGTTACGGGTCTAGACGATCGATCTCACAGAACATTAGTACGAATGATAATATGATGTGCCTCAAAGTAAGGGCGCAACTTTGTACAAGCAATCATAAAGCCAAAACAAATTTTTCCAATCTGAGAATACCTGGTCTCAAAGATCTAGAAGACTCTTACTTACATAATACACCGGATGTTCTTTGTCCCATCAGGTTCTCTCACCAGATCGCACTTACAGAGGTTTACATTCTGAGAGAGGTAGAGGACCGGTGACTCCCTGGTTGAGTTTGGATAAAAGTGGGTGATGATAGTACGCTTTCAGGTCTGGAATGCTTTCTCATGCTCTGTCCCAGTTGAACTTGTTTGTTCTTTCTCGGAGATCATAAAATGGCTTGCACCTTCGTAAGACCTTGAGATGAACTGCTCAGCTGCTACTCTTCCGGTCAGTTCTGGACATCTTTCGGGTTACGAGGGACCGCAAGTTGATTATTGCTGAGATCTGCTCTGGACTAGCCTCTATGCCTCTTTTTGTCACCATATAGCCTAAGAACTTTCCTGCAGTGACACCAAAGGTGCATTTAGTAGGGTTTAACTTCATATTATACTGTTCCAGAATCTCGAACGCCTTTTCCAGGTCCTGGATGTGGTCCTCAGCTTTCTTTGATTTCACCACCATATCATCAATGTAGACCTCCATTGTGTCTCCAATCTGGTCCTTGAACATCATGTTCACCAGCCTTTGATACGTTGCACCTGCATTCTTTAGCCCAAAAGGCATAGCCTTGTAGCAATATATTCCTCTGCTGGTCATGAACGCTGTATGCTCCTGGTCTGGAGTGTGCATCCTGATCTGGTTGAATCCGCTAGCTGCATCCATGAATGTTAGCACCTCATGTCCTGCGGTGGCGTCCACCATGGCATCTATGTGTGGTAGTGGAAATGGATCTTTTGGGCACGCCTTGTTCAGATCTGTTTAGTCCACGCAGACTCTCCACTTGCCATTCTTTTTCTGGACCACTACTACATTTGCCCACCAGCCTGGGTACATTACTTCTTTGATCATGTCCATGTCCAGCAATTTCTGTACCTCCTGGTTCACAATCTCATTACGTTCTGGTGCAAACTTCCTGCGCTTCTGTTTCACAGGCTTAAAAGTTGGGTCAATATTTAACTTGTGTGTAATAACATCGAACTTATACGGTCATATCAAAATGGGACCAGGCAAAACAATGCTCTTTCTTCCTCAGAAAGTCAATTAGAGCAGGTCTGATTACCTCTGGAGCGTCAGAACCAACCAGAACCTTCCTGTCAGGTCTTTCTTCAGCCAAAACAATTTCATCTGTCTCCATGCGTGGGACAGGATTCTCACCGCACTGACAGTCGCTTTAATTGCTATGCGAGGGACTTACCCGGGGCGAGAAGGTTTGGGTCGTTTCAGTAACATTCTGCGATCCGCTTCTTTCTCCTCGATCTTCTGTCCCCCACTTTGTTGGGATCTTGATGCAGCGGTGAGTACGTTGAAGGTCTGACCTTGAGGTTGTGGATCCGTGGTCGCCTAGGATTACGTTGTATGAGGATAGGCAGTCTATCACGCAGAACTTCTCAAAAGAGGTGACTCCTTCCACATAGGTTGGTAGGGTGATCTCTCCCAGGCTGTGCTTTGTTTCTCCACTGAACCCTACCAGGACGCTGGACTTTTTCGTTACATCAGACTCTTTCAGCCCCATAGCTTCCAGTGCCTCCATCATGATGATGTTGACCGAACTGCCTCCATCTACCAGGACTCTTCTGACCATGCAGGTTCCAATCTGGATCTTGATCACCAGCCCATCGTGGTGTGGCCCATGCACTCCTTGTAGGTCTGACTCATCAAACACAATCTCCTGGGCTGGACCTGCTTGTCCTGCCGGTGGCTGTTGCCTGTTCTCTAGAGCCACACGCTTCGCAGCAGAATATGTTAGTCCACAAATATCTGATCCACCAGAAATAAATTTTACCTCATGTGTTGGTGGTGGTGGTGGAAGATCTCTGGGCTCATCTCTTTCATCTTTGTTCCTCTTGTTCCTGGGCAGGATATCCTTCAGGTGACCATTCTTTAGTAGATGAGCTATCTCCCTCCTTAGAGCTATGCAGTCCTCTGTGGTATGCCCAATATCATAATGGTACTCACACCACTTGATCGTGTCTCGCCTTGGGTTTGGCTTCACTCGCTTTTGGCCATCATTCTTGAGCCCGGACTTGTCCGGCTTGTTGATCGGGCCTGGCGGTCTCTGAGAAAAGCAATACTCAAATCGGAGGTGGAACCACAGGTGCATCACCGCTCATCCACGGCGTTTGCCTCCTCTCTGTTTGGCCTCGACACGGACCAGGCTCTTTGTTCTTTGTGCCTCTGGGTGATGACTTTTCGTTCAGCCCTGCCCTGGTCCTGATACCTTGCCCTGAACTGCTGGTCCTCTTACCCTCGACCGGGCGAGCCTTAGCCTGCACATCCTCAAAAGTAGAACAAGGGTAGCGAGTTAGTTCAACATAAAGATCAGAATCTCTAACCAAACCTTGCCTGAAGGCCTCAATGGCCGTGCCGATGTCACATCTGGGGATGGACACTTTCTCCTTGTTGAAGCGGTGCAGGAAGTCCCTCAGAGACTCGTTCTCGTTCTGGATGACCCGGTATAGATCATCGGTGCGCTTCTCAACGATGCACTCCTGGCGAACTGGATGTTGAAAAGGTTGATCAGCTCCGCGAAGGACTTGATGGTCTTGACTGGCAGGTTGATGTACCACTGGAGGGCTGGACCAGTCAAGGTTGAACCAAAGCTTTTGCACATGCAGGCCTCTCTCTTCTCTGCTGGGATAGGAACGTTGAACATCCTTTGCCTGTACTGAGCAACATGTTCCAGAGGATCAGCTGTCCCATCATAGAGCTTTAGGTTGGGCGCTGAGTACTTCTTGGGCATCTCCACCATTGCAATGCAGTCATCAAAGGGTGAATCAGCATAGCTTCCTGGTGCTACTTCTTCAATGGGTTGTGGAAGTCCTGGAACCTTTCGTACCAACTCTGAGAGTTTCTGCATCTTCATCATCATGTACTCCATGACCTGGCCTGCACTTACTCCCTCTGGTGTTTTTGGTTCACCGCCTCCTGCACCATTGTTCTCTTGATCTTCGTCCACATGGAGTGGATCTCCTTTTGTACCTTTTGACCCTGCAGAAGAGAAAGTAGAGAAGTCAAGTTGTTTGATCACATCAGAAAATGGTGTACCTGGTGGGATCCTGGATCCTGAGGCTTTCTTACAGACAGAGGACTCACTGCTTTCTTCAGATGACCTCGACCTCCTTCAGCCTTGTTGCTTCAGCCTTGGCATCCTCTGCAGCTTTCTTGGCTTGCTCTGCAACCTGCTTGGCTTGTTGCAATTCCTCCTGGAGCTTGAGCATGGCTTCTGCACTTGTGCCTTCCATCTCTCACGTTGGTTGATCTCGTTGGTTTTTGGAAAATTTTGTAGGATTAATAAACTAGTATCCCCACAGACGGCGCCAAACTGTTCGGGGTGATTTTCTCACACGGTTCGATTAAGGTTCACGTGGATCTACTAGTACTATCCTTTTATTATGGTTTAGATTATTGAGTTTGAAATGTAAAGAAAAGCAATGAAAGTACACAAAACACACGATATGTTTACGTGGGAAAAACCCTTAAATGTTAAGGGAAAAACCACGGGCGCCAAGCCAGGAGAGGATCTTCACTAGTTTACGAAATAGCAGTGCAGTGCGGACCGGTCAGTGCACAGGATATAATAATGGAGTAAAATAACGATTAAGTGTCTAAATGCTTGAGAAGTGTGATGAGTGTTGTGTGTTTGCGTTATGTGATCATGAATGACTTTCTCTTCTGAATTCTACTCCTTATATAGTGTCTTTTGCTCCAACGTTCGACTCCATGCTTGTAGGTAACCTCTTCCTCTTTCTTCTCCAGCAGCTCCTATTTCTTAGGCTTCAGTTCAGCTTCTTGACCAAGTCTTCCAACGATTCTTTTAGGGTTGTTGCTGCGGTCTTGGGCTTTCCTCTTTGACGTTTGACTCTTTTGTTGGGCTTGGCCCATCTTGGCTTTTCCTCTCCTGACCTGCACCTTTGTTTTGTCTGTACTACTTGGTGCTGACTGCATGTTCTAGACCTGACTGTGGATCCTGTACCCGTCTAGGCCTGGCCCAGGGTTCTGGACCAGCCTGGGTTTTTGGTCCCAACAGTTATAATTCGATTGAACATTTAAACTTGATAAAATAATCCTACATGAAATGAAAATTTTAAAAGATTTTTTGACACTATTAAAAAAAAGTGTGCATTTAATGTTTAAAATAATTGCTAGAACATTAAATCTATAAAATTAAAATTTAACCCATAAATAATCATCGCTCATTGTTAACAGATCTTTCACTGCATTCTTACAGAGTAATTTGAAAAACAAAAAATTGAGAACTTGCGGAAAGCATGGTCTTTCATATAAGTTGTGTCGGTATATCTCTTATCTGTAGCAAATCTAGCAACCCCTCAGCATGCATATGTTGATATATATTACCCAAAACGGATATCGTCTTTTCGGTTTATTTGATATCCTCTTTTCAGTTTATTAAGGGTGTGTTTGGATAGTAAAATAGGAGGGAAAGGGAGGGGAGGGAAAATAAGGGAAGGGGAAGGAAGGGGAAAGGAAGGGGAGGGGAGGGGAAATGGTGGTGTTTGGATACCATTTTCCCTCCAAATCTTGCCTATTTTGGAGGGACTCCAATTAGGCTTAGGCCTTAGAGGAGGGAAAATGGATCCCTCCAAATCCCTCCCCCTCCATTTCCCTCCTTCCATTTTTTTTAACCAAACGATGAAAACTCAATCCCTCCCTTTCCCTTCCCTTCCTTTCCCTTCATTTCCCTCAATCCAAACACACCCTTAGTGACAGTGAAGGACCCATAAATTTTTCACGAGGAGGCACTGGACAAATAAAAAGTGTACGGAAAAAATGGTTACGGTTAAAAAATTTTTAGGGATATTCTATATGGTACCCCTCAGTTTTTTGACTTTCTACATGGTACCCCTACATTTTTTAAAACATATATGGTACCCCTAATTTTTGTCATTATCCGTAAGTATACCCCTGAACTTTGTTTTCAGACAATTAAACTCAATATTAAGCGTTAAATGATTACTTGGGCGTGTAACAAAACTTGATTTTTTTCATCCCATGACAGAAGGACTCTATTAGGCTCAATATTTATCTTAGACGTGATAA
This sequence comes from Dianthus caryophyllus, assembly GCA_023091065.1. Taxonomy (NCBI): domain Eukaryota; kingdom Viridiplantae; phylum Streptophyta; class Magnoliopsida; order Caryophyllales; family Caryophyllaceae; genus Dianthus; species Dianthus caryophyllus. Next base: position 3,399,989 of record JALGRB010000019.1, on the reverse strand, counting down.
ATTTGTAGGAGAACAATAACTTATTCTTCGTTAAATTTTTTAACCCATATATATTAATAAATATTATGTTGTTGATGGATATTGAGCTTAATAGAGTCTTTATGTCATGAGATAATAAATGACAAGCTTGGTTACGCATTTAAGTCATCATGTAATGCCTAAAACTGGGTTTAACTATCTGAAAACAAAGTTCAGGGGTATACTTATGGATAATGACAAAAATTAGGGGTACCATGTATGTTTTAAAAAATGTAGGGGTACCATGTAGAAAGTCAAAAAACTGAGGGGTACCATATAGAATATCCCAAATTTTTATTATCTTTAAAACCATCTAAATCAATGTAATTGGCCTAAAATGTATATAACTCTTTGTTTACGAAAACCATACACTACAATAGAATGATGAAGCGTTTTCGTCTTCACTAATCTTCACGTGTCTTATATATGTACGCCAAGATATTAAAAATATATTTTGAAAAATTTTGAGATTACGAAAAGATTAGTTTAAAATATACTCTCTCCATTCAACTCCACAATGCACTTATACTTTATTCACACTTGCCAACACGCGTTTTGCGCGTTAAATATCTTTAGCTACGTTTATTCAAAAAATATGAAATTTAGATTTTAATTATGTACTAAAAAAGATGAATCAAACAAGATCACACATGAATATATTTATACTTATGTATCGAGAGATAATTGACATTAAAGGTTGAAATGTGAATAGTGTATAAAAATAGAAACATACAATATGGAGTTGAATGGATGAAGTATTACACGTACAAACGGAGAATGTTGTATTATTGATACCCCATATCTCTATTTTATCTTTTTTTTTTTTGAGAATAATAAAATGTGATTTTCTTATTCAAATAAATTTTGTTCACTATTGACGTAGAAGCTCTATAAAAGGAGGCAAGTAGTGTAGTCCTAAAATCACACATCAAACATTAAATCAAACTACTTAATAATTACTTTAGAAATTCAAAATTTTATTTGTTGAAAATGTCTCCTTCATTGACCCACTGCGCAGAAACACCATTTGGCGCCCCAGTACTTTTTTTTCAGGTACATTAATATTATGATTGATAATCCCTTCATCCCAAATTAAGTGTACATATTTCTACTTTAAGTAAATCGAAGTTTTAGGAATAGTTGACATGAATCATTCGAACTGACATGAATCAACTCTCACGTAAGCTCGAAAAGAGTATGCATTGATGGAAAATTTATTTATAAAAATTATATTGAATCCTCAAGGTTGTTGTTTCGCAGGCAAAAGATGCTGAAAATGCTTCAGCTCCGCTGTAATAGGAGGATCAATGGAACTGTGTGGCCATCAGATGTGTTTGAGCAACTATCCGTAATGTACTATTATTTGTTTTAAAACGTTATTGTGCCCTTTTGGGCTTCTTATGTACGTAAAATATTTACGTACATTATTGTTGCAATTTTATGTACTTTGTTAATGGGAAATAAACTCTGAAAAGGCCTGTTATTGTGGAATTATAGTGTTATTCCTTCATTTATTGCTTGTACACAAATATTGACATGTTAAACATCTTGTGTCTCGATAATAAATTTATAATTACAGACTCGAAAAATTCACTAAAATAACAATATATTAAAAGCAAGAGTTGTACTCATAAAGCAATCGAATTGAAATGGTTTGATGGTATGATTAAACTTAATCGAACTAATTAAATTAAAAACAAATAGTTAAAAGGAATGAAATCAATTATGGACCCAATGAGATCAGAATTAAGTTCAACAAATATTCATTACCGATTAATTTATTTGTTGACCATTTATTGTTCAACTTTGTATTACACATAAAATAATCTAGTGTGAAATTTAAATTAAATGTCAAATATTGTGTCTTTTTAAGATTAGTCAAATCGAAGCGAGATATTTTATGACCAGAATTGCTAGATAAATAAACAAAAGTCCGATTTAATCTAATAACAATAATACGATTAAAGAGGTCAATGGAGATTATAGTACGGAGTAGTTATTATGCTAAGGTTAATTCAATGATTTATTTTAGTATCTTTGAAACATTAATAGGCTATTCCTTTCATTTATTGCCTTCAAACCAATAGGTGGGTTTAAAATCGTGTGTCTTTGAAATAAATTTATAATTACTGTCTCGAATAATCCACTAAAATAAAAATATATAAATAGCAAGAGAGTAATCACAATAGCCTATTAATTTACTCCTTCCCTTTAACTCCATTACTGTCAAAGAGAAAAATGTAACTATTCATTAAAGTGTAAAAGTTGCGGAATTTCTTGCAATATACTCCGTATATATATAATAGTTCCCCTCTAAATTGTAACTATTAATTTCTTGCAATTCATTTAAAGTTCAATTTGGTGTATCTAATAGTTGTAACCTGTAAGCCTAGTTCCCCTCTAAGTTTAATGTTAGAGGGTGAAACTAATCTTAGTCAAAGTCGGTTGTACATGGTCAAAGTTTGTTAGAGAGTTTGTTACACTCATAACAAACTCTCCTAAGTTAGTTATCATCATCCTCATCATCTATATATATATGTATATACATTGTATTCATATTCATTCATTCAATACAGAAATTCATTTCTATTTACACCTGCGTTTTGCTCTGTTTTACTCTGTTTTCTTTCACTCATTTTCTTCTTGAAATTCTTCCGAGTTTTCATCTTCAATGGCGGTTACAAGCTTAAACTTCATCAATGGAGGATTCTTTCATGGTATCAGAGCAGGAAACTGCTTCTGATTACCTCCTCCATTGATTCTCCGTCGTTTTCTCAGCAATTTGATTACAAAAATCACAAAAACAATTCGTTAAATCGAAAATCTCTCTTTTGATTTTGCAAACCCTAGAAATCGAAAATGTCAGGTGAAAACAACGAAAACAACAGCAATTCCACCACGAATGAATCACTCACCATAACTTCCTCTGATTTAGTGGTAACTAAGCTCGTTACATCGGTATTTGACGACAGAAATTACAGAGCTTGGCAACATGGCATGTTAATTGCGCTTTCTACGAAGAACAAAATTGGATTTGTTGATCGAACAATCACCAAACCTTCTGGAGATCTGACTCAACTGAGAGCTTGGCAACGCTGTAATGATCTAGTATTTTCGTGGATTTTGAATTCTGTGAGTGAAGAAATTGGAAATTCGATTCTCTATTCTCAAACAGCGAAAGGAGCGTGGGATGAATTGAAGGAGAGATTTGGCAAAATCAATGGAGCTCAATTGTTTGTTTTACAGCAGAAATTGAGTGCAATTTCTCAAGATAATGATAGTATCAGCACTTATTTCACCAGAATCAAGCAAATTTGGGACGAAATTGATGCAGCACATGAAAACCCTAATTGTACGCGCAGGGCAGCAGCAACGAACAATGAATTGAAACAAAATCACCAATTGATGCAGTTATTGATGGGGTTAAATGAATCCTACAATGCAATTAGAGGCACAATCTTGATGCAAAAGCCCTTGCCTTCAATTGGAACTGTTCTAAATGATCTTCTACAAGAAGAAGAGCAACGAAATCATCGAAAGTCTGCAAATTTTCAAACTAATTCTGCATCCTTCTATGCTACTCAAGGCAGATTCAATCATAATTCATCCAAGAATTCTTATAATCAGAAGTTTGAAGGTTTTCCTCAAAACAATCAATGAATAATCAAGAAAAACACCTATACTTCTTCGGCAAATCAAAGGAACAATTTCCAGAATTCTGGTCAATCAAAAGGGGGAACAATCTTCTGCAACTACTGCAAATTGCCTGGGCATACAATTGTGAATGCAGAAAGCTTGATAATAACAATCGTCGCAGGTTTGCTAACAATTCTCAAGCTGTGCAGAACTCTGATGGTGGATTTCTAATGGAGGCATTCAATGGAGTTGAAGCTGGTTATTCTGAGGAAGGAGATGAACAGGCTATGTTCAAGAAATTCTTGCAGTTTATGAAAGAAAATCCATCTACTTCTTCCCCACATTCTTCTGATTTTGCCAGCACTTCAAGTGCCAATTTTGCTGGTAACTCCTCAGAATCTTCCTCTATCTTTTCATATTGATAATAGTGTTTGGATTGTAGATAGTGGAGCTAGTGATCACATGTGCTCAAACTTGAGCTTATTTTCTGACATAAATACTATGCACAGACCTTACTCCATTACCTTACCAAATGGTCATATTGTCTGCATAAACTCCATGGGATCTGTGCAGTTAACCCCTGATATCACCATCACAGATGTCCTCTTTGTACCTTCCTTCAAATTCAACCTTCTATCTGTGTCAAAACTTGTTAAACAACTTCACACTTCTCTCACTTTTACACCTGAATCATGTACCTTGCAGGACTCTCTCTCACAGAAGCCTGTCAACCTTGGTAAACAACACAAGGACCTTTACATCCTGCATCAGACTTCTCACAAAAATAGCTTCAGCAATTCTGTTGTACATAGTTCTTCAGCTCAGACTTGGCATGCTAGATTAGGACACCTTCCTTTGTACAAACTCAGAAAATTGCCCTTTTGTAACACTTCTAATATCAATGAAAAACAGTTTCTTTCCTGTTCTATTTGTGCTAAAGCAAGGCAACACAGGTTGCCCTTTTCACTCAGTGAGATTCAATCCACTGAACCCTTCCAACTGATACACATTGACCTTTGGGGTCCCTACCCTGTCCAAACTTACAATGGATATAAGTATTTTCTCACCATTGTAGATGATTTCACAGGAACTACTTGGACTCATCTTCTTTCTTGCAAAAGCAATGCTTTTACCTTTATTCAACCTTTTATAGTCTTTGTGCAGACTCAATTTCAGAAAAACATCAGAATCATAAGATCAGATAATGCTTTTGAGCTTGGCTCTAGCAATGCAACCAGTGACTTTCTTGCCTCCAAAGGCATTATCCATCAAACTTCTTGTTCTCACACTCCCCAACAAAATGGAGTGGTTAAGAGAAAACATAAGCACCTGTTAGAAACAACAAGAGCCCTAATTTTTCAGTCCCAACTCCCAAAGAAATATTGGGGTGAATGTGTCCTCACAGCCACCTACATCATCAATAGACTTCACACTAAACTTTTATCCTTTAAATCCCCTTATGAGCTTTTGTTTCACAAGTTTCCTTATTTTTCTCACATGAAAACTTTTGGTTGTTTGTGTTATGCAACATCTCCCAAACCTGGAAGAGATAAACTCTCTGCTCTTTCTTGGCTATCCATTTGGCAAAAAGGCTTACAAACTTCTAAACCTTGACAATCATTCGGTTTTTTATTCAAGAGATGTTGTGTTTCATGAGTCTATATTCCCTTACATCAAGAACAATGTCTCTAATCCACCCTTTTCAGTCCCTTTTTGTCTAGAAGTTATTCCTTCTAGTATTCCTCATTCTGAGCTGTTTGATGTTGTACAACAACAACCTTCTGTCCCTACTCAGCCCATTCCCCAACCTACACCACCTTCACCACCATCTTCCCCACCTTCACCACCACCTTCACCACCATCATCCCCACCCATTCCTCCACCACCAATTCCTTCACCCACCAGACATTCTACCACACCTGTTAAACCACCCAATTATCTCAGTGCCTACCAATACACACTTCCCCAAATTCAGCCCAATCCCACAGCTCTTTGTTCTCATACCCTCACTTCCCTATGCATCCCACCTACCTATCCCCATAACACAGTATTTTGTCATCAGGTAAGCTCAACAGAGACACGCCTTCTTCTTCTCTATCCAGGATCCTTCCACTTATGAGGAAGTCGCTCCATTCCCCGAGTGGCACTAGCCATTGCGAATTTGAGTTTCACGCTCTGTAGAGTACCTTGGTACATGGTCCCTTGTTCCACTTCCAAAGGGAAAGAAAGCTATTAACTGCAAATGGGTCTTTAAGGTTAAAAAGAGGGCTGATGGTTCAATAGAGAGGTATAAAGCTAGATTGGTGGTTAAAGGGTACACACAAAGAGAGGGGGTTGATTACACTGAAACCTTTTCACCTGTTGTTAAGATCCCTACTGTCAGAAGCCTTGTGGCTGTAGCAGTCAAAAAGGGTTGGCAAATGCACCAACTTGATGTGAATAATGCTTTCTTACATGGTGATCTTGATGAAGAGATGTACATGAAACCTCCTCCTGGTCTCTCTATCAGTAATCCTCACCTTGTTTGCAAGCTACAGAAATCATTGTATGGTCTGAAACAAGCCTCCAGACAATGGTTTGCTAAGCTCAGTTCTTTTCTCAAAGAAAGGGGTTATGTTCAGTCCATCAATGATTATTCTCTTTTTCATAAGACCCATGATTGCAGGTGTACCTTCATTGCTATGTATGTGGATGATATAATTCTCACTGGTGATAACATTGTTGAAATTACTTCTCTAAAAGTTGCTCTTAATGATACTTTCATAATCAAGGACCTTGGGTCTTTGCATTATTTTCTGGGGATTGAGTTCACTCCAGTTCCTACTGGTTTAGCTATGACTCAGAAAAAGTTCACCACTGATCTTCTCTCTGACCATGGGTACTTGCAGTGTCATGCTCCTGTTTCTCCCCTTGATAATTCAATCAAACTACATGCTCAGTCTGGTTCTCTTTGTCCGATCCTACATCTTACAGCGGACTTGTGGGCAAGCTCAACTTTCTATGCCACACTGCACTGGAGCATTTGCTTTCATTGCTCAACACCTTAGCCAATATCTCAGCTCTCCTAACACTGCTCACATGGATGCTGCTCTTCATGACCTGAGGTATCTGACTAGAGATCCTAGCCAAGGTATCTTGTTGAACAACTCTCCATCCTTCACCCTTCAGGGTTTCTGTGATGCTGATTGGGCCTCTTGCAGTGATACTAGACGCTCTGTCAGCAGCTTTGTTGTCTTCATGGGAGGTTCCCTCATTTCCTGGAAATCAAAAAAGCAACAAACAATTTCTTTGTCTTCTGCAAGGTAATATAGATCTTTGAGGAAGATTATCTTGAACTCTCTTGGCTATCTAGATTGTTGTGCAAATTTACGTCCCTGGTGTTACTCTATACTGTGCATTGTATCAGGTCGATCCGCTATTTATATCGCTAAAAATCCGGTCTTTCATGAGAGGACCAAACACATTGACATTGACTGTCACTTCATCAGAGAGATGCTCTTACGTGGTTTGATCAGCTTGTCTTATGTTCCAACATCAACTCATCTTGCTGACATCCTCACTAAATCTCTCTCAGGTCATCAACACCATGAACTTCTAAGAAAGTTGGGAGTGTCTTCTACCCTCTCCAACTTGAGGGGGGGTGTTAGAGGATGAAACTAATCTTAGTCAAAGTCGGTTGTACATGGTCAAAGTTTGTTAGAGAGTTTGTTACACTCATAACAAACTCTCCTAAGTTAGTTATCATCATCCTCATCATCTATATATATATATATGTATGTACATTGTATTCATATTCATTCATTCAATACAGAAATTCATTTCTATTTACACCTGCGTTTTGCTCTGTTTTACTCTGTTTTCTTTCACTCATTTTCTTCTTGAAATTCTTCTGAGTTTTCATCTTCAATGGCGGTTACAAGCTTAAACTTCATCAATGGAGGATTCTTTCATTTAATAGGTGGGTCATGTACGAAAGTTGAATATGTAGGGTTTTTGGAGCCACTTGATGAGGAAGTGGGTCTCTTTGTCGACAACTTTGTCATGAGTGCGCGGAAAGATGAAATAGGACGACAGTTACCACTGTCGTTGATGTAAATAGCAGAGCTAATTACGGTGGTACCGAGAACCTAGGTGAAGCCGACGCGTTGAGCTTTGTGAGAGATTAATTTATACCATCTCTAGCTGTCCTTGCGACAATATCAGCACATGACATGATTCCTAGGCAAAAAGTCTCAAAATGTGCTTTGGTAGACTCTATAAACGCTGAAATAACATAAACTGGAAGCATGAGGATATTGACTCTATAAACGCTGAAATAACATAAACTGGAAGCATGAGGATGCTCTTATGACCACAGATCTAGAGCATCCAGAAATAATGTCAGTTGATTCTGATGATGGAATTGAACAACATACTGCTGGCATGAATTTAGCTTTTGGAGTCGTGTGATTTCATCTTACATCGTCCTGTTCCTACACGGCTACACATACTTTGTTAGTACTTTGTTACAGAATTGGGTAAGGTTTTGCAATTTCAGTACTTTGTTAGTTTGATATTGTAAAGGTGCTTTTTCTACCTTGATTATAAAATGCGATTGCAATACTAGTCTTTTAGTAGGTGCCTATACAGCATATTAATTTTTTGTACCTAGCACCTAGTTTTATGTATCTAAAGATTAATATTTGTGTATCTTAATCAAAGGCTATTAGCTTAATGGAAAAGCGATGTGTAATATTGCGCATTGATGTGGGTTCAAATCCCATATAGCCTATTTCTGTCTTCGTTTTTGCTACATGTATTCTTTTATCATTTAACTGATAATCTGTGTTCCCTTTAGTTACACGATTTTTTCCCCTGGTTACAGTAATTTTGGCTTTAGTTACACGATTTTTTCCCCTAGTTACAGTTTTTTTAACTAATTAATTTTGGCTTTAGTTAACTCATTTTCTGGTTACAGTAATTTTGGCTTTAGTTACACGATTTTCTCCCCTAGTTACATTAATTTGGCTTTAGTTACACAATTTTTCCCCCTAGTTACAGTTTTTATACCTAATTCATTTTGGTTTTAGTTAATTCATTTTGGCTTTAGTTACAGTTTTTTTTACCTAATTAAAAACTTTTATTGTTCAATTACTTTTCGGTTTTAGTAATTTTGGCTTTAGTTACAAGATTTCCCCCTTAGTTACAGTTTTTTTTTTTTTTTACCTAATTCATTTTGGCTTTAGTTACACGATTTTCTCCACTGGTTACAGTAATTTTCGCTTTAGTTACACGATTTCCCCCTAGTTACAGTTTTTATACTTAATTAATTTTGGCTTTAATTAACTCATTTTCTGGTTACAGTAATTTTGGCTTTAGTTACACGATTTTTCCCCTAGTTACAGTTTTTTTAACTAATTAATTTTGGCTTTAGTTAACTCATTTTAAGTTACAATAATTTTGGCTTTAGTTACACGATTTTCCTCCTAGTTACGCTTTTTACCTAATTCATTTTGGCTTTAGTTAATTCATTTTAAGTTCTGATTAATTATGCCTTTAGTTACACGATTTTTCCCCCTGGTAACAGTAATTTTGGCTTTAGTTACACGATTTTATGGTTACAGTAATTTTGGCTTTAGTTATAGTAATTATTAATCCTCGTTGTTGTTCGGTTGTCGTCTCGCTGCTCTTTGCTGATGTATGTTACTTTTATGTCGTGTATGCTGTGACTCGATGTGTTTGTGTGTGTAACGAGCTCGTGGTGAGCTGTTGTTACTGCTGTCTGTATCATTCATCTGCTGCTGCAATCATTGTGTATTGTTGTTGTCGTTTTGTGCGTATGAATGAATACCGGGATGTAAGAGTGTGTGAATTATATGACCGTGTGTGTGTGTGGTGCATAAATACCGTGTTGTCGTTGCTGTTTAGTGATGTAGAGTCATGTTATTTATTGGACCCTGACTTTTGGTGTTGTACGACTATGCATGAAATATAGCTCCAGATACACAAATTGTAACTCTAGATACACTAGTCGATTTCTTTTTTATCTCGGTAATAATAATGTGTATGAGATGTTGCAGAAATGTAAGTTTATGTATGTAACACGAAAGAAGCGTTATAAGGACAATGACCAGTCCCGAGTGTTCGATCCAGGAGGTTGTGGACTACACGTTGTCACAATTGCAAGCAAGAAACAGACAATCACATTTTGACCTGTCAGCAAAGAATCAATCATATCTCATAATCCGCTTATCCAAATTTAATGAAACGAGATGCATATGAAAGCTACCTCAATAAGATTTCTAGTGATATAGGGTGGGTTATATGGTTCAAAAGAGGCAAGGAGATATGACGTCTGCAAGTCGATGGTTATAATCTGAAACGTCTGTACCGCTTATGGCAGTGACCTGTTAACACTCAGAGCTGCATATTTCTCAGTCTATATATCCAAATGAGGTGAGACCAAATGCGTTGGATAGCTACCTCAATTACCTTTAATTTGGTATATGGTAGGCTGTGTGATTCATTTGTATGAGGGAGATAGGAAGTCTGCAAGTCAGCCACAATTCCGATGGGTCCGTTCACTTTCAGATTTCATATGTGTGCATTTAGGGACTCATAACCTGAGTTCTAGAGCATATTTTTCAGTGGTTCTTGTTGCATTGAAGAGAAGGCTCAAATACCTTTCCAATGGCATAACATGGGTCTTTGGCAAGAATTGGCATAAGCTCGAAGTCGCTGAAAGTGTTTAAAATCAGAAATCTGACATTTGCTTTGGTTTGAGTAAGAGACTGAATTTTGTTGATCATATTCGTTTTGTTGCGCTAATTTGTGTATCCGGAGCTCAATTTTGTGTTTACTTTTGTAAACATAGTTAGTATGTTAAATATGAAGCTTACTTTTGTGTTTACAAATAAACTTTTGTGTACACAAAACTTATAACTGTGTATCTTGTACAAAGTATGTTATAATATGTGGCTGCGTTTTTATCTTGTACAAAGTATGTTATAATATTTCGTCTTAAGCTTGTTGATTAGATATATGAAGGCTATTAGCTTGATGGTAAAGCAATGTGCAATATATATTGCATATTGATGTGGGTTCGAATCCCATATAGTCTACTTATTTCTTTATCGCTGCTTAAATATTATTGTGTCCTTAAATGTGGAACTTTAGTTTATTTCCATTTGCTCCAAACGAGTTTCAACATAAAATTACATAACTCATATATCTTATAGCCGATCTGGGAGTTGATGATTTCAGAGAAGACTTCATTGAAGAGGTGAAGAAAAGCTTGGAAAATGAAGAGAGAGAACAGAGCATAGTAATGAAGAACAGAGAGAGTAAATAGAAGAGTAATTTTTGTTGGGTTATTCCCTCCTAATTATGGAGGATAATAAAACGTTTCCTACGCACTAAATATTGGAAACGCAAAATAGCTTTGATTATATGTTAGGATGAGTTTTTCATAAATGAATGTATAGAAACATTCACGTAGAATCAATAGCTCTTAGAAACGTAATGATAGTATTTAATAGCTCTTATTACCATGTTATTATAAATAGATGAAACTTTACAATGTAATATAACATTCATAATATTACGGAGTATTATTTAATCCACGATATAACTTGTGAGATAATTATTGTTATCCACCTTCTTTAGGTGACGACTTGTTTTAATCCTACTATTTATTCTAGTAGATGTTTTAATCGTACTAATACTTAGTACGTTTTTATTCTTTGTTTTAATCTCCATTATAATTAATCAAATAGGTAATTATCACTTTTACCTAATAGTGGTATCAAAGCCACGTAAGTGGGCTCATATATTCCTGTGTAATTATGGAGAAAGCAGTCACTCAACATGATGGTGACATGTTTAAACTCACCGCTGATAATTATTCCTATTGGAAGCCAATGATGGAGGATCATTTATATTGCAAAGATTTATATGAGCCCATCATTAACGAAAAGGCAACGGGAAAGTCAGACAAAGAATGGGAACTCCTTAATAGGAAAACGGTCGCTATGATACGTAAATATATCGACCAAAGTTTATTTGAGCATGTGTCTACGTACACGAATGCATATGAATTATGGACAAAACTTGAATCTATGATTCAAAAGAAAACGCCTCGAAATAAAGCTCTCCTTGTAAGACGATTGGTGAAACTTGATTATAAAGATGGTCATGGAATGATTGAACACTTGAATAATTTCAAGGGTCTTGTAAACCAATTATCCAAGGTAGAAATGAAGATTGATGATGAGCTACAAGCCTTGTTGCTTTTAAGCTCTCTTCCTGAGAGTTGGGACACCTTAGTTGTAACTCTCAGCAACTCATCACTTGAAGGAAAGCTCACCATGGATATCGTTGCTGATAGCCTTCTAAATGAAGAGGCAAGGAGAAAAGAGCGTGGTGTCTCAACGTATTCCGACGTTAATATTGTTGAGAATCGAGGTAGAAGTGAAAATCGTGACTTTCAGCGAAATAAAAAACGTGATCAATCACGAGGACGATCCAAATCTCGTACGAGAAGTAATATAGTTTGCCATTATTGTGGGAAGACGGGTCATAAAAGACCTGAGTGTCGTAACCTTAAAAGAGATCAGAGAAACGGCACCGTTAAGCCTGATCAAATTGATCCTAAGAAGAAAGATGAACCGAGCACCAGTGCTATTGCAGCAGAAGATGAGTCAGACGTTTTTATAATTGGACAAGACAATTATTTGAATTTAGCTTCTGATGAAAGCTTATGGATTATCGACTTGGGTGCCTCATTTGATCACATTACCCCACACGATTGGATGTTTTCATCCTATAGAAAAGGTGAATATGGTACTGTCAAAATGGGAAATCAAGTGACATGAAAGATTGTTGGCTTAGGTGATATCCAATTAATGACGAGTACCGGTTGTAAACTCATATTAAAAGATGTGAGACATGTACCTGAAATGCGTCTAAATCTTATGTCTGTTGGTAAACTTGACGACGCTGGTTATGTCAACTATTTTGGAGCTGGTAAATGGAAATTAACCAACGGTAACATGATTACCACTCGAGGAAAGAAAGAAGGTAGCTTATATTTTACTCATGCACGCCTATGCAAGGGGGAAGCTAATGTTGTCAAAGATGATTTGACATTTGAGTTATGGCACAAGAGGTTAGGACACATGAGCGAGAAAGGTTTAAAAATTCTCGCAGAAGAAGGTCTCCTAACTAATGTAAAAGGTAAATCCCTTGATCCTTGCACTCACTGTCTAGCAGGAAAACAACATAGAGTTTCTTTTCATAAATCCAGTGTACCATCTAGAAGAAAAGATATCCTAGATTTGGTCCATACTGATGTTTGCTCTATGACTGAAAAATCACTTGGAGGTGCATTATATTTTGTTACCTTTATTGACGATCATTCAAGAAAGGTATGGTTATATTTATTGAAAACCAAAGATCAGGTACTCCAGTCATTTAAAGAGTTCCATGCCATGGTAGAACGTCAGACGAGCAAGAAGTTAAAATGTGTTCGTGCTGATAATGGTGGTGAATATCGTGGTCCCTTTGAAGATTATTGCAAGTCCTTTGGTATTCGACTTGAGAAGACTCCTCCAAAGACACCTCAATTAAATGGTGTTGCTGAAAGAATGAATCGGACTATTTGTGAAAGGGTTCGTTGCATGTTATCTCATGCAAAACTTCCAAACTCATATTGGGGAGAAGCTGTGAAGACTGCGATAGATATTATCAATCTCTCGCCATCTAACTCATTGAACAAAGGTATTCCGGATGAAGTATGGTCGGGAAAGAAGGTATCATATGATCACCTAAAGGTATTTGGTTGTCGCGCGTTTGTTCATATTCCTAAAGATGAACGTGCCAAACTTGATTCTAAAACCAGACAATGTATCTATCTTGGCTCACCTAAAGATGAATTTGGCTATAGATTGTGGGATCCAGTTAAAAGAAAGGTCGTGAGAAGTCGAGACGTGGTGTTTTTCGAGGATGAAACCATTGAAGACCTCAAGGAGTCTGAGAAACAACAACCTCAGACAATTGTCCATCGTGAATTTTAATCACCCCCTATTGTTCGAGATGATTCTGGGGGAGAAGTCCAAGAGCCGAATAACGATGATGTTCAAGAACCATGCATTGGAAAATGAGCAACCTCAACCAAATGAAAATGTGATCGAGGAATTAAATGCTCTAGAACAACTTGAACTACGACGTGGTGGAAGAGAAAGACGACCTTCCACTAGGTATTCACCAAATGAATATGATCTTAATATCGCTGATGAGGGGGTGCCTCAAAGTTACAAAGAAGTCCTAGCCAGCGAAGATAAAGATGATTGGCTAAAAGCAATGCAGGATGAGATCCAATCCTTACATGAGAATTGTACCTATGATCTAGTGGAGTTGCCTAAAGGAAAACGAGCACTACAATGCAAATGGGTTTTCAAACTCAAATTTGAAGAGAATAACCCAAAGCCAAGGTATAAAGCTCGTATTGTTGTGAAAGGATACAATCAGAAAAAAGGCATTGATTTTGATGAAATATTTTCCCCGGTCGTAAAAATGTCATCCATCCGAGTTGTGATGGGTCTGGCTGCTAGTCTAGACTTGGAAATTGAACAACTCGACGTCAAAACTGCATTTTTACATGGAGATCTTGATGAGGAAATTTATATGAAGCAACCTGAGGGATTCACAATATCAGGTAAAGAACATCTTGTATGTCGTCTTAATAAGAGTCTCTATGGTCTTAAACAAGCGCCACGACAATGGTACAAGAAATTTGATTCATTTATGGTTGAGCATGGTTTTAACAAAACTCAAACTGATCATTGTGTCTTCTTAAAGAAGTACCCAAGTGGAGATTTCATCATACTTTTGTTATATGTTGATGATATGTTAATTGTCGGGCGAGAGAAGCAGAAAATTGCTTCACTCAAGAAAGCTTTAAGTAAGTCATTTGCTATGAAAGATTTGGGACCTGTTAAGCAAATTCTTGGGATAAAAGTTACTCGTGATCGAGGTAAAAAGGTTCTATGGCTATCCCAAGAGCGTTACATCGAGAAAATCCTTGAGAAATTCAAGATGAACAAAGCTAAACCGGTTAGTGTGCCACTTCCTGGACATCTTAAATTGAGTAAGAAGCAAAGTCCAGTTAGTGAGAGTGACAGACTCGAGATGGAGAACATCCCTTATTCTTCCGCTGTTGGCAGTCTGATGTATGCCATGATATGTACAAGACCCGACATTGCTCATGCCGTCGGAGTAGTGAGTCGTTATTTATCTAATCCTGGGAAGGAACATTGGTCCGCTGTAAAGTGGATATTTCGTTATTTACGAGGTACAAGTAAAAGATGCTTATGCTTTGGAAGAGATGAACCTATACTTATCGGTTATAGTGATGCGGATATGGCAGGTGATGTCGACTCTAGAAAATCGACATCGGGTTATTTGACTATTTTTGCAGGGGGAGCTGTCTCTTGGCAATCTAAACTGCAAAAATGTGTTGCCTTATCTACTACCGAGGCTGAGTATATTGCAGCCGCTGAAGTGTGTAAGGAAATGTTATGGCTGAAGAATTTCTTGCTTGAACTCGGTCAGAAGCAAGAAGAATATATTCTATTTTGTGACAATCAAAGTGCTATTCACTTAGCCAAAAATCCAGCCTATCATTCCAGGTCAAAACATATTGATGTTCGTTATCACTGGATTCGTGAAGTGATAGAAAGAAAGCGGCTACAACTTGATAAAATTCACACTGATGATAACTGGTCCGATATGATGACGAAGACCGTTTCAGCCAAAAAGTTCGATGATTGCTGCGATGGTTCCGGTGTGGTTGTTCCCCCCAATTAGTCGGGAAGGGGGAGATTTGTTGGGTTATTCCCTCCTAATTATGGAGGATAATAAAACGTTTCCTACGCACTAAATATTGGAAACACAAAATAGCTTTGATTATATGTTAGGATGAGTTTTTCATAAATGAATGTATAAAAACATTCACGTAGAATCAATAGCTCTTAGAAACGTAATGATAGTATTTAATAGCTCTTATTATCATGTTATTATAAATAGATGAAACTTTACAATGTAATATAACATTCATAATATTACGGAGTATTATTTAATCCACGATATAACTTGTGAGATAATTATTGTTATCCACCTTCTTTAGGTGACGACTTGTTTTAATCCTACTATTTATTCTAGTAGATGTTTTAATCGTACTAATACTTAGTACGTTTTTATTCTTTGTTTTAATCTCAATTATAATTAATCAAATAGGTAATTATCACTTTTACCTAACAATTTTGTATTGATGAAATGAATGAATTGAATACCATAATGTATGTATGTGTGTATATATACAAGTGAGGTGTAACAACTTTCTAACAACCTCAACAACCTTCTAACAAACTCATAACTAACTTATTATGAGTCCAACACCCCCCCTCAAGTTGGAGGGGAGGAACAAACCCCCAACTTGCCAAGGAGATAGTGATGCTGAGTGCCAGGCAAAGCAGGCTGATGCTGTGTGCCAATGTAGGAGAGAGTGATCAGCCCAGAAATCAGCTTCTCACGAACAAAGTGACAGTCTAGGTCAATATGTTTAGTACGTTCGTGGATGACCGGATTCTTTGCTATGTGAATAGCAGCCTGGCTGTCACAACGAACAGGAATTGGAGCCTAGTCAGGGACACCCAACTCAGAAAGCACACGAGTAAGCCATGCAAGTTCACCAATAAGGCGCCTGAGGGATCTGTATTCAGCCTCAGCAGGGGACAAAGAAACAGTTTGCTGTTTCTTAGATTTCCAGGAAATCAAAGAACCACCCAGGAGGACAACAAAACCACTGACAGACTTGCGAGTATTAGGGCAAGCAGCCCAGTCTGCATCACTATAGGCAAGGAGAAAGAGATCAGAACTGTTGTTTAACAATATCCCTTGAGAAGGAGACCCAGCAATGTTGAAAAGGCTACAGTTACACTAGGTGTACCAAGCCATTTGGTACATATGCAATAGGAAGCTGCCACGTGTCAATTAAAATTAAAAAAAGTAATTAATTATAATTAGTAATTTCTCTCCTAATTATTTCAAATCAGTAAGAAATTCATATCTTTTTGAAAATCAAATAATCATCTAACTTTCTAAATTAATTTATAATTTCAACTTCTTAAATTAATTTATTACTACTTCTTAAATTAATTTATTTTTCCATTATTACTTTTTTTTTTTTTTTTTCTGAAAACTTAATATTCATATTTTTATTGTTGGATTTTTTTTTTATAAATTTGTTAATTCGATAGAATAGTTCATATATTTGTTGAAATAATTCGAAGTATTCTACAAGGATGAATTTTTTATCATTTTCGTCAAACAACCTAATTTGTTGTCATAGTATATCAAGCAATTTGGATATGGTTAAAAAAAAATGTTAATCACGGAAGAGTTAAATCTTAGAAAATGAAAATATTGGAGATGGAAATTGAATTGAGAAATATAGAAATAGAGGAACGAAAACGGTTAATTCTATTTATGATGTAAAAATTATCGTTAAAAAAAAAGCAAAAGAAAATTAGAAGACTACAAACGTAAAAACTTTTTTAATCTTAATTAAGATTATTCGCTATACAATATATAAATAAGGAAAGTTCTTATTTGATTATTGAATTTCTAATTTATGTAAATGAGTAAAAGAATAATTTAAAAATAAAATCTAAATGAAGATTAAGTTAACAATAAATAAAGTTAACAAAAATTGATTAAGTCAATATTTAATAAACAAAAATTATTATGGCACAATTTTCTAGACTAATTTGACCCAATTTAAATTTGTTAATGCGCCATTAATCACAATTTTTTCTCATAATTTTCATCCTCATCCAATTTTATTTTCTTTGGGCCCACTACTCCATATGGCTTTCAAATATTGGTTATGTACCAAATTCTTTGGTACACTTAGTGTAAGTGTAGCATCTTCCCAGCAATGTACTTGAGTACATGAAGAGCAGCCTTGAGATGAGGCTCACCAGGGGAAGACATGAATTGGCTTAAGTGCTGAACAGCAAAACAGATGTTAGGGCGTGTGTGAGTCAAAAAATTCAGTTTGCCCACCAATTTTCTGTATAGAGAGGATCAGAAATGGGTTCTCCAAGATCTTTGACCAACTTGGTAGTAGTATCAAGAGGACCCACCACACCATGGGAAGGCTGAATGTTGAATTCAGATAAGAGATTGAGAGCAAATCTCTGTTGACAAACTGCTAGACCAGTAGGTGTATCAGTAAACTCAAGGCCTAGAAAGTAGTAAAGGCTTCCCAAGTCCTTGATTTTGAATGTGGCATCAAGGAAGGATTTCAACTCTTGAATGCCATCCAAATCATCTCCAGTGACCAAGAAGTCATCAACATACACAGCCAAAAATACTGACTTGCACCCAGTATGTTTGGAGAAGAGAGAGTAGTCATTGAGGGACTGTGTATAGCCTTGCAGGTGAAGAGCACTGCTGAGTTTGGCATACCATTGTCTAGAGGCCTGCTTGAGACCATAAAGGGACTTCTGCAATTTGCAGACAAGATGTGGCTCAGGAAGTTCTAACCCAGGAGGAGGAGACATGTAAACCTCTTCATCTAGATGACCATGGAGGAAGGCATTGTTCACATCAAGCTGGGCTAAGGGCCAACCCATTTTGACAGCCACACCTACCAAGCATCTGATGGTAGTCATCTTGACCACAGGGGAGAAAGTCTCAGTATAGTCAATCCTTGCTTTTTGAGTATAGCCTTTAACCACCAACCTGGCCTTGTACCTTTCAATTTCCCCATCAGACTTGTGTTTAACCTTGAAGACCCATTTGCAATGGATAGCCTTCTTGCCAGGAGGAAGAGGACACAATGTCCAAGTATCATTAGCCTCCAGAGCAGAAAACTCAGCAGCTATGGCATCCTTCCACTCAGGGTAGATAACAGCCTGCATATAATTCAGGGGTTCCTGGATAGGAAGTGTGACAGAAGCATTCAAACAAGAGACTGTACTGACATCAGAAAGGGATTGGGTAGCAGGGGAACAACAAAGGGAGGTCAGAGTACAGTTGCAGGAGGTGGTATTGGGAAGGTTATATTGATAAGCACTCAGGTAAGAAGGGGGATTAACAGGTGATAGGCTCAGTCGCGTCACCTAATCAAAAATAATCCAAACAAACTCTAACGGGTAGCAAGGGTAAGTCGGGTATCGTATCCGCAGGGAGAAGGTCGAATTGTTGGTTATTTTGAACGATTCTAATCTCGGTTCGAGTGAGTATGGTTTAGCTAGAACTAGAGCGAGGAAAGAAAGGGGTTTAAGCTAGGAAAAAGGTCTAGGGAATCGGGGATAGCACAGGCAAAGTTAAGACAAGGGATGGTGATAGAAATGAGTCGGGAGTCGCATGTGCTAAGGAATAGGCTCGACCTCTCGGTTCTAAGCGTCCTCTAGGTCTCAAGTGCGGGCTCTCGCAACTTACAAATGAGGGTCCTAATGGTTAGTCTCGTGCCCTACCTTAAACTAGGCTTTCGATCTTAAGTTTAAGGGTAGCAAAGGCTCACTAATCCTTGGCCAAAGGATCAACAAACGCATACAAAACAAGAAAAACCAGAGACACATGCAAGACCCTAATCAAATCACCACCAAAATCATCCAAAGCTATTCACCCATGATCACCCTTCAACCCTAGATAAAGAACTACTCACACATAGCGAAAACGGAAACAAAAGCGAAAGAAATAATGAAAGACATGATCAACAATGATGAAGAATGAAATGACAATCAAACAAGAAAAGTATAAAACAAAACTCAATCAGAAATTGCAAAGAGAAAGAGAAGAACAAAGGTAACAATACCAAATAGATGATCAAACAACGATCTCGAAGTCGGGAATTTGAAATACAAGAAGGAAAATTATTCAAGACCTAAATTTTTGATGGAAAGTAGTTCTAAGTGTCTACATGAAGTGCTCAAAATTTCGTGCAAGAATAATGTGTTTTGCTCCTTCAAATAGACGATCTATTTTAAGCCAACGAAGAGTCACATAGGCGCCGGCGGTGAGGTTCCCAAGGCGGGAGTGATGTTGTCAGGGGATGAGCTTGTCTCGCTTGTTCGCCCAAGTCCTCCTCAGGCTTCTTTTGTACTTAGTTTTCTTCTTGTTGTCCCAAGGCTAAGGGACGAGGCTCATGACTAGGGACGAGTCTTAGGATGATAATGTGAGTTTGAAATCCCGTCCCAAGGTCCCTGGACACCTTCATTTAGTGAAACGAGGCTCGTACGCAAGCGAAACGCAACGAAACCAACTCGAATCACCTCCAAACTTCACGAAACTTTACGAAACTTCACGTAACCTCTCGACAAGCATCCTAAACTCCAAATATGCGCTTGTACCTGCAAAATGGATACAAAAACGCAGCAGTGCCAAAACGGAGAGAAATAGGAGCTGAAACGCAAAGAAACGCAAGCGACAGGGGGCTATAAGTACGAATATAAATGACACATCAAACTCCCCCAAACCGAACCGTTGCTTGTCCTCAAGCAACCAAGCATGACCGAAAATAGAGGACAAGGCGAGCATAAGAAAACTTTCCCAACAATCACCTTACCGCAAGCAGCATGAGCAATGGCAATCAATCCCGAATCAACATGGGACGTATGGAAATAGCTAGCTAACGGATGAGAATTACAAGACGGCGCAGAATGAAAAGTATGGCTTAAACAAAGGCTCTCTAGTAATCAAATCACGGACCTCTCGCGGTTTCCACTCTACTCAAATGATGAACAAGGTGATATATGTGATGACACTCACCTACTCCACTGGTGGAAGCACGCCCGCAATCGAATGTGGACCAAATCTCGCATTCCCGTACACAATAATGTCACAAAAACGGAGCAAACATGAGGACTTACATAGGAAATGAGGTGTGTAAAGGCCAAAGAGAGGTAAAGGGTGATAAGGTGGAACAAATGATTATGGAATCGTGGAGCTAAGCCACTAGAAACCACTCGTACTACTCAAGTGCTCGTCCATCAAAACGGAACCCAACTCTCATGAAAAACGGACCGAAATCAGCAATTCGGTCGCCTTACACATCATCGCAACATAACAACAAATTTCAAGTGCTCACTCATGCAACAACAACAACAACTCTTTATTTTTTTGCACACATTTTCTTTCTTTGATTTTTGTGTTGTGTTTGTATTTTCAGATTTTTGTTCTTTTTCTTGAGCAAAAGAGCACACTCACATGGTTGCGGAAAACCTCATCATAGGTCGGGGAAACAGCAATCCCGACTCATATTCACCAACACTCTCCAAGCGAACGACGTCAGCAAGTCGTAGCATGATCAAAACCCAAACAACGAGCACAAGAGTAAGCAAAAGCGGTAACTAGCTAGGCTAGGGTAGGCTATTTGGCATGTAGCTAGCAAACTCAAGTGGGTAAGGGTAATAGGATCAAAATGAGAGGATTAAAAACAATGTAAGAACAAGGTGAATAAAATGCAATCAACTAAAGCCTCATATGCGTAAACAAGTGACAAAATCGTGGGAAACACGGGATAGGGGCCACACTTATGCGTGTTAATATTACGTACCCCACGAGGAGAACTACTCACAATAAAGCACGGGGACCGGGATAGATGGACCGGCCTCTGGAGGCTAAAAACCTCACAATATAAGTAGATATAGTCCGTGAAATGATAAAGCAAACAAAGTCATGCATGCAATCATCTACAAGCACGTCTAAACATCCCCGAAAGCGCTAAACCAACATATAAAACATCATGCCAAAACTCAAAGCAAACAAGGGAAGGGATGTCGGGAAAGAATAAGGTAAAAACAAGCTCGCAAACAACGATCGGGATACGTATTTTTGGTATTTTGTTGAAATTTTCTGATTTTTTTTGTATTTTTGTGAATTTTCAGATTTTTTGGATTTTTTGAATTTTGTGATTTTTTGAAAAATGAAAAACGAATGCAAAATGAAAAAGCAAACGGAAAGCAAAGCGTTCCTCCCCCCAAACCAGACGACACATTGTCCCCAATGTGTCCTACAGCACATCAACCAGGGACCATAAAACAAGGGGGATAAAAACGAGCAAAGAAAGTCTCAAAAGAAAGCAAAGTACATACATGTGGAACCGCGTTCGGGGGACCCAACTCGGCGTCTTGCTTAAAGGGAAAAACCTTTAAGAACTGTTATGGAGTCGCCACCTAATTATCGCGGAAATTAGGAACTTGCTACCAGGTTCTAAGTTAAAAACATGTCCTAGATTTTGGAGCACGCCGACACCCCTAGATCTAAGGTTGTGAAACCAGATTGGATTCGGGGTGAGGGTACTTTAGAAAAAGAGTAATTCAAATAATGATTTATGAAAACCTTTTAGAAAAGCCTATGTAAAAATAGCCTCTACTGACCTAGAACAATCCTTGTAAGATGATATTTGAGCTAATGTTATCGCTACGTACAAGTGCGATAAGTTTGTAAAAGAATGCAAATCTGGATGCAAAAGATTGATTAAAACCCTCAGTTTAGCATGTTTAACTTGTTAACGAATACGGTTCAGTTAAAGGTCGAATTCATTGTTTAAGTTGATTTAATGCAAAATAAGAAGGTGCAAGATGCATGCAAATAAAATAAAGTTCAATTGTCCATTGGTTTATTTTATAAGGTCGGTTGCTTATGCGACTTTGGCGTGTCATCGGATATGGAGTGTACCCGAAGTAAGTAGAACACTTGGATTGCAAGCTATTTGGGTGCCAAAGTCGGGGCGCTAAAGTGTAGACCCTTTGTTAGTCCATAGAAAATAAGAAAAGCTTTGATCCAAGTGGATCGGTACCTACCTTGTCCAGACGCTCCAGATCTGGGCAGAGCTTCACTTCTTGAACTTAAAAGGAGGGTGAATTCAACACGGGATGGTGTGTTGAACTCAAGGATTTGAGTGCGTGAGGCTTTGTGAATGTGAAAGGGTGTAAGATGAGAATTTGGGGTGTAAAAGATGTATTCTGGTTGTGAATTGCTGTGTGAATTCTGTCCTTGAGGTCGAGGTATAGGGGTGTATATATACTAAAAACCTCGGAGAAATTAGGAAATCGGGGATAAAAACAGGCCTAGGAACCGCATAGCCTTATGCGGTTGCCTGGGAAACCGTATAGGCTTATGCGGTTTCCTCCCCAAACCGCATAAGCTTATGCGGTTCGAGGGTGTGGTTTTTGTGTAGTTTCCTAGTTTCGGTTGAATTGTATCTTTGAAAGATTTCGAGATAATCTCAAATGTGAAGCTCAAGAAAACCCCTAGGATATTTCTGAGATATTTTGTGATGCTTAGGGCTTTGGAGTGCGGGCCAAATTTGGGTTTAGGCTTCGGTTTGAACCGAGACCCGGAAAAATGAAAAGGGTGTATTTGCATAGTTTTTGTGAAATAAGGTAAGACGTGAAGCCGTATTTTGTTTAAGAGGGGGCTAAATAGTGGTTTTAGCTATCGGGCCTAAATTTAGGAATTTAGGAATGCTGAATTAGGCCTTGTTAATGTAAAAGGACTAATTGTAGTGCAGATGCGAAGCTCATGCCAAATGAAGCAGGACAAGGACCTAGCTAGACTCCAAATGGACAAAATGAACGTTATTTAAATGTGATGTGAAGCGACCTAAATCATTTTAACATTTAAAACGACTCAAAATGAATTCGACATTAGTTAGAACCGTTTAAGTCAACGTTAAACATGCGTAATAAAAGTCCGTGATACATCACAGGGTTTTGTTTGGGAGGGTACGGATATGGGTATCCACAGGGCCCCGGTTTGGTCGAGCTCGGACTAGAGCGAAAGTCAAACTCCACGACCATATCAGGACCATTCTGGTCTCGTCTGATCAATGAGCGAAGCATGTGTCCATGGGTGAGACGAGGACTTCGAACCGGGCTAAACGGGGAGGGGCGTGCGCATTTTAAGGACTTGGCGGTCCGTGCATGCTATAAGGGCCTGCCGGCCTGCTGGATGTCCTCGTCGTGCTTGTTGTCGTTTGTTGGTGCCTTTGTATATGCTTGGTATCATCGGATGCCTGGTGCTGGTGCTTGTAATGTCTTCGTATTGCATGTGTACTTTGTAAGATGTTTGGGTATGCGTGAGGTGTATAATTGAGTAGGGGTGCTTATGTAGATGTAGGTGTAGGTCTCGTGAAAGAGCGTCCGTGTAATGCTTGTGCTTGAACTCGCCGAGGAGCGTCTATGTAGAGTGAAATGCTTGGAGTTAGGTGTATATTGCAGAGTGCTTGTGCTTGGGCTCGCCGAGGAGTGTCTATGTAGTCGTGGTTGCATATGATTGCCTTCCGTTGAGGAGAAAATGATGTAATGCTCGTAAAGAGCGTTCGTGCTTCTGCTTCTGTACCGTACATTAAATGCTTAATATACGCGTATGGCGGACTGTAGGTGACGCCTTGATCCAAGCATGGGACGTACTTGGAGTTGCATTAGAGCTAGGATGAATTAGGAATCGAAAAGTAGGCGTAAAACGAGAAAAAACCGAGAAAAACCAGGGGCAGGAACCGCATAAGCTTATGCGGTTCATGGGGCAAACCGCATAAGCTTATGCGGTTTCCCCTGAAGGCTGCAGGGGCTATATAAGGCACGAGAGCAGCCGTGAGTATACCATTATACTCATTTTCGGTTTCCATACTCAAAAAACGTCATTTTTCGATTTCTCAACCGTTTTCGTTCGTTTTTCTTGCGTTGCCTTGCTATGGAACGAGGTATTGCTCCATTTTAACTTGCTTTTACGTTATTTGTTGTTGTAATTAGCTAGTTTTTCCTTGAAATGTTGAAAACACGGGTTTTGAATGAAAACCCAAGTTTTGCTTGAAATTTGCCGTTTGAATGCTTGAAATTGACGTCATTGTGTTGCATTATGCCATGCGAACGTGTATGTGTGAATTGATTGTGATTTGGACCGTCTTTGTGTGAAAAACGTCCAAATTAGGTTTCGGTCAGCGAACCCGGATTTTCCGACCCGGAATTTCAATTAAACTTCGGTGTAGGATGCCCATAGCGAGTATAGCATGCCTATAGCGTTAGTTTTGCGAAAAAGTCGAGTTAAGGCTTTCAAATCGCCGTCTTAAGTCGTAGTTATACGGAGTAATTAAGGCGAATTGGGGGTTTTTGATCGGAGTGACCAAAATGCAATTGCTTGTACTGGGTTTTTGTTGGGGGCTATTATGGCGCGTAGAAACCATAAAGTTGTGATTTTGAAGTGTAGAGAACGGTTTTCGGCTTAATTGTGAATTAGGCCTAAAAATGCTCTGTGAAGTGTATGGCGTAATGTGTTTAAAGGATGTGTATGTATTATGTGTGTATTATTTGTGTGTATTTGTGTACATGTATGCCAAGTTGTATGCTTGCATGTATTATAGCTGTATGTATTGGTTGTGTTTGGTTGCAGGGGAAGATTCTAGTCGTGTTACGAGGTCGAAATCCCGTAGGAGTGCTAGCTCGAGGGCCAGAGAGCCTCTAGCTCGAGTGGTTTGAGGCGTACCGCGTGGCGAGAGGAAGCCGACCCTCGTGATTTGTCCACGAGGCGTGGCGATCACGAGGTAGGGTCGTGGGAGGCATGTCCTGTGCACGATCCTGAGGAGGAGGAGGCGGATCGTTTGCTCGAGGAGTTTGTGGGCCAGTGGAGGTGAGATGGATGTTCTTTGAGGAAGGCTGTGGAGGTTGCGCCTAGAGCGAGTAGCTCTAGGCCGCTGAAATCACGCGTCGCGAGCAGGCGTTCGCTAAGAGTGGGATGGCCATAACCTTCTACTTGCCCCGGAGAACCACGTTTCCTATCGGGCGACGATGGGTTGGCAGAAAGGTTTGATGAGGACTTTCTCGGGCGTGTCGTCCGTAATGTGTGTTTTTGAGGAGAAGCTTGCGCCGGGAGCGCAGGCTTGGGTGCTGCGTAGTGCTTTTGGCCCGTTAGTCGGCCATTGGTGGGAGATTGCAAGGAAGAAGCGGAGGCGAACGATCTTGTCGGGGCCTTCCTAGGCAGGTATTGGGACACCACGACGGCGTTCCATATGCCTGGCTTTGAGGCGGCATTACCTTGTCCGAGTATGCGGTCATAACGGGTGCCGATTCGGGGATCGTGACATGAGCTTTGAGTTTCTTGTCCGTTGTGGGACGAGGTTGTGACGATGCGATCGGCGGTGGTTTGGAGGTGATTTGTGAGGTGCACCACCTTATACTTTCAAGACGAGCTATATCTTGGAGTACTTTGAGGAAGACCGAGTATGGCCTCGGAGTGGAGTGGCGGCGAGAATGCTCGTATGTGGGCATGGTGGTTCGTCGGTGGTGTACGCCAGCGATAAAAGCGGCGAGGCGTCGACATCGGTCCTTATGCATCTCTGGATTGGAATGCAATTGGGACGTTCGGCCCAGGTACGCCAGATCTTTGGGTTTGTGCATTCGTTCTGCATGGATGCCGTGAGACCATGGTCATGGATCGAGGGTCGAGACCGCCCTTAGTCTCGCTGGGTTCTTGATGGAGGTGCGTGTTAGTGCATCTTTGTTTCAGGTGCATTGTTGTTTGTTTTCGTTGTCTTTGTCTTTGTAACGTGTTTTTGTTTCTTGAGTGTGCAGTCATGGATTCTTAGCCATTTTCCTTTTCTGCTCCCCCCGCATGCTCTGACGATCGCGAAGGAGTATCGTGATGCGATGCAGAACACGTCTGGCCGTCTTTGCGTTTTGGTCGTATGACGAGGTTCGGGTGCTTCTGAACCAAATGCAGTTTGATCAGGTTTGTGCTTGAACCATTTTAAATAGAATGTACTTAAAATGATTGTATTTGTATTTGTATTTGTATTTATGAGTGTTTGTCTTGTCTTTGTTTGTAGTTCGTGCCATTCCCGTGGGGCCAGTATGCGGGCATTCCGGAAGGCATCGGGCGCTATGATTTGCGATCACGAGAGACCAGCGTTTGTACTTAGCGGCGCCCGTGCACGGCGGTTTGGTATCTTAGGGAGCGCTTGGCCTTTCGAGCGGTGGCCAACTCCGGTGGTGCAGGGACCCGCCGAAGGGTCCTATTGAAGCGAGGGTTTCCATTCGGGATCGGATGGCGTTAATGCGGGGAAGGAGAGTCGGTGGAGTCTTCTGCGTCACGGGAAGACTACAACCATTTCATGAGTCTCGGCTTGCTTGTGGGCGATTGAGGTATGTTTGATCTTTGTTGAGGGTGCGTAAGGTAATTTTTGCGAAAAATTTCCACTGGCGTGTGCGTTTGAAATTGTTTTGTAGGAATTTGATCAGGAGATGGCGAACGACCTGGTGACTTTCCTACCATCCGTTGAGTCTGACGAGTCGGGTGTGCGTCGTACTTTCACTTTACCGACGTACTTGCCGGTGACCACTGACGCGGGCATGGACAGCTGGACGGGCAGGGTGAAGAAGGTATGTATCTTTGTTGTATATGTGAGTGAGCCCCCAGTTTGATCGAGGTATGAAATATAGCGATGATCAAACTAGTGAGATGCGTGTTTTTGTGTTACCGCCTCGAGTTTGGCTTAATTTGAGTGAAATTAAGGCAAAATGGGGATGAGCGCATTTAATTTGAAATTCCCCCCCTAAGTTTGACTTGATTTGAGTGAAATTAAGGCAAAATGGAGAGAAATGTGAAGTGTTTTTGTGTTGTGTATCACAGGTGGCTAAGGAGGCGCATAAGAAGCTATGGCGGATAGCCAACAAGTGGAGGATGGCTTGAAATTTGGCCAGTCGCTCGGTTAATGTCGAGCCATTTGAGACGGCTCGGTCAGCGTGAGTTTGACGAGTATCGTCGTCGTCATCCCGAGTGAATTTGTGTAATAGAGATTGTATGAACCTTTATGTACATGCCGTTGTAGCTTGAACTTTGAACTTGTTGTAGCTTGAACTTGATTGTCGTCGATAAACCTGTTTGGTAGGCTTGTTTGAAAAATGATATGATTCCCGAGTGGGATGCATTTGATGTTTGATTTTAAATTGTGAAAATGTTTTTTGTGAAAAGTTCATTTTAGATACGAAATGAGCTTGCATGAATGTTGAAGATGTTTGCGTTGACTCGTGGTATGAATCGTATTTGCTAAAGTGAAGTGTAGTGTTGCGGTGTGGGGAACAACAAGAGGATGTCGTAGGGTGGTGTAGATTGTGGTGTTTTAGGAAGGATAAAATTAGGAAACGGTGAGAAAAACCAGCCCCTGAAACCGCATAGGTTTATGCGGTTCGTGGGCTAAACCGCATAAGCTTATGCGGTTTGGGTTGCAAACCGCATAGAGCCATGCGGTTTGCTGGTGTGGAACCCGGGAGGGACCCAACTCGGCGTCTTGCTTAAGGGCGGATTTTAAAGTTAAAAAAGATTAAGTTGGAAAAACCTTTAAGAACTGTTATGGAGTCGCCACCTATTTATCGCGGAAAATAGGAACCTGCTTCCATGTTCTAAGTTAAAAACATGTCCTAGATTTTGGAGCACGCCGACACCCCTAGATCTAAGGCTTGTGAAACCAGATTGGATTCGGGGTGAGGGTACTTTAGAAAAAGAGTTAATTCAAATAATGATTTATGAAAACCTTTTAGAAAAGCCTATGTTAAAATAGCCTCTACTGACCTAGAACAATCCTTGTAAGATGATATTTGAGCTAATGTTATCGCTACGTACAAGTGCGATAAGTTTGTAAAAGAATGCAGATGCAGATGCAAAAAGATTGATTAAAACCCTCAGTTTAGCATGTTTAACTTGTTAACGAATACAGTTCGATTAAAGGTCGAATTCATTGTTTAAGTTGATTTAAATGCAAAAAGAAGGTGCAAGATGCATGCAAATAAAATAAAGTTCAATTGTCCATTGGTTTATTTTATAAGGTCGGTTGCTTATGCGACTTTGGCGTGTCATCGGATATGGAGTGTACCCGAAGTAAGTAGAACACTTGGATTGCAAGCGCGCTGGGTGCCAAAGCCGGGGGGGGGGGGGGGGGGGGGGGGCGCGAAAGTGTAGACCCCTTTGTTAGGCCATAGAAAAAAAGAAAAAGCTTTGATCCAAGTGGATCGGTACCTACCTAGTCCTGACGCTTCAGATCTGGGTAGAGCTTCGCTTCTTGAACTTGAAAGGAGGATGAATTCAACACGGGATGGTGTGTTGAACTCAAGGATTTGAGTGCTTGAGGCTTTGTGAATGTGAAAGGATGTAAGATGAGAATTTGGGGTGTGAATTGCTGTGTGAATTGTGTGTGAAAAGATGTTCTATGAGGTCGGGTATAGGGGTGTATATATACTAAAAACCTCGGAGAAATTAGGAAATCCGGGGTAAAAACAGGCCTAGGAACCGCATAGCCTTATGCGGTTGCCTGGGAAAACCGCATAGGCTTATGCGGTTCCCCCCTCAAACCGCATAAGGTCATGCGGTTTGAGGGTCTGGTTTTAGGTCTGCTTTCCAAGTTTCGGTTGCATAAAATCTTTGAAAGATTTCGTGATAATCTCGAACGTGTAGTTCAAGAAAAGTGCTGGGTTATTTGTGAGATATTTTGAGATGCTTAGGGCTTTGGAGTGCGGGCCAAAGGCTGGGTTTGGGCTCGGTTTCGGGCCCGAGACCCGGAAAAATGAAAAGGGTGTATTTGCATAGTTTTTGTGAAATAAGATAAGACGTGGAGCCGTATTTTGGGTAAGAGGGGGCTAAATAGCGGTTTTAGCTACCGGGCCTAAATTTAGGAATTTAGGAATGCTGAATTAGACCTTGTTAATGTAAAAGGGCTAATTGTAGTGCAAATGCGAAGCTCATGCCAAATGAAGCAGGACAAGGACCTAGCTAGACTCCAAATGGACAAAATGAACGTTATTTAAGTGTGATGTGAAGCGACCTAAATCATTTTAACATTTCAAACGACTCAAAATGAATTCGACATTAGTTAGAACCGTTTAAGTCAACGTTAAAACATGCGTAATAAAAGTCCGTGATACATCACAGGGTTTTGTTTGGGAGGGTACGGATATGGGTATCCACAGAGCCCCGGTTTGGCGAGCTCGGACTAGAGCGCTAGTCAAACTCCACGACCATATCCGGACCATTACAGTCTCGATACAGTCAGCGGAACGAAGTATGTGTCCATGGGTGAGACGAGGACTTCGAACCGGGCTAAACGGGGAGGGGCGTGCGCATTTTAAGGACTTGGCGGTCCGTGCATGCTATAAGGGCCTGCCGGCCTGCTGAATGTCTTCATCGTGCTTGTTGTACTGTCGTTGTTGGTGTCTTTGTATATGCCTGGTATCATCGGATGCTTGGTGCCGGTGCTTGTAATGTCTTCATGTGGCAGGTGTACTTTGTAAGATGTTTGGGTATGCGTGAGGTGTATAATTGAGTAGGGGTGTTTATGTAGATGTAGGTGTAGGTCTCGTGAAAGAGCGTCCGTGTAATGCTTGAACTTGCCGAGGAGCGCCTATGTAGGGTGAAATGCTTGGAGTTAGGTGTATATTGCAGAGTGCTTGTGCTTGGGCTCGCCGAGGAGTGTCTATGTAGTTGTGATTGCATATGATTGCCTTCCGTTGAGGAGAAAATGATGTAATGCTCGTAAAGAGCGTTAGTATAGCTTACATGCAGTACATTAAATGCTTAATATACGCGTATGGCGGACTGTAGGTGACGCCTTGATCCAAGCATGGGACGTACTTGGAGTTGCATTAGAGCTAGGATGAATTAGGAATCGAAAAGCAGGCGTAAAACGAGGAAAAACCGAGAAAAACCAGGGGCTTTAACCGCATAGCCTTATGCGGTTCATGGGGCAAACCGCATAAGGTTATGCGGTTTCCCTAGTTGGCTGTTGGGGGCTATATAAACACGAGTGAGGCCGTGAGTGAGGTTCATCACTCATTTACGGTTTCTTTCTCAAAAAAACGTCATTTTTCGATTTCTCAACCGTTTTTGCTCATTTTTCTTGCGTTGCCTTGCTATGGAACGAGGTATTGCTCCACTTTAACTTGCTTTCACGTTATTTGTCGTTCTAATTAGCTAGTTTTGCTTTGAAATGTTGAAAAGACGGGTTTTGAATGAAAACCCGAGTTTTGCTTGAAATTTGCCGTTTGAATGCTTGAAATTGACGTCATTGTGTTGCATTATGCCATGCGAACGTGTATGTGTGAATTGATTGTGATTTAGACCGTCTTTGTGTGAAAAACGTCCAAATTAGGTTTCGGGCCCAAAAACGAACCCGGATTTGCCGACCCGGAATTTCAATTAAACTTCGGTGTAGGATGCCCATAGCGAGTATAGCGTGCCTATAGCGTTAGTTTTGCGAAAAAGTCGAGTTAGGGCTTTCAAATCGCCTTCTTAAGTCGTAGTTATACGGAGTAATTAGGGCGAATTGGGGGTTTTTGATCGGAGTGACCAAAATGCAATTGCTTGTAATGGGTTGTTGTTGGGGACTATTATGGCGCGTAGAAACCATAAAGTTGTGATTTTGAAGTGTAGAGAACGGTTTTCGGCTTAATTGTGAATTAGGCCTAAAAATGCTCTGTAGGGCGTATAGTGTAATGTGTTAAAAAGGATGTGTATGTATTATGTGGGTATTATTTGTGTATATGTGTATGTGTATGCCAAGTTGTATGCTTGCGTGTATTATAGCTGTATGTATTGGTTGTGTTTGGTTGCAGGGGAAGGTTCTAGTTGTGTTACGAGGTCGAAATCCCGTAGGAGTGCTAGCTCGAGGACCGAGGGAGCCTCTAGTTCGAGTGGTTTGAGGCGTGCGTGGCGAGAGAGGCGAAGCCGACCGTGATTTGTCCACGAGGCGTGGGCGATCACGCAGGTAGGGTCGTGGGAGGCATGTCCTGTGCACGATCCTGAGGAGGAGGAGGCGGATGCGTTTGCTCGGGAGTTTGTGGACGAGTGGAGGTGAGATGGATGTTCTTGAGGAGGTCGAGGAGGTTGCGCTGAGCGAGTAGCTCTAGGTCGCGAAAATCACGCGTGCGAGCAGTATGCTCGCTAAGGCCGGGATGGCCATAACCTTCTACTTGCCAGGAGAGACACGTTTCCTATCGAGCGGCGATGGGTTGGCGAAAGGTCCGATGAGGACTTTCGGGCGTGTCGTCCGTAATGTGTGTTTTGAGGAGAAGCTTGCGGGAGCGCGAGCTTGGGTCTTTGCGTAGTGCTTTTGGCCCGTTAGTCGGCCCTGGAGGGAGATTGCAAGGAAAAAGCGGGCGGCGAACGATCTTGTCCGGGTGGCCTTCCTGAGCGGTATTGGGACACCACGACGGCGTTCCATATGCGGCTTTGGCCGGCATTACCTTGTCCGAGTATGCGGTCATAAAGTGCCGGATTCGGGACCGTGACATGAGCTTTGAGTTTGCGTCGTCCGTTGTGGACGAGGTTGTGACTGATGCGATCGGCGGAGGTTTGGAGGTGATTTGTGAGGGTGCTCCACCTTATACTTTCAAGACGAGCTATATCCTGGAGTACTTTGAGGGGAAGACCGAGTATGGCCCCTCGGAGTGGAGTGACGAGCAGAATGCTCGTATGTGGCTGTGGTGGATCGTCGCCGGTGTGCCGGCGATAAAAGCGGCGAAGCGTCGACATCGGTCCTTATGCATCTCCTGGATTGGAATGCAATTGGGACGTTTGACTGGGTGACGCCGTCTTTGGGTTTGTGCATTCGTTTCTGCATGGATGTCGTGAGACCGCGGGTCATGGATCGAGGGTTGAGACTGTCCTTAGTCTCGCCTGGATTCTTGATGGAGGTACGTGTTAATTCTGTTTTTGTTTCGGGTGCATTGTTGTTTGTTTTCGTGTTGTCTTTGTCTTTGTCGTCTTTGCCTTCTTTGTAATGTATTTTTGTTTTTTGTGTGTGCAGTCGTGGATTCTTAGCCATTTTCCTTTTCTGCTGCCGCCGCATGCTCTGACGATCGTGAAGGAGTATCCGGCGTGATGCGTACTGGGCACGGTATGCCGTCTTTGCGTTTAACTGGTCGTATGACGAGGTTCGGGTGCTCCTGAACCAGATGCAGTTTGATCAGGTTTGTGCTTGAACCATTTTAAATTGAATGTACTTAAAATGATTGTATTGTGTTTGTATTTATTAGTGTTTGTCTTGTCTTCATTTGTAGTTCGTGCCGTTCCCGTGGGGCCAGTATGCGGGTATTCCCGAAGGCATCGGGGCGCGGTTTGCAGTGCGAGAGACCCAGCGTCTGTACTTGGCGACGCCGTACGGGCCGGTTTGGTATCTTGGGGAGCGCTTGGCCTTTCAGGCAGGGTGGCCAACTCCGGTGGTGCCTAGGGACCCGCCAAGGGTCCTATTTGAGCGGGGTTTCCATTTCGGGATCGGAATGGCGTTAGACGGGGAAGGAGAGTCGGTGAGTCTTCTCTGTCCTGGGGAAGACTACAGCCACTTTGCGGAGTCTCGGCTTGCTTGTGGGCCTATTGGGGTATGTTTGTTTCTTTTGAGGGTGCGTAAGGTAATTTTTGCGAAAAATTTCCCTGACGTGTGCGTTTTGAACTTGTTTTGTAGGAATTTGATCCGGAGATGGCGGAGCAGCCTGGCGACTTCCCTACCACCGTTGAGTACGACGAGTCGGGTGTGCGTCGTACTTTCACTTTGAAGCGTGATTGCCGGTGTGACCATCGACGGGCATGGACTGGCTGGGCCAGGCGGGGTGAAGAAGGTATGTATCTTTGTTGTATATGTGAGTGAGCCCCCAGTTTGATCGAGGTATGAAATATAGCGGTGATCAAACTAGTGAGATGCATGTTTTTGTGTTACCCCCTCGAGTTTGGCTTAATTTGAGTGAAATTAAGGCAAAGTGGGGATGAGCGCTGTTAATTTGAAATTTCCCCCCTAAATTTGACTTGATTTGAGTGAAATTAAGGCAAAATGGAGAGAAATGTGAAGTGTTTTTGTGTTGTGTATCACAGGTGGCTAAGGAGGCGCATAAGAAGCTATGGCGGATAGCCAACAGGTGGAGGATGGCTTGGGCAGAGCAGGCTGCTCAGTTGTGTCAGAGCCGGGCTGAGACGGCTCAGATTCGGCGTGAGTTTGACGAGTATCGTCGTCGTCATCCCGAGTGAATTTGTGTAATAAAGATTGTATGAACCTTTATGTACATGCCGTTGTAGCTTGAACTTTGAACTTGTTGTAGCTTGAACTTGATTGTCGTCGATAAGCCTGTTTGGTAGGCTTGTTTGAAAAATGATATGATTCCCGAGTGGGATGCATTTGATGTTTGATTCTAGATTGTGAAAATGTTTTTGTGAAAAGTTCATTTTAAATGCGAAATGAGCTTGCATGAATGTCGAAAATTTTTGTGTTTTGACTCGTGGTATGAATCGTATATGCTAAAGTGAAGTGTAATGCTGCGGTGTGGGAAACGACAAGGGGGTGTCGTAGGGTGGTGTAGTTTGTGGTGTTTTATGAAAGACGAAATTAGGAAACGTTGAGAAAAACCAGCCCCTGAAACCGCATAGGTTTATGCGGTTCGTGGGCTAAACCGCATAAGCTTATGCGGTTTGGGTTGCAAACCGCATAGAGCCATGCGGTTTCTTTGGTCTGTCTGTGTATTTGTATTTCCATATTTCGGACATTGTTTTCCTATATAAGGAGAGGGGGTGCGTGCCATAATCTTCACTCACAAACACTTCTCTTCTTTTCTTTTGCTTTAGATTTTTGCTCTCATAAATATATTAGGTATATTTATAAAAGTTTTTTGTATTCAAAAAAATGGAGGAGCATTTTGATGCTCTTTTGAAGAGGTGGACTTCTTCACTAAGCTCGGCAATGAAGAGGGCGGTGTATGATGATGGTGCGGGTGTTTTTATTGGCTTTCGCCAAATGAAAGTCGATCTAGACTTCCTCGATGTGTGCTTAGATTATTGGGATCCTAGTTTGCACGTGTTTAGGTTTCCCGGGGGAGAAGTGTGTCCTTTAGTTGAGGAGTTCTCGGCCATTGCGGGGTGGTCGAAACGGACTACTCCTGTGGTTGTAAGGAGTGAGCTTTGTTACAACGGGATGTTGCGAAACTTCCTTGGGATGACGAATGCTCATGCTGCAGGTTTGTTTGAGGGAGGCAAGGTAAACATGCTTCTCTTGTGTCAGGGATACATGAATAAAGTCGATACTAGTATTTCCGGACCGTTCGAGCGGAGGGCCCTTGCTTTTTGTTTGGTTCATCGGTATGCTTTTGCGGGGTCCATGCCAGATGGAGTGTTCGGAAACGCGAGGTATGCCCGTGTTGTCGAAGAGATGGAAAGGGGATATGATCCTTCTGCGTTGATCTTAGCGGAGACCATACTGGGTTTAGACGACCGTTGTGCTAATCGTCTGAGCTTGTACAGGGGTTGCGCTAGGATTCTCAACGTTTGGCTCATGGAGAGGCTTAGTGTGTATAAGGCTCTTCCCCTTGGGAGTGTTTTCAAGGCTGCGGCCACGACGTCGCGAAAGATGGAGTGGGCTGACCTTCGGGAGCGTTCGCTAAACTACTACCGGGGGTTTGTCAAGGAGAGCTCCATTCGTTGGTACGTGTCTTGGTGGGGTATTACGGCGGTTACGGCACCGTCTGTTGCGAATGCGGCTCGTGGGTTGATGTTGTGCGGGTTTGAACGAGGAGTGTGGATTCATCCTCTTCGCTTGAAGAGGCAAATCGGACTTGCTTCGGACCATACCCGAGCGGATACTCGAGGTTGGAGGGGTTGTTGTCTTTGAACAACCAAATGATTGATGCTTGGATCCGAGGATGGTCGACCGTGTGTTACTTGGGTCATTCGAGCATATAGAGTCTAGTCGTGTTACCGACTTCTATACACGGTGGTATCGCTCCAATGATCCTCGTGAGCAGGAGAATCAAAGGAGGAGGGAAAAGAATGGGCCAAGGCCCTCCTTGGCGTATGAGGTGGTGCGCGAAAGGAGGGACTATGGTGATCTTTGTGCGGCTAGTGCAGATGCTTCTTCTTCGAGACCGGCGCGGGAAAGGCTTGGACCGAAGGTGACCGTTAGGGATCGTCTAGGGTCAAGGATCGAGGAGCCCCCAGTTGAGCAGGACGAGGATCCGATCGAACCCCCAGGTTTTGAGAGATCTATTCCCGTTCTTAGATCGAAGGTTGTGGCGGACCGGCCTCTTAAAGATGAAGAGGCTAATCCGAAGCGTCAGAAGATGACTTGAGTAGTTTGCTTTGTTTTGTTTAGAAAATTTCCTTTATTTTAATACATGTTTTTAGATTCAAATAAAGGGCTAAGGAGGCTTGTTCCTAGCTCATTTCTAAATTGCGAAAAATTCTAAATAAAGTAATAAAATAGAATTAATCTGCTTTTGCCTTGTCTCGTTGCTTTCTTTTGTTTGTTTTTAAATGTTCTCGACCTTTTTAAGCTTTGAACATTCATACTTTGTCTTAAAATCCTCGACCTTTTTAAGCTTTGGATTTGTTTGTTTGACTTGTTCCGTCTTTAAGTCCTCGACCTTTTTAAGCTTTGGACTTGGATTTTTGTTTTGTTTTGTGTTGACTGTGCTCTCGACTTTTTTAAGCTTTGAGCGTGTCTTTTTGTGAGTGCAACGCCCTTGGCCTTTTTAAGCTTTGGGCATGCGTGCTGAAAAGTTCGGTTGTGCTTTTGATAAGTCGCTCACGATTCGCTTTTTAAATACAGAATCAAACCGGCGTAGTTCGTGTGATTCGGTTGAGCTCTTTGTAAAGCTGCCTACGTATCCACGGTGCGTGGAATCAAACCGAGCGTAGTTCACCCATGCGAGAGTGAGTTTTGTTTTTGAAATACATTGCAAAAGTGTTTGTGTTTTAGGGGTAGTATTTCTTGAGTTGATCAAGATTTGTTGGTAATCGGAAGTCCTGACCGTCAAGGTCAGTTAGTTTCACGGCTCCTCCGGGAAGGATTTCCTTGACCAAGTACGGTCCGGCCCAATTGGGTTTGAATTTCCCTCTTGGGTCGACTGGTAATGGTGCTCGGACTGATTTGAGTACTAGGTCACCCACTTTGATGTTTCGTGGCTTGACCCGTTTGTTGTAGGCGCGTTGTAGGCGAGATTGATACATTCGGACTGTACTTAGTGAATGTAACCGTCTTTCGTCTAACAGGATGAGTTGCTCGTATCGTTCGCGTGCCCATTCTACCTCGAGAATGTCACGCTTCCATGAGAATTCGAAGGGATTGCATTTCGATTTCTACGGGTTGAACGGCTTCCATCCCGTAGGTTAGGAAATAAGGTGTCATACCTGTGGGTGTGCGGATGGTTGTGCGGTATCCCCATAATGCAAATGGGATTTTGTTGGGCCAGTCGTGATAGGTGTCGATCATCTTTTTGAGGATTGATACGACGGTTTTATTTGCTGCCTCGACCGCGCCGTTAGTTTGTGGTCGGTAGGGTGATGATTTGTGTCGTTGTATCTTGTATTTGAGGAGAAGTGGTTCCACCTCCCCTTGGAAGTGTGTGCCTTGGTCACTTATGAATTCGTGGGGTATGCCGTAGCGACAAATGATGTTGTTTTGTATGAATTTCGCAACTTCCTTTGTGCCTAGCGTACGGTATGATGCGGCTTCGACCCATTTGGTGAAATAGTCGATGGCCACAAGCATGAAGCAGTGTCCTCCTGCTCCCACGGGTTGTACTTTGCCAATGACGTCAATCCCCCATGTGGAGAAAGGCCATGGCGAGGTTAAACTGTATAGTGGTGAAGGAGGGATGTGTTGTACGTTTGCAAAGATTTGGCAATTATGGCAATGTTTGACATTTTTGGCGCAATCGGCTTCCATGGTTGTCCAAAGACCATCCTAGCCTTATGATTTGTTTGCTCATGGCTCGTGCGTTCATGTGTGGCCCGCACTCGCCATCGTGTACTTGGGACATAATCTCGTGCCTCATTTTGTGATCGCCACACAAGAGTAGTGTGCCTTGGGGTGTGTTTTTGAGTAGTTTGCCCATTTCCATCACGAATTGTGATGATAACAGGCGGAGGGCGCGCTTGGCTCGTTTGTCAATGTTTGGTGGGTATTCACCGTTTGTTTTGTAGTTGATGATTGCTTGGTACCAAGGGTCGGTTTGCTCTTCCTCGGTTTCAATGTCACAGATGTAGGCGGGTTCATTCCGTCGTTCCACGACAATGGGGAGCGTTTCCATTCCCGGGGGTATGTTGATTAGTGACGCGAGGTTGGATAACGCGTCGGCGGATTGGATTTCTTCGCGTGAGGTGTATGAATTTCACGTGGTAGAATTCGCTTATGAGTTCTTGTATCTTGTTTTTGTATAACGCTAGGTTTTCATTAAGTATCTTCCATGCTCCGGATACTTGGTTGATTATGAGGGAGGAGTCCCCATAGACCCTTATATTGCGAGCGTTGAGTACAAGCGCTGCTTGGAGACCATGCAAGCACGCTTCGTATTCGGCGGCGTTGTTTGTTACGTCAAAGTCTAGTTTGATGGATAAGGGTGTGTGTTCGCCATTCGGGGATTTGAGAAGTATTCCTACTCCACATCCTCGGTAGTTGGAGGAGCCATCGAAGTATAACTCCCATTGCTCTTGGTTGATGTTGTAAATCCCGTCGTCTGGGAGGGATGTTGTGTCAATGATTGGTTGATCGTTGATTGCATTTTCGGCCAAGAAGTCAGAGACTGCTCGTCCCTTGATTGGTTTGAGGGGTACGTACTTAAGGTCGAATTCGGCTAGGAGCAATGTCCATCTGGCCATTCGTCCGTTAAGCGAGGTTTCTCGAAAAGGTACTTTACGGGGTCCATTTTGGAATAGACCTCGCCTGCGGTGTGCTAGCATATAGTGACGGAGTTTCTTGGATGACCATACTAAAGCTAGACAACTCTTCTCGACGGGTGAATATCGAGTTTCGTAATCGAGAAATTTCTTGCTGATGTAATAGATTGCATGTTCTTCGCCGTTTATTTCTTGAGCGAGCATGGCGCCCATGGCGGTAGATGTTGTTGTAAGGTATAAGGATAGCGGTAGATCCGCTTGGGGTGGTCGTAGAACTGGTGGGTTAGTTAGCAATTCCTTGACCTTGTCAAATGCTTTTTGACATTCTTCGTCCCATTCAACGTGGTCGGTTTTCTTGAGTTTCTTGAAAACTGGTTCACATATCATGGTGAGTTTGCTGATGAAGCGCGAGATGTATTGGATTTGGCCCAAGAAACTTCGAATTTCGTCGAGGTTCTCCGGGGGTCGCATTTCGAGGATTGCTTTGACTTTCGAGGGGTCGACCTCGATGCCTCTTTGGCTCACTACGTGTCCTAGTAGTTTACCGGATTTAACTCCAAAAGTACATTTTTGGGGGTTGAGGCGCATTTTGTATTGTCGTAGGCGAGTGAAGAACTTGCGGAGGTTAGTGATGTGATCACTTCTCTCCTTTGACTTCACGATCATATCGTCGACGTAGACTTCGACTTCTTTGTGCATCATGTCGTGTAACAGGGTTGTAGCGGTGCGTTGGTATGTTGCGCCAGCATTGATTAGGCCGAAGGGCATGACTGTGTAGCAGTATGTCCCCCACGGTGTAATGAAGGCCGTCTTTGCCATATCTTCGAGTGACATTTTGATTTGATTGTAGCCCGCGTAGCCGTCCATGAAGGATAGGAGGGCGTGGTCGGCGGTGTTGTCGACTAGGACGTCCACATGTGGTAATGGAAAGTCATCTTTGGGACTAGCTTTGTTCAAGTCGCGAAAATCAACGCATACTCGAATTTTGCCATTCTTTTTCAGGACTGGGACCATGTTTGAGACCCATTCAGGATACTCGATGACTTGGATGAAACCGGCTTGTAGTTGTTTTTCGATTTCTTCCTTGACCATAAGTGACCATTCGGGACGTAGTCTTCTTAGCTTTTGTTTGATGGGTTTGTAACCGGGTTTAATGGGGATGCGGTGTTCGGCGATGCTTCGTTCGATTCCGGGCATGTCTTTGTATGACCAAGCGAATACGTCCTTGAATTCGCTCAGGAGTTGTGTGAAAAGGGTGCGTTCGTGTTCGTCTAGTGAGGCTCCCAGTTGTAGTTTCCTTGGTTCTTCGGGGGTTCCCACGTTTATGGTTATGGTATCCTCGATGATAGGGTCTTGTGTTTTTGGGTGCACAATGTTTGCAATGTATATGTTTAATGATTGATTTGTTTGTTCATTTTCGCATGAGTTAGTGTCTTTTGTATTTTGTGTGTTGTTTGTTGCTTGTTGATTTTTGTTTGTTTGTATTTTGTTATTTGTTTTAGCTTGAGACAAGGCGTAAGCAAATTTATTCATTTCATTATTTTGAAGAGAATTATTCGACAAATCAGAAAATTGCTTGGAGCTAGCCTCCGTAAATAGAAAATCTAAACTAAAGCTAGAGTCTAGGATAGATGGGTCGACAGATGACCCGACACTAAGAGCATTAGAATCTAAAATAATTTCTTCTTCTTCTTCATCGTCTTCTGTGCCGCTGGAGCTGCTTGAGCTGCTTGAGTTGCTTGAGTTGCTTGAGTCGCTCTCGTCCTTGCCTCTGAGTTTAGTGACGTGGTCGAAGAGTGGTCCTTCACCGGTGATAAGCTGGAAGTGGTGACCTTGTGCATCGGTCCATTTCAGCGTCTTATACCATCCGTTGAGGGTTTTGTCTGTGGCGTCGGCTATAAGTAAGTTAGGGTCGAAGTGACGGTCTCGCATGATCGTGGAGACAATTTCTTCGTTTTTAGTGCTCGGTAAGGCCTTGAGTGTAATGGGCTCGGCCTCACTAGAGAAACAAGCTTCGGATGAATGGATGATGTCTCGAAGGGAGGTATTCCCGTCGACCATTCCTCCGGGGGTGAAGTATGCGTTCAGGTCGAGGATGTAAGGTCGCAGGGTGACCTTGTGAGTTGACTTTCGCCTTTGAATTTCCTTAACCATCTTCTCGTGGTCGCCGTTCTTGGGTTTGTAGCCTAGACCCATGGTGAGCCAAAGGCTGTTGTTGTTTTTTGTTCTGAAAGGTTTGTAGGGTTTGATTGGTGTCGTGTGATGGCGCTACCACCTCAAAGTCGAAACCGCATAGGTCTTCCACGGTTCACTACAATTTCCGCAGACCGGGCTCTTTTGGTGTATCGGTGCGGCTCGAAAGTTTGAGGCCTTCAAGGTTATAATCTCCTCGTTAAGAGGAATCTTAACCTTTTGGTGTAGAGTGGAAGTTACGGCTTTGGTGGAGTGAATCCACGGTCGCCCCAGGAGTATGTTATAGGAAGGGGTCATGTCGATGACTTGAAACTCGACTTTTCTTTCTATGGGACCACTGCGTACGTGAAGAGAAATGGTTCCTTTCACGTGACGTCGGGTTCCGTCGAAAGCTTTGACTCCATCCATGCTTGGGGTGAAGTCTTTATCGGATAGGCCGAGGCGATGTGCGGTGGCCAATGGTAGAACATTGACTGCAGTTCCGTTGTCAACGAGGGACACGGGCAAAGTTTTCTTCATACACTCTACGCTAATGTATAGAGCGAGGTTGTGGTTCGGTCCGAATGCGGGGAAATCCTCATTCGAGAAGGTGATAGCCCCTGGTAACCAATCTCTTGTGACATGGCTGACCATTTGATCTGGAGAGATCTCAGCGTCTGCGCATGCAATTTGTAGAGCGCGAATGAATGCATTCCTATGTTCCGCCGAGTCTCGTAAAAGGGCCCAGATGGAAACATCGGCTTTTGTGCGAGCGAGTTGCTTCTGAAGCACCTCACTCGTGTTTGGTGGTGGAATTATTGTAGAGGTGGAGGGTGTACTTGTAGAGGGGTTATCCTCTTGGGCTACGGCCTTGCCTTTCTCGGCCGCAGTTGCTTTTCTGGCATGTTCATCCGTGAAGATGTTCTGATAAGGACGACCAGAGCGTGTGAGGTGTGAAACCTCGTCTTGGTTTTCCTTCTCGGGCTGTTCGCCCTTTTCTTTTTGATCTTTGTTTTCGGGCTGTTTGCCCTTCTTTTTCTTTCCCTTCTTGTTCTTTTTGTTTTTATTCGAGGAGGGAGTAGTTGAGAGTTGGGCTACCGTTTTGTTAGTGGGTGGCCACTCTTCGTCTTCGTCATCACTAAACCAGACCCCGTTGATTTGGTTGTTGGTGGGTGTGACCAAGTAGGAGCAATCTATGACGGGTGCTGATCCGAGGAAGATTGCAGGGTTGTCATAAATTGTGGGGTTGCTTTGGGCTCCGAGGCCGATTTCAATGAGTTCTTCGAAATTCTCGGCATCACCGTAATCAAAGTGTCTTCGCCACTCGGGTCGTAAGCTACCGAGAAACGTGTACATGAGTTCGTCTTCGTGTGGAGGGTTCAGAACTCGGGCAAGTAGTCCTCTCCAACGGACGAGATATTGGGTGAAATCTTCCTCGTCTTTTTGGAGTTGGGTGATGAGAGTATGAAGAGAGACATGCTTGTTGGCCTTGGAGCGTTGTTCTAAGCGTGCAACTTCAAGTTGATGCAAGGCCTTCAAGTTGTCAATGTCTTTGGTGAGCTGATTAACGCGGACACGGAGAGTCCTCAGTCTATTGAGGTTAGCCATCTTTGAGGAGCGTTTGAAGGAAGGGGTGATGATGCGATTCATGGTGAGTATTCAGCTGAGGCCTGCATTTCACTTTGCATATTAGCGACACGACTCGACCCACTAGACTCACATTCATTCTAGGCATTCATTTTAGCTCATTTCGTTGTTTTGAAAGACCTTTTAAGCTTGAAAAAGGAGATTTTCGAAAAGGTTTTGCTAAGGGAAGCTTTTGAGGCGAGGATGCGTGCGCACATCTCGTCTCGATGTTAAAAGATTTTGTTTTGCATCCGTCGAACTGATATCGGTGATTTACCGAGGTGAGCTCGAGTCGGATGTGTAAAAAGAGAAGGATTCGGCTCGCGCAAGTCGAGTCGAGGATGTTAAAACAGAGTCTAGGCCGTGTGACCTAGAGGATCGAAATCCACGAGCTCGGGTTTTATTCCTTACTCGGGTTTTTGCTTGTTAGTGAAAA
Source organism: Dianthus caryophyllus (assembly GCA_023091065.1). Lineage (NCBI taxonomy): Eukaryota > Viridiplantae > Streptophyta > Magnoliopsida > Caryophyllales > Caryophyllaceae > Dianthus > Dianthus caryophyllus. The sequence goes on along the minus strand of JALGRB010000019.1, from coordinate 3,357,418 downwards.
AGGAAATTTTGAAAAGGTTTATTTCAAAAAATTCGCGAGAGTTTTGTTTGAAAAGGTGTTAGTTTGTTAGATGTTAGGTTCATTTATCTTTGAAAAGTTTAAGCGAGTTTTCGAAGATATGAATGCAAATGCTTGTTTTGAAAAAGACCATGGAGTGCATAGCCTCGAACTTGTACGTATGACTCAAAAAGGGTGAAAAATGAGTCAGTCGGGTACACCTCCAACTACCTCGAGTACGCTTTGGCAGATTGATGAGGGTAAAGTCGTGGTCCCCTATCAAAATAAACCTAAACAAACTACTAGCAGAAGCTAGTGGTAAGCAGGGTCGAATCCACAGGGAGAAGGACGAAGTCAAAGGAATGCTCAGCTAAGAAAGGTCAATCTCAAGGTATGAAAGGTCGGTGTTTTAAGGGATTAAACTAAGAACAAAGAGTAAAATGAGTAGAATATGAATAAGAGGGAGATTAGGGCATCAGGTTCATGTGACATCGATTCAGAACTCAACTCAGAAGGTAAATCAATCAACTGAAATCATGCAATTGGATTAGGTTTTGGGAAAACGCTCTCTCGAGTCAAATTCAACCTTAAGCAAATTTAGCGGGCTCTCGCAACTTACTAAATTCGACTTATCAATTACGCGTGAGTCTAGTTTCAATTAGGCTTTCGATCTTAAACTGAAACAACCTAAATTCAATTCAATAAAGGCGTCCCTAAATTCAATTGATAATCAAAACGCGCAGGAAGAAATCAATTGCACAAATTCAATCAATATAAACGATTAAAACATGTTCTGAATCAACATCACAATCACCCTAAACCCTAATTAAGGATTAGCTAGACATGGGAAGGGTAGAGACAAAGCAATTAATAATAGAAGACATAATGAAATAAACAAGAACAATAAGATTAAACCTGGTGTAATTCAAGAATTGCAATGTAAAGATCGAGTCTTGCAAGATAAATCAAAGCTAAACTAAGGAGTTTATAAGAGTTTAAAAGAGAGGAAAAGTTATTCTAATTCTAAAGCAGAGAAAACTAATGAAAAGCATAAGTTATAACCCTAACTCGAGTTGTATTTATAGTAGCACGAAAATCCGGAGAAAAGGGCTAGCAGAACCGATCGGTTCGGGTCAAAACCGATCGGTTTAGTGGTGGAACCGATCGGTTCACCCTTGAACCGAGCGGTTCTAAGGCCGTCAGAAGTTTCCAAAGAACTTTTGCCCTGTTTCACGTATTCTGAACCTATAGGTTTTGCTCTGAACCTATAGGTTTGACGTCCCAACTTGTCATATTGACTCCGAATCGACTCTCGGGCTTCGTCTTGACTTCACGATACTCGATAATGCTCCAAATGACTCAGGTTTCAGCTCAGGACCGCCAAAACCTGCAAAATACACACGAGGAACGACAGTATCGCAATATAAAGCAAATAGCTACTAAAACAATAATGTAACCGAGCAAATATGAGCTAAATGCAACTAACACGGGGGCATAAAAGCTATATAAATAACGTGTATCAAACTCCCCCAAACCAAACCTTTGCTTGTCCTCAAGCAAACAGCGTCGGAGAAAATCAAAGCGTAGATAGTTAATCACGTTAGCATCTCGAAGTGGACGACCTATGCACATAACCATACAAGCCATAGTCTATTTCGCCGAAAATAGAGCACAAGTCTCAACCATTCACACCAACATATAATGCTAGCCTCTAATGCTTTCGCAAAAATTAAACTAACGACAATTGGATTCGAGCAAGGCCAACCACGCATACCACTTTCCATCATACCATTCTTACCACATCATACCATTTTTCTCTTTTCTTTTCTTTTCATCTTTTTTTCCTTTCGCGCAATGTGGAGCATCCCTCGTATGTTATACTGTTTAGCTTGACGTTCACTCGGTGAAAATCGCGCTCGGGTACACATATTTCCTTAAGGGTTACATCATTGCTCATACTCTCGGGCGCAACCAAATTCATGGCCACTGTGGTTACTCAAATCAATGAGTCCCCTCCGAGAGCATCGAAGCATTGCTCCAACATTAAATGATCGGTCCAAACAAACCACATTCCAACATTCCAAACTTTCCACAAGCCAAATGCCTCGCAAGAATACCAATATCGAAAGTAAAAGGAACGAAAAGCGATAAGAATTAAGCAAATACAAGTGGGCTAGTGTTTGAGACTCGCAATCTATGAACAGGAAACAAACATATAGTGCAAGCTACGACGATAGAAAGTCGACTTGGAGATACTAAAGATCAAAACAGCACACTAATCAATTCTCCAAACTAACAATTCAAAGCGAAAAAGGTTTGGAAACGCAAAAATTTTTAAGAAAAAACACACAGAATGAAAAATGCAAAGCAGTAAGCGCGAAAGTGCATTCCTCCCCCAAACCAGAATCACACATTGCCCTCAATGTGGAAAACAGCATAACCACAAGCAGCATGAAGGGACAACAAAAGACGGGGGTAGGAAAAGCAAAGCGAGTAAACGAGGGAAAAAGGAGTAAAGAAAGCTCACATTATCAAGTTGGAGCTCCCCCAAACCGAAGCGAAGCATGGAGTGCGGCTTACGATCCACGAATATGCATCCATTTCACCCACTATAAAGTGCTTCGGAATAGCACGCGAGAAAAAGTAGGCCGAATCAGCAGGGTCCGGCCAAGGCCGTCAGTGAGGCCTGTCTCAAAAATACCAAGGACGCAGAGTCCTCAAGTACCTGCATGCTAAAACAAGTATAAATCCCTCGTCCTCACGCGCTCAAAACAAAAGTCTAAAGTGTCATAGTCAAAAACAAACCAAATCCAAAACAGAGTACAACAAAATACAAAATCATCGGGTTGCCTCCCGGAAAGCGCTGGTTTATAATGGTCCCGCACGACCGTCGTCAAAACGCATCATCAAGTCAAATTGGGCCAAGGACGTTGGCCACTAGCAGCAGCTTCACTTGGCGAAATAGCAGTCGTTCGCCAAAGAACTCGATCTCCACGAGGAAGAGCAGCATAATCCATCACGCAAGGTATTCCATCGCGAAATGGCTCTCCATAATGACTCAGTGCACCACGTGCGCCAACCGTGGGACTCCACCTCCATCACCGGATCATAGACATCCGCCTTGGTGAGCTTAGTTCCCAAACCAGGATGACAGCCACCCTGCGTAAGACCTGCACATGAAACAACAGAAGAAACAACCTCCAAAGGGTCTCCAATAGAGTGAGACGGAGGGGCAAGGTCAATAGCAAAAGCAGACTCAGGCTGCATAGGGGCATGGGGGATACTAGACTTAGTATAGGTCAACTGCTCACCTCCCACCGAGAACGTAAGTGTCTTATTCCCCACATCGATGACTGCACCAGCAGTGTGCAGAAAAGGTCGACCCAGAATAATAGGAAGGTGAGGGTCCCCGGGAATGTCTAGGACCACAAAGTCTACAGGTATGAAAAACTTCCCTACCTTAACCGGGACGTCCTCTAATATACCTAAAGGTCTCTGTGTAGTCCGGTCAGCCATCTGCAGGGTCATAGAGGTGACTCCTAGCTTAGTCATATTGAGTTTTTGATAGATGGAGTAAGGAATGACACTCACGCTAGCCCCCAAGTCACACAAGGCGTTCTGGACCACGTATTTCCCTATAGAACAAGGGATAGAAAAGGTCCCGGGGTCACTCAGCTTCGGGGGTGAACTTCCCTGCAAAAGAGCACTACCCTCCCCCACAAAGGACACAGTCTCGGTCTCATTAATCGAACGCTTCTTAGATATGACCTCCTTGAGAAACTTAGCATACGCAGGAATTTGCTTGACTAAATCGACAAATGGAAGATTTACCTGCAATGTCTTGAGAATCTCAAAGAACTTACCGAGCTTGGGGTCCACATTAGCCGGACGTACACGGCCTGGAAAAGGCAGCCTGATCTGAATCGGCGGTGTCGTGTTCTCAACAGCATCATCCACAGTCTGCGGACGCGGGGTCGGCCTCTGGTCACTCGGCCTGGCCGTGTGATCTTTCCCGTTCGTCGCCCCTTCCTCCGCTTGCTTCGGGCTATCATAAACTGTACCACTACGCAAAGTAATAGCACATGCAGTATCATGAGGAGGGTTAGGAGGATTACCTTGGGGTGGAAGGGTACCCTGCTGACGTGAGGCCTGTGAAGCGGCGAGCTGCGCCACCTGATTCTCGAGCATTTTAATCGCCGCATCCTTGGCTTGCTCACTCTTCTGCATCTGCTGCATCATTATCTCTTGTGACTTGGCCATCTGCATCATCATGGCCTTCAATTCACTCACACTCGAATCAACAACAGGAGGGGGAGCAGGTTGAACTGGTGGTGGGACAAATGGGGGTCTTTGGTAGTTAGGAGGGGATGGTTGGAAATTCTTGTGGGGAGGGATGTAGGGTTGATTTTGTGGTGGTTGGGTGGTTGGGTTCAACACGTTTTGGGTACGATACGACAGGAGTGATCGATCATAACCTGGTTGGTTCTGGTAGGGTAGGTTCTGTGGGTAGGATTGGTAAGCATAAACCTGCTCTTGGGGTGCAGTATACCCCGTAGAATAACCCATGTCGTGCCCTGTGCACTAGAAGAGCCTCCACTTCGTAGCATACCAATCTGCGCAGTTAGCGCAGCAACCTGATCAGTAAGTGCACTAATACTCTCCTTATCACGATCATTATGCTCTGACCGTGAATTTCCCCTGGGCTTCCCAAATTGAGATGAATGCATTGCCATCTCCTCGATCAACCCCCAAGCCTTGTCGTCGTCGACGTTATTAGCGAAACGTCCCTCTGCAGCTGAGTCAAGTATAGCCCGGCTCTCGGCATACAACCCGTTGTAGAATGTCATGATCACCAACCATTCGTTCAACCCGTGGTGAGGACAATCCCTTATGAGCTTCTTGTACCGCTCCCACGCTTCAAAGAAGTGACTCATCAAACGTTTGTTTGAAACCTTGGATTTGGCTTCTCATCTGATTAGTACGCTCGGGAGGGTAAAACTTTGAGTAGAAGGCAAGAGCTAACCCATTCCAATCAGTGATCCCCGCAGTCTCCTTGTCGAGGTCCGTGATCCATTCGCGGGCTCGATCCTTCAATGAGAAAGGGAACAGCATTTCCCTTATCTGGTTTTGTGTGATCCCGGCCTGCTTAATCGTAGAACAGTAGTCGGTAAACACTTGCATATGCCTACCGGGATCCTCAGTTGGGTAACCACCGAATTGATTCCGCTCCACCAAATTTAAGAAGGCGGGGCGGATCTCGAAATTGCCCTGCAGCGTAGCTGTAACAACCTTGGTTTTTAGTCGACTTTAATTACTAAGGCGGAAATTAATTAAGTCTTAAACCAGCGTTATTAATTATACATAAACCCAAAAGTTACAACAACGTTGAAGAGTTGAATGAAACAACTCTAAATACGGTAATTTAAAGGAGTAGCGTCATAGATTACATATCTCTCGAAATACAACAAAAGTAAAGCATAAACACGTCTTGTGGCCCCGTCCAAAATCCAGCTCTCGGTCCACGAACGTCCTGCACAATAAACTATGGGGGGATGCCCGCTGAGCGGACAGTGACTAGCTATGCTCATACTTACCCTCGATTTCAATTACTTTGGTTTATTACTATCGCTTTATAATTACAACATTATGATAAAAACATAAACATGCTTATTACAAATAGCATATAAAGACATATAAGTCATATTAAGCATGCGTTTTTAAAGCGATAAATCATATAAGCATGATATTCAGTTATGAAAGCAAGTAACAGATAATATCATAGCAATAGTGTCACAGTATTTCAGCAGGATTACAAAGCGATATCAGATCGCAAACAAACATACGTATTGTATCATTTTCATCATGCAGACTCGATTCACTTCAGAAACTTGTGGTCTTTAATTTTCGAAAATGGTACACACTCGTTCTCATTTAATCAAACAACACACAACACATACTGCTTACGAGCCTGACCACTGAGTAGGCCTTTGTACTCTGATCGATTGCATCTCACTTCCATAGTGCAGAGACTTACTCGACTCGTAAACCACGCCGAATACTATAATACTTGCATCTCATCCTCTAGTGTTCGAAATGATTCGAACTTCAGATACAATCTCGTCAAGTAATCTTTACGCAGGGTAAGAACGAATGCAAGTGTCGCGCCCACTAAGAACGAAACACGGCAAGGAGACAGAACCGCAAAGCGCATAAGCACATAATGTCACGGTGGCCCTGGTAACTTTAGCGAAATAGGGGAATAAAACCCTAGTCTAGTATGCATACACTAATATCCAATTTAAGAATAGGCTATGCTATTCATAGAGCACCTTAACTCGAGGATAAAACGACTATTTCCTAAAGCACGACCCACTAAGAGTTGAATTTTCATTATCTTGTACGGCATTGGCTATACGACTTAAGGCGTAACGGCATGGGCGAGGATGCACTAAGCAATAAGGTCGCTGGCTTAAACCACACTATTCGATATGACCCAAGCCAGAGACCGAGATAGTGGTATCCGCACAAGACTATCTTAACCCCACTTCACTCACGATTGACGTTCCCTTATCTGAGGCCCAAGCTTGACCTTTTATTTAAACATACTCATGATTTATTATTTATTCGATATTACATATCACATGTTTCTAGACTCTCCTAGTCTCATCGTCAAACGTTTAAGTATTTGTAGGTTTCATATGATCACATAACACGTTCGTTTATTATTTGAAGTGTTGTTAATTATTAACGTTTTCAAGTTTCTAAATTGAAACGTTTATTAGTATGTCCAATTTTATTTATGTGTTTTTCAAACACTTTAGGTTATTTACTTCTTCATTTTAAATTTTCTATACTTAGTAAAATTTTCAATTATTTTCAGTATTTCACTATTCACTTTTTTACTATTCACTATTCACTTTTTGCTATTCACCGTATTTTATACGTATTTTTATACGTATTCGTATTTTTATACTTCGTATTCTAATTGTATTTTTATACTTATACGTATTCTTATACTTGTACGTATTTTTATATTTATACGTATTTTTATACTTAAGGTATTTTAGTATAATACTAAACTTGTTTTTATTTTCTAAGTACAAATTTCTAGTTTCAAAGTCGTTAGGTTCGTTTTGTACTTAGGCGATTTTTGAAAATATTTTAAAGCCTAGTTTTAAAAATGTTAGGTTCGGTTTGTATTTAGTCATTTATGAAAATATTCGAAAATCATAGTTTTAAAAACGTTAAGTTCATTTTGCATTTAGTCATTTATGAAAATACTCTAAAATTCTAGTTTTAAAAACGTTAAGTTCATTTTATAAAAGGTGATCAGTGATATTTATTTTAAAACGAGACTAAGTTAAATTTAGTCGTCTATTAATTTAAGTTAGTGATAGTATCGTGGATGATTCATTTATAGTCCGTATGTCCAAAATCAACAGTCCAAATAGCAAAGGCAGTAACACACGATTTAGTTCATTTTTATAATGATTACATATTTTTATCGGTTTATTATATTTCATTTATAACTAAAACAATTTATACAAAAATTCAATTCTAATTACTATTTAACTTTAGTGACTTAGTGATAATTTCATTTTGGTCAAATTTAGTCAATTTTAATAAGAATGTCGTGTGGTTTCATTTAACATCAAAATTAATTTATTTCTTTTAAATTTCTTAATTCTAACTTATTAACTATTAATTAAATTATATTAACAATAAACTAAAAAGTGATAAAAACAAAATTTAACCTAAAAAGAGTGGTAATGCCGTGAGCATGTAGTAGGTTGCTCAAGTTTTCATTTTTCGATTTTATCGGTTTTTAACTTAAAGTCTTTATATTTTAATTATTCTAATTATACTAAAATGATTTAAACTAAAATGAAATTTACTAAAAATTTCATTTATAATTATGAATAGTGTTTTTCAACACTTTAATTTTCTAACTTTTTAATCTAAATGATTTATAATGTTTAAGTTGATTTAATACATAATACTAACAATATATATAAACAATAACTAAACATAAACACAAAATAATAACAAACATAAGTTAAAACAAGATCAAAATGAGCATAAATGATGAACATAACATGAAGATGATAAGAACACACATGAAGAACTCAAGAACAACTCAAGAACACCATTTTCGATTTTGATAATTTATAATTTGTTTTCCTAATTTAGTTTTTTTTTCATAGGAACATTCATTTTATACTAACTTAACACTACATATAATTTACAAAAATTAAAAGTGAAAATATGTTAAAATAAAAGGGAAATGCCGAGTATATGTTCATGTATGTATATATTTTCATTTTCGATTTTAATCACTTTAAACTCATTTTTAATATTTCACATAATTTTTATATGATAATACTACTATACTAAAACATAACTAAACATAAAAATCATATGAACATAAATTAAAAATGCTCAAAAATGAATTAAACTAAACATGTGGATATTTACTACAATAATCTATTTAACATATTATTTAGTTATTATCATTTTATTATATTTCACATAACCTACTAACACACACAAATCATGTTTAACATATTTTAGCACAAAGATCATACTCATAAAATTATAATAACAAAACAAACTAATTTACTAAAAAGATAATATAAGACATAGTTAGTCACCTTAATTAGGATGTTAATCGTCGGGGATCTAAAATAAATTTTAGATCGGATTTTTCTTCACCCATAAAACCCAAGTTATTCACCCAAAAATCCTTGAAAGTTAGCTACTAAAAGACCCCCTAATTATACTAGAACACTTATGATTTATTAAAGATAATATTAAGGTTTTAATTAGAGGTTTTAGGAAAGAAAATGGAAGAAAAATAAAAGGGAAAAGAGAGTAGTATGGCTCGACAAAATGGGGAGGAAGTGATGAGAGTTTTACACTTAGAAATAATGAAAAGGATGTTATGAAATTAGGTTAAAAGAAATGTGTTAGATAAGTTTTGTTTTAATTAGAAAATAATGTTTTAATTAAATGAATATTAGGGAACAAAAATTACTATTTGCATACTAGTATGCAAATGCACTATTTGAGTAAGAAAATGTTTATTTTGTGTTTAAAAATGTTTTTCACGAAATTGGTCAGTTTTTAAAAGTCGGGCGTCAAAAGCGATAAAAGTTAAAGTGTGCGCGTTTGACGATTTTCTGAAATATTTCTACTTTTAAATTCTAAGACAAAAATATTTTATTTACTACTCGAGAAAATATTTAAAAGTGTCGGAAATTGAAAATGGTAGTATTAAAGTAGTAGTATCGTATTTGTACTCATTTTTATTAAAAGGTATAAACTTTAAATTTAAATACAAATAAAATAAAAGTAATGATGATAAATATAAAGGTGTAAGTAACTTTAATTTTGTGTAAGAAAAATGGAAGAGGATATAATTTGACTAAGGAAAGTCAAAAGTCAAAAGTCAAAAGTCAAATTTTCGGGCTCGATTTTCGTTTTCGGAAATTTCGATTTACGCGTACGCGAAAAGTCTTGAAATAAAATATATGATTCTAAAATAATGTTTAGAAGTAAGATTGAAAATAAAAATGAAAATAAAACTCGAAGTGTGATTAAAATAAAAATTGGGTTTTGGCTCCTCGAATTTTGATTAAAAATTTACTAGTCCGAAATATATATTTTTTTGGATGAAAGTTAATGATTTAAATAATTAGAATCAAACGTCAAAAAGTTTATCAGTTTAAATTAAGTATAACTTCATATTTAGACAATTTAGGAAAAAGCTAGTTTAATAGAATTGAAATAGTAATTAGATTTTTATTATAATATGATTTATTAAAAATAATCAAAATGATTATATTTTTGATGTTAAGTTTGCCTCTTCAAAAATGGAAGAGGATAAGATGGTTTGATTTTTGATTTGCGTGTTTGAAATTGTTGACCCGAATTTCAGAGACGGAAAAAGTATAAGTGTTCATTTTTATAAAAATTTGAAATGTGTTTCTTTTTCAATTCTGAAGATAATAGAACAAAATTTATTTTTCAAAATTTTAAAATTGGACTTAAGAAATTTTAGTATTATTTGGTGAAAAAAATTCAGACGCATTTTTATTATAATGAAAAAGGATGAATTTAATTTAAGGAATTAAATTCTTTTATCAAATTGTGTTAAAATAACACGGGGTGTTACAGTAGCGGGCATCGTGAATCCAGCCGGAATGGATTCCGGAGTAGGCACCGAGTGACTAGAAAGTTTAGGCATAGTCACTGGCGGTGGAGATAACGGAGTAAATGGAGGTGTGTCCTCTTCGTAGGACGATTGCGTAGCACTAGACGACGCTTCCTCAATATCAATAACACGAATAGCTTGTCTGCGTAACCTGTGTAGCGCTCGTTCAGGTTCAGGCTCAAAAGGAACTAAACCTGTAGGTGACCTGCGCATAAACACAACTACACAAAACAATGAGAAACGGAATCAAGGAACTAGGTTCCTTGAGACAAGAGAGAAAAACCTAACGAAAACTAAGCAAAACACTAACTAGCTAACCGTCTCCCCGGCAACGGCGCCAAAATTGATGAGGGTAAAGTCGTGGTCCCCTATCAAAATAAACCTAAACAAACTACTAGTAGAAGCTAGTGGTAAGCAGGGTCGAATCCACAGGGAGAAGGACGAAGTCAAAGGAATGCTCAGCTAAGAAAGGTCAATCTCAAGGTATGAAAGGTCGGTGTTTTAAGGGATTAAACTAAGAACAAAGAGTAAAATGAGTAGAATATGAATAAGAGGGAGATTAGGGCATCAGGTTCATGTGACATCGATTCAGAACTCAACTCAGAAGGTAAATCAATCAGCTGAAATCATGCAATTGGATTAGGTTTTGGGAAAACGCTCTCTCGAGTCAAATTCAACCTTAAGCAAATTTAGCGGGCTCTCATGACTTACTAAATTCGACTTATCAATTACGCGTGAGTCTAGTTTCAATTAGGCTTTCGATCTTAAACTGAAACAACCTAAATTCAATTCAATAAAGGCGTCCCTAAATTCAATTGATAATCAAAACGCGCAGGAAGAAATCAATTGCACAAATTCAATCAATATAAACGATTAAAACATGTTCTGAATCAACATCACAATCACCCTAAACCCTAATTAAGGATTAGCTAGACATGGGAAGGGTAGAGACAAAGCAATTAATAATAGAAGACATAATGAAATAAACAAGAACAATAAGATTAAACCTGGTGTAATTCAAGAATTGCAATGTAAAGATCGAGTCTTGCAAGATAAATCAAAGCTAAACTAAGGAGTTTATGAGAGTTTAAAAGAGAGGAAAAGTTATTCTAATTCTAAAGCAGAGAAAACTAATGAAAAGCATAAGTTATAACCCTAACTCGAGTTGTATTTATAGTAGCACGAAAATCCGGAGAAAAGGGCTAGCAGAACCGATCGGTTCGGGTCAAAACCGATCGGTTTAGTGGTGGAACCGATCGGTTCACCCTTGAACCGAGCGGTTCTAAGGCCGTCAGAAGTTTCCAGCAACTTTTGCCCTGTTTCACGTATTCTGAACCTATAGGTTTTGCTCTGAACCTATAGGTTTGACGTCCCAACTTGTCGTATTGACTCCGAATCGACTCTCGGGCTTCGTCTTGACTTCACGATACTCGATAATGCTCCAAATGACTCAGGTTTCAGCTCAGGACCGCCAAAACCTGCAAAATACACACGAGGAACGACAGTATCGCAATATAAAGCAAATAGCTACTAAAACAATAATGTAACCGAGCAAATGTGAGCTAAATGCAACTAACACGGGGGCATAAAAGCTATATAAATAACGTGTATCACAGATACTTAACCCCTTCATTTCCTTACGCCGGGGCGATAGGTTTTCTGAAGGGAGCACTGGGGCGGCCGAGATAGCCGTTTACGGCAAGCCGTGGAGGGGCGAGAGGAAAGCTAGTCCGGCATGTGCTTTATCGAGTGGACAAGCCTGCATGTGGGAACCACCTCTCGAGGGTGCAAAGGGTGCCTAGATTCCAAAAGGAATGGACTCTAAACGAATGTGCATGGCTCAAATATGTTTACAAGGATTGTTCAAGACTTTCAAGTTTCACCTCTTTATTTTTAAAAAGAAAAAGCTAGTTTTTTTTTTTTTAAAAAATAAGATCTCCCCAGCGGAGTCGCCAAACTGTGGAACCCGGGAGGGACCCAACTCGGCGTCTTGTTTAAGGGCGGATTTTAAAGTTAAAAAAGATTAAGTTGGAAAAACCTTTAAGAACTGTTATGGAGTCGCCACCTATTTATCGCGGAAAATAGGAACCTGCTACCATGTTCTAAGTTAAAAACATGTCCTAGATTTTGGAGCACGCCGACACCCCTAGATCTAAGGCTTGTGAAACCAGATTGGATTCAAGGTGAGGTACTTTAGAAAAAGAGTTAATTCAAATAATGATTTATGAAAACCTTTTAGAAAAGCCTATGTAAAAATAGCCTCTCTCGACCTAGAACAATCCTTGTAAGATGATATTTGAGCTAATGTTATCGCTACGTACAAGTGCGATTAGTTTGTAAAAGAATGCAGATGCAGATGCAAAAAGATTGATTAAAACCCTCAGTTTAGCATGATTAACTTGTTAACGAATACGGTTCAGTTAAAGGTCGAATTCATTGTTTAAGTTGATTTTAATGCAAAAAAAAGAAGGTGCAAGATGCATGCAAATAAAATAAAGTTCAATTGTCCATTGGTTTATTTTATAAGGTCGGTTGCTTATGCGACTTTGGCGTGTCATCGGATATGGAGTGTACCCGAAGTAAGTAGAACACTTGGATTGCAAGCGCGCTGGGTGCCAAAGCCGGGGGGGGGGGGGGGGGGGGCGCTAAAGTGTAGACCCCTTTGTTAGTCCATAGAAAATAAGAAAAAGCTTTGATCCAAGTGGATCGGTACCTACCTTGTCCTGACGCTTCAGATCTGGGCAGAGCTTCGCTTCTTGAACTTGAAAGGAGGATGAATTCAACACGGGATGGTGTGTTGAACTCAAGGATTTGAGTGCTTGAGGCTTTGTGAATGTGAAAGGATGTAAGATGAGAATTTGGGGTGTGAATTGCTGTGTGAATTGTGTGTGAAAAGATGTTCTATGAGGTCGGGTATAGGGGTGTATATATACTAAAACCTCGGAGAAATTAGGAAATCCGGGGTAAAAACAGGCCTAGGAACCGCATAGCCTTATGCGGTTGCCTTGGAAAACCGCATAGGCTTATGCGGTTCCCCCCCTCAAACCGCATAAGGTCATGCGGTTTGAGGGTCTGGTTTTAGGTCTGCTTTCCAAGTTTCGGTTGCATAAAATCTTTGAAAGATTTCGTGATAATCTCGAACGTGTAGTTCAAGAAAAGTGCTGGGTTATTTGTGAGATATTTTGTGATGCTTAGGGCTTTGGAGTGCGGGCCAAAGGCTGGGTTTGGGCTCGGTTTCGGGCCCGAGACCCGGAAAAATGAAAAGGGTGTATTTGCATAGTTTTTGTGAAATAAGATAAGACGTGGAGCCGTATTTTGGGTAAGAGGGGCTAAATAAGCGGTTTTAGCTACCGCCTAAATTTAGGAATTTAGGAATGCTGAATTAGACCTTGTTAATGTAAAAGGGCTAATTGTAGTGCAAATGCGAAGCTCATGCCAAATGAAGCAGGACAAGGACCTAGCTAGACTCCAAATGGACAAAATGAACGTTATTTAAGTGTGATGTGAAGCGACCTAAATCATTTTAACATTTCAAACGACTCAAAATGAATTCGACATTAGTTAGAACCGTTTAAGTCAACGTTAAAACATGCGTAATAAAAGTCCGTGATACATCACAAGGTTTTGTTTGGGAGGGTACGGATATGGGTATCCACAGCTGGTCTGTCTGGTAGCGCTGTATTTCCATATTTCGGACATTGTTTCCCTATATAAGGAGAGGGGGTGCGTGCCATAATCTTCACTCACAAACACTTCTTTTTTTTTCTTTTGCTTTAGATTTTTGCTCTCATAAATATATTAGGTATATTTATAAAAGTTTTTTTGTATTCAAAAAAAATAAAATGGTGGAGCATTTTGATGCTCTTTTGAAGAGGTGGACTTCTTCACTAAGCTCGGCAATGAAGAAGGCGGTGTATGATGATGGTGCGGGTGTTTTTATTGGCTTTCGCCAAATGAAAGTCGATCTAGACTTCCTTGATGTGTGCTTAGATTATTGGGATCCTAGTTTGCACGTGTTTAGGTTTCCCGGGGGAGAAGTGTGTCCTTTAGTTGAGGAGTTCTCGGCCATTGCGGGGTGGTCGAAACGGACTACTCCTGTGGTTGTAAGGAGTGAGCTTTGTTACAACGGGATGTTGCGAAACTTCCTTGGGATGACGAATGCTCATGCTGCAGGTTTGTTTGAGGGAGGCAAGGTAAACATGCTTCTTTTGTGTCAGCGATACATGAATAAAGCTGATACTAGTATTTCGGACCGTTCCAGGCGGAGGGCCCTTGCTTTTTGTTTGGTTCATCGGTATGCTTTTGCGGGGTCCATGCCAGATGGAGTGTTCGGAAACGCGAGGTATGCTCGTGTTGTCGAAGAGATGGAAAGGGGATATGATCCTTCTGCGTTGATCTTAGCGGAGACCATACTGGGTTTAGACGACCGTTGTGCTAATCGTCTGAGCTCGTACAGGGGTTGCGCTAGGATTCTCAACGTTTGGCTCATGGAGAGGCTAAGTGTGTATAAAGCTCTTCCCCTTGGGAGTGTTTTCAAGGCTGCGGCCACGACGTCGCGAAAGATGGAGTGGGCTGACCTTCGGGAGCGTTCGCTAAACTACTACCGGGGGTTTGTCAAAGAGAGCTCCATTCGTTGGTACGTGTCTTGGTGGGGTATTACGGCGGTTACGGCGCCGTCTGTTGCGAATGCTTCTCGTGGGTTGATGTTGTGTGGGTTTGAACGAGGAGTGTGGATTCATCCTCTTCGCTTGAAGAGGCAAATCGGGCTTGCTCAGACCATACCCGAGCAGGATACTCAGGTTGGAGGGGTTGTTGTGCTAAACAACCAAATGATTGATGCTTGGATCCGAGGATGGTCGGACCGTGTTACTTGGGCTGTTCCGGAGCATATAGAGTCTAGTCGTGTTACCGACTTCTATACACGGTGGTATCGTTCCAATGATCCTCAGGAACGGGAGAATCAAAGGAGGAGGGAAAAGAATGGGCCAAGGCCCTCCTTGGCGTATGAGGTGGTGCACGAAAGGAGGGACTATGGTGATCTTTGTGCGGCTAGTGCAGATGCTTCTTCTTCGAGACCGGCGCGGGAGAGGCTTGGACCGAAGGTGACCGTTAGGGATCGTCTAGGGTCAAGGATCGAGGAGCCCCCAGTCGAGCAGGACGAGGATCCGATCGAGCCCCCAGGTTTTGAGAGATCTGTCCCTGTGCTGAGTTCGAAGATTGTGGCGGAGCGGCCCCTTGAAGATGAAGAGGCTAATCCGAAGCGTCAGAAGATGACTTGAGTAGTTTGCTTTGTTTTGTTTAGAAAATTTCCTTTATTTAAATACATGTTTTTTTTTTAGATTCAAATAAAGGGCTAAGGAGGCTTGTTCCTAGCTCATTTCTAAATTGCGAAAAATTCTAAATAAAGTAATAAGATAGAATTAATCTGCTTTTGCCTTGTCTCGTTGCTTTCTTTTGTTTGTTTTTAAATGTTCTCGACCTTTTTAAGCTTTGAACATTCATACTTTGTCTTAAAATCCTCGACCTTTTTAAGCTTTGGATTTGTTTGTTTGACTTGTTCCGTCTTTAAGTCCTCGACCTTTTTAAGCTTTGGACTTGGATTTTTGTTTTGTTTTGTGTTGACTGTGCTCTCGACTTTTTTAAGCTTTGAGCGTGTCTTTTTGTGAGTGCAACGCCCTTGACCTTTTTAAGCTTTGGGCATGCGTGCTAAAAAGTTCGGTTGTGCTTTTGATAAAGTCGCCACGATTCTGCTTTTTAAATCCAGAATCAGACCGGCGTAGTTCGTGTGATTCGGTTGAGCTCTTTGTAAAGCTGCCTACGTATCCACAATGCGTGGAATCAAACCGAGCGTAGTTCACCCATGCGAGAGTGAGTTTTGTTTTTGAAATACATTGCAAAAGTGTTTGTGTTTTAGGGGTAGTATTTCTTGAGTTGATCAAGATTTGTTGGTGTCGGAAGTCCCGACCAGTCAAGGTCGATTAGTTTCTGGCTCCTCAGGAAGGATTTCCTTGACCAAATGCGGTCCGGCCCAATTGGGTTTGAATTTCCTCTTGGGTCGACCGTAATGGTGCTCGGACCGATTTGAGGACTAGGTCACCCACTTTGACGTTTCGTGGCTTGACCCGTTTGTTGTAGCGCGTCGTGGCGAGATTGATACATTCGGTTTGTACTTAGTGAATGTAACCGTCTTCGTCTAACGGGATGAGTTGTTCGTATCGTTCGGCGTGCCCATTCGGCCTCGAAATATGTCCGCTTCCATGAGAATTGAAGGGATTGCATTTCGATTTCTGAGGTTGAGCGGCTTCCATCCCGTAGGTTAGGAAATAGGGTGTCATGCCCGTGGGTGTGCGGATGGTTGTCGCGGTATCCCCATAATGCAAATGGGATTTTGTTGGGCGGTCGTGGCGGTGTCGATCATCTTTTTGAGGATTGATCGACGGTTTGTTCTTTGCCTCGGCCGTACCGTTAGTTTGTGGTCGGTAGGGTGATGACTTGTGTCGTTGTATCTTGTATTTGAGGAGGAGTGGTTCCACCTCTCCTTGGAAGTGTGTGCCTTGGTCACTTATGAATTAAGTGGGGTATGCCGTAGCGACAAATGATGTTGTTTTGTATGAATTTCGCAACTTCTTTTGTGCCTAGCGTACGGTATGATGCGGCTTCGACCCATTTGGTGAAATAGTCGATGGCCACGAGGATGAAGCAGTGTCCTCCTGCTCCCACGGGTTGTACTTTGCCAATGACGTCAATCCCCCATGTGGAGAAAGGCCATGGCGAGGTTAAACTGTATAGTGGTGTAGGTGGGATGTGTGGTCCGTTTGCAAAGATTTGGCAATTATGGCAATGTTTGACATATTTTGCACAGTCGGCTTCCATGGTTGTCCAGTACCATCCTAGCCTTATGATTTGTTTGCACATGGCTCGTGCGTTCATGTGTGGTCCGCACTCGCCATCGTGTACTGGGACATGATCTCGTGTCCCTTTTTGTGATCGGCCTTACCAGGAGTAGTGTGCCTTGGGGTGTCTTTTTGAGTAGTTTGCCCATTTCCATCACTTAATTGTGATGATAACAGCGTAGAGGCGCGCTTGGCTCGTTTGTCAATGTTTGGTGGGTATTCACCGTTTGTTTTGTAGTTGATGATTGCTTGGTACCAAGGGTCGGTTTGTTCTTCCTCGGTTCAATGTCACGGATGTAGGCGGGTTCATTCCGTCGTTCCACGACAATGGGGAGCGTTTCCATTCAGGGGATGTTGATTAGTGACGCGAGTTTGGATAACAGCGTCGGCGAATTGGTTTTCTTCGCGTGGGAGGTGTATGAATTCTACGTGATAGAATTCGTTTATGAGCTCTTGTATTTTGTTTTGGTATAGTGCTAGGTTTTCATTAAGTATCTTCCATGCTCCGGATACTTGGTTGATTATGAGGGAGGAGTCCCCATAGACTCTTATATTGCGGGCGTTGAGTACAAGCGCTGCTTGGAGACCGTGCAAGCATGCTTCGTATTCTGCGGCGTTGTTTGTTACGTCGAAATCTAGCTTGATTGATAAGGGTGTGTGTTCGCCATTTGGGGATATGAGAAGTATTCCTACTCCACATCCTCGATAGTTGGAGGAGCCATCGAAGTATAACTCCCATTGTTCTTGGTTGATGTTGTAAATCCCATCGTCTGGAAGGGATGTTGTGTCGATGATTGGTTGTTCGTTGATTGCATTTTCGGCTAGGAAATCGGAGACTGCTCGTCCCTTGATTGCTTTGAGGGGTACGTACTTAAGATCGAATTCGGCTAGGAGCAATGTCCATCTGGCCATTCGTCCGTTAAGCACAGGTTTCTCGAAAAGGTACTTTACGGGGTCCATTTTGGAATAGACCCTTGTCTGGTGTGCTAGCATATAGTGACGGAGTTTCTTGGATGACCATACTAAAGCTAGACAACTCTTCTCGACGGGTGAATATCGAGTTTCGTAATCGAGAAATTTCTTGCTGATGTAATAGATTGCATGTTCTTCGCCGTTTATTTCTTGAGCGAGCATGGCGCCCATGGCGGTAGATGTGGTTGTAAGGTATAAGGATAGCGGTAGATCCGCTTGGGGTGGTCGTAGAACAGGTGGGTTAGTTAGCAATTCCTTGACCTTGTCAAATGCTTTTTGACATTCTTCGTCCCATTCAACGTGGTCGGTTTTCTTGAGTTTCTTGAAAACTGGTTCACATATCATGGTGAGTTTGCTGATGAAGCGCGAGATGTATTGGATTTGGCCCAAGAAACTTCGAATTTCGTCGAGGTTCTCCGGGGGTCGCATTTCAAGGATTTCTTTGACTTTCGAGGGGTCGACCTCGATGCCTCTTTGGCTCACTACGTGTCCTAGTAGTTTCTGGATTTAACTCCAAAAGTACATTTTGGGGTTGAGGCGCATTTTGTATTGTCGTGGCGAATGAAGAACTGCGGAGGTTAGTGATGTGACCACTTCTCTCCTTTGACTTCACGATCATATCGTCGGCGTAGACCGACTTCTTTGTGCATCATGTCGTAAAAGGGTTGTAGCGGTGCGTTGGTATGTCGCGCCAAAGATTGATTAAGCCAGAAGGGCATGAGCGGTAATAGAAGATGTCCCCACGGTGTAATGAAGGCCGTCTTTGCCATGTCTTGAGTGACATTTTGATTTGATTGTAGCTGCGTGGCCAGTCCATGTAGGATAGGAGGGCGTGGTCGGCGGTGTTGTCGACTAGGACGTCCACATGGGGTAATGGAAAGTCATCTTTGGGACTAGCTTTGTTCAAGTCGCGAAAGTCAACGCATACTCGAATTTTGCCATTCTTTTTCAGGACTGGGACCATGTTTGAGACCCATTCAGGATACTCGATGACTTGGATGAAACCGGCTTGTAGTTGTTTTTCGATTTCTTCCTTGACCATAAGTGACCATTCGGGACGTAGTCTTCTTAGCTTTTGTTTGATGGGTTTGTAACCGGATTTAATGGGGATGCGATGCTCGGCGATGCTTCGTTCGATGCCGGGCATGTCTTTGTATGACCAAGCGAATACGTCCTTGAATTCGCTTAGGAGTTGTGTGAATTGGGTGCGCTCGTGTTCGTCTAGTGAGGCTCCTAGTTGTAGTTCCCTTGGTTCTTCGGGGGTTCCCACGTTTATGGTTATGGTTTCCTCGATGATAGGGTCTTGTGTTTTTGGGTGCACAATGTTCGCAATGTATTGGTTTAATGATTGATTTGTTTGTTCATTTTCGCATGAGTTAGTGTCTTTTGTATTTTGTGTTTTGTTTGTTGCTTGTTGATTTTTGTTTGTTTGTATTTTGTTATTTGTTTTAGCTTGAGACAAGGCGTAAGCAAATTTATTCATTTCATTATTTTGAAGAGAATTATTCGACAAATCAGAAAATTGCTTGGAGCTAGCCTCCGTAAAGAGAAAATCTAAACTAAAGCTAGGGTCTAGGATAGATGGGTCGACTGATGACCCGACACTAAGAGCATTAGAATCTAAAAGAATTTCTTCTTCTTCTTCATCGTCTTCTGTGCCGCTGGAGCTGCTTGAGCTGCTTGAGTTGCTTGAGTTGCTTGAGTTGCTTGAGTCACTCTCGTCCTTGCCTTTGAGGTTAGTGACGTGGTCGAAGAGTGGTCCTTCACCGGTGATAAGCTGGAAGTGGTGACCTTGTGCATCGGTCCATTTCAGCGTCTTATACCATCCGTTGAGGGTTTTGTCTGTGGCGTCGGCTATAAGTAAGTTAGGATCGAAGTGACGGTCTCGCATGATCGTGGAGACAATTTCTTCGTTTTTGGTGCTCGGTGAGGCCTTGAGTGTATTGGGCTCGGCCTCACTAGAGAAACAAGCTTCGGATGAATGGATGATGTCTCGAAGGGAGGTATTCCCGTCGACCATTCCTCCGGGGGTGAAGTATGCGTTCAGGTCGAGGATGTAAGGTCGCAGGGTGACCTTGTGAGTTGACTTTCGCCTTTGAATTTCCTTAACCATCTTCTCGTGGTCGCCGTTCTTGGGTTTGTAGCCTAGACCCATGGTGAGCCAAAGGCTGTTGTTGTTTTTTGTTCTGAAAGGTTTGTAGGTGTTGATTGGTGTACGTGTGATAGTGCCGACTTCGAAGTCGAAACCACATAAGTCTTCCGCGGGTTCAGCCACAATTTCGGCAGAATTAGGCTCTTTTGGTGTATCGAAAAGGGCTCGGAAGTTTGAGGCATTCAAGGTTATGATCTCCTCGTTGAGAGGGATCTTAACCTTTTGATGTAGAGTAGAAGTTACGGCCTTGGTGGAGTGAATCCACGGTCGTCCCAGGAGTATGTTATAGGAAGGGGTCATGTCGATGACTTGAAACTCGACTTTTCTTTCTATGGGACCACTGCGTACGTGAAGAGAAATGGTTCCTTTCACGTGACGTCGGGTTCCGTCGAAGGCTTTAACTCCGTCCATGCTCGAGGTGAAGTCTTTATCGGATAGGCCGAGGCGATGTGCGGTGGCCAATGGTAGAACATTGACTGCGGATCCGTTGTCAACAAGGGACACGGGCAAAGTTTTCTTCATACACTCTACGCTAATGTATAGAGCGAGGTTGGGGTTTGGTCAGGGCGGGAGATCATCATTCGAGAAGGTGATAGCCCTGGTAACCAATCTCTTGTGACATGGTGACCATTTGATCACGGAGAGATCTCGGCGTCTGCGCATGCAATTTGTAAGCGCGAATGAATGCATTCCTATGTTCCGTGAGTCTCGTAAGAGGGCCCGGATGGAAACATCGGCTTTGTGCGGCGAGTTGCGAAAGCACCTCACTCGTGTTTGGTGGTGGAATTATTGTAGAGGTGGAGGGTGTACTTGTAGAGGGGTTATCCTCTTGGGCTACGGCCTTGCCTTTCTACCGCATGATTGCTTTTACGGCATGTTCATCTGCGTGACGATGTTACGATAAGGGCGACCAGGCGTGAGGTGTGAAACCTCGTCTTGGTTTTTCCTTCTCTTTGCTCGCCCTTTTCTTTTTGATCTTTGTTTTCGGACTGCTTGCCCTTCTTTTTCTTTCCCTTCTTGTTCTTTTTGTTTTTATTCGAGGAAGGAGTAGTTGAAAGTTGGGCTACCGTTTTGTTAGTGGGTGGCCACTCTTCGTCTTCGTCATCACTAAACCAGACCCCGTTGATTTGGTTGTTGGTGGGTGTGACCAAGTAGGAGCAATCTATGACGGGTGCTGATCCGAGGAAGATTGCAGGGTTGTCATAAATTGTGGGGTTGCTTTGGGCTCCGAGGCCGATTTCAATGAGTTCTTTGAAATTCTCGGCATCACCGTAATCAAAGTGTCTTCGCCACTCGGGTCGTAAGCTACCGAGAAACGTGTACATGAGTTCGTCTTCGTGTGGAGGGTTCAGAACTCGGGCAAGTAGTCCTCTCCAACGGACGAGATATTGGGTGAAATCTTCCTCGTCTCTTTGGAGTTGGGTGATGAGAGTATGAAGAGAGACATGCTTGTTGGCCTTGGAGCGTTGTTCTAAGCGTGCGACTTTAAGTTGATGCAAGGCCTTCAAGTTGTCAATGTCTTTGGTGAGCTGATTAACGCGGACACGGAGAGTCCTCAGTCTATTGAGGTTAGCCATCTTTGAGGAGCGTTTGAAGGAAGGGGTGATGATGCGATTCTTGGTGAGTATTCAGCTGAGGCCTGCATTTCACTTTGCATATTAGTGACACGACTCGACCCACTAGACTCACATCCATTTTTAAGCATTCATTTTAGCTCATTTCGTAGTTTAGAAAGACCTTTTTTGTTTTGAAAAAGAGGAGATTTTCGAAAAGGTTTTAGCTAAAGAAAGCTTTTGAGGCGAGGATGCGTGCGCACATCTCGTCTCGATGTTAAAAGATTTTGTTTTGCATCCGTCGAACTGATATCGGTGATGCCGAGGTGAGCTCGAGTCGGATGTGTAAAAAGAGAAGGATTCGGCTCGCGCAAGTCGAGTCGAGGATGTTAAAACAGAGTCTAGGCCGTGTGACCTAGAGGATCGAAATCCACGAGCTCGGGTTTTATTCCTTACTCGGGTTTTTGCTTGTTAGTGAAAAGGAAATTTTGAAAAGGTTTATTTCAAAAATTCGCGAGAGTTTTGTTTGAAAAGTGTTAGTTTGTTAGATGTTAGGTTCGTTTATCTTTGAAAAGTTTAAGCGAGTTTTCGAAGATATGAATGCAAATGCTTGTTTTGAAAAAGACCATGGAGTGCATAGCCTCGAACTTGTACGTATGACTCAAAAAGGGTGAAAAATGAGTCAGTCGGGTACACCTCCAACTACCTCGAGTACGCTTTGGCAGATACTTAACCCCTTCATTTCCTTACGCCGGGGCGATAGGTTTTCTGAAGGGAGCACTGGGGCGGTCGAGATAGCCGTTTACGGCAAGCCGTGGAGGGGCGAGAGAAAAGCTAGTCCGGCATGTGCTTTATCGAGTGGCCAAGCCTGCATGTGGGAACCACCTCTCGAGGGTGCAAAGGGTGCCTAGATTCCAAAAGGAATGGACTCTAAACGAATGTGCATAGCTCAAATATGTATACTTGGATTGTTCAAGGCTTTCAAGTTTCACCTCTTTATTTTTAAAAAGAAAAAGCTAGTTTTAAGTTTTAAAAATAAGTTCTCCCCAGTGGAGTCGCCAAACTGTGGAACCCGGGAACCGCGTTCGGGGGACCCAACTCGGCGTCTTGCTTAAAGGCGGATTTTAAAGTTAAAAAAGATTAAGTTGGAAAAACCTTTAAGAACTGTTATGGAGTCGCCACCTAATTATCGCGGAAATTAGGAACCTGCTACCATGTTCTAAGTTAAAAACATGTCCTAGATTTTGGAGCACGCCGACACCCCTAGATCTAAGGTTGTGAAACCAGATTGGATTCGGGGTGAGGGTACTTTAGAAAAAGAGTTAATTCAAATAATGATTTATGAAAACCTTTTAGAAAAGCCTATGTAAAAATAGCCTCTACTGACCTAGAACAATCCTTGTAAGATGATATTTGAGCTAATGTTATCGCTACGTACAAGTGCGATAAGTTTGTAAAAGAATGCAGATGCAGATGCAAAAAGATTGATTAAAACCCTCGCTTTAGCATGTTTAACTTGTTAACGAATACAGTTCGATTAAAGGTCGAATTCATTGTTTAAGTTGATTTAATGCAAAATAAGAAGGTGCAAGATGCATGCAAATAAAATAAAGTTCAATTGTCCATTGGTTTATTTTATAAGGTCGATTGCTTATGCGACTTTGGCGTGTCATCGGATATGGAGTGTACGAAGTAAGTAGAACACTTGGATTGCAAGCGTATTTGGGTGCCAAAGCGGGCGCTAAAGTGTAGACCCCTTTGTTAGTCCATAGAAAATAAGAAAAAGCTTTGATCCAAGTGGATCGGTACCTACCTTGTCCTGACGCTTCAGATCTGGGCAGAGCTTCACTTCTTGAACTTAAAAGGAGGGTGAATTCAACACGGGATGGTGTGTTGAACTCAAGGATTTGAGTGCGTGAGGCTTTGTGAATGTGAAAGGGTGTAAGATGAGAATTTGGGGTGTAAAAGATGTATTCTGGTTGTGAATTGCTGTGTGAATTCTGTCCTTGAGGTCGAGGTATAGGGGTGTATATATACTAAAAACCTCGGAGAAATTAGGAAATCGGGGATAAAAACAGGCCCAGGATCCGCATAGCCTTATGCGGTTGCCTGGGAAAACCGCATAGGCTTATGCGGTTTCCTCCCCAAACCGCATAAGCTTATGCGGTTCGAGGGTGTGGTTTTGTGTAGTTTCTAGTTTTGGTTGAATTGTATCTTTGAAAGATTTGAGATAATCTCAAACGTGAAGCTCAAGAAAACCCCTAGGATATTTACGAGATATTTTGTGATGCTTAGGGCTTTGGAGTGCGGGCCAAAGGTTTGAGTTTAGGCTTCAGTTTGGGCCCGAGACCCGGAAAAATGAAAAGGGTGTATTTGCATAGTTTTTGTGAAATAAGGTAAGACGTGAAGCCGTATTTTGTGTAAGAGGGGGCTAAATAGTGGTTTTAGCTACCGGGCCTAAATTTAGGAATTTAGGAAATGCTGAATTAGGCCTTGTTAATGTAAAAGGACTAATTGTAGTGCAGATGCGAAGCTCATGCCAAATGAAGCAGGACAAGGACCTAGCTAGACTCCAAATGGACAAAATGAACGTTATTTAAATGTGATGTGAAGCGACCTAAATCATTTTAACATTTAAAACGACTCAAAATGAATTCGACATTAGTTAGAACCGTTTATGTCAACGTTAAACATGCGTAATAAAAGTCCGTGATACATCACAGGGTTTTGTTTGGGAGGGTACGGATATGGGTATCCACAATACAATATATTTACAAGCAAAACGTTCCCCCCAAACCAGCTTCAAACGGGGGGCGCAGCACGGTACGGGAAGTACCACCAACCGTGGGTCTCGTCGTAGACGAACCCGCTACCATCATCTTCTTCATCGTCATACCCATCTCCATCATCTACTCCAACAGCTCGGCCAACAACACATCCAACGCCACGCACATCGTCTTTGATAACACCTCGCCCTGCGTCCGTTCCTCCCAAGTCACCTGCAAGAACATCACAACAAAGCACGGCCTCAAGAGGGTCCCTCTCGAGGACTTGAGGTAAGTACGCATTCACGCAATCATCAACAATATCAATTGCAAAGACATGCTCCTCTAACATGGGACGCTTCAAAGCGTTGGACAAGTTAAAAGTAATTTGATCACCTCCAATATCCAACGTCAACTTGCCGTTCTTGACGTCAATGATTGCACCAGCAGTGTGCAAGAAAGGCCGACCCAATATGATTGGAATTTGGGAGTCCTCGGCCATGTCAAGGACGACAAAGTCAACAGGGATGAAAAACTTACCCACTTTTACGGGAACGTCCTCCAAAACACCTAGGGGGCGTTTGACAGAACGGTCCGCCATTTGGAGAGTGATGTTTGTTACTTTCAAGGGTCCCATGTTGAGCTTCTCGCATACCGAGTAGGGTATGACACTCACGCTTGCACCTAAATCACACAGAGCTTTGTCAATAAAAGTAGTACCAATAGTGCAAGGGATCGAGAAGCTACCCGGATCTTTCAATTTAGGAGGAGACTGGTTTTGTAAAAGTGCGCTACATTCAGCAGTAAAAGCAACAGTCTCGACTTCGTTGAAGGATCGTTTGCGGGTGAGGATGTCTTTTAAGAATTTAGCGTATGCAGGGACTTGCGTAACGAGTTCAGTAAAGGGCACAGTTACCTTCAAGTCTTTGACTACCTCCATAAACTTACCAAATTGGCTATCGAGCTTTGACTTTACCACTCGACTCAGGAATGGTAGTTTGATTTGAATTGGCGGCTCGACAGGCTTGGCTGCGTTTTGCTCCTTGGTTTCATGCTGCTCCTTCTCTTCCTCGGCCTCCTTTGCTTGGTTCCCTCCTTGACCCACGTGTGACCCTCCATTTGTGGGAGTCACGGCCCCACCACTCTTGGGTCCCACGGGCTCACCTCCTTTTCCGGCTCCACTCGAGCTTGCTCCATTGCTCTTCGCACCTGCTCCTGCAAAACCATCACTAGAAGCATGCATATCATTAGGAGAAAGAGGAGGGTCTACCTCACTTACCACCGTAGGCATTGGTGGACCATCGTAACTCGTGCCACTCCTCAAGGAAACGGCGTTGACGGTATCGTGTGGTTGTGACCCTTGCGAAGGAAGATTACCCGGCTTCCGTTAAGGATTAGAAGAAGCAAGTTGAGCCACTTGCGTCTCGAGCATTTTGATGGCCGCATCTTTAGCTTGATCGCTCTTTTGCATTTGAGCCATCATCGTCTCTTGAGTTTTAGCCATTTGCATCATCATGACTTGCATTGCACTCATTGGATCGGGGACCGGAGCGGCTTGCACGGGTGGTGGGACATTTTGAGCTTGAAAATTAGGGCGATTGAAGCCCGGAGGGTTGTAGGGTCTTGGAGCATTATTGTAGCTGAAATTTTGTTGAGTGTTGTTGTAAGGGCTGTTTTGGTGTTGTTGTGGTTGAGGGTTCAAAACATTTTGGCTTTTGTAGCTCAAATTTGGATGATTCTTGTACCCCTCATTGTAGTAGTTAGAGTAGGGGCTATTTTGAGTATGTAAAGCATGCACATGATGAGATTGTGTGTTCATACCTCGGCATTCCATTGAAGTGTGACCAACCATACCGCAAGAATTGCAAGGCACGTCGTGAGAAGTGTGCATAGCCGCTACCGTTTGACCACCCGCATTTGAGGAACTACTACCCGCTTGCATGTGACTCATCATCATCGCGGTCATAGCATCCATCTTAGCCGAAAGCATGGCTACCATGTCACCATCATTCTTACCACCGACTCGAGGGACATTTCTTGAGCTACCATATTGCGCATTATGGATGGCCATAGCTTCTATCGTGTCAATGGCCTCCTCCACATCAATATTATCGAATCTCCCATTAGCGGCGGAGTCAAGGACTTGGCGTGATTCATTGTACAACCCATTATAGAATTGCATGACGATAAACCATTTGTCCATGCCATGGTGTGGGCATTGACGTTGGAGCTCCTTATATCGTTCCCACGCATCAAAGAGAGACTCATCTCCTCGTTGTCGGAAGCTCGTGATTTGACTCCTTAGCATTGCGGTCTTCTCCGGAGGGAAGTATTTTTGGTAGAATGCTAGCACCAAGGAGTTCCAATCGTCAATGGCAAGCGCAGTGCGATTCAATGAGTTGAGCCACAACTTTGCTTTGTCCCTTAGTGAGAATGGGAAAAGCATCTCCCGTATGTGGTCTTGCGTTACACCCGTTTGCTTTATAGTGGAGCAATAATCGCAGAAATTTTGGATGTGTAGGTTAGGGTCCTCACCGGGACTCCCTCCAAATTGAGTGCGCTCTATCAAATTGATAAACGCGGGCTTCACTTCAAAGTTGTTGGCCGCGATGTTGGGCATAGCATTGCCCGTAGGAACTTGAGCGGCGGTTGGCCTAGAATGATCCGAGAGCTTCACCATTTTCTTTAGCTCAGGTATAGATTCGATGTGAGCTTCTCTAGAGGATGAAGTAGGAGATAAAGTAGCTTCCAAGTCCTTCAACAAGTTCTTGCGCCTAAGAAATGTACGCTCTGGCTCCGGATCAAACTGAATTGCCAAGCCTTTTTGAGACGTACGCGTGTTCCTGGGCATGCACAACACTAGAGGAAGCTATAAGTAACGGCTTCAAGGAATTGAGGTTCCTTGAGACAAAGAGTAACAAAAGAGAAAAGAACCAAATAAACAACGAAAACAAAGCCGTCTCCCCGGCAACGGCGCCAAAATTTGATAGGCTCAGTCGCGTCACCTAATCAAAAATAATCCGAACAAACTCTAACGGGTAGCAAGGGTAAGTCGGGTATCGTATCCGCAGGGAGAAGGTCGAATTGTTGGTTATTTTGAACGATTCTAATCTCGGTTCGAGTGAGTATGGTTTAGCTAGAACTAGAGCGAGGAAAGAAAGGGGTTTAAGCTAGGAAAAAGGTCTAGGGAATCGGGGATAGCACAGGCAAAGTTAGGACAAGGGATGGTGATAGAAATGAGTCGGGAGTCGCATGTGCTAAGGAATAGGCTCGACCTCTCGGTTCTAAGCGTCCTCTAGGTCTCAAGTGCAGGCTCTCGCAACTTACAAATGAGGGTCCTAATGGTTAGTCTCGTGCCCTACCTTAAACTAGGCTTTCGATCTTAAGTTTAAGGGTAGCAAAGGCTCACTAATCCTTGGCCAAAGGATCAACAAACGCATACAAAACAAGAAAAACCAGAGACACATGCAAGACCCTAATCAAATCACCACCAAAATCATCCAAAGCTATTCACCCATGATCACCCTTCAACCCTAGATAAAGAACTACTCACACATAGCGAAAACGGAAACAAAAGCGAAAGAAATAATGAAAGACATGATCAACAATGATGAAGAATGAAATGAAAATCAAACAAGAAAAGTATAAAACAAAACTCAATCAGAAATTGCAAAGAGAAAGAGAAGAACAAAGGTAACAATACCGAAATAGATGATCAAACAACGTATCCGAGTCGGGAATTTGAAATACAAGAAGGAAAATTATTCAAGACCTAAATTTTTGATGGAAGGTAGTTCTAAGTGTCTATGAAGTGCTCTGAAAATTTCGTGCAAGAATAATGTGTTTTGCTCCTTCAAATAGACGACCTATTTTAAGCCAACGAAGAGTCACATAGGGCACCCCGGGCGGGGTGAGGGTGCCCCCGGGCGGGGTGATGTTGTCCGGGGATGAGCTTGTCCCGGCTTGTTCAGTTCAAGTCCTCCTTTGTGCTTCTTTTGTACTTAGTTTTTTTCTTGTTGTCCCAAGGCTAAGGGACGAGGCTCATGACTAGGGACGAGTCTTAGGATGATAATGTGAGTTTGAAATCCCGTCCCAAGGTCCCGAGACACCTTCATTTAGTGAAACGAGGCTCGTACGCAAGCGAAACGCAACGAAACCAACTCGAATCACCTCCAAACTTCACGAAACTTTACGAAACTTCACGTAACCTCTCGACAAGCATCCTAAACTCCAAATATGCGCTTGTACTTGCAAAATGGACACAAAAACGCAGCAGTGCCAAAACGGAGAGAAATAGGAGCTGAAACGCAAGTAAAAGCGCGGGAAACGCAAAGAATCGCAAGCGACAGGGGGCTATAAGTACGAATATAAATGACACATCAACAGGTCTGACAGATCTCCTAGGGGCAGGAGTAGGAGGATGAGAAACGGGAGGGGAAGGTGGTGGTGGTGGTTCAGGGGATGTGAGATCTGTCATTATAGGGGAGGACCAGTTTGTGGGAGCAGGTATAGGGGAAGAGCCACCCACAGAAGAAGGATTGGGCAAGGGAGATTGGAAAATGGGCTCATGAAGGGTAAGGTTATCTGTGGGTGGAAGAGGGAAAAATCCAGTATAAGAATCCTGGACATAAGGAAAAATGTGTTCATGGAAAATCACATCCCTGGAAATGATGATAGCCTTGGACTCTAGATTTAGGACTTTGTAAGCTTTCTTACCAAATGTATACCCTAGAAAAACAGCAGGAACTGCTCTAGGTGAAAATTTATCTCTTCCAGGCTTAGGTGTACTGACAAAACACAGACAACCAAAGCTTTTCATGTGAGAAAGATTAGGGGTTTTTTGAAAAAGGAGTTCATTGGGAGATTTATGTTTGAGCAATTTGGAAGGGAGTCTGTTTATGATGTAAGTAGCAGTAAGAATGCAATCTCCCCAATATTTCTTAGGTAGATTAGACTGAAAAATCAATGCTCTAGCTGTTCTAGTAAGTGTTTGTGTTTTCTCTCAACTACACCATTTTGTTGTGGTGTGTGTGCACAAGATGTTTGATGTATGATGCCTTGAGAGGCTAGAAATGAACTAGCAGAAGGACTAGAGCCAAGTTCTAGAGCATTATCTGATCTTATTATTTGAACATTTTTCTGAAACTGTGTTTTTACAAGGGCCAAGAACTGTGTAATGATATTGAAAGCCCTACCCTTGCAATTGAGAAGATGGGTCCAAGTAGTCCTAGTGAAATCATCCACTATAGTCAGGAAATACTTGAAGCCATTATATGTTTGGATAGGGTAAGGACCCTATAGGTCATTATGAATGAGTTGAAAGGGAGCAGAAGTTTGGATAGAACTTAAATGAAAAGAAAATCTGTGTTGTCTGGCCTTAGCACAAATAGGACAAGAAATCAAAGACTTTTCATTGCCATCAAAAGATTTACAGAATTCCATAGATTTGAGTTTGTACAATGGTAAGTGACCTAATCTAGAATGCCACAAGGCTACATCATTCTGAGCTATGACAGTCTGAACACAAGGATTGAAAGGTCTGGGACAATGAGTGTTTGATGCAGTCTGTTGCAGGAAGTACAGGTCTTTG
Organism: Dianthus caryophyllus; assembly: GCA_023091065.1. NCBI lineage: Eukaryota > Viridiplantae > Streptophyta > Magnoliopsida > Caryophyllales > Caryophyllaceae > Dianthus > Dianthus caryophyllus. The sequence goes on along the minus strand of JALGRB010000019.1, from coordinate 3,327,283 downwards.
GTGGCTTTACCAAGCATCAGTGGCTTCTTCATAGAAGAGCCCTGCACATAACAAGAATCTGGTGTGAAACTAATGGATGTATTGAGCTGTTTGGCCAGCTTTCCTATGGAGAGCAAGTTGTATTTTAAAGAGGGAATGTAAAGGACATTTTGTAGGGTGATGTCTCAGGTCAAAGGTACACTGCCCACAACATCAATGCTAACAATTTGGCCATTAGGAAAGGATACAGAATAGGGTTTGGCTATGGTATGTGTGTCAGAAAACAGCTCTTTGTTTGAACACATGTGATCACTAGCTCCACTATCTAGAATCCATGAACTATTGCAAGCTGAAATCAGACAGGATTGAGTGGAATTACCTGCAAAATTAGCACCAGAAGAAGAAGAACTTGCATTCAGCCCATGGTTTTGCTGTGCAGAATTCAAAAGATTCCTCAATTGTTCAATCATAGAAGGTGTGATCTCAGCAGAAGCTTTTGCAGCAGAAGAATCCTCGTATGCTCTAAGAATACCAGGTGCTGTAGGATCATAGATTCCTGAAGAAGCTGTATTTGCAAACTTCTTGCTTTTGTTGTTCTGCAACTTGAAACACCTATCAACTGTGTGACCATTTCTCTTACAGAAAGTGCAAAAATAGGGTTTCCTTGTCTCTGATGATCTGAAATCAGGCTTGTTGTGACTGTATTGTGCAGAAGAATTGTATTGTGCAGACGAATTGTGCTGTGCAAATGAATTTCCTTTTGAATTTTTGGCATAAAAGGAAGAAGATTCTTGACTAATATGAGGAACATTTTGTATTTCAAGTTGATCTTCTTCTTGAACCAAGAGATTGTAGATTGTTGAAACTGATGGAAGAGGCTTTTGCATCAAAATTGTACCTCTAACACTCTTGAAAGAATCATTCAATCCCATGAGCAATTGCACAGCCTTTTTGTTTTGCTGAGATGTAGTATCCTTCTCTTGACCTCCACAAGAACAATCACAGGTGCAATTATGAGTTGGTTCAATTGAATCAAGTTCATCCCAAATCATCTTCAATTTGGTAAAGTAAACTGCAACACTATCATTTCCTTGAGTTAATTCACAAACTTCTTGTGAATTCCATAGAGTTGTGCTCCATTAGATTGACCAAATCTTTCATCCAAATCATTCCACGCTTCTTTTGCTGTTTTACTGTAGAGAATTGAGTTGGCGATATCTGCAGAAACTGAATTGAGAATCCAAGAGAAGACCAAATCGTTGCAACGTTGCCAGGATTTTGATGTAGCTGATGAATTTGGGGGTTTTGCGGTTGTTCCTGTCACAAACCCTAATTTGTTCTTCGTCGACAACGCAATCTCCATACCACGTTTCCACGCGCCGAAATTCGTTCCTTCAAACACATTCGCAACCAATTTTGTTGCTACAAGATCAGAGGAAGTGATTTGCAGCGAATCGTCTTGAGTTGAATCAGTTTGAGCCATTTTCCCCAATTTTTAGGGTTTTTCTGGGTTTTGAAAGAACAAAAACGAAATTGATTGAAATTGATTGTGAAAAACGAATCGAAAGATGAATTGATGCAGCGGAGTTATCAACAATGGAAATCAGAAGCGGTTACCCGCTCTGATACCATGATGATTTCATAGGAGACTCCATTAAAGAGGTGAAGAAAAGCTTGAAAATAGAGAGAGAGAACAGAGCAAAATAACGAAGAACATAGAGAGTAAATAGAAGAGTAATTTTGTATTGATGAAATGAATGAATTGAATACAATAATGTATGTATGTGTGTATATATATATGAAATCAATGAACTCCATTGATGAAGCTTGAGTGTGCAACAATGGTGAAGTTAGTTAGTTGAGAGAAAATAGTTTGTTGAGAGAAAGGACAAAATTAAATGTGATATTATTATTACTCAACTTAATTTACAAATGATGGATAGTACACCTTATATACTTAATTACTAACTAATTACATTAGTAACAAACGTATATACCGAAACTAGTACATGGTTCATATCCCCCCCTCAAGATGGACTTCGAGGGACATGGAGAAGACCAAGCTTGGAGCAAAGAAAGAGATGTTGTTGAGCACCCAAGGCCTTAGTCATGAGATCAGCAAGTTGCAACGATGACGGAACGTGAGTCGTAACAAGAAAACCCTCTTTGAGTTTGTCACGAACGAAGTGACAATCAACATTCAAGTGCTTGGTTCGCTCGTGAAAAACGGGGTTTTGAGCGATGTGCTCAGCAGCCTTATTGTCACAAAGGAGAGGAATCGGCAAAGACAGAGGAACATGGAGGTCACGAAGAAGATTGTGTAACCAAACCATCTCACTAGTAGTATACGACATACTACGGTATTCGGCTTCGGCACTACTCTTACTAACGGTCAACTGTTTCTTCGTCTTCCACGAGACTAGGGAAGAACCGAGAAACAGACAATAACCACTCAAAGAACGACAAGAAAAAGAGCAAGAGCCCCAATCGGCATCACTATATGCTTGGAGTGAAAGAGGAGAGTCAAGAGAATAGAACAAGCCAAGATTAACAGTGGATTTCAAGTATTTAACCACATGTTGAGCAGCTTGTAGGTGAGGAACGCGAGGATTAGTCAAAAATTGACTTAAATGTTGTACACTATATGAAACATCAGGACGAGTGAGATTGAGGAAAAGCAAACGACCAATGAGTCGTCGATAAACCGAGGGATCAGGAAGAAGATCCCCCTCATCAATAGAAAGCTTTAAACCCTTAGGCAAAGGGAAGGAAGTATCTTTACAGTCATCCATGTGCAAATCAGACACAAGATCAACAACGTATTTACGTTGATTCAAATAAAGACCATTCTCTGATCGAGTGACCTCTAAACCCAAGAAATATCTTAGGAGGCCAAGGTCCTTAATGGTGAATTGCTTATCAAGAGCCTGTTTAAGGCAAGCAATGCCATGAGTATCAGTACCTGTTAACAAAATGTCATCAACGTACACCAACACAATGATAATAGAGGAAGAATGAGAATCAGTTTTGACAAAAAGAGAGTAATCATGTCTAGATTGAGTATAACCCAAACTAAGCAAAAAAGAAGTAAGTTCTTTGTTCCATTGACGAGAGGCTTGTTTTAAACCATACAAAGAACGCTTAAGACGACAAACCTGACCCTCTTGGGCCTTAGAATAACCTGGGGGAGGTTTCATATAGACCTCCTCATCAATATAGCCATGTAGGAACGCATTATTTATATCTAATTGAAAGAGCTCCCATCCTTTGGAGGCAGCAAGAGCAAGAACCACTCTAACAGTGGTGAACTTAGCAACAGGAGAAAAAGTGTGTTTGTAATCCTTGTCCTTGACTTGGGTAAAACTCTTGGCAACTAATCTTGCCTTGTATCTAGCCACAGACCCATCAGGTTCGTGTTTAATCTTGAAGATCCACTTACTCCCAATTGGTTTTTTACCAGGAGGAAGGGAAGTAAGGACCCAAGTGTCATTGCTTTCAAGAGCAGTAAGCTCTTCAGTCATAGCAGCAATCCATTTATCATGTTGGATTGCTTGAGCAAAGGACTGTGGTTCCACTTCAGTCAAAACAGCATGCAATGAAGCTGTATAGGCCTGCCCCAAAGGGGAGCAGCTGTCAAGGACCCTTGCTGCAAAAGAAGAGGTTGCAGAAGGAGGAGAAGGAAGCAAAGTAGGGCATACATAGCCTTGAAGATGTTTAGGAGCAACCCTTGGTCTAGAAGATCTCCTTAAAGGGAGAGGAGAAACCAAGGGTAAAGTAGAAGGCATGGAATGAACAATGCTATCTGAAGAGGGGGAAGAAGAGTGATCAGCAGATGGCAGTGAACTATCAGGGACACCTGATGTAGGGGTTGAAGAAAAATCAACAGCAGGCCCTGAATTAACAGGTGCAGAATGTAGTATAGTAGTGTCAGGAGAAGAGCTTGAAGTATGAGAAGGAAGGGTGGTGGGTGTTGAAATATAAGGAACAACACCTGGATTAACAAGAGGACAATCATCTGATTTAGCAGATGAAGGAAAAATATGAGCAGATTGAGTAGCAGAGAAAGGAAACTCAGTTTCCCTGAAAACAACATCTCTGCTAGTAAAAATCTTATGAGTTTCCAAATCATAAAGCTTGTATCCCTTTTGACCAAAGGGATACCCAAGTAAAACACACCTTCTAGCCCTAGGACCAAACTTATCATGGAAAGTGGGAGGCATGGATGCATAACAAAGTGATCCAAAAACCCTAAGATGGTCAAGAGAAGGAGGAAGACCAAAAAGAATCTCATGAGGTGTCTTCCAGTTTAGAAGAGGTGTGGGCATAAGATTGATCAAATAAGAGGAAGCAAGTAAAGAATCACCCCAAAAATGAATAGGTAAATGAGCATGGAGAAGAAGAGCCCTAGCAGTATCTAACAAGTGTCTATGCTTGCGCTCTACCCTTCCATTTTGTTGGGGTCTACCTACTATACTAGTCTGATGCACAATGCCTTTATTCTGAAAGAAAGCAGCACACTGAGTTTGAATAAACTCAGTTCCATTATCAGTCCTAACAAACTTAATGGCTACATGAAAATGATTATGAACATAGTTGATGAATTTTTCAATCAGAAAAGGGACTTGAGACTTGTGATGAATCAAGAATGTCCAAGTATTTCTAGAGTGATCATCTAAAATAGTCAAAAAAGATCGTGCACCAGAAATAGAAGCTATTCTATAAGGACCCCAAACATCCATGTGTACTAAATCAAAACATTTATTAGCATAGGAGGAACTCCTCATAAAGGGAAGCAAATGATGTTTTGCCCTTACACAAGTATCACAAAAGAAATTAGAACTAACAGGAATAGTAGAAGCATGTCTGAGTTTATCAACAGAAGTGTGACCAAGTCTAGCATGCAACAAAGAAGAACTAACCACATTGCCACTAGAGGACATGGTTACATTATTAAAATTTTGAGAAGAAGACAAACTAGCAGTAGGAACAGGTGCAGTAGTAGCAGGTGTAGCAGGATGCAGCCTATAGAGTCCTCCATCTTTAAAACCAACAGCCAAAGTTGCCTTAGTTGAAAGGTCCTGAAATAAGCACTTAGTGGTCAGAAAGGTAACCATCATATTAGAATGTGCAATGAGCTGACCAACAGAGAGTAAGTTTTGCTTGAAATCTGCAACATGGAGGACATGATGTAATGTAAGAGAAGGAGAAAAAGAAAAATCTCCCATGTGATGGACTGATTTAACAGAACCATCAGGTAAAGCCACTAAAAGTGGAGGATTTAGACTTTGAACATTGGATAACAAGGACAAATGTGAAGTCATGTGATCTGAAGCTCCAGTATCCACAATCAAACTAAGAGCAGATAAATCATTCATAACAGAAAAGGCAGAAGAAGAATAGATCATACCAGAAGAGTTGAATGAGTAGTGAGCCTGATGCTCATTAGGGACAGCAGGTTTAGAGCCAGAGAATGCCTGCATCACCTGAGTCATAACAGTTTGGACAATGTCTTGAACTACAAAGGGGATTAAGAAGAAATTTGAACATCGCAGAGTGCGAGACATTAGACTGAGGTACTTCAGAAGTTATAAAGGGTGTGTCATCAACATAAGAGGGTGAGATAACACCAGCATTGTTAGCAGACTTTCTCTGAGATTGAGAGGATTTGGAAAAAGGTCTTTTGCCTTTAGCAGAAAAGGCTTTGAACTTGTAACAGTGATCCTTAATGTGGCCTTTATTATTGCAGAAGGAACACGTTTTTAGCTTGAAACATTCATCAATAGTATGACCACGCCGTAAGCAATGAGAACACTCCCTCACAATAACCTCACCTCTGTCAAACCGAGGTTTTTTATTGACATGAGCAGTAGAAGAATTAGGAGCAGTAGAAACAACATTATAGGCTGAGACATCAGGAAGCACATTACCAGAAGCATCAGAAATTTCCTTTTGTGTTTCAACCTTTTGCAACAGGCCTAAAGCCTTATTGATAGGAGGTAAAGGTTCAGTAGATAAAATGTGTGTTTTAACAAATTTACAAGGTAATTAAGCCCCATTAACAGATGAATAAGCTTTGAATGAGTCTCACGATCTAAGAGACGTTTCATCAAATGACATGTGCAAAGCTTAAGGGCACCACAAGAGCAATCAGGTATTGGATCAATACTATCAATACTCTCCCAAGTTCGTTTCAGTTGACTGTAATAATCCATGAGAGAAGCATTACCTTGAGAGAAATCACTGAGAGCTTTCTTCAAACGATAAAGCTCGAGAGCATTCAACTGGCCATACCTCTCGTTCAACTCCAACCAAAGCTCCTTAGTAGATTTAGCATAACGTACGTTATCGTAGATACGCTTGTGTAGAGAGTTAAGAATCCAGCGCAATACCATGAGATCACAGCGATTCCATTGATTACGCTTCTTCACATCAGTCGAAGGATAACGACAAGAATCAGTGAGGAAAATCTCCTTATTCTTCGCAGTAAGCGCCATTATGACGTCACCACGCCAATCAAGAAAGTTCTGCCCATCGAATAAGTACGCTGTGAGTTGGAGATGAGGTTGATCAGCCGAAGAGAGAAACAATGGATCATCATATTGATCATACGAAGCCTGAGGTGAGCCAGTAGCTGAAGAAGCTTGAGACATTGTGAGGAATTATGATGTAGAAAACACGAAAAAATTGAGCGAAATTAGGTGTGGCGAAGAAAAACAAGAGCGTAGAATTCGAAATTCACGAAATCAATCGAAAGAGATCAAGGATGAGTGATGTAAAAACAACAAAATCAACGAAATTTCAAGAAACACCAAAATTAATCGAAGAAGAAGACGAAAATCAAGAAAAACAATTGAAAATATGAATCAAAAATAAGCGAAGCTGATGTGTGTGGAAAATTTTCTGGAAAAAAAATTTTGAAATTGAAATTGAAAGAGGAATTTTTGATTTTCTGGATTTTCTTGAAATTGAAAGAGGAATTGATGATGAATTGAACGAAGAATTGAGGAATTGATGATGAATTGAACGAAGAATTGAGGAATTGATGATGAATTTGAGCGAAGAATAGATGAATTGACGATGAATTGAAACGAAGAAAGAAACAAATATGTTTCTAAGTTGTCGAAGAATCAAAGAAAACACAAAACAATTAGGTTTTGTGAGTGATTGAGAAAAAGACGAAAAAGCGGAAGCAAAGATCCGAGGATCGTTTATGGCGAGAGATACCATATGAAATCAATGAACTCCATTGATGAAGCTTGAGTGTGCAACAATGGTGAAGTTAGTTAGTTGAGAGAAAATAGTTTGTTGAGAGAAAGGACAAAATTAAATGTGATATTATTATTACTCAACTTAATTTACAAATGATGGATAGTACACCTTATATACTTAATTACTAACTAATTACATTAGTAACAAACGTATATACCGAAACTAGTACATGGTTCATAATATACAAGTGAGGTGTAACAACTTTCTAATATAACAAGCTCAACAACCTTCTAACAAACTCATAACTAACTTATTATGAGTCCAACAGGAGTCGAACCCATATTTTGTGCATCACACAATGCTCTACCGATTGAGCTAATCGACTTTGAAAAAAATAAAATTACTTGGCTTCAATCTGAGACGATGGAAAATGATTGGTTAGCAGATCGAGCTAACTTTGTACAAACTTCAACTCTTGCTCAGTAAAAACGCAATACCTATCGGGTAAGTTCCCTAGTATCATTTCGGAATCTCTCAACTTTAATTTTATTGCAGAAGGTGTGTAGTCTAATATGCGAGATAAAGGCAATTCAAATAAACCAATTGAGCGACTTCATTAGGCCAAACCTTCAAGAAGTGCTTCGAATACAGATGACACACATGCCTCCTGAAAATGACTGCCCGCTTGCTGAGCTACAAAAATATTTCGTCACATGGAGACAAGGTAACACGACACATTTACAAGTGTTTCAAAAAAAAAAGGTGGTTATGCGTGCGATTGAAAAGAGAGTGGTGCGATACCTTCTTATCACTGGTGACGTGAATACTCTCGTCAGTGTTTACCTTGATTAATTAATTGTCGAGAGACAATGTCGATGAACGTAGAATACAAAGATACAAAGTATAGTACGGTAATGTGTTGAGAACATACGGTCATATTTCTTAGAAGTTCGTAAGTGATGTCTTCTTTTCTAAATGATTTTGGATGCCACTTTATCTCGACCAGTCAACATATGTCATCGACCGATTATTCGCTATTCCCTGGATCAATCATCAAAACATTCATACGTAAAATTACTAAGGAATAAGACAAAAGTTGACACATTAAATCGATAAGTTCGTAAACTGAAATAATCATTGAAGGATGAAATTTTATAAAAAGTTTATAAAAAAGTTGATCAAATTTTTAACTGAAAGATGTTAATTTTGGGGGTATGACATTAAACATTTGTGTACATTCTTATATTGCTTTAGACATGTTCAAAAGCAAATGATTTTTTCTGATGTTAAACACACTGAACTCATTCAAATTACAACAGAACGTTAAACACACTTTTGAGACCAACCCATGTACCGCGTCGTTGCGACGAGAGTAAACTGATGCAAGACATATTTTCACACCAACAAAATAGCATACAATTAGATACATTAAAAACATAATCAGATACATTGAACACAAAATTAGATACATTAAATATATATCACTGACACTACCTTACCACTACGACATCGAACTTCGATGTTGAAATGATGCTTGACTCCGGTGTGCGGGAGGACAAAATGATACCGACTTAAGTTGGGGGTAGAGGTGGCATCAAAAATCGACGTGTTTGCTCGATCCACTTCAAATCTGCTTCATAACCGTCATCACTACCAACACGTTCTCAGCACCGGAGTTCAATTGCTTCTGTCACCACCGGTGAACCACCGAGCTCACCGGAGCCACCTCTGTCGTTCGACCTCCCTTATATGCTTCACCTAGAGCTTGAGCTTGGTCTTTGCCTCCCTTCACAGACTCCAACGACCCTATCCATCAGACGGCGCCAAGAGGCCGGCGTAAGGCAGTGATGTATGCCTTTTATATAGTTTATATGCCCCCGGTTTAGTTGCATTTAGCTCGCATTTGTTAGATTTCATTATTATTTTAGGAGCTATTTGCTTTATATTGCGATACTGTCATTCCTCGTTTATATTTTGCAGGTTTTGGCGGTCCTGAGCTAAAACCTGAGTTGAGTGGAGCATTTACGAGTATCGTGACGCCAATACTAAGCTCGAGAGCGAATACGGAGGCCATACTAAGATTTGGGACGTCAAACCTATAGGTTCAGAGCAAACCTATAGGTTCAGGATACGTGAAACAGGGCAAAAGTTGCTGGAAATTTCTGAAGCTGCTAGAACCTATCGGTTCAAGAGTGAACCGATCGGTTCACACACCCAAACCGATCGGTGTGCCCCAAAACCGATCGGTTCTGCCCACTTTATCCTCCGGATTTTCGTGCTTGTATAAATAGACTCGAGTTAGGGTTTTTAGTTGATCTTTTCATTATACTTTACTTCTTTAGATGAGAAGTTGTTTTCTCTCTTTTAAAACTCTCTCAAAACTCTTAGACTTAGATTTAATTACCTTTGCAAGATCGATACTTTGAATTCAAGATTTCTTCCAGGTTTAATTTAATCATTCCTATTTATCTCATCATGTTTATTATTATTGTTTTCATTGCTTTTACCCTATTCATGTCTAGCTAATTCTTCAATTAGGGTTTAGGGTGATTGTGATATCGGTTCAGGAACATGTTTTAATTGCTTATATTGATTGAATTTGTGCAAGTTGATTTCTTCCTACGTGTTTTATTATCAATTGAATTTAGGGACGCCTTTATTGAATTGAATTTAAGTTGTTTCAGTTTAAGATCGAAAGCCGAATTGAAACTAGACTCACGCGTAATTGATAAGCCAAGTTTAGTACGTAGGGAGAGCCCGCTAAATTTGCTTAAGGTTAAAATTGACTCAAGAGAGCGTTTTCCTAAACTTAGTCACTTGCACAGCTTCAATTGATTGTTATTTCCTCTTGAGTTGAGTTCCTGAATCGATGGCACATTGATCCCGATGCCCTAATCTCCCTCTCATACTCTTTTCACACCTCTTTACTTATCGTTCTTAGTTTAGGCCTTTAAAACACCGACTTTTGTTACTACGAGATTGACCTAGATTAGCTGAGCATTCCTTAAACTACACCCTCTCTCTGTGGATTCGACCCTACTGCCACTAGCTACCTAGTTAGTTGACTTTAGGTTTATTTTGATAGGTGACCACGACTTTAGCCTCATCAATTTTGGCGCCGTTGCCGGGGAGACGGTTAGCTAGTTTTACTTTTGCTTAGTAGTTAGTTTAGGTTTTTCTCTCTTGTCTCAAGGAACCTAGTTCCTTGAGACCGTTTCTCATTGTTTCGTGTAGTTTTGTTTATGCGCAGGTCACCTCGGACTCTAGTTCCTTTTGAGCCCGAACCTGAGCGAGCATTACATCGACTACGCAAGGAAGCGATAAAAATAGTTGATCTTGACTTTGAGGAAGCGTCGCAAGCGGAGTCTAGTGCAACGCGATCGTCCTACGAAGAGGACACACCCCCAGTTACTCCAATTTCTACTTCACCACCTGTGACTATGCCGAAGCTATATAGTCACTCATTGCCCAAGACCGAGTCAATCGCACAAGGATTTACGATACCGGCTACGGTCCAGGGTAATTTCGAGATTCGCCCCCCTTCTTAAATTTGGTGGAGCGGAATCAATTTGGTGGTTATCCTACTGAGGATCCTAGTCGGCACATGCAGATTTTCACCAACTATTGCTCTACGATCAAGCAGGCCGGGATTACTCAAGATCAAATAAGGGAAATGCTGTTCCCTTTTTCACTGAAAGATCGAGCTCGTGAGTGGATCGCGGACCTCGATAAGATTGCTGCTGGTATCACTGATTGGAGGGGGTTAGCTCTTGCGTTCAATTCAAAGTTTTATCCTCCGGAGCGCACCAATCAAATGCGCAGTCAGATTCAGGGCTTCAAGCAGACTTATGATGAGTCTTTAGCTGAGGCATGGGAGAGGTACAAGAAGCTCATTCGGGATTGTCCTCACCACGGGTTAAATGATTGGCTTGTGATCATGACCTTTTACAACGGCTTATTGTGGGAATATATCTGTATACATGCCCTTTAAGATTACAGGATTATAATGAAACTTATTCTATATGATTAATAGTCATAAAAGAAATTGCATAAATAAACATAAGATTAAGAAAACAACCTTTAGTCCTTGCTTAATGGCCTAAGATTGAATATCAAGAAGCTTGATAATCTCCTAAAAGTTGCACCCAAGATTGCTTAAGATATGCCCTTAGTTCTTGCTAGAAAACTTTAGAGAGAAGAAAACTGATTTTCTAAATTTTGTGTGTGAATTATGATCAATAAATTAGTCAATTAAGATGAGCCAAAATCCCCTTAAATACACTATAATTTTCGGCTAACCCATCAATTATGGGGAGTAATTTTTGCTTTCCAAAAATCACTTTCCAAAAACCAATTCCTTGTTGACCAAGGAGTCAAAGAGCAATAAGGCTCTTTCCTAGAGGTTTCCTTTAACTTTATAATATAATATAATATTACTAGTGTCATAAATATGATCCACTATAATATATCATTAAATTATTAATATCCTCATATTTATAATTTTCTAATTAATTATAACAGTTTATGATTAATTAGCCTATATTATATTCAATAATTAAATATAACATTTTATATTCAATTTACGAATTACATTTAATTCGTCTTAACTAATATCATTTAATCCTTATTAAATGGCCGTATCATTTATCACACACTTGACTAACATTTTAGTCAAATACATCGACTAACCTTTTAGTCTTTTTGTAAGGCATCAATATGATTAATTTCTCAAATAATCACATTTCTTAAACACATCCTTTAGGTGTGACTTTTTAGGGACCAGTTGATCACCGCCATCTGTATGACAATGACGTCAAACTTATCTAGCAAGCCAACCGTTATTGATAAACGTTAATCAACTGATTGCATACAAAATGTACCCTGTGTACCTTGAGAGGTTTATTTATGTTATTGCACTAACTGTGGAGGGCACTAACTCCAACAATCTCCCACTTGTCCGCATAAGTGCAAAAAGGACGATAACCGATTCTCATATCCATAATAAATTTCTCCCACTCAATGTAAACCAATTTGCAAAGTCCGCACTTTCAAAGGTCGTAGTTCACAAGTGATCGTAATCAAGAGTGGTTTCCCGACTAGAGAGTAACTTAAGCGATAAACGAATCATTATTCGAGCATGGCCATGCATTTTCGCCATTCTGACTCCTTGAGTGGCCCCGAGAAAAAGTATTATAACTCGATAGAAGTTGGATATTTTCCTCAACTCAATCCTCGCAGATGTAAGCGCAAAGCATGAAATGACCCAAAGTGAAAATCTACTTGGCCTCCTCGTTACGGCCGACCGTGAGAAAGAAACCAAAGTCACCCAAAATGCGCTTTAATCTCAAGAGACGGTCGATAGTCAAAAGATTCGACTCTAGGAACACTATGGATGTCCTATCCACGACCCTAAGCACCTAATGTTCAAACATTTAGGACTCCATGTAGTCGCTACAAAATGTCCCGCGCGATTTCAAGAAACCCGCATTCCGTGATCGATCAAGAATAGCTTGACTTATGGCTCGTTGAACCCACCATCAATCGACGCCACAAAATAATTGCACGAGTTATCACTCGTGTAGGCGATCACGACCAAAACGAAATATAAAGCAATTGATTCACTTTGAGGTGTTTAACGTTGTTCAGACAACCCTCATGAAAAACAATATATAAAACAAAACGATGATCTTATTAGAAGTTTTAGGAAAAACAAGTGTCAAATCCATACAAACAACTAATACAGCTCAGGAACACGCTTAATTCCCATGGAAATAACGTGCCCTTCATGCTTATCATATCTCAACGGCTTAGTGAGAGGATCTGCTATGTTATCATCCGTAGCAATCTTGTCAATCACTATCTCCTTCTGCTCCACGTAATCTCGGATCATGTGAGCCTTCCTTTGCACGTGCCGAGACTTGTTGCTGGACTTCGGCTCCTTCGCCTGGAAGATGGCACCACTATTGTCGCAATAGATGGTGATCGGGTCATTCGAACTTGGAACTACGCTTAGTCCTTGTAAGAATCGACGCATCCATATAACTTCGCCCGCAGACCTGCGAAAGATAGTACTCGGACTCGATCGTGGAATCTGCTATAATCGCTTGTTTGGAGCTTTTCCAAACGACCGCAGCGCCATTTAGAGTAAAACGAATCTCGATTGAGACTTTGAGTCATCTCGATCCGCTTGGAAACTAGCATCTGCAGAACCGATCATGCAAGATAGCTCAGTGTCTCCTCCATAAGTCAATACCCAATCTTTAGTCCTCCGTAGGTACTTAAGAATGTTCTTTACGGCCATCCAGTGTGCTTCACCTGGATTGCCTTGGTATCGGCTCGTCATACTCAATGCATATGCCACGTCTGGACGTGTGCATATCATGGCATACATGATCGATCCTATAGCTGATGCATATGGAATCCGACTCATGCGCTCGACCTCTTCCGATGTCTTTGGGGCTTGAGCTTTACTCAAGTGCACTCCAGAAATCATTGGAAGGTTCCCCTTCTTGGAGTTGGTCATGCTGAATCTCTCAAGAATCTTATCTATATAAGACTCCTGACTGAGGGATAACATCCGTCGTGATCTATCTCTATAGATACGGAGCCCCAAAATACGCTGTGCCTCACCCAGATCTTTCATCTGGAAATGGTTCTTTAACCATACATTTACCGAAGTTAAGAGAGGTATGTCATTCCCAATCAAGAGTATGTCATCGACATACAGTATTAGGAAGACAATCTTGCTCCCACTCGACTTGATATATAGACATGGTTCCTCGACCGATCAAGTAAATCCATTCTCCTTTATCACTTGGTCGAAGCGATGATTCCAACTCCGTGAAGCTTGCTTAAGTCCATAGATGGAACGCTTAAGCTTGCAGACCTTCTTAGGATTTTCAGGATCTGTGTAACCTTCGGGTTGTACCATGTACAACTCCTCCTCCAAATAACCGTTTAAGAAGGCGGTTTTCACATCCATTTGCCAAATTTCATAGTCATGAAATGCGGCAATCGCTAAGAGAATCCGAATGGAACGAAGCATGACTACGGGTGCAAAGATCTCATCATAGTGCAACCTTAGCACTGGAGTGAACCCCTTTGCCACTAGTCGTGCCTTGTATATATCTGGTTGTCCTTCTACAGATCGCTTTATCTTGTAAAGCCATTTGCACTGAAGAGGCCTAGCCTTACCAGGTAAGTCAACCAGGATCCCATACATCGCTTCGCATACATAGAGTCCATCTCGGATTGCATGGCTTCGCCATAGCTTTGAGTCGAACATGTCATGGCACCTTTATAGGTTACTGGGTTCGTTACTCTCAAGGAGTAAAACGTCGTCTCTCCTATTCTCCTCAACCATACCGATGTATCTATCCTGGAGGAATGGAGAGTCTACCCGCCCTTACGGGTTCCAAGGGAATATTAACCGCAGCCAGACGAAGAAGGAACAGCTTTCCTCCATTGGTTGCTCGGTTGTTGGTTCAGAATCTCCGACAGATCGAAGGTTCTATTACTTCTCTTGTCTTCGAGAAACTCTTTCTCTAAGAACTTCGCACTAGCCGCAACAAAAACTTCGGTGTTCTGTGAGGCGAATAGAAGTAATGACCAAACATTCCTTTTGGATAACCAATAAAGTATGTCTTGACCGATCGCGGGCGAACTTATCCTCGTGTCTCCACTTGACATAAGCCTCGCACCCCAAACCCGAATAAAGGACAAGTTAGGGACCGTTCCTTCCATAGCTCGTATGGAGTCTTGTCAATTGACTTTAGTCGGACTTCGGTTTAGTATAAGAGCAGCTGACAAAAGAGCATAGCCCCATAGTGAGTCAGGTACAACCGTGTGACTCATCATGGATCGAACCATATCAAGTAATGTTCGATTCCTGCGTTCGGACACACCATTCGATTGTGGTGTTAGGGTGGAGTTAATTGCGATTATCCCGCGGTCTTCAGGTGTTGATCAAACTCGGTTGAAAGATATTCGCCACCACGATCCGAACGTAGTGCTTTTATCTTTCTATCGGTTGGTTCTCAACCTTATTCTGGAATTCCTTGAACTTGTCGAAGGACTCACTTTTATGCTTCATTAAGTAGACATAACCATATCTACTCAAATCGTCCGTGAAAGTGATAAAATACCTATAGCCATCTCTAGCGTTGATTGACATAGGTCCGCACACATCAGTATGTATGAGTCCTAATAGGTCAGCAGCGCGCATTCCAACACCTTTGAAGGAAATTCGAGACATTTTGCCTATAAGACATGATTCACACGTGCCAAAAGTTTCATAGTCAAATGGGGCGATTGTCCCATTATCAATGAGCTTTTTCACGCGTTTCCCATTTATGTGTCCCATACGGCAATGCCGTAGATAGGTTTGATCTTTGTCACCAACCTTTGCTTTCTTGTTACTCACATGCATGATTTCTGTGGTTTGATCTAAAACATAAATTCCGTTCATGGAAACAGCTTACAGCTTTACCATAAATCATTTCATTCAAAGAGAAAATACAGCTATTATTCTTTATTAAAAATGAAAATCCTTCTTTATCAAGAACGGATACAGAAATAATGTTTTTGGATAAACTAGGTACATAGTAACAGTTATTCAGAAATAACTCAAATTCGCTCGGGAGTTGGATTACATATGTTCCATCAAAGCGGCAAAGAACTCTTGCTCCATTCCCCACTCGCAGGTCTACATCACCTCTTACCAGAGTTTTGATGCTTCTTAGGCCCTGCAAATGATTGCACAGATGAGAACCACAACCAGTATCAAGTACCCAAGTTCCGAAACTTGCATGGTTAATCTCAATCATATGAATAAAAGAAGACATACCAACAGAAACGACGCGGCCTGCTTTAATGTCCTCAAAGATACACGGACGCTTACGCCTCCAATGCCCAGACTTGTGGCAATAGTGGCACTCCATGCTCGGCTTTGCTTTTGCCTTGCCTTGTGAGATACCGCTAGACTCACCAGGCCCACTTTTCGCAACCAGTGGCTTCTTAAACTTTGGCTTACCTACAGTTAGGTTAGCCGGAGCCTTACCCTTACCCTTATGCTTGTTGCCTATCATGAGAACATCTTGTTTTATGCTCCCACTCAACTTCAGATCACTCTCCGTCTGTACGAGGAGTGAGTGAAGCTCATGCAGACTTTTCTGCATGTCATTCATGTAATAGTTTGCCCTAAAGAGGGCATACCCATCATGAAGAGAGTGGAGCACTCGATCAATGATGATCTTCTCATCGATCTTACAACCAAGCTCCTCCAGTTTCTCAACGTTCTCGATCATGTGGAGAAGGTGTGGACCAACCGGCCGCCCTTCTCGAGTCTAGCTTCAAAGAAACGAGTGGTATACTCGTAACTCTTGATTCTCGGTGCTTTGAGAACTCTTTAGTTAGGGTGGTGAAAATCTTGTTTGCACCTGGGTAATGAATCGTCTTTGCAAATTGGATTCCATTGCATAGATGAGTGCGTTCCTTTAACGCACCCGCCTCCATCATGAAATCACTATAAGCAACGACTTCATTTGCTCTGCATCGGGAATGGGTTCATTGGCGATGGCTGGTCCAAGTACTTGAGCTTGCCGTCGGCTATGGCGGCATTCCGTAATGCGGCCTCCCAATCGGCAAAGTTGGACCCATCATTCTTCAATGAGTGGGTGATTCATGCCGCCCATAAATATTCTTAGCCATGATTCACGCTCAAGTGTGACACTTGGCATCGGGCCTTCAATACGACTGCCATTTTGTTTTAGTGATTATATCTGTATATAACGTATTCAAATCGTGAAAAGAAAGAAGAAGAAGAGAAAAGATAAGAAAACATCGTTTTAATTAATTTTAAGTCTAAATGCAAAACAGATTAATGCGATGACTTATGCATTTATACAATTGACCTCCCTCAAGAATTATATAAATAATCCCAAGACTCAATTTCCCTAAATTGATAAACCAACCTCTTGGCTAATTCTACCTTTAGAATTCTCCGATAAATTCTGTAAATTCTATCTTTTAGTCCACTATAATCACGAGATATTACTCGAACTATAATGTTGAGGTAAAATAGGTCAACACATACTACTTACCCAACGTAGAAGGGGTCATGTGGAGAGTAAGGTCCTACATGCCTACCGACGAAGAAGGGGCTCATAGTAGCTTTTCCTATAAAGACTAATCTCAATTTTTAAATTTAGAGGAAGATCCCATCATCTTATTGAATTCATTTTTAAGTGAACAAAAGTCTAGCAAAACGAGAATGATATAAACTAAGGTGATGGCTTAAAACATGTGACATCGGTATGTCTAGGATGAAAATGCAAACTATATGAGTCAATTTTCATGCAATATTAGGTGGTTTGGTTTAGTTTAGGCAGAATATGATGCAACTATCTAAACAAGCAAACATCGCAACGAGAATGGAAAAAGAACGCAAAATAAAAACACCTAGTGTGGCCTATCCTACCAAAATAAACAAAAATACAAGTTGGAATCCATCCTTGGACCCTAGAAGCTTGTCTTGATGTTCCATCTTGGTTTGATCCATATAGTAGGAGTGAGCCATCCGATCTCCATCTTGAATCTTGAGTCTTCTCAAATTACAATTAAAATTACAAATGCAAACCTATTTACATTCTAATTTCAAAATAACTTTAAAAATATTATTACAAGAGGGGAGATACGAGATCTCAATAATACAACCAACGATTATGTTTCCTTTCATTACAAAAACATAATCTTCTAAGGCCACACTAGTAAATTACAACCTTTTGTACAAAATAATGCGAAAAATTAAACCATTCAAACAACATTCAACCAAGATAAAAGCATCAACTAAACTAGATTAATTATTATTAATCCAAACCACCTTTTAACAAGATCAAGATTATGTGACAATTCCTCAATTGCACACAACAATCTTAATCAATCATAATCCATCTTAATACATATTATCAAGTATAACATGAATTAAATCCAACATTATTTTAAACCTTTTTAAAATAATAGGGTATCAATCTTATGTGAACCTCTTCACAAGCCTTAATCATACATTATCTTTATAATGCATAATACAAAACGGTTTAAACAAAATAAAACAAACCGAAACAAATAAAAAAAAAACACACGGTTTAAATTTTTTTCAAAAAACCGAAATTAAATTTTTTTTTTATTTTTTTTATTTATTTTAAATTTTGTTTTTAAATCTTATCTCAAATTAAACTGATTTAACTTGAACATGCTCATATTATCTCGATTGATATAAAACAAAACAACATCTAATCATGATTAAACATTGATGTAATACTAAGATCAATCAAATTAACCTATTAACATGAATATCTCAATCAATTTATACCAATAATATAAAGCAATAATTAATGTTCATAAACATCCATTTTAAAGATCCATCTAAGTCCTAACTCAATCAATATTGAATCAAAACATAAACAAGTTCATATATTATCATCTTAACCTTTTAAATTAACAATATATGAATCAAATTGGACCAAGAAAAGCATAAAAAACACACGGCACACAAAGGACCAAATCTGGCCGAAATGTTTTTATACTAAAACCGATTTTTTCAATTTGTTTTAAACTTATACAAATTCAATTTTTATGAAAATCATATAAACAATTTCATGAACCTGGCTTTGATACCACTTGTGGGAATATATCTCAACCAGTATCAATTTGTTTTCTTAATCTTATGTTTATTTATGCAATTTCTTTTATGACTATTAATCATATAGAATAAGTTTCATTATAATCCTGTAGTCTTGTGGGAATATATCTGTATACATGCCCTTTAAGATTACAGGATTATAATGAATCTTATTCTATATGATTAATAGTCATAAAAGAAATTGCATAAATAAACATAAGATTAAGAAAATAACCTTTAGTCCTTGCTTAATGGCCTAAGATTGAATATCAAGAAGCTTGATATCTCCTAAAAGTTGCACCCAAGATTGCTTAAGATATGCCCTTAGTTCTTGCTAGAAAACTTTAGAGAGAAGAAAGCGATTTTCTAAATTTTGTGTGTGAATTATGATCAATGAATTAGTCAATTAAGATGAGCCAAAATCCCTTAAATACACTATAATTTTGGCTAACCCATCAATTATGGGAGTAATTTTGCTTTCCAAAAATCACTTTCAAAACCAATTCCTTGTTGATCAAGGAGTCAAAGAGCAATAAGGCTCATTCCTAGAGGTTTCCTTTAACTTTATAATATAATATAATATTACTAGTGTCATAAATATGATCCACTATAATATATCATTAAATTATTAATATCCTCATATTTATAATTTTCTAATTAATTATAACAGTTTATGATTAATTAGCCTATATTATATTCAATAATTAAATATAACATTTTATATTCAATTTACGAATTACATTTAATTCGTCTTAGCTAATATCATTTAATCCTTATTAAATGGCCGTATCATTTATCACACACTTGACTAACATTTTAGTTAAATACACCGACTAACCTTTTAGTCTTTTTGTAAGGCATTAATATGATTAATTTCTCAAATAATCACATTTCTTAAACACATCCTTTAGGTGTGACTTTTTAGGGACCAGTTGATCACCGCCATCTGTACGACAATAACGTCAAACTTATCTAGCAAGCCAACCGTTATTGATAAACGTTAATCAACTGATTGCATACAAAATGTACCCTGTGTACCTTGAGAGGTTTATTTATGTTATTGCACTAACTGTGGAGGACACTAACTCCAACACTTATATGCTGAGAGCCGTGCTATTCTGGATTCTGCTGCGGAGGGACGTTTTGCTAACAACGTCGACGACGATAAAGCGTGGGGTTTGATTGAGGAGATGGCGATCCACTCGTCTCAGTTCGGTAAGCCACGGGGTAATTCGCGGTATGCACACCAGGACCGTGATAAAGAAGGTTTGAGTGCGATCACTAGTCAGCTTGCTGCGCTGACTACGAAGATTGATATGCTGCAGGGAGGTGGTTCTTCTAGTGCCCACGTGAATGCTGTTATGGGGCACGATTTGGGTTATTCTACGGGGTATGCTGCGCCCCACGAGCAAGTTCATGCTTACCAATCCTACTCACAGAACTTGCCCTACCAAAATCAACCGGGTTACGACCGTTCACTCTTGCCTATCGTAACCAAAACGTGCTGAATCCGACCCCCCCACCTCCACAAAACGCACCCTACATTCCTCCCCACAAAAATCAACAACCACCCACCTATCAAAAACCACCCTACATTCCTCCACCACCAGTTACATAGGGACCCGATCCTATGGCCGAGATGAAGGCCATGATGATGCAGATGCAGCAAGCGACGTTGGCAGTGCAGAAGTCGCAAGAAATAATGATGCAGCAAATGCAAAAGGACGGGCAGGCTAAGGACGCAGCAATTAAAATGCTAGAGAATCAAGTGGCACAGCTCGCCGCTTCGCAAGCGTCACGTCAGCAGGATACTCTAGCACCCCAAGGTAATCCTCCTAACCCTTCTCACGATACAGCATGTGCTATTACGCTGCGTAGTGGTACAGTTTATGATGGCCCGAGGCATTCGGCGGACGTGGCGAAGAATGGGGCAGAAAACACGGTCAATCCGGGTGTGATCGAGGCCGACAAATGACAGCAGCCGTGGATGATGTCATAGGAGAAGACGCCGAGATTCAAATCAAGCTTCCTTTTCCGGGTCGTGTACGTCCGGCTAACACGGACCCCCAGCTCAGTAAGTTCTTTGAAATTCTCAAAACTTTGCAGGTAAATCTTCCCTTTATTGATTTGGTTAAGCAAATTCCTGCATATGCTAAGTTTCTTAAGGAAGTCCTAGCTAGGAAGCGTACCATTAATGAGACTGAATCTGTGTCTTTTGTGGGGGAGGGTAGTGCTCTTTTACAGGGTAGTTCACCCCCAAAGCTGAGTGACCCCGGGACCTTTTCCATCCCTTTGTTCTATAGAGAAGTACGTGGTTTAGAACGCTTTGTGTGATCACGGGGCTAGTGTCAGTGTCATTCCCTACTCCATTTGTAAGAAACTTAATATGACTAAGTTAGGAGTTACCTCCATGACTCTGCAGATGGTCGACCAGATCGCTCGAGAGACCTTTGGGTATCCTAGAGGATGTCCCGGTTAAGGTAGGGAAGTTTTATATCCCCGTAGACTTTGTGGTCCTAGACATTCCCGAGGACCCCCACACCCCGATCATTTTAGGGAGACCTTTCCTGCATACTGCAGGTGCTGTAATCGATGTGGGGAATAAGACGCTGACGTTCTCGGTGGGGGGTGAGAAGCTTACATACACGCAGTCTAGTACCCCTCGCTCCCCTATGCAGCTAGAGTCTGTTGCTGCGATTGACCTTGCCCCTCCGCCTCACTCTATTGGAGACACTTTGGAGGTTGTTTCTTCCGCTTTGTCTTGTGCAGTCTTACGTAGGATGGCCGCGATCCTGGTTCGGGAATCAAGGTTACAAAGGCGGATGTCTATGCTTCTAGCGATGGAGGTGGAGACCCACGGTCTGCAGTGCCCGGCGCACGAGGATATTTTGGAGAGCCCTTTCGAGACGGAGTTCCGTGCGTGATGGATTATGCTGCTCTTCCGCGAGGAGGTCGAGTTTTGTGGCGAACCGATGCTATTTCGCCAAGTGAGAGTGTCGCGAGTGGCCAACGTCCTTGGCCTAATTGGACATTATTTGTGCTTTGAGGACGGTCGTATGGACCGTAAAACCGGCCGCTCCGGAGGCAACCCGTTGACGTTGTAATTTGTTGTACTTTGCTTTGGTTTTGTTTGTTTTTGACTTTGACATTTTTAGTTTGCTTTTATCGAGCGCGTGAGGATAAGGGATTTATTATTGATTTAGCACGCAGGTACTTAAGGACTCTTCGTCCTTAGTATTTTAGAGAACAAAGCCTCGACGAAGGGCCTCGCCGACCCTACGCCGCTTTCGGCCTTGCTTTTTCTCGCGTGCTAATCCGAAGTACTTCATAGCTGGACTGATTTTGATGCAAATTTGTGGATTAGTAGCTGCACTCCATGCTTCGCTTCGGTTTGGGGGAGCTCCAACTTGATAATGTGAGCTTTCTTTACTCATTTTCCCTCGTTTCCTCGCTTTAATTTTCCTACCCCCGTCTATTGTTTGTCCTTTCATGCTACTTGTGGTTGTGCTGTTTTCCACATTGAGGACAATGTGTGATTCTGGTTTGGGGGAGGAAAGCACTTTCGCGCTTTTCATTTGCTTTTACCTTTTCTTTGTGTGCATTTATTCAAAAAATCCAAAAAAATTAAAATTTTGAAAATTCCAAAAAAATATTTTGGTTTGAATTGTCAAGTTTGGAGAATTGATTAGTGTGCTAAGTTTGATCTTTGGTATCTCCGAGTTGAATATCTATCGTCGTAGCTTGCACTATATGTTTGTTTCCTATAAATAGATCATGAAGTCTCAAACACTAGCCCACTTGTATTTGCTTAATTCTTATCGCTTTTCGTTCGTTTGCTTTCGATATTGGCATTCAAGTAAGGCAATGGTTCGTGGAATGTATGGAAGTTGGCTTGTGGAATGAAATGGATGGATGTTAATAATGTTGGAGCAATGCTTCGATGCTTTCGGAGGGGACTCATTGATTTGAGTAACCACAATGGCCATGAATTTGGTTGTGACCGAGAGTATGAGCAATGATGTAACCCTTAAGGAAATATGTGTACCCGAGCTCGATCTTTAACGATTAAATGTCAAGCTAAACGGTATAACATACGAGGGATGCTCCACGTTTAAGGAAAAAAAACAAAAAAGAAAGAAAAGAAAAGATAAAAAATGGAATGATGTGAAAAGAAAGGTGGAATGGAAAGTGGTATGTTCGGTTGGCCTTGCTTGAATTCAATTATCGTAAGTTTAATTTTTGCGAAAGCATGAGAAGCTAGTAATACGATGTTGGTGTGAATGGTTGAGACTTGTGCTCTATTTTCGGTGAAATAGACTATGGTTTATAAGTTTATGTGTATAGGTTGCCAACTTTGAGATGCTAGCGTGATAAATTCGGACCACTTTGATTTTCTCCGACGCTTTTTGCTTGAGGACAAGCAAAGGTTTGGTTTGGGGGAGTTTGATGTATGCCTTTTATATAGTTTATATGCCCCTGGTTTAGTTGCATTTAGCTCGCATTCGTTAGATTTCATTATTATTTTAGGAGCTATTTGCTTTATATTGCGATACTGTCGTTCCTCGTTTATATTTTGCAGGTTTTGGCGGTCCTGAGCTAAAACCTGAGTTGAGTGGAGCATTTACGAGTATCGTGACGCCAATACTAAGCTCGAGAGCGAATACGGAGGCCATACTATGATTTGGGACGTCAAACCTATAGGTTCAGTGCAAACCTATAGGTTCAAGATACGTGAAAGCAGGGCAAAAGTCAGCTGAAATTTACGAGTCGCTAGAACCTATCGGTTCAAGAGTGACCCGATCGGTTCGCCCACCCAAACCGATCGGTTTGCCCCAAAACCGATCGGTTCTGCCCACTTTATCCTCCGAATTTTCGTTATACTTTACTGCTTTAGATGAGAAGTTGTTTTCTCTTTTAAAACTCTCTCAAAACTCTTAGACTTAGATTTAATTACCTTTGCAAGATCGATACTTTGAATTCAAGATTTCTCCCAGGTTTAATTTAATCATTCCTATTTATCTCATCATGTTTATTATTATTGTTTTCATTGCTTTTACCCTATTCATGTCTAATTAATTCTTCAATTAGGGTTTAGGGTGATTGTGATATTGGTTCAGGAACATGTTTTAATTGCTTATATTGATTGAATTTGTGCAAGTTGATTTCTTCCTACGCGTTTTATTATCAATTGAATTTAGGGACGCCTTTATTGAATTAAATTTAAGTTGTTTCAGTTTAAGATCGAAAGCCGAATTGAAACTAGACTCACGCGTAATTGATAAGCCAAGTTTAGTACGTAGCGAGAGCCCGCTAAATTTGCTTAAGGTTAAAATTGACTTGAGAGAGCGTTTTCCTAAACCTAGTCACTTGTATAGCTTCAATTGATTGTTATTTCCTCTTGAGTTGAGTTCCTGAATCGATGGCACATTGATCCCGATGCCCTAATCTCCCTCTCATACTCTTTTCATACCTCTTTACTTATCGTTCTTAGTTTAGGCCTTCAAAACACCGACTTTTGTTACTACGAGATTGACCTAGATTAGCTGAGCATTCCTTAAACTACACCCTCTCTCTGTGGATTTGACCTCACTGCCACTAGCTACCTAGTTAGTTGACTTTAGGTTTATTTTGATAGGTGACCACGACTTTAGCCTCATCAGGCGGCCGGAGTTGTAGGCCGACGCCGGAGCATGTGATGGTCGTGGTGGTTAGAGGATTGGTTTGTTTAATTTGAATTATTAGGGTTAGTAATTGTGGGGATGTGAACTTTGGCGATTTCAACTTGAGCCCTTAGATTTGGGTATAATCTGAGGGTGTAGGTTTAGTTCGTAGGGTTCGTATCGAATAGGGAGTTCGTAAGGGATCCTAATATATTTGTAGTCAAGTTCAATTAAGTTGACAAATATTGGTACGCTCACTACGCTGGCGAAACTGTTATTAATATTTTGTGAAACTGTTGTTCTTTGTAAATGAAACTGTAAATTTACAAAGAACAACAGTTTCACAAAATATTAATAACAGTTTCGCCAGCGTAGTGAGCGTACCAATATTTGTCAACTTAATTGATCTTGTTTTATATATATATATATATATATAGAAATAGGATCTTATACATCCTCCTAACAATTATACATCCTACATCCAAATCTCAGCCATAGGATCATGTAGATCTAATGGCTCAAATTAATTCTCACTTATTAATCTAATATTACACGTATTTAAACCCTCCATAAAGGTTACCTCTTCATTACAGAAATTTGCTTTCTCTCTCTACCTTCTCTCTGTTTAATTCATCCAAAATAATCCAAAATCAAACGACGATTCAACTCTCGCCGATCATCTTCTGCAATTCAGCTTCGAATTCATCCGAAATCAAACTTAATTTCTTTATTCAATTTTGAGTTCATCATCATGTTAGGTGTGTTGTCGATCTATTTGCGTTTGGTTTACATTTATCAAATCCTTGACTTCGATCTAATTTCAATCACGCCTCAAATTAACCACTGAGTTTTATCTACAAATCATGATTTGATCAATAATTGTATATATATGATCTATTTTAATTAACGCCTACTTTTCTAGGATGAATTCATGTCTTGTGTAATTGCTCCATTCCTTTCAAATTATATTTCCTGATTCATCTTATTTTTTACAGATTCAATACTAGTTTAATGATTTTTTACTCAAATTTTGTCATGATTTTGATATTTAATGTTTTCATCCATCATTATTGTGAATTTCCTCTGTTTATTGATAGTCTTTTAGTTATTAACAATTTTTGATGTTGTGGTGGATTTAATCTGGTCATTTAAGTTATTATATTTTGTGTTTTTGTGTGTTGCACACTAGATGTTTGATGAAATGCGTCAATGAAGTGTTTGTAATTGTTTTCAACTGAAGTATCACCAATTTACACTGAAAGTATCACATTTTGACACTAGAAGTATCACGATGTTGTTGATTTCATTACGATTTTGATTTACAATGTTTCATTACTCAATATATGAATTTCAGGTAAAAGTTATCACATGTTAATATAAAAAGTATCAAAATATTACATAAGAAGTATCATAAAGGTAGACAATAAGTATCACAAAGTCACATGATGTTGTTTAATTAAACATTAATATTTCTCTCCAAAAATTTCGGCAATCAGTTTTTTGTTCATCGTCATGTCAGGTAATTTGTGCATGATCGATCAATACCTTTCGTTTTCCCTAGTTGTAAGTGATTATTTACGTTGAGTTTGCGTTCTTGTGTTTGCTCGCTAGGTGTTTGATTAAATGTCTCAATGAAGTGTTTGTTGTTGTTTTATGTAAAAGTTAGTGTCACTATTTCACATTGGAAGTATCGCAATTTTACACTAGAAGTATCAAAATGTTGTATAAGAAATTTTACATGTTAATAAAAGAAGTATCAAACTGTGTACATTTCAAAAATACCACAAGTTAATATAAGAAGCACTTATATTATATTTTTAAACATTTATATTTAATATGTTATCATAATAATTGAAAAATGATTGTTGTTTTATGTTTGCAGCCTACTTTTAATTCAGATTAATTTTTGGCGTTGAGTGGAAGATGAACGAGAAAATGTACCTTTTCAAGATCATAATTCATGTTGCTTCCGTGGTGTTTTAAGCTACTTCAGTATTAGATATAAGAATATTTTTCAAAAATTTTATTTACTGTACGTTTGAATTCGTCATGTATATGAGGTTGAACATATGTTGTTTTGTAATTACTCTGCATTCAAACTTCACGTTAAAAGTATCACAACTTAATATAAGAAGTACCACAATGTTAAATAAAAAGTATCACAACATTTCATATAAAGTATCACAACATTTCATAAAAAGTAGAATACTAAATGTATCATAACTAACTATAAAAGTATCACTCCATTCAACCGAAAGTATCATCATTCATAATTAAAAGTATCACAATGATTTATAGAAAGTATCACAATCTATTATTCAAAGTATCATAACATAGCATCCCAATGCTATAGAAGAGGGATAGAGTGCGATGACACTATTCCCGACGTCGTATCTCAATGTTCAACATCTACTTGCTCGTTAGTATCTCGCTTCATCTTCTTGATGTTTTTGGTTGTTTCATTAGTGGCATCGCTTCATTTGTAACTTTTTGTTTTTTCGGTGCTTCCTTAGATGAATATTTGACTGGTTTTCTTTTTTGTATTCCCCTTGGTTGTAGTTGATTTAGTTGGAGTCGTTATGATTTCTAAGTATAAGATAAACATGTCAGTAAATATCACAAAATGTTAAATTAATAACTATCACTTCTAGTTACAAAAGTATCACAACTACATTGAAACTATCACAAATATTTTGTCAACGAGTTTCACTTATCATAACAAAAGGTACCACAGCTACACAAAATAAGTCTCATTAGAGTTATTCAGTAACATGTATCAAAATGTATCAGTTATAATAACACAAAATTTCACAACAATACATTAGAAGTTCACAATTTTCACATGCTAACATGTCTAAAGTTCATCTATGAACAATTTTCACTTGTCATAATATTTTATAAAGAATCATCAAATTAAACTAAGTATCATCACTACACGATATAAATGACAAAGTTATACATAACCAAGTATCACATGAATTACAAAATTTGTGTACCAAGTATGATATATACTCTACTAGGAGTATCATTTATCATAACTAAAAAGATCACAACTACATATAAGAAGTATCACACTTCATTGAAGCATTTCATCAAACACATGGTGGGCAAGACACAAGTATGATATACACTCAATTACAAGTATCATTTATTATAACCAAAAATATCACAACCGTATATAAAAAGTATCACACTTCGTTGAGACATTTAAACAAACAAAATAGTACGAAAACATTGGAACAACAATGACAGTATATCAATCAAAATTTTACAAAAGTAGCACGAAATTAAAATAACATCAACGATTTTCAGAAATTTCAAAAATAAACACAATTATAATGGAGAAAACTTCTGAAACTTGTAATTGAAAACTAAATATTGACTATATTACACAACAATCATCAATAATTCAAAAAATATCGAAAAAATTGAATTCAATAATCTTCATACCTAGCGAACGAAGATTGAACAAATTTTTTGTAATTAAAGTTGATGATTAACGATTCAGATGAAAGTGTCAGCGAATAATTAGCAATTTGGCTGAATGTATCGATGAATTTTGTTGATTAGCGATTTAGGGTTTTGAATTTTTGATGAAAAGTAGAGAGAGAGAGAGATTAAGTGAATCAGGATGAAAAATGAATGAAAATTAGCAACGACTTGCTGTTTTTGTTTATGACGACGTGGCTCAATCTAAGGCGTCCAAATTTCTTTAATCTAATGGTTCTTATTAGGATGTAGGATGTAAATATATATAAGGATGTACCGGATCCTATCTATATATATATATATATATATATATATATATAGAAATAGGATCTTGTAAATCCACTCTAACTTTGTAAATCCTACATCCAAATCTCATCCATAGGATCTTTTAGATCTAATGGCTCAAATCAATTGTTATAATCTAAAGTATATTCAATGTATTTAAACCCTTCCCCAAACACTTCAACGCTCATTTACGTAGAATTAATTTCTCTCTCTACCTTCTCTCTACCAAATTTCCCAAACAATTTAATCAATTCTCTACTACCAGTTTCTGCAATTCAACGACAAATTCAGCCGAATTCGACTTCAATTTCATCAATCAATACTTTATTGATCATCATGTCAGGTGTGTTACGATCATCTTTGATTTTGATCAAAACGATGATTTCGATCTAATTTCGAGATTGTGTTTGTTTATTTATCGATGTTATTCAATTCATCTTAATTTTGTCATGATTTCGATATTTTAATGATTTCAGTGTGTCGTTTTAGTGATGTTGCTCTGTTCAATGATTTCATCAGTCGATAATTAATAATTACATCATTCCTTTTTGTGAATTTGCTCTTTGTAATGATTTCATCTGTCGTTTTTAATGATTTGTAATGTTATCAACAATTCTTGATGTAATTTAATTGATCTTATGTATGTTTGTTAGTTTTTGTTGCTATTCAATTCTATGTACATCGTCATCTTAATTTTGTAGTCAATGATTTTGCGTCATGTTAGTATTTCGCTTTTTTTTGGTGTTTAATTGAAATCGTATTCGCTTAAACATCGTAATTTTACTAGGTTCAGTACGAGTTTAATTGAAATTAGGTTTCTAGTCGATTAAGTTGTTATTATTCGTGTTCTTTTTGTGTTGTCCTTCAAGTGTTTGATAAAATGTCTCAATGAAATATTTGTGTGTTTTACGTAAAAGTATCACTGATTCACAATGGAAGTATCACAATGTTATAAAAGAAGTACTAACATATTATATAAGAATATCACAGTCATAGTATATATTTCCAATTTATAAGAAGTATCAAAATGTTATGTAAAAAGTATCAAAATGTTATATTAGAAGTATCACAAGTTACTATAAAAAGTATCACAAAGTCTTAGTTTCAAAATATTACCTAAGATGTATCCTTTTTTATGTAATCATATTTATAAAATAATTGTTGTTTTATGTTTTTGATCGACTATGGAGTTCATTGATTATGGTGCCGAATGAAGAGAAACAAGAAAATGTCATTCAAGAACATCATTTATGTTGCTTTGATGGTGTTTTAAGCTAGTTTTGATTTAGATATGAGAACATTATTTTTCAAGAGTTTCATTTTTTTTTTTTTTTTAGTTTCATCATGTATATGTGGTTGAACTTATATTGTTTGTGTAATTACATTGCATTCAGATTTAACGTTAGAAGTATCACAACTAAATATAAGAAGTACCATAGTGTTATTCAAGAAGTATCACAATGTTTCATATAAAGTATCACAACATTTCATAAAAGGTATGACAATGTTTTATAAGAAATATCACAATGCTATTAAAAGTACCACCACTTTTTAAATAAAGTATCGCAATGCTTTATACGGAGTATAAAGTATCCTAACATGTCATAAAAAAATATTACAATGTTCTATAAAGAGTATCGTAACATCTCAAAAGAAGTATCACAATACTCTGTATGAAGTATCACACCATTTCAAATAAAGTATCATAATGTTCTATACAAAATATCACAACCTTTACACAAAAATATTTCTACATTGTATGATATAAATTGATTGTCCTATTCAATTACAAAAGTGTCACACTAACACTATTTCTACTAAGTTTAACCACTTCCTCTGTTTCGTGATAGTCATTAGGAATTTGCTCGCCTTCTAATTTGTTTTCGTACATTGAGAAAATTATATCCTGCAATATACACCACACAACATAATTAAACACAACTTTAGGCATGTAAGTATCACAACTTTATATTAAAAGTATCATACCAATCTGTATTAAGTGTCGCCATACAAAACTATAAGTATCATGACATTCAATAAAAGTATTACCACCCTATCAAATGTAACATCATTCATAATTAAAAGTATCGCAACGATCTATAAAAAGTATCACAATTCAATAAAATTACCAAAACAATTAATCAAACGAAAAGTAACACGTATTTTTACATAAAGTATCATAACATTCTATTAGTAGTCACAACATATATTAATCACAACTTTAGTCATGTAAGTATCATATTTTTATGATAAAAGTATCAAGATATTAACATAGTAACATACCATGACATAAAAGGTTAATTGAAGTTACAATAACTGTAAATACTTCATTGAGTCAATACATCAAACACCTAGTGGACAATAAGTATCACCACTACACAAAATAACTGTCAAATATATACATTACCTAGTATCACACTTCATTGAGGCATTTCATCAAACACTTGTTAAGCAACACAAAAACACTAAACATAACAACATTATTGACTAAAACTAATCTTAACCCTAATTTCAACGTAATGAATCTCATAAATATAATGATAATGGAAAAATATCAGATGTATCACAACAATACGTAAAGTATCACTGCTAACATATAAAGTATCACTTATAATTACAAAATGTAACATTATTGAAAATAATAAGTAAACAGAGGTTATGTAAAAGTATCGCATATTAACACATAAAGTATCGCTTATAACTAAATAAAGTATCAATACAATACATCAGATGTACCACATGCACGAAATTCAAAAGTTTCAACGACAAACACAAATTTCAACAAAAACATAATTATAATTTACAAAACATCAGAAATTCACAATTGAACAATGGAAATTGACTATATTACTACAAAAAATCATCAATAATTGAAAGTAAGTATTGAAACATTTGCATTCAGTAATCTCCAAACATCAACCATTTTTACAAATTTCAACAACAAACACAATCATAATGGAGAAAATATCAACAACTTGCAATTGAACACTAAGTACTCACTAAACTACACCGAAAATCATCAATAATGAAAAAAAATTGAAATACTGAATTCAATAATCTCCAAACATCCATTATTTTCACAAATTTTAACAAGAATCAGAATTATAATGGAAAACACATCAACAACTTGCAATTGAACACTAAATATTGACTAAATTTCACAGAAAATCATATAATAATTGAAAGAAAATTGAAAAATTGAATTCATACATCTACATACCAGATAAACGAAGATTGAACAAATGTTTTATGATAAAAGGTGATGATTATCGATTTTCGATGAACGTATCAGCAAATATTTAGCAAATTTGATGAATTTATTGAATAATTTTGTTGATTTGTGAATTAGGTTTTGAATTTTGGATTTTGGATGAAAGTAGAGAGAGAGGGGGAGAGGGTGTATGTGAAACGTAAGGGTAAACAATAAACGAAAACAAGCAGGTGAATTGTGGGTTTTTTTAATGACGACGTGGCTCAATCTCAAGCGTCGAAATTAGTTTAATCCAATGGTTCTTATTAGGATGTAGGATTTATATATATAATAGGATGTACCGGATCTTGACTCTC
This sequence comes from Dianthus caryophyllus, assembly GCA_023091065.1. Lineage (NCBI taxonomy): Eukaryota > Viridiplantae > Streptophyta > Magnoliopsida > Caryophyllales > Caryophyllaceae > Dianthus > Dianthus caryophyllus. The sequence goes on along the minus strand of JALGRB010000019.1, from coordinate 3,295,417 downwards.
TATATATATATATATATATATATATATATATATATATATATATATATATATATATATAGAGAGAGAAAAATTATATAGAGTCCTAGTTCTCTATAGAGTCCTAGAGTCCTCATAATAACCCTTGGATTAAAACAAGATAGATGGCTGAGATTGAAAGTTGGGTAATTAAAAAGAAAAAAAAAAAAAAAAAAAAATTAGAAACCAATGGGAATATTTGGTGGTTGAACGAGGCAATTTGTTTCCCAATAATCCATTTGATTTTCCAAGAATCCATTTGATTTCTTTCTCCTTTTCTTTGTTTTATTTTTTTTATTTTCAATCTCTGCAAATACTTTTCCACATCTTCTTCCTCTTCTCTACTAGATTTTCAGAGTTTCATATCCCCATCAATTTTTTATGCAAAATAAAATCGAAAGAAAAAATATCAAATATCTCTTGTTCAGGTGTTCTATTTTATGGTGCGGTAATTGAAATTTTTATTTGGTTTGATTTTTTTTTTCTTGTAAAGTTGTTTTTAATAAATGCTGATTTTTTTCTTTTTTAATTTTTTGTGTTGATTGAGACTCCATTGAAGGTCTTGATTTAATAGTGCCAAAAAAGTTGAAAGGATGACAAAAGTCCGTGTTGTTGGCTACAAGGCGAGAATAAGGTTGTTTTGTATGAATAAAATTGTTGAGTTTGACGAATTTGTAGAAGAACGCAATCATGAACTTCTTTCAGTTGAGGATAAGGAATTTCAGAAACTTTCATCAAACCTAGCAGATTATCAGAAGAAGGCGTTCATTGTTTCAAATATAAGGGTAAGTACATTGAAATTTCTTTTTCCAGCGTCAGAATTCTAAATACCGTTGTTAAAATTTCAAAATTTGATATGTCTATTTGTGTACTTTCTGATAATAGTCTTTGTTTTTATTTTGGTGTCGTTGCAGGCGTAAATGGATTAGAGTAAGTGAGGGTGAATTTTGCAAGAAGAAAGTGTAAAAAGAATCGAGTTTTAAAATGTTCGTGCAATTAGAAGGCGAGAGGTTGAAATTTCAAAATATATGTTAAAATTCTATTTTTGGGTCTTAAAGTTTCATTTTTGTATGTTTACGGTGTGGGCAGAATAATAATTTAAATCGTATTCAAACGGTGGTACTGTATTTTTGATGTTATATTTTTGGTGTCATTACAGATGGAAATAGCGGTCGTGTAAGAAAGAGTGAATGTTACAAGGGGAGTACGAGGAGTAAACCTAAATTCTTCTTATTTTTGTAAGGGTTGGTATTAGGACTAAGTTCCCCCAAAATTCTTTTTATTTTTGTTAGAATGCTTTTTTTGTCTATTGGAATTTCAAAATTTCGGATTGGTATTTTTTTGGGTATAAATTTTTTATTGTCTCGAATAGTAATTTGTACAGCAGAGTTTGGAATTCTAATAATGTTGGCTAAAATTTCTTTTATTGTTCTTGAAATTTAATTTAATTTTATATTTTATCTCAAGCTTTACAAATGCTATAAAACTAATTCGTACTTGTTCATCAATTGTAATCAATCAGTAGTAATGGTTAATTTACAATCTTGTTTTGATTGAGAAGAAGTAGAAGCTATGTCAAAGCCACGAGGGGTAGTTAGATTCTTCATAACATAACCAAATTACACTTACAGGGAAAAAAAAAAAAAAAAAAGAATTCTAACAACATAATATGAAATTTTAATAGTAAAAAAAAGAATTACAAACACAACCAGTTGGTTGAAATTTCGTATATGTATGTTAAAGCCCTATATGTATTTCAGATTAGATATTTGAAATATCTTATAATGTTAGAATTGTAACTGTAGATACCCGTATCCGTACCCCCCAAAAGCAAACCCGATGACGAAAAGGACTTTTCATGCATGTTTTAAATAAGACGAAACGGTACATAAGTGTCTAAAACATTTTAGTCATTTTTAACGTATTAATTTGAACTTGCATATTTCGTAAAAATGAATATTAATTTAGTCATTTTAATCGTAAGTCGACACAATACGCACAAGCACGACACAAAGACGCCTCACAAAAAATGGCCCAAGAACACAAAAACGACCCAAACACACAAGAATGGCCCAAAATACACGAAAAGGCCCAAGCACCCGAAGCGGACCAAAATGCGTCCCGAGTCACATTCTTACAAAACAAAATCCCACAAGGTCGTAAAATAATGCATTACAATATTATTTTACTTCGAGCCAAGATCGAAAAACACGACGAAAAACCGAAACACGAAACACGAAATACGAAACACGAAAACCGAATCAAGAATCAAGTTGATTAATCAACTTGTGGAGCAACTTGTATCAATTATACGACATCCTAAAGCCCCAAAAGTCAGCTGCAAAACAGCCTACACCTTACACACCTACGATAACGTATTACGGCGCTACAAATTTGTCAGAAAAAGAGGGGAAAATCGCCAGAATACTGGCGATTTTATGGTAAATCGCCAGACCTCTGGCGATTTTCTGGTCCTCCTCTGACATTCTGGCGATTGTTTGGTTAATCGCTGGTTCACTGGCGATTTTCTGATCAACTATGCATAAAACACGAAGCATTTGCTATAAATAGCAGCCCTTATTCGATCATTATCATCATCAATTCTTACAACAATTTACATAACATCAATCCACAATAACATCATCTAACACATTCATAACAACATTCTCTAATCAATTCAATTCAATACTCAAATTCACATAAAGCCTCTCGCACTTATAAATTTCCACTCTAAAAACCGTCTTTGCATTTCAAGGTAAAGAAATTTTACCTTCCGATTGGACGTTTGAGACTTATAGGGTTACTTTAACCCACCCCGATATTGGCATTAACGAACTCGTATTCGCAATACGATTGTCGTAATTCGAATCAAATGATTCGTCTAAACCCCGCCAATATCGCATAAATAAACGACTCAAAATCACTAAATTAAGCACCCACTTTTACATTATGCAAATTCTCGATTCATGCATTAAATTAAGACTAAAACACGGATTCGACATTTAAGCATCAAGCTTTCATATAGTCTTTTAAACAAGCAAAACCGAGGGTTTTACAAAATCTTAGAATTGAATACAAGTCGGAGAATAACGTTTAGTTATTAATTCAAATACAATGAGTTAGTAATTTTACGTAAATTTCCTATAGCAAATCGTCATAGCTTTGACGGCTTACATTTATTTTACATATTTGTCGAGTCATGTATTTGCATTTGTACGTAGCGTCCTATTAGCCCAAATATCAAAATTAAAGCATTTGTTTTCAAATTAGTAAAGACTACTTTTACGTAGGCTTTTTTATTACAGTTTTCATAATACATTTTGTCAAAACTTTCGAAAAGTAACCTCACTTCGAATCCTCTCTGGTTTCACAATAACCTCAGACGGATAGGTATCGACGCACCTTGAAATCTGAGACACCCGTGTCTTATATTTTAAGACGCGTTGAATAGGTTCCAAATTTCTTTAATATTTGGTGGCGACTCCAAAAACATATTTCAAAAGGATTTTTATATTTCTTTTGTCACAATTACATGCAATGACATTCCCCCATTAAGCAAAAGAACGCTCGAGCGAGCTGAGCCAAGCTGAACTAAAAGCGAAGCTCCACGCCCCCGAGCTTCTTGCAAAATTCATCCGTCTTTTTCTCGCTAGTGTATTACGCCCCATGACGCATTTCTTTCGAGGCGGCGCGAAAGGGCGTCGAAGGGATCCCTACCCGGTATCCTCAGTTGGCGACTCCGCTGGGGACGAGCATGTTTTTTTTAAATTTTGAAAATTAACTTTTCATTTTATTTTAAAAACATAAAGAAGTGAAACTTGAAACTTTGAAAACATTTCTGCTTTCGATATTTGGGCAATAGTACGTTTGAGTCGAATCCTCCTGATTCATAACCACACCCTTCGAGGGACGGCCCCAAGTAAGAACTCGTTTCATAAGCGAGTATACTCTGGACACGTCGATCTCTCACCCTTCCACGATCACAAGTATGGTATCCGTACATGTGAATCGTAGCAGTCAAACTCGAACGCTCTAGACCCCGTATTGAATCCACACTGATGTGTGTGATCTTGCGGATAACTCTACACAAACGTTGCGGGAATGACCGGAAGGAACCTTACCCTAAAAGCCAAAAACCCGCGTCTATACGTACAAATCCAAAGCTATAGCACCCTCGCTATGGTCGTCTTCCAAAAAAAAGCATGCAAAAACATTTCATAAGACATCATACTTTCAAAAGACGTCTATTTTGAAAGTACATTTTCAAACATTTTTCAAAAAGGCATACTTTTAAGCATACAGTTAGGGTCATTGACCTATAGTCAACTGAACCTGACTAACATTACACCACAATGTTCAAAACCGATCGGAAATAATCACTACATTTCCTATCTTTTACAAAACATAAATGCATTATACGACTGACGTATCGTCATAATACATTTATCGCAAAAACGTTTCGCAAAGCAAAACCCGAAAATGTCAATGCATTTCGGATATTTCAATAAAACAAACACTTTCCTCTTTTGAGATAGCTCTAGGTCGAGTGACTTGCTAGTCACCCCGATTTAAACAAACTATCTCTCTCAAAAATAAGCAAAACACGGGCTCGTTCAAACACGAACCCGTTGATTTACATGTCAGGCCGGGTGACTTATCATCATTAAGGCTCGAGCATCCTCAGAACACACATAAAAAGCGGACAACACCCGCTTTTTACCCAATTTAACATCTTCAGGTCGACTAGCCTATCGCTACTTCGGTCTGATTCCTTTTTATCATAACCTAACGACAAACCCCTAGCGACATACCGCTATGTGGATACCCATATCCGTACCCTCCCAAACAAAACCCTGTGATGTATCATGGACTTTTATTACGCATGCTTTAACGTTGACTTAAACGGTTCTAACTAATGTCGAATTCATTTTGAGTCGTTTTAAATGTTAAAATGTTTTAGGTCGCTTTACATCGCACTTAGATAAACGTTCATTTTGTCCATTTGGAGTCTAGCTAGGTCCTTGTCGTGCTTCATTTGGCATGAGCTTCGCATTTGCACTACAATTAGCCCTTTTACATTAACAAGGTCTAATTCAGCATTCCTAAATTCCTAAATTTAGTCCCGGTAGCTAAAACCGCTATTTAGCCCCCTCTTACACAAAATACGGCTTCACGTCTTACCTTATTTCACAAAAACTATGCAAATACACCCTTTTCATTTTTCTGGTCTCTGCCCAAACCGAAAGCCTAAATCCAAATTTGGCCCGCACTCCAAAGCCCTAAGCATCACAAAATATCTCAGAAATATCCTAGAGGTTTTCTTGAGCTTCACGTTTGAGATTATCTCGAAATCTTTCAAAGATACAATTCAACCGAAACTAGGAAACTACACAAAAACCACACCCTCGAACCGCATAAGCTTATGCGGTTTGGGGAGTCAACCGCATAATCCTATGCGGTTTTCCCTGGCAACCGCATAAGGCTATGCGGTTCCTAAGCCTGTTTTTATCCCCGATTTCCTAATTTCTCCGAGGTTTTTAGTATATATACACCCATATACATCGACTCCAAACACACAATTTTTTCACAGCAATTCACAACCAGAATACATCTTTTACACCACAAATTCTCATCTTACATCCTTTCACATTCACAAAGCCTCAAGCACTCAAATCCTTGAGTTCAACACACCATCCCGTGTTGAATTCATCCTCCTTTTAAGTTCAAGAAGCGAAGCTCCGCCAGATCTCAAGCGTCGAGGACAAGGTAGGTACCGATCCACTTGGATCAAAGCTTTTCTTATTTTCTATGGACTAACAAAGGGTCTACACTTTAGCGCCCCCTCCCCGCCGCTTTGGCACCCAAATACGCTTGCAATCCAAGTGTTCTATTTACTGCACACTCCATATCCGATGACACGCCAAAGTCGCATAAGCAATCGACCTTATAAAATAAACCAATGGACAATTGTACTTTATTTTATTTGCATGCATCTTGCACCTTCTTATTTTGCTTTTATATCTACTTAAACAATGAATTCGACCTTTAATCGAACAAGTATTCGTTAACAAGTTAAACATGCTAAACTGAGGGTTTTAATCTATCTTTTTGCATCTGCATCTGCATTCTTTTACAAACTTATCGCACTTGTACGTAGCGATAACTTTAGTTCAAATATCATCTTACAAGGATTGTACTAGGTCAGTAGAGGCTTTTTTTACATAGGCTTTTCTAAAAGGTTTTCATAAATCATTATTTGAATTAACTCTTTTTCTAAAGTACCTCACCAGAATCCAACTGGTTTCACACCTTAGATCTAGGGGTGTCGGTGCTCCAAAATCTAGGACATGTTTTTAACTTAGAACATGGTAGCAGGTTCCTATTTTCCGCGATAAATAGGTGGCGACTCCATAACAGTTCTTAAAGGAATTTCCAACTTAATCTTTTATAACTTTAAAATCCGACCTTAAGCAAGACGCAAGTCAGTTGGGTCCCGAACGCGGTTCCGGGTTCCACGGTTTGGCGACTCATTGGGAAATCTTATTTTTAAAAAACTAAAACTAGCTTTTTCTTTTTAAAAATAAAGAGGTGAAACTTGAAAGCCTTGAACAATCCTTGTAAACATATTTGAGCTATGCACATTCGTTTAGAGTCCATTCCTTTTGGAATCTAGGCACCCTTTGCACCCTCGAGAGGTGGTTCCCACATGCAAGGCTTGTCCACTCGATAAAGCACATGCCGGACTAGCTTTCCTCTCGCCTCCACGGCTTGTCAGAACGGCTATCTCGACCGCCTTCCAAGATTTCCTTGAGAAAACTTATCGCCCGGCGTAAGGAAATGAAGGGGTTAAGTATCTGCCAAAGCGTACTCGAGGTAGTTGGAGGCGTGCCTGACCGACTCCATTTTTCACCCTTTTTGAGTCATACGCATACAAGTTCGAGGCTATGCACTCCATGGTTTTTTCAAAACGAGCATTTGCATTCATATCTTGAAAACTCGCCAAACGCGTTTCAAAGATAAATGAACCTAACATCTAACAAACTAACACTTTTCAAACAAAACTCTCGCGAATTTTTGAAATAAACTTTTTCAAAATTTCCTTTTTCACTAACAAGCAAAAACCCGAGTAAGGAATAAAACCCGAGCTCGTGGATTTCGATCCTCTAGGTCACACGGCCTGGACTCCGTTTTAACATCCTCAACTCGACTTGCGCGAGCCGAATCCTTCTCTTTTTACACATCCGACTCGAACTCACCTCGGCAAGTCTCCGATACTAGTTCGATGGGTGCAAATGCAAAACGTTTTAACATCGAGGCGAGATGTGCGCACACATCCTCGTCTCAAAAGCTTCCTTTAGCTAAAACCTTTTCGAAAATCTCCTCTTTTCAAAAAAAAAAAAAAAAGGTCTTTCTAAACTAAGAAATGAGCTAAAATGAATGCTTAAAAATGAATGTGAGTCTAGTGGGTCGAGTCGTGTCCCTAACATGCAAAGTGAAATGCAGGCCTCAGCTGAATACTCACCATGAATCGCGTCATCACCCCTTCCTTCAAGCGCTCCTTAAAGATGGCTAACCTCAATAAACTGAGAACTCTCCGTGTCCGCGTTAATCAGCTCACCAAAGACATTGACAACTTGAAGGCCTTGCATCAACTTGAAGTTGCACTCTTAGAACAACGCTCCAAGGCCGACAAGCATGTCTCCCTTCATACTCTCATCACCCAACTCCAAAGAGACGAGGAAGATTTCACCCAATATCTCGTCCGTTGGAGAGGACTACTTGTCCGAGTTCTGAACCCTCCACACGAAGACGAACTCATGTACACGTTTCTCGGTAGCTTACGACCCGAGTGGCGAAGACACTTTGATTACGGCGATGCCGAGAATTTCGAAGAACTCATTGAAATCGGCCTCGGAGCCCAAAGCAACCCCACAATTTATGACAACCCTGCGATCTTCCTCGGGTCAGCACCCGTCATAGATTGCTCCTACTTGGTCACACCCACCAACAACCAAATCAACTGGTCCGGTTTAGTGATGGCGAAGACGCAGAGTGGCCACCCACTAACAAAGCAGAGCCCAACTCTCAACTACTCCTCCTCGAATAAAAACAAAAAGAACAAGAAGGGAAAGAAAAAGAAGCGGCAAACGGCCGAAAACAAAGATCAAAAAGAAAAGGGCGAAAGCGAGAAGGAAAACCAAGACGAGGTTTCACACCTCACACGCCTGCAGTCGTCCTTATCGTAACATCTTCCGCAGATGAACATGCCAGAGAAAAGCAAGCTGCGGCGAGAAAGTCAAGGCCGTAGCCCAAGAGGATAACCCTCTACAAGTACACCCTCCACCTCTACAATAATTCCACCACCAAACACGAGTGAGGTGCTTGCAACTCGCCGCACAAAAGCCGATGTTTCCATCTGGGCCCTTTACGAGACTCGGCGGAACATAGGAATGCATTCATTCGCTCTACAAATTGCATGCGCTACAGACGCCGAGATCTCTCCGGATCAAATGGTCGACCATGTCACAAGAGATTGGTTACTGTGGGCTATCACCTTCTCAAATGATGATCTCCCGCATTCGGACCAAACCACAACCTCGCTCTATACATTAGCGTAGAGTGTATGAAGAAAACTTTGCCGTGTCCCTTGTTGACAACGGATCTGCGATCAATGTTCTACCATTGGCCACCGCGACATCGCCTCGGCCTATCCGATAAAGACTTCACCCCAGAGCATGGACTGAGTTAAAGCCTTCGACGGAACCCGACGTCACGTGAAAGGAACCATTTCTCTTCACGTGCAGCGGTGGTCCCATAGAAAGGAAAGTCGAGTTTCAAGTCATCGACATGACCCTTCCTATAACATACTCTAGGGCGCCGTGGATTCACTCCACCAAAGCCGTAACTTCTACCCTACACCAAAGGTTAAGATCCCTCTTAACGAGGAGATTATAACCTTGAAGGCCTCAAACTTTCGAGCCCTTTCGATACACCAAAGAGCCCAGTCTGCCAAATTGTGGTGAACCCGCATGAAGACTTATGTGGTTTCGACTTCAAGTCGGCGCTATCACACGCACACCAATCAAAACCTACAAACCTTTCAAAACAAAAACAACGACGACCTTTGGCTCACCATGGGTCTTGGCTACAAACCCAAAAACGGCGACCACGAGAAGTTGGTTAAGGGAATTCAAAGGCGAAAGTCAACTCACAAGGTCACCCTCCCACCTTACATCCTCGACCTGAAGGAATACTTCACCCCGGAGGAATGGTCGACGGAATACCTCCCTTCGAGACATCATCCATTCATCAAAGCTTGTTTCTCTGGTGAGGCCGAGCCCAATACACTCAAGGCCTCACCGAGCACCAAAAACGAAGAAATTGTCTCCACGATCATGCGAGACCGTCACTTCGATCCTAACTTACTTATAGCCGACGCCACAGACAAAACCCTCAACGGATGGTATAAGACGCTGAAATGGACCGATGCACAAGGTCACCACTTCCAGCTTATCACCGGTGAAGGACCACTCTTCGACCACGTCACTAACCTCAAAGGCAAGGACGAGAGTGACTCAAGCAACTCAAGCAACTCAAGCAACTCAAGCAGCTCAAGCAGCTCCAGCGGCACAGAAGACGATGAAGAAGAAGAAGAAATTCTTTTAAATTCTTTTAGACCACCGTGGGCCACCACCACAGGAGGTTTCACCTCCGTTTCGTCATCGACTTCACGTGGCCCTGCTTACTCTTGCCGTCGTATTCTAATCGTCGGTAAGTAGCAATGATTAAATCGTTTTCTGTCCATAAATTTATCGTCATTTGATTTTGCTGATTTTAATCCACTTTGCTCTCTCCTCTGCGTGTTCTGTTCGTTTGTCGGGGACGGAATTGGACACGAAAATTTGGACGCTTGTCCTTGGTTCACTGGCCTCATTGGAGCTGCTTTTCTTACTTGACTTCACTACCGGTTTTGGGTTTATTAGGAATGGGTTAGGATCGTTTTTGGAGGCCTCTGTTCGTGAGCCAATTTTAGGTGACTCGATTTCTTCCTCAAAATCTCTAACATTAACGTTTTGGTTTTACTTTAATTAATCTGTTATTAAAAGTGAGCTAGTTATGCATTAGGCACTTATACCTCCCGTACCAGTTTATTTAATAACTTTGTATGATTAGCTATAGTATGAAATTGAGTGTTAATTTTAGTTATAATATAATGTTGAATTGAATTGTGAAATATGATATTTATCTGATTTTGTGATAATATGTTTTGAGTGAAAAATGTGTTGTTGAATTAATGTTGAATTTAATTGTAATATTTTCATGTTAAAATTATTTGTTATGTGTAAATTAAAATATATAAATCTTATGTATCACAAGTATAAAATCAAACTAAAAATATTATTAGCCGACTTAAGAAAATAAACTAAATAAATATAAAATATTTATCGTCGTAAAAATAATTATAGTCACTTAAAAGTTTAAATAAAACACAACTAAAAATTGAGAGTTAAATAAAAAGAGTATTAAGTTTAAATTAGTATTAAATAAAGTTAAAGGTAAAAATATAAATTAATTGCTACTCGTATAAAAAGTTTTAAGATAAATAGTTATATAAAATGTCATATATCTCATTTAATATAAAAACTCTAAATTTTAAACTAAACTTAAAATATACTAAATAAGTATTTAGGTAAAATAGTAAATGGAAATAAAGTACTTCAAAATATAAAATAAACTTAAGTAATGCTTTTATTGAATAAAGTTAGATATTAGTATTATAAATATGGCCTAACTAAAAGATAAATTGTTAAGATGATAATTCTATAAAAAGACAAAGTAAAATGACTAAGTAGAAAATTTAAGTTACAAAAAGTATAAAAAGAAATAATATATAAGTGTAGTATTATTATATAAAATTAATTTCTAAAATTTACCAAAAGTAAAACTTGTAAGATTGAGTACTATCGTAAAAATTTAGAATCCACTTTAGACGACAACTCGCTGAATAGTTCGTTGTGTTATAAAATCTATAACGTAGGGTATAAGATTTTATGAATAGGTTTAGGTAATTAATAAAATAAAAGTAAAGTAATTAATTAGATACAATTACGATATTAAAATATACTCCGTATAAAATTTGACGATCGAGTTATCATTTCCCTCTAGTTGAATGGAGGGAGTATAATGTAGAACCTTGTTAAGAAATTAAATCACCTAAAAGAAATTTAAGTAAATGTCAAGTAATTATTTGGTCAAGAATACTAAAATTTGTCAAATATCATTTAAGTAATATTTCTAAAGTTAAAATAAATGTTATGAATACTAAATCACTTAACACTTTACGATTTAAATAAAAAGGAAGAAATAAGTGTGGGTTATAATAAAATTCAATTATTTATATCACTAATCACTAATCACTTAAAATTACTTAAAATTTAAATGAAACTTAATCAAACTTATAAATAAAATGAACTATTATTATTTACTAAAATATAAAATACTAATATGTACAAGTATAATAATACGTATAAGTATAAAATACGTAGAAGTATAAACTATAAAAATACGTACAAAGTATAAAAATACGCATACGTATAAAAGTACGTACAAAGTATAAAAATACGCATACGTATAAAAATACGTACAAAATAATGAATAGTGAAAATATTTAAAATCTACGAACGGACTCAAAATAAATATTTAAGTTTGTTTTCTATGTGTTCTGTTTATCTGAAGAATTGCTAGAATTACAATTTCATTATACAAAGTTCGACGATATATTTAAGTTTCAGAATTGTCATTTATTAAGTTTGAACGAGGAAATAAGAAATTGAGAAAATGAACTACTTGAATAAAATACTTGGATTGTTCGCCATGTTGCGACTCTTGAAATTCGAAGTTAATGAGGTAGCTGTTTATGGGGACTTGGGCTCCCTCCCAGAGTTGCCCAAGGCTTATAACGATCTTAAGATTGCTATTCGGCACGGTATATACAACCTCAGGGATGGGGCAACATTGATATTTCCGTGGGCCCATAGATGGTAAGTGGAAAATCCAGCCCCAACCGGGGGTACCCGTCTAAGGTGATAGTCGTATTTTTCGTCGGTGATACCTTTTGAATAGCGAATACGTATGATCCTCGATTAGATGGTGTATGCATACATTAGACAAGGGATTTAGCTGTCCTTATTACCTTAGGTATCCTTAGCCTGTCAGCCATGTCCAAGTTATGTTGGCCCTGTCGGCTATTGCGCGGACGTCTAGTATGTCAGCCATGTCCAAGTTATGTTGGCCCTGTCTACTATAGCGCGATTTACGTCTGCATGCTTCCGCCTTACTAACGAAGATTCACTAGTTAACGTATGATGAATGTTTTTCCTTGTTTGTTTGATGATTATCTGAATGACCTGGCTGAGTATTGGAATGCGATTTATTGAGTATGATTATTTGTGAGTGTGGTGTGTTATTTGATTGTGTTATACTCATGTTGAATCATCATAAATTCCTTACGTGTTTTACTTGCTACTTGCTATTCATTTTTGTTTATTTATTATTTATACCGCATATTGCTTTAGAATTGCATGTGTCGAAATAGTGTGCGGGAAAATGATGAGAGTTTAATGCAGGTACCCCGAGTCTTGACCGTTGATCTATCTGGGGATTGAAGGCCTTATTTTGTAATCTATTCTGAGAGAACTTGTAATCTAAATACTCTGTTTTATCTCTAAACTCGTATTATGTATACTGAGTTTGTAAGACGATAACAGCTGGTTTTGTAATATATAGACTTAATTAATTTTCCACCTTAGTTTAATTAAAGTCACGAAAAACCTGGTTGTTACAGTTGGTATCAGAGCTGTCTTGCGACCGTGAGTAACTTAAGGTTATCTCATCTAGCGAGAAGACACCTGGGCTAGACATACATATTAATATATATGTCCGGCATAGACTTATAGGATCAAATAATGAATTAGAAATCCTAAATCGCTAAAATAATAACTTAGATCGCTTTAAATGTGAGAATGGGTAGACATTTTAAGGATTGACCGACCGACCTAGATTTTAGAATTTTCGACCGTCATTCAACCTCGATAGATTTTTATTTCTCTTTTCTTGCCTGCTAAGTGCTCTATGACTAATCTTTTTGATTAACAAGTCCCTTATACTAACTTTACCTAAACTCGAGACGTATAAATCGAAAACTAGACGACAAGAAGTCAAGCGCAACAAATGGACGCAACAAAAACTTTACAACGTGAGAAGACATTCAAGAATTGAAAAATTTTGTTGAATTGAAGACGTCTACAACTATATTAACAATCAATCTTTGGTTAGCGTTATCTTTTCAACTAACCTCGAATTATAAATCTCCTAATCTTAAAATTCCTAATATTTGTTCATTAAAAAAAAAAAAAAATGAGTTTTAGTTTTCTTCCTTAATCGTTAACCCCTTGCTCTTTTTAAAGACTGGTGGATTCTATTATTTTTCAATCTTCTAAACTTATTGACTCTTTTAAAAACTTCTAACTTCCTAAATCAATAATTCTTAATAATCGGCTTCTCAATTAATTTTCATCTCTTCTCTTTAATCTCGTAAATTATATCATCCTTGCTTTTAGAATTCGTGAACTCCTTAATCTTTAACCCTCGAACTTGATTACTTCGTTCTTTTGACCCCTTACAATTAATTTTAGTTTCTAAAATTTCTAATCTTGAAATCTATCTATAAAACTTACTAATTGAATTCATAAAGTTAATTTTCATTTGTTCTCTTCAATCTCAAATAAAAATGACTTTATATTTCCTTTGTAATTTCGTTAACTTTTTATTCAACCTCTTAAACGTACTTCCTTGTTATAAAATGTTTGAACTCTTAATTTATAATTTCTACGAAGTACTTATTAACCTTATACGATGAAGTTTCGTCTATTGCCTTCATTTCTGAAATTCTTTTCTCTATATTTTAAATAGCTTTTGAACTTGTCCTATCTATTACAATTATCTCTCGTCAAAATATACATACATATATCATATTTTCTCTTTATATAACCTCTTATTATAAATTTCGAATCATATCCTAAATATGATTTATAACATTTCTGTTTCACCTAATAACATTATAATAATAATTTTATGAAAATGAGCTATATCAACAAGGTTATCCATAATTCTCTAAAATTTTATTTATCATTCAACGATAACCTGAATTTCCTTAATTTCATTAAAGCTCATATTTTAATTATGATCACGACGACTTTTACATAATTTCCCTAAAATGCCGTTTTCCTAAGGCTATATTTCATATATACGTGATCATTAAAAATAACAAAAATGATATTATGTATATACGTTTAAAACTTCTTAAGGGGGTAGGACTATAATTTGATTATATTAAAGCCCTAATTAAATTTTAAAACTTCTTATTTTAGCTTATTTTGAGGCTAACGTTCATTCTCAAAAATTAAATAAATTGTTTTTATTCTTAAAACGCTTATTATTTTAATTTAATTTAATTCCGTACAAAACTTCTAGGCCCTACCATTTTGAAAACGTCTTTCGCGCAGATTTTGAAAACGACAATGCAGCAACATTTAGATATTAATTCGAAAGAGAATTATTTATGTTTTAAAATTATGAAATTCATCAATCTTTTCTTTTTAGAAAATTCATACCCAATCAAGAGCAATATTTCTATTTCAATTCCAAAAACCTTGATGTTTTCTCCTACTGCTTTTTGTGGACAAGGGATTTTGATCCACGCGATGTTTTATTTCAAAAACATTTTTAATTGAAAAGAGTCGCCACTAAATTTTATGTGGAATTTAGAAACCAATTTTAGAGAAAATGAGTTCGTGTGAGTTTACGTGTTAGGAAGTTTAAAAGAATTTCATTAGTTTAACGCCTAACCCCGCCCGTTACTGAGACGGTCTCTACTAAGTAAAACCATGGCTATTACGAGTACATATGCAAGTATGCAAACAAATATTTTAACCCTAAAAACATTACATCCATTCTAGGTCGTTTAATGCACAAATAATTTCGTCAAAGTTATTTAACATGGGTTCATTTACTATTCTAGCAAACAGAGAAAAGAAGCAGAAATACTTACCGACAGCATAAGATAGATTAACAAACGTTAGCGGCAGACGAATAAAAAATAATTAAACATGACTAAAACATGAACAAACATGAATGACTAACATAAATAAGTACTGCACACGAATATAAAGAAATAACAAACGAACACAAACAATCGTACAAACTAATAATTAAATACGACTAACAAACACAAACGAACATGTAGACTAATAAATAGACACGACCAAGTAAACATGTAAACTTGTACAACATACGTGGATATAGCTAATAACCAATTAAACACAACTAATAGTCAACTAAAAAAACACACAAACAAGAACTTAGTGATCAAGTCCAGCTAATCCACTCAAACAAATACGCAAGCACACAGGAGCCAAAAGTGACCAACTGCAACTAAATAAAGATACGAGCTCAAGCATGAGAACCTGAAACTAAAGCATAATCAACTGTAGATGAACAAAACAAGTAATCAAACACTAACACGAGAGAGCCTTAGCCCCAAGAATTCGCACGTCAGACAATTGCAGACTCGATATTAAACGAAACAAACGACGGGATGAAAATCATGAAAGCTAAATTATCATACAAACGCGAGTTGCAAATTCGAAAAGGAACGTGAAAGGTCAACTCACAGACAATTACATAAGTCAGGCCAAATCATTCATCACCTAACGAGCTAATCAGAATTATTATTACGAAGGACTTTCGAGTCATGTTACACAATGAAATTAAGCATGGATACTAGTGAACAATAGGGGCACGACCCATCTATATGAACATCGAAATCATAATAAAAATATCAAACCAAAACAAACGATGAAAACAAAGACTACGACAATAATCAACAGAGTGACAGAAAGTAATAAAAAACGACAGAGGCTATGAAAAACAATAAAAAAACGATAAATTAACAAAATAAAAAGAGTATTTTGCACCCTCAACTTACATGTATCGTTGACCAAATATCCGAGTCGTAATCGATTGTAAGATTTTATCCCGAGGGGCCGTCGTCGACGAAACAATTGCAAAAACCGTAACTTTGAACCAATGCTGACAGCGATTTTCAAAAGCTTGTAACTTATTCGTTTCTCAACGAAATTTCGAACCGAAAGATGTTTTAGAATCGTGGTAAGATGAACTTTAAGATTGAGTAAACAAATCAGAAAGACTATGGTGTTTTCAACACGAAAAACGGGGTAGAACAGGTGAGGGCAGAATGAAAAGCTGAAAAACGTGCTCTGTTTTTAGAGCAGATTTCTCGACTCCCTTTGAGACTTTTTTAGGGCTTTTTTGTGACTTAATCTTGTGTGTGTATGCTGTATACTTCGTATGTATGAAGGCTTGTGTATGGGTGTGTATATATAGGGACAAAGAATAGGGTTTTCTCGAAGAAAAGGGCAGCTTTTCGTTCTCTTTGGAAAGCTGCTGTCCACGCTCTATTTAGGGTTTTGTGGAACGTTTTCTTGAGGGTTAAGCAAGGGGTACGTGGGTAGGATAATTAGGACATGGGTATGGGTTTAGTGGCCAGAAAGTTCGGGTTTTGGGCTGCACTAAAACAGAGCACAGGGGTGGGGTTTTGGGTTGTCTTTAACGAGCTATTTGGGTCGTTCTCTGGCTTATTTTGATGAATTTAGGGCGTGGTTCTGGGCTGGCTCAAGCCTGGGTATGCGAGGGAGAGTGTGGGTGAGAGTGGCTTCGAAATTCGTGTTGAAACGGGCTCAAAAATCGCTCTTAAAACTGGGCTTAAAAACGAGCTTAAAACTTGCTGTTAAGAAAACGAATTCGTCGAATACGATTTAATAAACTGTTTTAAAAGCACGAGAAACGACTTTTCAAGTCAAAAAAAGAATTTGTAAAAGCGACTTTTCAAATCAAAATACTTAAAATGATTTTTCAAATCAAAATATTTTATTTTCAATAAAACACTACTTGCGACAAAATAAAATTTGACAGAGCTTATTAAATCAAAATATCCTTTACATTAATAATCATTACGTCGACAAATACCGACTTACATCAGTATCTGAACTCAAATAAATGACACGAAATACAAGTTGTCCTATCATCATTGGGTGTTTGTCGGGTTTTCTATAAATTTCCATATCGACAGATACGGGTATCAACAGAGCCCCCACTTTGACTAAGGCTTGGACAGGCGAAAGTCAAAGTAGACTCTCGAGTCGATCGAAGATCACAACTTGAGAGCCTCGCGGGTCGTTTACGGTCCCTTAGACCTGTGTATATAAGCTCACCAGCCATAAGAAGAAATCATACCTGAAACTCGATCATGGACGCTTTTATTTTCATCAGGGTGTGGGTTGAGCCTTATCCTTAGGCGCCACGATCCGCAGAGAATCAAACCCGTATCGTAGTTCGAGCTCGCTGGCCTGTAGCTTTCTGCTGCTTCGGCCCAAAATGATATTTGTTTACTTTGATTAAGTAAAGCCAAAATCTGCATTCTTGTAGGAAGTGTCACTACGTTTAGCTTCTGCTAATATTCTTTCATCTTGAGGATGTCATCCTGTCGTCGGGGTCTAAGGTGGATGACTTTAGAGCCCCCGGTTGGAGCGTTCCTGCTCAATCTTAACAGCAAATCATAGCACACGACTCACCTAGTGAAATCTGCGACTTTTGAAACAAAAGGGATGGATCATCGATCCGAGCTGCGAATTTTATTCGAAAATGGGTCATCGACCTACTTTTTAAACAAAAGGGATGGATCATCGATCCGAACTGCGAATTTGAATTTGGAAATGGGTCTTCGACCTACTTTTTAAACCAAAGGATGGATCATCGATCCGAACTGAGGATATTAACTTGGAAATGGGTCTTCGACCTGCTTTTTACCAACATTTGCGTCCTCGATTCGCACTTCAAAATTTTTGTGACCTATTCAAAGTTTTGTGTCCTCGACCTATATTTTTAGATTAAAGAGTGGTGGGTCTTCGACCGGAAACTGTAAACATCTTTTGGGAAATGGGTCGTCGACCCGCATCTTGAAAAGTGGATGAGTCATCGACTCGAACTATAAACATCATTTGAAAATGGGTCTTCAACCCGCATCTTGAAAAGTGGATGAGTCATCGACTCAAACTATAAACATCTTTTGAAAATTGGGGCCATCGACCCGTATTTTGAGGAAAAGGCGGATAGGTCATCGACCCGAACTATAATTGTCATTGAAAACTGGGGCCATCGACCCATATTTTGAAGGAAAAGGTGGATGGGTCATCGACCCGAGCGCAAGACATCATCTGAAGATAGGTCATCGACCCCTATTTTGGAAAATGGATAGGTCATTGACCCGCATAGCAAATTTCATTTGAAAATCGAAAGAGGTCATCGATATGAACTTTGGACTTTGAGCATTTCAAATAATTCGGCCATTAACCTAGTTTAAAAACATCTTTTTTAAAGTTAGATTGCGGGTCCAACCTAGACTACAAAAATTACTTGAAAATTGACACGGAGTATTGGTTAGCATGCATCAAATCGAATTGGGTCCTCGACCCGGATTGTAAACATCATTTTAAAAATTAAGAAGAGTCATCGACTCTGAATGTAAACATCATTTAGAAATTGAAATGGGCCATCGGCCCGCAACCATCACTTTGAAAATTAAGAAGAGTCATCGACTCTGAATCTAAACATCATTTAGAAATTGAAATGGGCCATCGGCCCGCAAGCATCATTTTGAAAATTGAAGTGGGTCATCAACCCGCATTTTGAAATTTGACCTCGGATCATCGACCCAGACTTTGCAAAAAGGTTCTTGAAATGTCAGATATTTTAAAATCGAAACATGGCCAAGTTAGCATGAAATACGACACGAATGTGACATGAATGCGACGAGAATGTGACGCGAGCAACTGACATTTGAACGTTCGACCATGACCGACTCGACCTAAGCAACATTCCAAAGACGAGTAGACTAGTAACTGTGCAAGGTCTTTTAGGATGATTGACACGTGGTTTGAAATAGACGTGGGTTAATAGTACCATGTTCTCCCCCTAAGCAAATTCGTTGTCGAAGCTTAACTAATCCAAAGTAAACATCTTTGCCAATTCCCATTAAGAAAAAGATCATTCCAAGACTGGGCAATTACTTATCAGGACCTTAATTCTCATCCCAATCTAAATCGAGTGCTAAGACAGACTCAACAAAAGTTGCTTCATTTGGACTTTGTAAAGACCCGTAAAAAATTAACAAGATGACAAATTAGATGATGGGTGGTGGTGGATTGTATCCCATATTCTAAAGGATTGCCTACATATTCGCGTGGGGCGAAATCAAATTCGATGTAGTTCGATCGAGGTGCATAAACATGGCGATTTTTCTTGTGTGTAACACTCGAAGGTTTCACCTAAGGTATCATGTTGTAGGATCCCTTCTGGACCCTAAACGCTTGGGTACAACTACATAAACCAAAGATTCTCAGAACTCAAGACTATGTCTCCGTTACCGTTTTAAGAACGACTTAAAAAAGAAATGATGGTACTTTCTGACCGTTTTGGCTTCGCCTTTGACTTTGATCTTCAATCTCCGACGTGTTGCCACTCAATTTTTGTATTTTTGTATATTTGTTTGCGTTTTTGAGAATGTGCCGCGCCCTTTGTGGCTTGGGCTTGTTCCAACTTTACTAGACGTCGCGGTGAGCAGTCGCATGTGGTTGTATGTATATCACGCCAGACTCCTCTGACAAGTTCGTTTGCTTATTAGGCACGCGATCGAGTATACGGAGGGCGATCCATGAATATTCGTACCTTTGGTCGCGATCAAATTCATGACCACTGTGGAGCTCCAAATTAATGGATCCTCCTCCAAAGGCAGAGGAATAGTATACCACAAGTTGACTAATGGAATTGAAACCCCTTTTGTTTTTGTTGTCGGAAACCCTTTTGTCTTTGTTTTTGTCTTTGCACCTTACCATTTAGAATTGAATACGTATTTCTACCCCAGGGACACCCTTCGAGTGCGTTGTGCATTTTTATCAGTTGGATTATGGAAGCAAATTAGAGACAAGATCAACTTCATTGATTTTGAGAAGGGGTTAGAAATAATTGTGGAAAAATGAATCTTAGACCCAACTCAGACATAAGACTTGAATACGAATTCTGACTTATAATCACCAACCTCGACTTTGAACTTTTCTCCTTTCAGGAGTTGACAGATGCTTGGTTTGAGAGTTACCCCACTTTTGCAACTCAATTTTGACTTAAGGAGGAGAATATGCGACTCGAGTTCAGAAATTGACACGGGTTCGACACTATTTGTAAATTGGTAAGGGTTTCATTCTATTTAACAACTCGGGATGCAAATGGACTGGACCAGATTAATCATGAAAAGACTCAGAGTTTAACGACATGGTCTACGACCTAACTATGAAAATGCATGCGACACATGGACTTGAAGACAGACTCACAGTATGGGACTTAGACCCAACTAGATATGGACCTGAAGTAATTAGCTCGTGTTTGGACCAATAAGTTTCTAAGGCTTATGCAAAACTTTCAAAAATAGCTCAGATGAGACGCTGTTGTGCCCTGACTCAAAACTAAAAAAAATGACATGCATGACTTGGGCCCAAGCGTAGGCCTGGGTGACCCAACTAGGTTAATCCTCTAAGACTTTTAGATGGACTAGGCTTACTATACACGGCTTAGACTCCAACTAGACTTGACTCGATGCATTTCATGCTTCCTCATGACTCGAGAATGAAACTTGTTTTTTTTTTTTTTTTTAAAAGTCGATGTTTAAAATGGGCAGCACTTCGACTACCAAAAGGGCCTATTTGGTTCGAAAATTCTAGTCCAACTGGGGTTAGATTTTACCTTCAAAAAACTTCGTTTTGGTTGGAAAAAAAATTCTATTCCTAAATGGGTAGCATTTCAAAAGCGTTCGAGATTATTCTAATCCTAAACGTATGGCATTTCAGTTTAAAAACTATTCTTTTCTCAAAAGATGTAGTGTTAAAAAATCATTCGGGATTAATCTAATCCTAAACGGGTAGCATTTCAGCTTGAAAGGATTTTTTTCAAAAGAGTTAGTGTTAAGAACTGTTCGAGATCATTCTAATCTTAAACGGGTGGCATCTCAGCCTAAAAAGGATCTTTTTTCAAAAGACTTGGTGTTGAGAATTGTTCGAGATTCTCCAAATCCTAAACGGGTAGCATTTCAGCTTAAAAAGGGATCTTTTTTCAAAAGACTTAGTGTCGAAGATTGATCGAGATTGTTCTAATCTTAAACGGATAGCATTTCAGCTGTAAAAGGATCTTTTTTCAAAAGATAAATTTCTTAAAAAAAAGTTCTAGGATTTTCTAATCCTAACGAGGAGCATTTCAGCTAAAAAAAAGGATCTTTTTCCTAAAGACTTGGCCTCGAAGACTGTTCGAGATTGTTCTAATCTTAAACGGGGAGCATTTTAGCTATAAAAGGATTTTTTTCAAAAGATAATTTTCTTTTAAAGAAAAAAAGTTTTAGGATTTTCTAATCCTAACGAGGAGCATTTCAGCTTAGAAAAGATCTTTTTTCAAAAGAGCTAATATTGAAAATTATTTAAGATTGTTCACATCCTAAACGAATAGAATTTCAGCTAAGAAAAGATCTTTTTTCAAAAGAGCTAAACTCGGAAATTATTTAAGATTATTCTAATCCTAAGAGAAAAATTATTTAAGATTGTTCTAATCCTAAACGAATAGCATTTCAGCTTGGAAAAGATCTTTTTTCAAAAGAGCTTGAATCGAAAATTATTTAAGATCATTCTAATCCTAAAAGGGATGGCATTTCAGCCAAGAAAAGATCTTTTTTCAGAAGAGTTAATATCAAAAATTATTTAAGATTATTCTAAACTTAAACGAATAGCATTTCAGCTAGGAAGAGATCTTTTTTCAAAAGAGCTAATATCGGAAATTTGATTATTCTAATCCTACACGAATAGCATTTCAGCTAGAAACGGATCTTTTTTCAAAAGAGCTAAAATCGAAAATTATTTAAGATTATTCTAATCTCAAACGGATAGTCTTTCAGCTAGGAAGAGATCTTTTTTTCAAAAGAGCTAAAAATCGGAAATAATATAAGATTATTCTAATCCTAAGAGGATGGCATTTCAGCCAAGAAAAGATCTTTTTTCAAAAGAGCTAATATCGGAAATTTGATTATTCTAATCCTACACGAATAGCATTTAAGCTAGAAATGGATCTTTTTTCAAAAGAGCTAAAATCGAAAATTATTTAAGATTATTCTAATCCTAAACGGATAGCCCTTCAGCTAGGAAGAGATCTTTTTTCAAAAGAGCTAAAAATCGAAAATAATTTAAGATTATTCTAATCCTAAAAGGAAAGCGTTTCAGCTTGGACAAAAAAATCTTTGTTTCTTTCGGAAAAGAAAGTGTTGGAAAATATTTAAGATTATTCTAATCTTACAAAGACAGCGTTTCAGCTAGAAAATTCTTTTGGAAAAAAATATTCGATTGGAAAGAGTTCTTTTTTCAAAAGAGCTAAAGTTGGAAAATATTTAAGATTATTCTAACCTTAAAAGGACAGCATTTCAGCTAAGAAAGGACTTTTGGAAAATATTCGATTGAAAAGATGACAGTTTTGACTAAAAAGGATTAAAAACAAAGGCTTTAGGAATCACAGAGCATTTAGTCATACGCAGTTCAAGGATGCAATGCATGAACTAGACAATTCTAAGTCTCGAAAAGGGTCCATGCCAATGATCCCACGTTGTTAGGTAACCTACGCAACCACCATAAGTTTGTAACTATATGGCGAAAGTGCGGTTGCTAACCTCGGCGGAACCACCTTGGTATTTAAACCAGACACAGTGAACGTCATTTCCCTACTTTGAGGTCGACCCAAAGGGAGAAATGGTTCGAATCCTAACAGTATGATGCATAAATAACATAAAAAAAGTACTCTAAATAGCCATCGTTTTACTTTTCAAGTTTCACTGTCCCCAGCGGAGTCGCCAAATTGTGGACAAGGGATTTTGATCCACGCGATGTTTTATTTCAAAAACATTTTTAATTGAAAAGAGTCGCCACTAAATTTTATGTGGAATTTAGAAACCAATTTTAGAGAAAATGAGTTCGTGTGAGTTTACGTGTTAGGAAGTTTAAAAGAATTTCATTAGTTTAACGCCTAACCCCGCCCGTTACTGAGACGGTCTCTACTAAGTAAAACCATGGCTATTACGAGTACATATGCAAGTATGCAAACAAATATTTTAACCCTAAAAACATTACATCCATTCTAGGTCGTTTAATGCACAAATAATTTCGTCAAAGTTATTTAACATGGGTTCATTTACTATTCTAGCAAACAGAGAAAAGAAGCAGAAATACTTACCGACAGCATAAGGTAGATTAACAAACGCAATGGCATTTAATAAAAAATAATTATACAGGACTAAAACATGAACAACCATGAATGACTAACATAAATAAGTACTGCACACGAATATAAAGAAATAACAAACGAACACAAACAATCGTACAAACTAATAATTAAATACGACTAACAAACACAAACGAACATGTAGACTAATAAATAGACACGACCAAGTAAACATGTAAACTTGTACAACATACGTGGATATAGCTAATAACCAATTAAACACAACTAATAGTCAACTAAAAAAACACACAAACAAGAACTTAGTGATCAAGTCCAGCTAATCCACTCAAACAAATACGCAAGCACACAGGAGCCAAAAGTGACCAACTGCAACTAAATAAAGATACGAGCTCAAGCATGAGAACCTGAAACTAAAGCATAATCAACTGTAGATGAACAAAACAAGTAATCAAACACTAACACGAGAGAGCCTTAGCCCCAAGAATTCGCACGTCAGACAATTGCAGACTCGATATTAAACGAAACAAACGACGGGATGAAAATCATGAAAGCTAAATTATCATACAAACGCGAGTTGCAAATTCGAAAAGGAACGTGAAAGGTCAACTTACAGACAATTACATAAGTCAGGCCAAATTACTCATCACCTAACGAGCTAATCAGAATTAATATAACGAAGGACTTTCGAGTCATGTTACACAATGAAATTAAGCATGGATACTAGTGAACAATAGGGGCACGACCCATCTATATGAACATCGAAATCATAATAAAAATATCAAACCAAAACAAACGATGAAAACAAAGACTACGACAATAATCAACAGAGTGACAGAAAGTAATAAAAAACGACAGAGGCTATGAAAAACAATAAAAAAACGATAAATTAACAAAATAAAAAGAGTATTTTGCACCCTCAACTTACATGTATCGTTGACCAAATATCCGAGTCGTAATCGATTGTAAGATTTTATCCCGAGGGGCCGTCGTCGACGAAACAATTGCAAAAACCGTAACTTTGAACCAATGCTGACAGCGATTTTCAAAAGCTTGTAACTTATTCGTTTCTCAACGAAATTTCGAACCGAAAGATGTTTTAGAATCGTGGTAAGATGAACTTTAAGATTGAGTAAACAAATCAGAAAGACTATGGTGTTTTCAACACGAAAAACGGGGTAGAACAGGTGAGGGCAGAATGAAAAGCTGAAAAACGTGCTCTGTTTTTAGAGCAGATTTCTCGACTCCCTTTGAGACTTTTTTAGGGCTTTTTTGTGACTTAATCTTGTGTGTGTATGCTGTATACTTCGTATGTATGAAGGCTTGTGTATGGGTGTGTATATATAGGGACAAAGAATAGGGTTTTCTCGAAGAAAAGGGCAGCTTTTCGTTCTCTTTGGAAAGCTGCTGTCCACGCTCTATTTAGGGTTTTGTGGAGCGTTTTCTTGAGGGTTAAGCAAGGGGTACGTGGGTAGGATAATTAGGACATGGGTATGGGTTTAGTGGCCAGAAAGTTCGGGTTTTGGGCTGCACTAAAACAGAGCACAGGGGTGGGGTTTTGGGTTGTCTTTAACGAGCTATTTGGGTCGTTCTCTGGCTTATTTTGATGAATTTAGGGCGTGGTTCTGGGCTGGCTCAAGCCTGGGTATGCGAGGGAGAGTGTGGGTGAAAGTGGCTTCGAAATTCGTGTTGAAACGGGCTCAAAAATCGCTCTTAAAACTGGGCTTAAAAACGAGCTTAAAACTTGCTGTTAAGAAAACGAATTCGTCGAATACGATTTAATAAACTGTTTTAAAAGCACGAGAAACGACTTTTCAAGTCAAAAAAAGAATTTGTAAAAGCGACTTTTCAAATCAAAATACTTAAAATGATTTTTCAAATCAAAATATTTTATTTTCAATAAAACACTACTTGCGACAAAATAAAATTTGACAGAGCTTATTAAATCAAAATATCCTTTACATTAATAATCATTACGTCGACAGCGCCCGACTTACATCGTAATACGAACTCAAATAAATGACACGAAATACAAGTTGTCCTATCATCATTGGGTGTTTGTCGGGTTTTCTATAAATTTCCATATCGACAGATACGGGTATCAACACTTTTTAATCTGGAGCAGTTATCTATCCTATCCAAGTTTCGGGGACGAAACTTTTCTTAAGGGGGTAGGATTGTAACACCCCGTGTTTTTATTAATACTAATTAATTATTTTGACTAAATTATTAAATTAAATTTTATATAATTTAACTTTTATTCCTTTGTTTAGAAAACGCGGCCTAAAAATTTCGTTCAAATAAACTTTCGCAATATAATCTCTCATTTCAAACTCTTTAAATTTTATATTAACTTGTATTATAAGTCTTAAGTCTAAAATACTTGTCAAACTAAAACCTTGATTCCATTTTATTTTTTTTATTAAACTTAAATAATTTGCGTTTTACTTTAAAAATTATTATTACTTGAATAAAAATAATTTTATTGAAATGTATCTTGCAAACGAACAGACCGTTTGAAAATTTATGAGACCGTAATAAAAATTTATAGTTGACAATTTTTATACATTTTATATCTCAAAATATAAATTTTATAATACTTATAATAGAACTAAAATTTAAAACGAATAATTTAAAGTATAGTGTATTTTATAAAATATAAAAGTTTATAAATAAGAGCGAATGAAACAGAGCAAAACGGAGAAAGACAGACTAAACCCTAAAGCCTAGTACTCTTTATGTCGACATTCATCTCCCTTCTCATCCACTTGATTTTTTTTTGTGATATTTTGACAACTTCTCTCATACTCCTTATATCCCCTTTTCATTTCCCCTTTTCTGATATCATTAATTCCCTCATACTCCCTCTTCTTATCTTCTTCTTCCTTTATTCCTTTTAATTACTCCATTAAAAATAACCAACAACAACAATAACAACAAATCAACGACAACATCAACCACAACAAAAACGACAACAACAACAATAACAACCAACGCAGCAACAACAACAAACAACAACGAGGACCACAACAACAATGGCATCGTCACCTGCTCTCCTTCCATGGCCATGGTCATCGAGCCGCCATTAATGGCGAGCTCGAGCTCGTGCTCTGCCACCATCGTCATCACTCCTTCCTCTGTTTTATTTTCGTTTCCGGAGAAGCACACCACCATCACAGGCCGCCATTAATGGTGAGCTCAAAAGCTCGACAACCACCTCTCTCACTCGCCTCCCTCGTCTGTTTTGGCCACCGTGGCCACCACCCTCCTTTCCTCTCCCTTTTTCGTGGTTCCCTGCTCAGGCCGCCGCCGCCTCCGTTCATCACAACAATCACCTGTCACCGCCGTATACTCGCCGGAGTTCACGACCTCGACCACCCCTGCTCTCCCCTGTTCCTCGGCCTTCCTTATTTCTCTTCAGCCTTGTTCCGTTTTCAGCTCGCCGGAAATCGATGACCTCACCACCACCGGCAAGCCTTATCTCCTCTCGTGTACCCTCTATTTCGTTCTCTCTCACGACCTATCTCTTTCTCTCAGTCACTGACCTCCATTTGCCTCTTTTTGTTCCTGACCACCGTGAGCCACCACCACAGGAGGTTTCACCTCCGTTTCGTCATCGACTTCACGTGGCCCTGCTTACTCTTGCCGTCGTATTCTAATCGTCGGTAAGTAGCAATGATTAAGTCGTTTTCTGTCCATAAATTTATCGTCATTTGATTTTGCTGATTTTAATCCACTTTTGCTCTCTCCTCTGCGTGTTTTGTTCGTTTATCGGGGACGGAATCGGACACGAAAATTTGGACGCTTGTCCTTGGCTCACTGGCCTCATTGGAGCTGCTATTCTTATTCGACTTCGTTACTGGTTTTGGGTTTATTAGGAATGGGTTAGGATCGTATTTGAAGGCCTCTGTTCGTGAGCCAAATTTAGGTGACTCGATTTCTTCCTCAAAATCTCTAACAATTAACGTTTTGGTTTTATTCTAATTAATCTGTTATTAAAAGTGAGCTAGTTATGCATTAGGCACTTATACCTCCCGTACCAGTTTATTTAATAACTTTGTATGATTAGCTATAGTATGAAATTGAGTGTTAATTTTAGTTATAATATAATGTTGAATTGAATTGTGAAATATGATATTTATCTGATTTTGTGATAATATGTTTTGAGTGAAAAATGTGTTGTTGAATTAATGTTGAATTTAATTGTAATATTTTCATGTTAAAATTATTTGTTATGTGTAAATTAAAATATATAAATCTTATGTATCACAAGTATAAAATCAAACTAAAAATATTATTAGCCGACTTAAGAAAATAAACTAAATAAATATAAAATATTTATCGTCGTAAAAATAATTATAGTCACTTAAAAGTTTAAATAAAACACAACTAAAAATTGAGAGTTAAATAAAAAGAGTATTAAGTTTAAATTAGTATTAAATAAAGTTAAAGGTAAAAATATAAATTAATTGCTACTCGTATAAAAAGTTTTAAGATAAATAGTTATATAAAATGTCATATATCTCATTTAATATAAAAACTCTAAATTTTAAACTAAACTTAAAATATACTAAATAAGTATTTAGGTAAAATAGTAAATGGAAATAAAGTACTTCAAAATATAAAATAAACTTAAGTAATGCTTTTATTGAATAAAGTTAGATATTAGTATTATAAATATGGCCTAACTAAAAGATAAATTGTTAAGATGATAATTCTATAAAAAGACAAAGTAAAATGACTAAGTAGAAAATTTAAGTTACAAAAAGTATAAAAAGAAATAATATATAAGTGTAGTATTATTATATAAAATTAATTTCTAAAATTTACCAAAAGTAAAACTTGTAAGATTGAGTACTATCGTAAAAATTTAGAATCCACTTTAGACGACAACTCGCTGAATAGTTCGTTGTGTTATAAAATCTA
This sequence comes from Dianthus caryophyllus, assembly GCA_023091065.1. Classification (NCBI taxonomy): domain Eukaryota; kingdom Viridiplantae; phylum Streptophyta; class Magnoliopsida; order Caryophyllales; family Caryophyllaceae; genus Dianthus; species Dianthus caryophyllus. The sequence goes on along the minus strand of JALGRB010000019.1, from coordinate 3,267,022 downwards.
TAACGTAGGGTATAAGATTTTATGAATAGGTTTAGGTAATTAATAAAATAAAAGTAAAGTAATTAATTAGATACAATTACGATATTAAAATATACTCCGTATAAAATTTGACGATCGAGTTATCATTTCCCTCAAGTTGAATGGAGGGAGTATAATGTAGAACCTTGTTAAGAAATTAAATCACCTAAAAGAAATTTAAGTAAATGTCAAGTAATTATTTGGTCAAGAATACTAAAATTTGTCAAATATCATTTAAGTAATATTTCTAAAGTTAAAATAAATGTTATGAATACTAAATCACTTAACACTTTACGATTTAAATAAAAAGGAAGAAATAAGTGCTGGTTATAATAAAATTCAATTATTTATATCACTAATCACTAATCACTTAAAATTACTTAAAATTTAAATGAAACTTAATCAAACTTATAAATAAAATGAACTATTATTATTTACTAAAATATAAAATACTAATACGTACAAGTATAATAATACGTATAAGTATAAAATACGTAGAAGTATAAACTATAAAAATACGTACAAAGTATAAAAATACGCATACGTATAAAAGAACGGACAAAGTATAAAAATACGCAAACGAATAAAAATACGAACAAAATAATGAATAGTGAAAATATTTAAAATCTACGAACGGACTCAAAATAAATATTTAAGTTTGTTTTCTATGTGTTCTGTTTATCTGAAGAATTGCTAGAATTACAATTTCATTATACAAAGTTCGACGATATATTTAAGTTTCAGAATTGTCATTTATTAAGTTTGAACGAGGAAATAAGAAATTGAGAAAATGAACTACTTGAATAAAATACTTGGATTGTTCGCCATGTTGCGACTCTTGAAATTCGAAGTTAATGAGGTAGCTGTCTATGGGGACTTGGGCTCCCTCCCAGAGTTGCCCAAGGCTTATAACGATCTTAAGATTGCTATTCGGCACGGTATATACAACCTCAGGGATGGGGCAACATTGATATTTCCGTGGGCCCATAGATGGTAAGTGGAAAATCCAGCCCCAACCGGGGGTACCCGTCTAAGGTGATAGTCGTATTTTTCGTCGGTGATACCTTTTGAATAGCGAATACGTATGATCCTCGATTAGATGGTGTATGCATACATTAGACAAGGGATTTAGCTGTCCTTATTACCTTAGGTATCCTTAGCCTGTCAGCCATGTCCAAGTTATGTTGGCCTGGCTTGGCTTATCATACGGACGTCTAGTATGTCAGCCATGTCCAAGTTATGTTGGCCCTGTCTACTATAGCGCGATTTACGTCTGCATGCTTCCGCCTTACTAACGAAGATTCACTAGTTAACGTATGATGAATGTTTTTCCTTGTTTTGATTGGTTATTGTCTGAATGACGTTGTCCTTGAGTTGAGATTGCCTTGTTTAGTATGATTATCGAGAAATGTTTTATGATTATATGATTTGACGTATGCTCATATTTGAATTATCATGATTCCTTATATGTTTTTGCTTGTCTACTTGCAATGTGTTTTATTTATTTATTTTCTATATTGCATATGTTTAGAATTGCATGATTGTTCACGACTATGTGTTTATTGAATTGATTTCGGCTTATGCATATATCTTGATTGCCATAATTTAGGTTTTATGTATATATTATATTAATTGAGATGGTAGTCATGTCTATTTATTGTGATTCTATAAATTGAAATGTTTTAAGTTTTGTTTATCATGTTGTATGAGATTTAAATATCTATATGTGAGAACTGATATTATATGCTATTTGTCCAATTTTATTAACATAAGGTGGCTACGGTAGTTATACGCGTTTAGTGCTGCCAAGTTACTTTTAATCATAGGTTAAATAAACCAAAACATTGGTTTAGAGGTTGTTGGTTAGAACAGTCACTTCCCGCCTCTGAGCGGGAGATCCTCCTTTTTTGTGTTTTTGTCTCTGTTGCAGGCAATTCTCGAGACTTAGGATTATCGGGATGATTAGGATGTTTCGTTTGTTTTCTTGAGAGATTGTAATATATATTTGTATCCTATGCCATTTGAATGTAATTTAATTAACATCCGGCATGTATTAGACTTAATTAATTTTCCGCCTTAGTTTAATTAAGTTACGAAAAACCGGGTTGTTACAGGAAAAGGACATGACACTGAACAATGCTTCCGCTTAAAGAACATAGTTCAAGACTTCATCGATGACAAGACTATCGAGAAGCCTACTCCTGGTCCTAAACCTTCAAATCAGCTCAATCCCCTGCACACCCATGCCATATTCGTGGGTACACACCCCATCCTCGACTGTTCTCACCTGATTGTCTCAAATGACCACGAAATCAATGGTATCTGGGATAGTTCTGATGAGGAAGATAACCAGATAGACAATGATGGCTACCTTTTCCCTCCAGAAGAAGAGGAAGAAGAAGATCAACGGCCCACAGGGATATACGGGAAAGTACCTCGTAAATACCCAATCAGATTGTCCGACAAATGACGGCGAAATAGCCTACCTAACACGCTCCGGTCGTCCGTACAGAGCCTCACTGAGTCTACTCGAACCCCCGGGTTTCCCGTCAAAAACAAATAGCCAGGACAAAAGCAAGGGTATAGTCATAAACGAGGTAACGCCACCGCCCGCAATGACTACGCCACTGCCTATAGTGACTACACCCACACCTACAATTACTACACCAATTCAACCGCAAACCGACATAGCATTGTCAAGCGCCACTCCAGCGCCTACGCCTGAAATTGGAGACTCAATCCAGAAACAGCTCCTCAAGACAAGAGCAGATATCTCAATCTGGCAGCTCCTAAGGGAATCGCTGGGACACCGCGAAGCTCTTTACCGAGCCCTGCAAATCACCCCTATTACAACAGAGATGTCTCCTGAAAAACTCATCAGCCACATTACCCGCGAATGCAAGCTAGCGCCATCACTTTCTCCGACAAAGACCTCCCGCCATTCGGAGGCACTCACAACCTAGCACTCTACATTAATGTAGAATGCCATGGCATGACACTACCCGTCGTCCTCATCGACAACGGATCCGCAATCAACGTCCTGCCCCTAGAAACAGCTAAGAAGCTAGGAATCAAGGAAAATGACTTCATTCCCTGTGCCGATGGCGTCAGAGCTTACGACGGTACTCGCCGCAGCATAAAAGGAACTATTTCCTTTCCTATCATGACGGGACCTGTCATAAGGGAAACTGAATTCCAGATAATCGACATACCCCCCGCATACAACATGTTATTGGGTAGACCCTGGATCCATGCAACCAAAGCAGTCACCTGAAGCTTACACCAAAAAGTTAAGCTTCCCCTGGATGACGAGGTCGTCACCATCCATGCCTCGAACTTCCGAGCCTCCCTACAGCAGCAGAAGCTCGATAATGACACTGCAAGAATAAGCACCGAAACCCCAGACATCACCTGTGGTTTTGATTTCGATTTTGACATCTGCACATTGACTCGCGAGGAGGAAATTGCAGCAATCTATGTGAAGGATAACGATAACAAATGGCCAACCATGGGCCTAGGGTATGTACCATGGTCCTACGAAGTTACCCGTGGGGAACAAGCATTCAATGACCGTAAGAGGGGTCGTGACTTTCGCATAGAGCCATATCACATCTTCACTGACAAATACTTTGTCAAAGAGGGCGCAGGCAAAACGCCCGAAGACTTCTTCTCATGCACTATCGCCGGGATCGAACTCGTCTCCGACATCCTGCGTAACCACAGCTTTAACCCTACCGACCTGATTGTCCCATTTGAAGAGAAAACACACGATGGGTGGTCAAAGACTCTTCAGTGGACCGACGAGCAGGGTCGCACTTTCAAAATCACTACTGGAGAAGGCTACACCTTCGAAAACTCTGACTCTGAGGAAGGCGAGGACAAGGATCCCGACAAAGAAATCTATCATAGAGTTTAGGCTCCCACGCCGTCACTTCAAGTCTCTCACCCCAACTAAGCCTCCGGGCTATATTCCTGATGTAATAGACATAGACAAAGAACTAGAGTCTCTAAGGTTGTCCAAAGCTCCCCTGTCTGAGCTATCTTCAAATGTAACTGCTTTTGAAAACAATAATAACAACAACGTTTCAGGTTACTACTTGCCTCGTTTTCCTTTAAAATCTGCATTTTCTAATGCTTGCGATAACATTGAACAAAACAACGTTGCATTACATAAATACATTGCAAGTATCGTTTCGAAACCCGAACAAGACCCCATCATTGAGGACACCACAATCATCGATGTGGGAACACCCGAAGAACCCCGAAAACTACAGCTAGGAGCTTCCTTAAGCATGGAAGAAAAAGCTGCATACATTGAACTACTCACAGAGTTCAAAGATGTCTTTGCTTGGTCCTACAAGGACATGCCAGGCATTGACCGTGAAATAGCCGAACATCGCATCCCACTCAAACCAGGTGCCAAGCCTGTTAAACAAAAGCTCCGACGCATTAAACCCGAATGGTCTCTCATGGTCAAAGAAGAGGTCGAGAAACAACTACAAGTAGGTTTCATTCAAGTCATCGAGTACTCAGATTGGGTGTCAAACATGGTCCCAGTAATGAAAAAGAATGGGAAAATACGAGTATGCGCCGACTTCCGCGACCTTAACAAAGATTGCCCAAAAGATGATTTCCCATTGCCTCACATGGATATACTTGTGGGCAACACCAGATCACGCTGCGTTACTTATCATTCATGGATGGATACGCAGGATACAACCAAATCAAAATGGCAAATGCATTTACATGTCTAAAACAACCTTTGTAACACCCTGGGGCACATACTGCTACACTGTCATGCCTTTCGGACTCATTAACGCAGGCGCCACATATCAACGCACAGCAACTACTCTATTACACGACATGATGCATAAAGAAGTAGAGGTCTATGTTGACGACATGATCGTAAAATCAAAGGAAAGGCAAGATCACATTACCAACCTCCGCAAGTTCTTCACCAGAATCAGGCAATATAAAATGCGACTAAACCCACAGAAATGCACTTTTGGGGTTACATCAGGCAAGTTATTGGGTCACATTGTAAGCCAGCGTGGAATCGAGATCGACCCTATCAAGATCAAGGCCATAATGGAGATGAAACCTCCAAGCAACATCGATGAGATCAGGAGTTTCTTGGGACAAGTCCAATACATCTCTCGATTCATTAGCAAACTCACGATGGTCTGCGAACCAATTTTCAAGAAGCTAAAAAAGGAAGAACACACAAAATGGGACGACAACTGTCAACAAGCATTCGACAAAATCAAAACCCTACTCACCAATCCACCTGTTCTGGTGCCACCCCAGAAAGATCTACCTCTTTCGCTCTACCTAACAACTACACCAAACGCCATGGGCGCCATGCTCGCCCAGGAGGTTAACAACGAAGAAAAAGCAATCTACTACATTAGCAAGAAGCTCCAGGATTACGAGACTCGCTACGAGCCTGTGGAGAAAAGCTGCCTCACTTTAGTCTGGGCCACCAAAAACCTCAGACATTACCTCCTCGCTCACACAACCAGGGTATACTCCCTAATGGATCCACTCAAGAACTTATTTGAAAAACCGGTATTAAACGGCCGCATGGCCAGATGGACGCTACTGCTGGCAGAATATGAGCTCAAATACTTGCGTTTGAAAGTCATTAAGGGAAGGGCCGTTTCAGATTTCCTTGCAGAGAATGCTATCGTTGAACAGACTAAAATTGACACAACGTCATTCCCTGACGATGGAATTTTCGCTGTCGAAACTGAATACTGGCAACTTTACTTCGACGGAGCCTCGAACTACCGTGGCTACGGTGTAGGAATACTCCTAATATCTCCTAGTGGCGATCACACACCCATCTCAATCAAACTCGACTTTAACGTCACCAACAATGCCGCAGAATACGAAGCTTGCATTTACGGCCTACAAGCAGCCATGGCTCTCAACATAAAGCACCTTCGGGTACACGGAGATTCCTTCCTCATCATAAATCAAGTGACAGGAGCATAGAAAATCATGAACGAAACCCTCGCAAAATACCAAGCAAAAATACAAACACTCCTGACAGAATTTGACTGCATAGAATTCTATCACCTCCCAAGAGAAGAAAACCAATTTGCCGATGCACTGTCAAAGCTTTCATCCCTTCTCAACATGCCACCAAATGTTGACACACTACCCATTGTCGTCGAAAGACGTGGTGAACCTGCATATATCCACACCATTGACATCGACGAAGCTGGACACACAGAACCATGGTACCAAGCCATACTCAACTACAAAACAAGCAACTCTTATCCACCTAACACCGACAAACGAGGTAAGAGGGCCATCAGACTTCTCGCATCCCAATTCGTACTAGAGATGGGACAATTACTCAAAAAGACACCACAAGGCACCCTACTCATGTGTGTCGACTACAAGAAGGGGCAGGAAATCATTGCTCAAGTACACGATGGCGAATGTGGCCCGCACATGAACGCAAGAGCCCTATGCAAGCAAATCTTACGACTAGGATGGTATTGGATGACCATGGAAGCAGACTGCATTCACTATGTCAAACACTGCCATAATTGTCAAATATTCAGTAACGTGCAACACGTACTTCCCTCACCACTATACAGCCTCACGTCTCAATGGCCCTTTTCAACCTAGGGCATTGACGTGATAGGCAAAATCCATCCCATCGGAGCAGGAGGACACTGTTTCGTACTAGTAGCAATCGACTATTTCACGAAGTGGGTAGAAGCAGCGTCTTTTCGCACCCTCGGCTCAAAAGAGGTTGCCAAATTCATACAAACAAACATCATATGCCGATACGGCATACCGCACGAGTTTATAAGCGATCAAGGTTCACATTTTCAAGGCGAAACAGAAGCCATACTCGCCAAATACAGCATACAAGATCACAGATCCTCTCCTTACCGACCCCAAACCAACGGAGCCGTGGAAGCAGCAAATAAAACTGTAGTCACCATCCTAGAGAAAATGATCGACAGTTGTCGGGATTGGCCCAACAAAATCCCATTCGCACTATGGGGATATCGCACAACCATACGCACACCCACAGGCATGACGCCTTATTTTCTCACCTACGGCATGGAAGCCGTGCAACCCGTAGAAGTCGAAATGAAATCCCTACGAATACTAATGGAAAGTAACATCCCAGAAGCAGAATGGGCTCGCGAACACTACGAACAACTGATGCTCCTAGACGAACGCAGGCTAAATTCCTTAAGCATTGTGCGAATGTACCAAGCACGACTACAAAGAGCATTCAACAAGCGAATTCGACCACGAAACATAAAAGTGGGAGATCTAGTGCTCAAATCAGTACGCGCGCCACTTCCTGTTGACCCGCGAGGAAAGTTCAAACCAAACTGGGCTGGACCTTACCTCGTCAGAGAAATCTACACAGGACGAGCAGTCAAACTAACTGACCTAGACGGTCAGAAGTTCAATCGGACCACCAATCTCGATCAATTGAAGAAGTACTACCCTTGAGACACTTGCAACGTATTTATGACATGTAATTAAACACAATTTCACGGGCCGGCATGCCCCTAATCGTGCACACATGCATCACAAAAAGCAAAACACAACTCCGAACTACGTCGGCTTGATTCCATTCATATGGATACGTAGGCAGCTTTTTTCAAAAGCGCAGCCGACATTCAACACAAAATAACATGCCCAAGACATCTCAGGTTAAGGGTATAATCAACAGAATTCACACAAATCTTTAATTCTAAAGCAAAACAGGGCAAGTTTTATACAAAGAACCCTCGTTTTATTATTAAAAGCAAAGCATTACAATTTGGATTTTCCTAATCGGGAGCCTCACCAAACACTACAACCCCTACCAACATTACAACACCCGGCATGACCTTCGGGCTTTAGGGAATTAAAAACAAAAAAGGAAAACAACAAGCATACAACCAGTAACCAGACAACAGCACAAGCAGACATCATTTTTCACGACTGAAAGGAGGGCTCAACCCATATGCGGGGCACGATCGCTACCATCCTGGCCCGGAGCGTTAACCATGATGAAGCCAAGATGACTGAGCTCCGTCTCCATGGACGCTGCGCTCCCAGAACTCGAGCTCCCACGTCTTCCGCGACCAAATCGTATTGGATCAAAGGATGACGTCGGGGGTGGCTCATTTTGCTCTATAGCACGAAGGCGGGCCCTCTGGCGAGTAGTTGTGGCCGTAGTCCACTGGATATACGACCTCGAAACCCTCACCGTGGCCGGTATCCCTGCCACCTGCAAACCGGGGACGCAGAGCCCATTCTCGCGACCATGCATCAGTGATTTGGTTATTAAGTACAACCAAATCCTGGATCGTGGTATCCTGCCCTGGGATAAACTGGGCATAGCCCATTTGCCTTCTCACCCTCAGAGGGTGAATAAACACCCCAATGTCAAAACCGCATAACATGACCCCGGAAGGACCATCTCCAATCAGAGATCGCTCGTCACGAGGTAACCTCCCACCATCGCACAACCCAACGAATAGCCGACGCCCTCACAAAGGTGGAGAAGTAATCATGAGGACGGCCATTGGGACCCATCCACCTCAGACCCCGACTGGTTACGCCTGCCGCCGTGTAGGATACGCCGTAAGGAATGGCTCCAAGTACGCTCAAACGTTCCATCAGCCAGACCTGCAAAATGAGGGGACAGCCACGATAGGCATGCGCTCTATTACACGCCCGATCATCTAGGCCTAAGATCGTCTCCGCCAGGATCAACGCCGCAGGGTTATACCCCATCTCCATCTGCTGCACAACGCAGACCAAACGAGCCTCGCCAAACCCCATCCCGTCTAATCGACCTGGGAACATGAAACAGTGCACAAGACAAAGGGCCAGGGCTCTCCTGCGAGCAACAGCGCCAATGAGCCCATTATCATAATCCATGAACCGCTGGCAAAGTCGGATGATATTCAAGCGCCCATCTAGAAACAGGTCCTCCGTTTCGGGCCTTGTCATCATGAGGAAGTTTCGCATGGTTCTCTGATAACCAAGCTCCTGGCGAACACACACTGGAGTAACAGAGCGGGTCCAACCTCCGATGGCAGCAAACTCCTCGACCAGGGGGCACACTTCCCCGTCAGGAAAGCGAAATACATGATAGGCCAGGTCCCAGTAGTACAGACAGGCATCCAGGAACTCAGGCTCCATCCGAACCTGCCTTAAACCTAGGAACACGCCCAGGCCAGAGCCCCTAAGATTCCTTTTCTCGATTCCCGACAGCATAGCACACCATACTCTCACAAGTCCCTCCAAATGCTCCATTACTCACAAAAAGAAAAACGCTCTGCAGGATATTATGAATACTTTTATAATACGAGTAATGAAGTTGCAAGTTAAGACGTAATATGAAGTGTGATTGGAGAGATATATGAATGAACTAACACAAGCATCCTTCTTATAGGCAACGTCTTCAAGAGGCGACGACACAAAGTATAATCGCTAGTAAACCAGCGATTAACCAAAAAATCAAAACAAAAGGACAGGAAACACCACAAAAATCGCCAGAAAACAGGCGATTATCACAAAAATCGCCAGTCCTCTGGCGATTTTCACAATAATCGCCTGTTTTCTGGCCATTTTTGTGAAAATCGTTGGTATTCAGGCGATTTTCCGTAATTTTCCGACATTGATGCGACGACTGCGCACCGTCTTGCAGCCTACGAGTTGCAGAGAAACTTTTACAGTCTATGCACCGCTGCTCCTTACCATTTTTACGGCGCATTATCGATTACGTTTCCGATACCCGGCTTTACGTCGTATTATGTCATTTCATCATCGATTCCCGACTATTATTTTGCACATACACTTCACGAAATTTAATCGTCGCATTTCGTAACCTTACGTTAAAGCACGACGTTCTTAAGTCGCATTTTTACGAACGTCAAAAACACCTTTTACGGTCTCACAAAATGCATCATCACCTTACGTTAAAGCACGACGTTCTTAAGTCGCATTTTTACGAACGTCAAAAACACCTTTTACGGTCTCACAAAATTTAATCGTCACATTTCATAAGCTTACGTTAAAACACGACGTTCTCAATTCACATTTTTGCGAACGTCGAAAACACCTTTTACGGTCTCACAAAATTCAACCGTCACGTACAAGCACGATGTTCTTAAATTCACATTTTTTATTAGCGTCAAAAGCATCTTTTACGGACTCAAAATATTTTTCTTCAAAAGGCATATTTTATAAAAAATCTTTACGTATGCATGTACTTACAACGAGTAAGCCAATCTCAATCGAGATTTGTGTCCTCTTTACGACTAACCATTTAATGCAGGAACACCAAATAAGCAAGTCGCGAGGGCTTCAAACGCAAACGATATCACAAGCGGTCATACTACAAAACGAAACAAAATAACCAACGAGGCTTATGACATAGCACACAAGATCGTCGATTATGAAAACTACGTCAACAAGGACAATCACTATAATCGACGAGTGAACTCACAGATAACCAAAGCACGCATACAAGACCGCGGAACATACTCGCGTCAAACTATGACCATGAATCAACGTCATACGATTCCTGCAAAGTACAACCATACGAAATAATCGAAGCACGCGCACGAGGTCACAAAGCTCTCTCGCGTCAAGCCATGGTCACAAAATTGACCTCGTACGAACTCCTACACATACGACCAAACACAAGTACAACCACAAGATAAAACAAGTCCATAAAACAAGCCTACAATCCTAGCATACATCCCAAATCAATTAGCTTGATCTCTACGACCAAGCTCTGCGCGCAATGAATCGATCTCAGCACGATAGGCGGCTAACTCCTGCTCACGCTGAACATCCGCAGCCCTGGCCCGCCCCAGCTCTATCTGACTCTGCGCTAAGGCCCCCTGCAACTCTGACGCATACTTCTCAGCTTTGCAAAGCGCGACCGCTTTATCATTAAAAGCCACGCGCCACCGGTTAGCTACCCTCCATAAATTCTTGTGGACATCCAGAGCCACCTGCAAAAAATACGGCCTTCATATACTCAAACGGGGGGGGGCTAAATTCAAAAGCGGCTTCATTTAAGTTTGACTAACGATTTCAGGACAAAATCTAACTCAAACTGGGGGCTAAACTCAAAAGCAGCTTCATTTAAGTTTGACTAACGATTTCAGGACAAAATCTAACTCAAACTGGGGGCTAAAATCAAAAGCAGCTTTATTTAAGTTTGACTAACGATTTCAGGACAAAATCTAACTCAAACTGGGGGCTAAACTCAAAAGCAGCTTCATTTAAGTTTGACTAACGATTTCAGGACAAAATCTAACTCAAACTGGGGGCTAAACTCAAAAGCAGCTTCATTTAAGTTTGACTAACGATTTTAGGACAAAATCTAACTCAAACTGGGGGCTAAACTCAAAAGCAGCTCCATTTAAGTTTGACTAACGATTTTAGGACAAAATCTAACTCAAACTGGGGGCTATACTCGAAAGCAGCTTCATTTAAGTTTGACTAACAATTTTAGGACAAAATCTAACTCAAACTGGGGGCTATAATCAAAAACAGCTTCAATAAAGTTCAACTAACGATTTTAGGACAAAACCCTGCTGCAAATAGGGGAACTAATCAATAGCAGCTTCAACAGAGTTTGAGTCACGATTTTACAACAAACCCTTACTCAAACTGGGGGCTATACACTACATAATACGCAAGCATACGCGAACATAAGCTACAAGACATACCTTTTTCACTTGAGGACTCCAACCATCCATACCAGCATCAGTCACTGCGGATAAGCTTTGAGGCAGTACAATCGAATGCCGACAGCCATCATCATGCTCAAAATCTAGACTCTCATAGAACGAAGGAGGCTGAGCCTCAAGGTCGGAATCACGCGGCTACAAAACACAAAAATCTGGGTCAATTTTTGCTTTTTAAAAACAAGCAATATGCACAAGCTAACGCAAGATCAACAGCACACCTCAATCACGGCAGGCGCCAAAGCAAGACGCGCCCACAACGGATAGTCTTCATCCAGCCTCAGCAAGGATTCTGACTCACCCTCCCGATGAACATCACGACGAATATCAGCATCCGACGTCTGTACAAAAAGGACCTTAGGAGGGGACGCAGGCACAACAAACTCACCCATGGTCGTCTGTGCTGATAGACGCTCACCTAAAAACCAGTACGAGTCATACTGAGTCGCAATGTACAACCTCTGTGTATCGCAAAGAGCAAAGCGAGTCGCAATCGATGCAGGGACATCCGCATAATCTGCCCAAGGATTACGAACGAACTACAAAAACAAGAAATGAATCAAGATCTACAAACACAAGCAAAGCAACAACACAAAGCATAAAAAGAATACAGACTCCTTTTACCTTATCAACAGTCATCTCGTTGAACCGCACTCGAGCAGCATCATAAGTCAAGCGAATACCCTTCCTATTTGCCGTCGCATAAGCATGAAAAGCAGGGTACTCCGCCGTCACGGCAAAGTTGTCAGGAAGCAGCGATGGGAAATGAGCATAACACCAGGACTACGAAAAAACCAAAAATACATCATCAAAGGAGGGAATAACAGGAGCAAAGCAATAAAACATTACAAAAAAGAGAAAGCAAAGCAATCATACCTCCATCACAGACCAGTACAACCAAGGGCGGTCTAGATCCATCATCGATCTTATCAGACGAACCGTCCCTACAAAATCGAATCAAGACACCCATGGCAGGAGTAACCCAGTCGAAATCACCCAACCTAGCCAAATCCCTCAGCGCCATTAAAACAGCAGTCGATGCCCGCTCGCCTTTATCTCCAAAATGAGTGGTAAGCGAAACCACCATAACCACAATCGAGCATTACGCTTCATGACTCGCAACACTCACCCGCTTCTTCCCACGCCTTTGAAGTAATCATCGATCCACGACGTCCGAGGTGAAATGTGTTCCGCTCCTCCTTCGCACATCTAATACCACCTCCAATCAAGCGAACAATTTGCACTAGAAATAGCGGGACGCACCTGTCCCCACTTAATCACCTCCTCTCCGTGGGGAGTCGAGACACTCGCAAGAGACGAGAAAGTGACACCAACCTCGTATCCAGGCATATGGAACGTGTTAGTAGTATCCCAGAACCTATCTAACAACGCTCGAAGTACAGAAAGGTGCGCATTCACATTCTTTTCACGCACCTCCTGCCACTTCGTCACCAACGAACCGAAAGCCGTGCCGAGGATTATTTTCCGCGATTCGGGAGACAATTTCTTGTTAAAAGCGTCCATGACAGTACGGAAGCCATAAAAAGTCCTCATGATGCCTAACTTGAAGCCAACTTTCACTCGAGTAGACAAGTGCTCCAATGGGTTCCAAACCAAGCTCACGCCATCCCAATCCTTGGCAACATTTGCCTACAATCTCGGCCCATGGGGAAACGACGGCCTCAAGCCTAGCTCATCAACCACGCCCATAAACATATCTTGCGCAGCGGCCTCGCCCAAAGACCAAAGACTATCGACCAGCCGCGGTAGTCACCTCCAACATCACTGCAACCTCACCTCCGATTGCGGCCTCGGTAGCGTCGTCGCGAACTCGCTCATCATCGCCTGCTCCTCCTCAGGCCTGGAATGGCCTCAAAGCATCCTCAAGCCGAGGGAGGACCACGCCTCGGTTTGTCAACAGCAGGGTCATCTCCAGACTCATCAGAACTCACCTCATCAGAAGCGCCAGCACTACTACTCTCACCTCGCTCGCAACTACCACTAGCCTCTGCCGCACGACGACCACGCGTCCGAACACCACCCTCAGCACTATTAGCAACATCAGCTACTTTACGCTTCTTACTAGGCCTATCATTCTTACGACCAACCCCGCGACCTTTACCTCGACCTTTTCCAGCAGGTGTCGGTGACTCTACAACACTACCACGCCCACGTCCAACATCTCGCAAAGGCGCTGACCCAACACCATGCCCACTAACAGGAGGCCTAGGCAACTCAACAGTAGCCCCACGCCCACCTACGGAGGGCATAGGTAACTCCATGGCCGGCTCCACAGAAACCCCGGTCGCATTTATAGCACGCCCTGCATCACCAACAGAAGGCCCTGTCGGCTCCACGGTAGTGCTATGCTCGCTAATAGAAGGCATAGGAGACTTAATGTGTCCATGTACCTCATTCCCTGGCGTCAAAATAGGAGGAGTCTTGAATAAATCAGACTGGGACGGACCTTCAGAAGTCGCTAAGTGATGACGCAGCTCGGATATTGGGGTAAGCTCCTCCCCTGTAGCCCTAAAATCGATGCTCTGGATAACATCCTGCATAGCACTGGCCGTAGGTATCACGATCTCAGGGTCACCTGCGTAGATTCAAGAAACACTCTTAAGCAACGCAGTCATATGATATGACAAAATACAATTCGATCAAAGTAAGTTCATGACCAACAGAAGGATGCACATGAACAAGGGCAACAGAAAAACAAGCTTTAAGCCTATCTTCGACAGAAAAGGCTAAAACAAAGCAGAGACGCAAGAATGCATATTTCACAACACAGATGCAATATCTACGTCATACACATTTAATACAAGAGACAAGGATGCATAAAGACAGAGAAAAATCAAAGCAAAACAGCAAAAAGCAAGCTTCGGGCCTATCTTTGATAGAAAAAGCTAAAACGAAGCAGAGACCCAAAAATGCACACTTTGTGACACATATCCAACGCAGGCAGCATACACAGCAAATCCGAAGAGCAACGATGTGCAAAAGCGAAGAAAAAAAAGCAGACAAAACGACAAAGAACAAGCCTTAGGCCTGTTTTTGACAGATAAGGCCAACACAACGCAGGGATACAAAAACGCGTATATTATGACACATATACGATATATACGTCATACACAACCAATACGAAGAGCAAGAAAGGACAAAAATGACAAGAAACCAAGCAAAACAACAGAAAATACGCTTTAGGCTTATTTTTGACAGATAAGGCTAAAACGGCGCAGAGACACAGAAATACCCAGTGCATGACACGTATACGACACACAAGTCATAGTGAACACCCACAAAAAGTTTCGTACAAAAATCATGTCCCGAACACCCCGACTGAACAGCTTTTGTAAAACGCGCGCAAACTACAAAAACGACCTTTTCATAGCCTTTTCTTGACCAGAGAAGCCCTAACCTCCCACGAACCAACACTTTAGCCAACCCAGACGGCCTGCATGACAATACATCCAAGACTCAAAGCACGAGAAGCAAGAAAGACGAGTTCAAGAAGCCTAGCTCAACTACACAAAAACGCTCCAAAACACTCCAAAACACCTCCAAATGACGCGTGATCAGCAAAAATGAGCAAACCATACACCATACAAGTCATCATGACCCAAGGCAAAAATTTTCGACAAGTTTCGGAACCGAAAATTTCGACCCAAGAAACCGTCTCCACACAAAAACACACGAAAATTACAGATTTTCAAACCGCTTTTCGCACACAAGACACCCATAGCCTCATCATTAGCATACAACGACGTTTCAAAAACAACAAGGCCATCCGAAGTCGTCTCACACGTTAAAAACAGAGCACAACCACCAAAAAACACCCTTATACGGGTTTTCAACCCAAACACCCAATTTTCGCGCCGATTTCAACGAAACAAATTTACCCATGCATTATACTACTAATGGGTTACCTACATTGAAATTTTGAGCGTATTCCGAGAAAAAAACGAAAAATGACCAAAATGCCCTTGACCTTCTACACGAAAAACAGCCCCAAGACACGGGTTTTGCACATACAATCATCAACAATAACAAGACAAGCCTCTTAATTCTCTCAAGTATCAATTTCAAGCAACAATGATAGCAAAATTCGAATCATGCAAGACGGTTTAACATAAACCCTAAAAAACGAATTTTCAGTCAAAACCGACTCAAACCGACTTCAAAACACGAATTAGCAACTTGATTGAGTGCATACCTTGGTCCATTGCGAATCGTAGGAGGCGGAATCACGAATTTTGGTTGAAAAATCGCCAAGAACGAGTTCTTCGATTAGGATGTGTTGTGTGTTTGTTTTCGGCTGTGCTACTCTCTTCCCTCTACCCGTGTTTTTTGAACAAAATAGCACACTGTGGAACCCGGGATCGGACCCAACTCGGCGTCTTGCTTAAGGGCGGATTTTAAAGTTAAAAAAGATTAAGTTGGAAAAACCTTTAAGAACTGTTTTGGAGTCGCCACCTAATTATCGAGGAAATTAGGAACCTGCTACCATGTTCTAAGCTAAAAACATGTTCTTAGATTTTGGAGCACGCCGACACCCCTAGACCTAAGGCTTGTGAAACCAGATTGGATTCGGGGCGAGGGTACTTTAGAAAAAGAGTTAATTCAAATAATGATTTATGAAAACCTTTTAGAAAAGCCTATGTAAAAATAGCCTCTACTGACCTAGAACAATCCTTGTAAGATGATATTTGAGCTAATGTTATCGCTACGTACAAGTGCGATAAGTTTGTAAAAGAATGCAGATGCAGATGCAAAAAGATTGATTAAAACCCTCAGTTTAGCATGTTTAACTTGTTAACGAATACGGTTCAGTTAAAGGTCGAATTCATTGTTTAAGTTGATTTTAATGCAAAATAAGAAGGTGCAAGATGCATGCAAATAAAATAAAGTTCAATTGTATGTCCATTGGTTTCTTTTATAAGGTCGGTTGCTTATGCGACTTTGGCGTGTCATCGGATATGGAGTGTACCCGAAGTAAATAGAACACTTGGATTGCAAGCGCGCTGGGTGCCAAAGCCGGGGGGGGCGCTAAAGTGTAGACCCCTTTGTTAGTCCATAGAAAATAAGAAAAAGCTTTGATCCAAGTGGATCGGTACCTACCTTGTCCTGACGCTTCAGATCTGGGCAGAGCTTCGCTTCTTGAACTTAAAAGGAGGATGAATTCAACACGGGATGGTGTGTTGAACTCAAGGATTTGAGTGCGTGAGGCTTTTGTGAGTGTATTTAGATGTATACCGTGCTAGACGGTATATTTTGTGGGACCCAAGTGTGGGTGCTAAAACTAGGAAGAGAGGTTGTGAGAAGAGAGGGTTTTCTTGTGTGGAAAACTTATGTCAATAGGTCGTGCGAGGGGTTGTATATATAGGAGAATAGCCGAGAGAAAATAGGAAAGCAGGGGAAAAAGCCAGCCTGGGAAACCGCATAGCCTTATGCGGTTTGGTGGACAAACCGCATAGGCTTATGCGGTTTGCACCATGAGCCGCATAAGCTTATGCGGTTTGCTGGTGTGGTTTTAACTTCGAGATTTCGTATTTCCTTAATCCGAATTGCTAAATCTTGGGAATATTCGGTGTAATCTCCTTGCTTGTGCCCCAAGAAGGCCTAGTATGATCTTCTAGAGAGTTGTTGAGGGCTTTGGAGTGCGGGCCAAAGGTGGGTTTGGGCTCGATTACGGGCCCGAGACCAAAAATGTGAAAAGGGTGTATTTGCATAGATTTTGTGAAATAAGGTAAGACGTGAAGCCAGATTTTTGTGTGGGAGGGGACTAAAGGGAAGATTTAGCCACCGGGCCTAAATTTAGGAATTTAGGAATGCTGAATTAGACCTTGTTAATGTAAAAGGACTAATTGTAGTGAAAATGCGAAGCTCATGCCAAATGAAGCGGGACAAGGACCTAGCTAGACTCCAAATGGACAAAATGAACGTTATTTAAGGCGATGTAAAGCGACCTTAATCATTTTAACATTTCAAACGACTCAAAATGAATTCGACATTAGTTAGAACCGTTTAAGTCAACGTTAAAGCATGCGTAATAAAAGTCCGTGATACATCACAGGGTTTTGTGTGGGAGAATGCGGATATGGGTATCCACAGAGCCCCGGTTTGATCGAGCTCGGACTAGAGCGCTAGTCAAACTCCACGACCATATCAGGACCATTAGAGTCTCGTCTGACAATGAACGAAGCATGTGTCCATGGGTGAGACGAGGACTTCGAACCGGGCTAAACGGGGAGGGGCGTGCGCATTTTAAGGACTTGGCGGTCCGTGCATGCTATAAGGGCCTGCCGGCCTGCTGAATGTCTTCGTCGTGCTTGTTGTCGTTTGTTGGTGCCTTTGCGTGTGCTTGTAATGTCAAATGTTGGATGCCTGGTGCTGGTGCTTGTAATGTCTTCGTATTGCATGTGTTGGATGTAAAAGGGCTAGAGTGCAGGGTGCATATGCTTGTAGGATGTTCGTGTAGGTGTTAGTGTAGGTCTCGTGAAAGAGCGTCTGTGTAATGCTTGTGCTTGAACTCGCTGAGGAGCGTCTATGTAGTCGTAATTGCATATGATTGCCTTCCGTTGAGGAGAATATGATGTAATGCTCGTGAAGAGCGTTCGTGCTTCTGCTTCTGTACCGTACATTAAATGCTTAATATACGCGTATGGCGGACTGTAGGTGACGCCTTAACCCAAGCACGGGACGTACTTGGAGTTGTATTAGAGCTAGGATGTGTTAGGGATCGAAAAGTAGGCGTAAAACGAGAAAAAACCGAGAAAAGCCAAGGGTATGAACCGCATAGGCTTATGCGGTTCAGGGGACAAACCGCATAAGCTTATGCGGTTTCCCCTGTTGGCTGCTGGGGGCTATATAAGCACGAGCAAACCGTGAGCATGCCACATTATATCATTTCGGTTTTTCAATTCAAAAAAAACGTCATTTTTCGATTTCTCAACCGTTTTTGCTCATTTTCGTTGCGTTGTCTTGCTATGGAACGAGGTATTGCTCCATTTTAACTTGCTTTTACGTTATTTGTTGTTGTAATTAGCTAGTTTTGCCTTGAAATGTTGAAAAGACGGGTTTTGAATGAAAACCCGAGTTTTGCTTGAAATTTGCCGTTTGAATGCTTGAAATTGATGTCATTGTGTTGCATTATGCCATGCTAGCATGTGTGTGTGAATTGATTGTGATTTAGACCGTCTTTGTGTGAAAAACGTCCAAATTAGGTTTCGGGCCCGAAAACGAACCCGGAATTTCCGACCCGGAATTTCAATTAAACTTCGGTGTAGGATGCCCATAGTGAGTATAGCATGCCTATAACGTTAGTTTTGCGAAAATGTCGAGCTAAGGCTTTCAAATCGCCGTCTTAAGTCGTAGTTATACGGAGTAATTAAGGCGAATTGGGGGTTTTTGATCGGAGTGACCAAAATGCAATTGCTTGTAATGGGTTGTTGTTGGGGACTATTATGGCGCGTAGAAGCCATAAAGTTGTAATTTTGGAATGTAGAGAACGGTTTTCGGCTTAATTGTGAATTAGGCCTAAAAATGCTCTGTAGGGCGTATAGTGCAATGTGTAAAGGGATGTATATGTATTATGTGCGTATTATTTGTGTGTATTTGTGTATGTGTATGCCAAGTTGTATACTTGCATGTATTATAGCTGTATGTGTTTGCTGTGTTTGGTTGCAGGGGAAGATTCTAGTCGCGTTACGAGGTCGAGATCTCGTAAGAGTGCTAGCTCGAGGACCGAGGGAGCCTCTAGCTCGAGTGGCTTGAGGCGTACTCGTAGTGAGAGGGATGCTGACCCTCGTGATCTGCCCACGAGACGTGGTCAGTCACGAGGTAGGGGCCGTGGGAGAAATGTCCCTGTGCGCGATCCTGAGGAGGAGGAGGCGGATGCGTTTGCTCAGGAGTTTGTGGACGAGCTGGAGGCTGAGATGGATGTTCCTGAGGAGCAGGCTGAGGAGGTCGAGGAGGTTGCGCCTAGGGCGAGTAGCTCTAGGCCGCGAAAATCACGTGCGAACAGGGCCTTCGCGAAGGGTTGGGATGGCCACAACCTTCTGCTTGCTCCGGAGAGACACGTTTCCTATCGAGCGACGATGGGTTGGGATAAGGGTCCGATGAGGACTTTCTCGGGCGTCTCGTCCGTAATGTGTGCTTTTGAGGAGAAGCTTCCGCCGAGGGCGTAAGCTTGGGTGTTGCGTAGTGCTTTTGGCCCGTTGGTTGGCCATTGGAGGGAGATTGCGAGGAAGAAGCGGGCATTTAACCCGATGTTGATCGGGGCCTTCTTGGATAGGTATTGGGACACCACGACGGCGTTCCATATGCGGCTTTGGCCGGCATTACCTTGTTCGATGCACGCGGTCATGAGTGCCGTTTGGAGACCGTGACATGGATTTTGAGTTTGCGCCGTCCGTTGTGGACGAGGTTGTGACCGCCGCGGTAAGCGGTGGTTTGGAGGTGATTTGTGAGGGTGCGCCACCCTATACTTTCAAGACGAGCTATATCTTGGAGTATTTTGAGGGGAAAACCGAGTATGGCCCCTCGGAGTGGAGCGACGAGCAGAATGCTCGTATGTGGTTGTGGTGGTTTGTGAGCGCCGTGTACTTCGGCGATAAGGGTGAACGGGCATCGACGTCGGTCCTTATGCATCTCCTAGACTGGAATGCAATTGGGACGTTTGACTGGGTGACGCCGTCTCTGGGTTTGTGCATTCGTTTCTGCATGGATGCCGTGAGGCCGCGAGTCATGGATCGAGGGTCGAGACTGTCTTTGGTCGCGCCTGGCTTCTTGATGGAGGTACGTGTTGGTTTTGTTTTTGTCTTGTTGTTCATTTTTGCTGTCTTTGTCTTTATGACGTGTTTTTGTTTCTTGAGTGTGCAGTCATGGATTCTTAGCCATTTCCCTTTTCTGCTTCCCCCACATGCTGTGAGGATCGTGAGGGAGTACCGGCGACGTGCTTGGATGCGATGTAATCGTGCTGCGTTTAACTGGTCGTATGACGAGGTTCGGGATCGTCTGAACCGGATGCGGTTTGATGAGGTTTGTGCTTGAACCATTTTAAATAGGGTGTACTTAAAATGATTGTATTGGTATTTATGAGTGTTTGTTTTTGTTTGTAGTTAAATGTCCGTTCAGTGGGGCCGCGACAGGATATTCCTGAGGGCATTGGAGCTAGGTTTGCAGTGCGAGAGACCCAGCGCTTGTACCTGGCGACGCCGTATGGGCCGGTTTGGTATCTTGGGGAGCGCTTGGTCTTTCAGGCAGGGTGGCCAGCTCCGATGGTGCCTAAGGATCCGCCGAGGGTCCTGTTTGAGCGAGGGGTTTCCGCTCAGGATCGGGTGGCGTTGTACGGGGAAGGAGAGTCAGTGAGTCTTCTCTGTCCTGAGGAAGACTATGGCCAGTTTGCGGAGTCTCGGCTTGCTTGTGGGCCGATTGAGGTATGCTTGCTTCTTTTGAGGTGCGTAAGGTAATTTTTGCGAAAAATTTCCCTGACGTGTGCGTTCTGAAATTGTTTTGTAGGAATTTGATCCGGAGATGGCGGAGCAGCCAGGTGACTTCCCTACCACCGTTGAGTACGACGAGTCGGGCGTGCGTCGTACTTTTACTTTGCCATCGTACTTGCCGGTGACCACTGACGCGGGCATGGACAGCTGGACGGGCAGGGTGAAGAAGGTATGTACTTGTCTTGTATATGTGAGTGAGCCCCCAGTTTGATCGAGGTATGAAACATGGTGATGATCAAACTAGTGAGATGCATGTTTTTGTGTTACCCCTCGAGTTTGGCTTAATTTGAATGAAATTAAGGCAAAGTGGGGATGAGCGTTGTTAATTTGAAATTCCCCCCCTAAGTTTGACTTGATTTGAGTGAAATTAAGGCAAAATGGAGAGAAATGTGAAGTGTTTTTGTGTTGTGTATCACAGGTGGCTAAGGAGGCTCATAAGAAGCTATGGCGGATAGCTAACAGGTGGAGGAGGGCTTGGCCGAGCAGTCGCTCGGTTAATGTCAGTCGGGCTGAGACGGCTCAGATTCGGCGTGAGTTTGACGAGTATCGGCGCCGTCACCCCGAGTGAATTTGTGTAATAAAGATTGTATGAACCTTTATGTATATGCCGTTGTAGCTTGATCTTTGAACTTGGTCGTTGTTGCTTGAACTTGATTGTCGTCGATAAACCTGTTTGGTAGGCTTGTTTTGAAAAAGTGGTATGATTCCCGAGTGGGATGCATTGATGTTATTTTAGATTGTAAAAATGTTTTTGTGAAAAGTTCATTTTAAATGCGAAATGAGCTTGCGTGAACGTCGAAAATGTTTATGTTTTGACTCGTGGTATGAACCGTTGTTGCCAAAGTGAAATGTAATGCTGGTGCATGGGAACAACAAAAGAATGTCGTAGCCTAATGTAGGTCGTAGTGTTGTAGGAAAAACGGAATTAGGAAAGTTGTGAGAAAGCCCGCCCCTTGAACCGCATAGCCAAAGGTGACCGTTAAAGATCGTCTAGGGTCAAGGATCGAGGAGCCCCCAGTCGAGCAGGATGAAGACCCGGTGGAGCCCCCAGGTTTTGAGAGATCTACTCCCGTCCTTAGGTCGAAAGTTGTGGCGGATCGGCCTCTTGAAGATGAAGAGGTCAACCCGAAGCGTCAGAAGATGACTTGAGTAGTTTGCTTTGTTTAGTTTCGAAAAATTCCTTTATTTAAATGCATGTTTTAGATTTAAATAAAGGGCTAAGGAGGCTTGTTCCTAGCTCATTTCCAAATTGCGAAAAATTCTAAATAAAGTAATAAAATAGAATTAGTTTGCTTTTGTCTTGTCTCGTTGCTTTCTTTTGCTTGTTTTAAATGTTCTCGACCTTTTTAAGCTTCGAACATTCATACTTTGTCTTAAAATCCTCGACCTTTTTAAGCTTCGGATCCGTCTGTTTGATTTGTTCTGTTCTTAAGTCCTCGACCTTTTTAAGCTTTGGACTTGGATCTTTGTTTTGTTTTGTGTTGACTGTGCTCTTGACCTTTTTAAGCTTTGAGCGTGTCTTTTTGTGAGTGCAACGCCCTTGACCTTTCTAAGCTTTGGGCATGCGTGCTAGGAGAAGTTCGGTTGTACTTTTGACAAGTTGCCTACGTATCTGCTTTTTGAATACAGAATCAAACCGGCGTAGTTCGTGTGATTCGGTTGAGCTCTTTGCAAAGCTGCCTACGTATCCACAGTGCGTGGAATCAAACCGAGCGTAGTTCACCCATGCGAGAGTGAGTTTTGTTTTGAAATACATTGCAAAGTTGTTTGTGTTTAGGGGTAGTATTTCTTGAGTTGATCAAGATTAGTTGGTAAGCGGAAGTCCTGACCGTCAAGGTCAGTTAGTTTCACGGCTCCTCCGGGAAGGATTTCCTTGACCAAGTACGGTCCGGCCCAATTGGGTTTGAATTTTCCTCTTGGGTCGACTGGTAATGGTGCTCGGACTGATTTGAGTACTAGGTCACCCACTTTGATGTTTCGTGGCTTGACCCGTTTGTTGTAGGCGCGTTGTAGGCGAGATTGGTACATTCGGACTGTACTTAGTGAATGTAACCGTCTTTCGTCTAAGAGGATGAGTTGTTCGTATCGTTCGCGTGCCCATTCGGCTTCAGGAATGTCGGTTTCCATGAGAATTCGAAGGGATTGCATCTCGATTTCTACAGGTTAAACGGCTTCCATCCCGTAGGTTAGGAAATAGGGTGTCATGCCTGTGGGTGTGCGGATGGTTGTGCGGTATCCCCATAATGCAAATGGGATTTTGTTGGGCCAATCGTGGCAGGTGTCGATCATCTTTTTGAGGATTGATACGACGGTTTTGTTCTTTGCCTCGGCCGCTACCGTTAGTTTGTGGTCGGTAGGGTGATGATTTGTGTCGTTGTATCTTGTATTTGAGGAGAAGTGGTTCGACCTCTCCTTGGAAGTGTGTGCCTTGGTCACTTATGAATTCGTGGGGTATGCCGTAGCGACAAATGATGTTGTTTTGTATGAATTTCGCAACTTCTTTCGTGCCTAGCGTACGGTATGATGCGGCTTCGACCCATTTGGTGAAATAGTCGATGGCCACGAGGATGAAGCAGTGTCCTCCTGCTCCTACGGGTTGAACTTTGCCTATGACGTCAATTCCCCATGTGGAGAAAGGCCATGGCGAGGTTAAACTGTATAGTGGTGAAGGAGGGATGTGCTGTACGTTTGCAAAGATTTGACAATTGTGGCAATGTTTGACATATTTCTTGTGATCGGCTTCCATGGTTGTCCAGTACCATCCTAGCCTTATGATTTGTTTGCACATGGCTCGTGCGTTCATGTGTGGTCCGCACTCGCCATCGTGTACTTGGGACATAATATCGTGTCCCTTCTTGTGGTCGACGCACAAGAGTAGTGTGCCTTGGGGTGTCTTTTTGAGTAGTTTGCCCATTTCCATCACGAATTGTGATGATAACAGGCGTAGGGCTCGTTTGGCTCGTTTGTCAATGTTCGGTGGGTATTCACCGTTTGTTTTGTAGTTGATGATTGCTTGGTACCAAGGGTCTGTTTGTTCTTCCTCGGTTTCAATGTCACAGATGTAGGCGGGTTCGTTCCGTCGTTCAACGACAATGGGTAGTGTTTCCATCCCCGGGGGTATGTTGATTAGTGATGCGAGTTTGGATAACGCGTCGGCGAATTGGTTTTCTTCGCGAGGGAGGTGTATGAATTCTACGTGATAGAATTCGTTTATGAGCTCTTGTATTTTGCTTTGGTATAGTGCTAGGTTTTCATTAAGTATCTTCCATGCTCCGGATACTTGGTTGATTATGAGGGAGGAGTCCCCATAGACTCTTATATTGCGGGCGTTGAGTACAAGCGCTGCTTGGAGACCGTGCAAGCATGCTTCGTATTCTGCGGCGTTGTTTGTTACGTCGAAGTCCAGTTTGATTGATAAAGGTGTGTGTTCGCCATTCGGGGATATGAGAAGTATTCCTACTCCACATCCTCGATAGTTGGAGGAGCCATCGAAGTATAACTCCCATTGTTCTTGGTTGATGTTGTAGATCCCATCGTCTGGAAGGGATGTTGTGTCGATGATTGGTTCTTCGTTGATTGCGTTTTCGGCTAGGAAATCGGAGACTGCTCGTCCCTTGATTGCTTTGAGAGTGCATTACTTAAGATCGAATTCGGCTAGGAGCAATGTCCATCTGGCCATTCGTCCGTTAAGCACAGGTTTCTCGAAGAGGTACTTTACGGGGTCCATTTTGGAATAGACCTTCGTCTGGTGTGCTAGCATATAGTGACGGAGCTTCTTAGATGACCATACTAAAGCCAGACAACTCTTCTCGACGGGTGAATATCGAGTTTCGTAATCGAGAAATTTCTTGCTGATGTAGTAAATTGCGTGTTCTTCACCATTTATTTCTTGAGCGAGCATGGCGCCCATGGCGGTAGGTGTTGTTGTAAGGTATAAGGATAGTGGTAAATTCGCTTGGGGTGGTCGTAGAACTGGTGGGTTAGTTAGCAATTCTTTGACCTTGTCAAATGCTTTTTGACATTCTTCGTCCCATTCAACGTGATCGGTTTTCTTGAGTTTCTTGAAGACTGGTTCACATATCATGGTGAGTTTGCTAATGAAGCGCGAGATGTTTGCTTGTTGATTTTTGTTTGTTTGTATTTTGTTATTTGTTTTAGCTTGAGACAAGACGTAAGCAAATTTATTCATTTCATTATTTTGAAGAGAATTATTCGACAAATCAGAAAATTGCTTGGAGCTAGCCTCCGTAAAAAGAAAATCTAAACTAAAGCTAGAGTCTAGGATAGATGGGTCGACAGATGACCCGACACTGAGAGCATTAGAATCTAAAAGAATTTCTTCTTCTTCCTCATCGTTTTCTGTGTCGCTGGAGGTGCTTGAGCTGCTTGAGCTGCTTGAGTTGTGATCACTCTCGTCCTTGTTCTTGAGATTAGTGACATGGTCGAAAAGTGGTCCTTCACCGGTGATAAGCTGGAAGTGGTGACCTTGTGTGTCAGTCCATTTCAGCGTTTTATACCATCCGTTGAGGGTTTTGTCTGTGGCGTCGGCTATGAGTAAGTTAGGATCGAAGTGACGGTCTCGCATGATCGTGGAGACAATTTCTTCGTTTTTGGTGCTCGGTGAGGCCTTGAGTGTATTAGGCTCGGCCTCACTAGAGAAACAAGCTTCGGGTGAATGGATGATGTCTCGAAGGGAGGTATTTCCGTCGACCATTCCTCCGGGGGTGAAATATGCCTTCAGGTCGAGGATGTAAGGTCGCATGGTGACCTTGTGGGTTGACTTTCGTCTTTGGATTTCCTTAACCATCTTCTCGTGGTCGCCATTTTTGGGCTTGTAGCCTAAGCCCATGGTGAGCCAAAGGCTGTTATTGTTCTTTGTTCTGAAAGGTTTGTAGGTTTTGATTGGTGTACGCGTGATGGCGCCAACTTCGAAGTCGAAACCACATAAGTCTTCTGCGGGTTCGGCCACAATTTCGGCAGAATTGGGCTCTTTTGGTGTATCGAAAAGGGCTCGGAGGTTTGAGGCATTCAAGGTTATGATTTCCTCGTTGAGGGGGATCTTAACCTTTTGATGTAGAGTGGAAGTTACGGCCTTGGTGGAGTGAATCCATGGTCGTCCCAGGAGTATGTTATAGGAAGGGGTCATGTCGATGACTTGAAACTCGACTTTTCTTTCTATGGGACCACTGCGTATGTGAAGAGAAATGGTTCCTTTCACGTGACGTCGGGTTCCGTCGAAAGCCTTGACTCCGTCCATGCTTGGGGTGAAGTCTTTATCGGATAGGCCGAGGCGATGTGCGGTGGCCAATGGTAGAACATTGACTGCAGATCCGTTATCAACAAGGGACACGGGCAAAGTTTTCTTCATACATTCAACGCTGATGTATAGGGCGAGGTTGTGGTTTGATCCAAATGCGGGGAGATCATCATTTGAGAAGGTGATAGCCCCCGGTAACCAATCCCTAGTGACATGGCTGACCATCTGATCTGGGGAGATCTCAGCGTCTGCGCATGCTATTTGTAGAGCGCGAATGAATGCATTCCTATGTTCAGCTGAGTCTCGTAAAAGGGCCCAGATGGAAACATCGGCTTTTGTGCGAGCGAGCTGCTTCTGAAGCACCTCACTCGTGTTAGGTGGTGGAATCACTGTAGAGGTGGAGGGTGTATTTGTAGAGGGGTTATCCTCTTGGACTACGGCCTTGCCTTTCTCGGCCGCAGTTGCTTTTCTGGCATGTTCATCCGTGAAGATGTTCTGATAGGGACGACCAGAGCGTGTGAGGTGTGAAACCTCGTCTTGGTCTTCCTTGTCGGGCTGTTTGCCCTTTTCTTCTTGATCTTTACTTTCGGACTGCTTGCCCTTTTCTTTGCTTTCGGACTGCTTGCCCTTCTTTTTCTTTCCCTTCTTGTTGCTTTTGTTTTTATTCGAGGAAGGAGTAGTCGAGAGTTGAGCTACCGTTTTGTTATTGGGTGGCCACTCTTCGTCTTCGTCATCACTGAACCAGACCCCATTGATTTGGTTGTTGGTGGGTGTGACCAAGTAGGAGCAATCCATGACGGGTGCTGATCCGTGGAAGATTGCTGGATTATCATAGATTGTGGGGTTGCTTTGGGCTCCGAGGGCAATTTCAATGAGTTCTTTGAAATTCTCAGCGTCGCCGTAATCAAAATGTCTTCGCCACTCGGGTCGTAGGCTACCGAGAAATGTGTACATGAGTTCGTCTTCGTGCGGAGGATTCGGAACCCGAGCAAGTAATCCTCTCCAGCGGACGAGATATTGGGTGAAATCTTCTTCGTCCCTTTGGAGTTGGGTGACGAGAGTGTGGAGGGAGACATGCTTGTCGGCCTTGGAGCGTTGTTCCAAACGTGCAACTTCGAATTGATGCAAGGCCTTCAAGTTGTCAATGTTTTTGGTGAGCTGATCAATGCGGTGACGGAGGGTTTTCAGCTTGTTGAGGTTAGCCATCTTTGAGGAGCGTTTGAAGGAAGGGGTGATGATGCGATTCATGGTGAGTAGTCAGCTGAGGCCTGCATTTCACTTTGTATATTAGCGACACGACTCGACCCACTAGACTCACATTCATTTTAGGCATTCATTTTAGCTCATTTCGTTATTTTGAAAGACCTTTTAAGCTTGAAAAAGGAGGTTTTCGAAAAGGTTTTGCTAAGGGAAGCTTTTGAGGCGAGGATGCGTGCGCACATCTCGTCTCGATGTTAAAAGATTTTGCTTTGCATCCGTCGAACTGATATCGGTGATTTGCCGAGGTGAGCTCGAGTCGGATGTGTAAAAGAAGAAGGATTCGGCTCGAGCGAGTCGAGTCGAGGATGTTAAAACGGAGTCTAGGCCGTGTGACCTAGAGGATTGAAAGCCACGAGCTCGGGTTTTATTCCTTACTCGGGTTTTTGCTTGTTAGTGAAAAAGGAAGTTTTGAAAAAGCTTATTTCAAAAATTCGCGAGAGTTTTGTTTGAAAAGTGTTAGTTTGTTAGATGTTAGGTTCATTTATCTTTGAAAAGTTTAAGCGAGTTTTCGAAGATATGAATACAAATGCTCGTTTTGAAAAAGACCATGGGGTGCATAGCCTCGAACTTGTACGTATGACTCAAAAAGGGGTGAAAAATGAGTCAGTCGGGTACACCTCCAACTACCTCGAGTACGCTTTGGCAGATACTTAACCCCTTCATTTCCTTACGCCGGGGCGATAGGTTTTCTGAAGGGAGCCTTTGAGGCGATCGAGATAGCCGTTTACGGCAAGCCGTGGAGGGGCGAGAGGAAAGCTAGTCCGGCATGTGCTTTATCGAGTGGACAAGCCTGCATGTGGGAACCACCTCTCGAGGGTGCAAAGGGTGCCTAGATTCCAAAAGGAATGGACTCTAAACGAATGTGCATAGCTCAATTATGTATATTTGGATTGTTCAAGGCTTTCAAGTTTCACCTCTTTATTTTTAAAAAAGAAAAAGCTAGTTTTAAGTTTTAAAAATAAAATCTCCCCAGCGGAGTCGCCAAACTGTGGAACCCGGGATCGGACCCAACTCGGCGTCTTGCTTAAGGGCGGATTTTAAAGTTAAAAAAGATTAAGTTGGAAAAACCTTTAAGAACTGTTTTGGAGTCGCCACCTAATTATCGCGGAAATTAGGAACCTGCTACCATGTTCTAAGCTAAAAACATGTTCTTAGATTTTGGAGCACGCCGACACCCCTAGACCTAAGGCTTGTGAAACCAGATTGGATTCGGGGCGAGGGTACTTTAGAAAAAGAGTTAATTCAAATAATGATTTATGAAAACCTTTTAGAAAAGCCTATGTAAAAATAGCCTCTACTGACCTAGAACAATCCTTGTAAGATGATATTTGAGCTAATGTTATCGCTACGTACAAGTGCGATAAGTTTGTAAAAGAATGCAGATGCAGATGCAAAAAGATTGATTAAAACCCTCTGTTTAGCATGTTTAACTTGTTAACGAATACGGTTCAGTTAAAGGTCGAATTCATTGTTTAAGTTGATTTTAATGCAAAATAAGAAGGTGCAAGATGCATGCAAATAAAATAAAGTTCAATTGTCCATTGGTTTATTTTATAAGGTCGGTTGCTTATGCGACTTTGGCGTGTCATCGGATATGGAGTGTACCCGAAGTAAATAGAACACTTGGATCAAGCGCTGGGTGCCAAAGCCGGGGGCGCTAAAGTGTAGACCCCTTTGTTAGTCCATAGAAAATAAGAAAAGCTTTGATCCAAGTGGATCGGTACCTACCTTGTCCCCGACGCTCAGATCCGGGCAGAGCTTCGCTTGAACTTAAAAGGAGGATGAATTCAACACGGGATGGTGTGTTGAACTCAAGGAGTTGAGTGCGTGAGGCTTTTGTGATTGTATTTAGGTGTATTCCGTGCTAGACGGTATATTTTGTGGGACCCAAGTGTGGGTGCTAAAACTAGGAAGAGAGGTTGTGAGAAGAGAGGTTTTCTTGTGTGGAAAACTTATGTCGATAGGTCGTGCGAGGGGTTGTATATATAGGAGAATAGGCAGAGAAAATAGGAAAGCGAGGGAAAAAGCTACTGGGAAACCGCATAGCCTTATGCGGTTTGGTGGACAAACCGCATAGGCTTATGCGGTTTGCACCATGAGCCGAATAAGCTTATGCGGTTTGCTGGTGTGGTTTTAACTTCGAGATTTCGTATTTCCTTAATCCGAATTGCTAAATCTTGGGAATATTCGGTGTAATCTCCTTACTTGTGCCCCAAGAAGGCCTAGTATGATCTTCTAGAGAGTTGTTGAGGGCTTTGGAGTGCGGGCCAAAGGTGGGTTTGGGCTCGGTTCTGGGCCCGAGACCCGAAAATGTGAAAAGGGTGTATTTGCATAGATTTTGTGAAATAAGGTAAGACGTGAAGCCGTATTTTGTGTAGGAGGGGACTAAAGGGAAGATTTAGCCACCGGGCCTAAATTTAGGAATTTAGGAATGCTGAATTAGACCTTGTTAATGTAAAAGGACTAATTGTAGTGAAAATGCGAAGCTCATGCCAAATGAAGCGGGACAAGGACCTAGCTAGACTCCAAATGGACAAAATGAACGTTATTTAAGGCGATGTAAAGCGACCTTAATCATTTTAACATTTCAAACGACTCAAAATGAATTCGACATTAGTTAGAACCGTTTAAGTCAACGTTAAAGCATGCGTAATAAAAGTCCGTGATACATCACAGGGTTTTGTGTGGGAGGGTACGGATATGGGTATCCACACACACACACACACTAAATCGCCAGAGGTCTGGCGATTAAGTGGTCAGGCACGGGTCAATTTTTAGTTTGGGCTGGTTATTACGGTCCATTACGCTATTAATTCACTCTTTTATGCGCTACTATGATAAAAACACGAGAATACACATGCTCTTTACAAGCCGAGAACCCAAATTTTACAAAATAACAACGCATATACACTCTTTACGAGTTACAAAATCAAAAATACGTATACTCCTCACGAGTTAAATACGCATATCTTCAAAAAACACAGACACTCTTTACGAGTTAAAAATCAAAATACGTATATTTCCCACAAGTTAAATACGTATATTTTCAAAAGCAAATACACTCTTTACGAGTCGCAAAATCAAAAATACGTATACTCCTCACGAGTTAAATACGTATATTTTTCAAAACAAATACACTCTTTACGAGTCACAAAATCAATAATACGTATACTCCTCACGAGTTCAATACGTATATTTTTCAAAACAAATACACTCTTTACGAGTCACAAAATCAATAATACGTATACTCCTCACGAGTTCAATACGTATATTTTTCAAAACAAATACACTCTTTACGAGTCGCAAAATCAAAAATACGTATACTCCTCACGAGTCCAATACGATATATTTTCAAAACAAATACACTCTTTACGAGTCGCAAAAACAAAAATACGTATACTCCTCACGAGTTAAATACGTATATTTTTCAAAACAAATACGCTCTTTACGAGTTACAAATCGAAATACGTATATTTCCCACAAGTTAAATACGTATATTTTTCAAAACAAATACGCTCTATACGAGTTACAAATCGAAATACGTATACTTCCCACAAGTTAAATACGTATATTTTTCAAAACAAATACACTCTTTACGAGTCACAAAATCAAAAATACGTATACTCCTCACGAGTTAAATACGTATATTTTCAAAAACAAATACACTCTTTACGAGTCACAAATCAAAATACGTATACTCCTCACGAGTTCAATACGTATATTTTTCAAACCAAAAACACTCTTTACGAGTCACAAATCAAAGATACGTATACTCCTCACGAGTTAAATACGGATATTTTCAAAAACAAATACGCTCTTTACGAGTTACAAATCAAAATACGTATATTTCTCACAAGTTAAATACGTGTATTTTTCAAAAACAAATACACTCTTTTATTCAAATCAAAACGCAGATGCACAAGCAAGCGCGCAGCAGACACGCAAGACGCAGGAGATGGCCAAGCTACAAAACGCCATTGAATCACATCCAAACAAAAGCAGGCCGGCAAGCCCTTAAACATGCAGGACCGTCATGTCCTTAAACATGCCGTCCCTCCCCGCATTCCCGACACTAAGTCCTCGTCTCTCCCCGAGACACATACTTAGCGTCGCCAGGTAGTATCGAGACTGTAATGGTCCGGATACTATCTTCTAAGTTTGACTAGCGCTTTAGTCCAAGCTCACCAAACCGGGGCTCAGAGATACCCGTATCCGTACCCCCCAAAAGCAAACCCGATGACGAAAAGGACTTTTCATGCATGTTTTAAATAAGACGAAACGGTACATAAGTGTCTAAAACATTTTAGTCATTTTTAACGTATTAATTTGAACTTGCATATTTCGTAAAAATGAATATTAATTTAGTCATTTTAATCGTAAGTCGACACAATACGCACAAGCACGACACAAAGACGACTCACAAAAATGGCCCAAGAACACAAAAACGACCCAAACACACAAGAACGGCCCAAAATACACGAAAAGGCCCAAGCACCCGAAGCGGACCAAAATGCGTCCCGGGTCACATTCTTACAAAACAAAATCCCACAAGGTCGTAAAATAATGCATTACAATATTATTTTACTTCGAGCCAAGATCGAAAAACACGACGAAAAACCGAAACACGAAACACGAAATACGAAACACGAAAACCGAATCAAGAATCAAGTTGATTAATCAACTTGTGGAGCAACTTGTATCAATTATACGACATCCTAAAGCCCCAAAAGTCAGCTGCAAAACAGCCTACACCTTACACACCTACGATAACGTATTACGGCGCTACAAATTTGTCGAAAAGAGGAAAATCGCGAATCGGCGATTTTATGGTAAAACGCCAGACCTCTGGCGATTTTCTGGTCCTCCTCTGACATTCTGGCGATTGTTTGGTTAATCGCTGGTTCACTGGCGATTTTCTGATCAACTATGCATAAAACACGAAGCATTTGCTATAAATAGCAGCCCTTATTCGATCATTATCATCATCAATTCTTACAACAATTTACATAACATCAATCCACAATAACATCATCTAACACATTCATAACAACATTCTCTAATCAATTCAATTCAATACTCAAATTCACATAAAGCCTCTCGCACTTATAAATTTCCACTCTAAAAATCGTCTTTGCATTTCAAGGTAAAGAAATTTTACCTTCCGATTGGACGTTTGAGACTTATAGGGTTACTTTAACCCACCCCGATATTGGCATTAACGAACTCGTATTCGCAATACGATTGTAGTAATTCGAATCAAATGATTCATCTAAACCCCGCCAATATCGCATAAATAAACGACTCAAAATCACTAAATTAAGCACCCACTTTTACATTATGCAAATTCTCGATTCATGCATTAAATTACGACTAAAACACGGATTCGACATTTAACTGTACCGTTTCATATAGTCTTTTAAACATGCAAAACCGAGGGTTTTACAAAATCTTAGAATTGAATACAAGTCGGAGAATAACGTTTAGTTATTAATTCAAATACAATGAGTTAGTAATTTTACGTAAATTTTCTATAGCAAATCGTCATAGCTTTGACGGCTTACATTTATTTTACATATTTGTCGAGTCATGTATTTGCATTTGTACGTAGCGTCCTATTAGCCCAAATATCGAAATTAAAGCATTTGTTTTCAAATTAGTAAAGACTACTTTTACGTAAGCTTTTTGATTACAGTTTTCATAATACATTTTGTCAAAACTTTCGAAAAGTAACCTCACTCCGAATCCTCTCTGGTTTCACAATAACCTCAGACGGATAGGTATCGACGCACCTTGAAATCTGAGACACCCGTGTCTTATATTTTAAGACGCGTTGAATAGGTTCCAAATTCTTTTAATATTTGGTGGCGACTCCAAAAACATATTTCAAAAGGATTTTTATATTTCTTTTGTCACAATTACATGCAATGACATTCCCCATTAAGCAAAAGAACGCTCGAGCGAGCTGAGCCAAGCTGAACTAAAAGAGAAGCTCCACGCCCCCGAGCTTCTTGCAAAATTCATCCGTCTTTTTCCCGCGCCGTGCATTCCGCCCCATGACGCATTTCTTTCGAGGGCGGGCGCGAGCGGGGCGTCGAGAAGGGATCCCTACCCGGTATCCTCAGTAACATAAGTGAAATTTTAAAAAACTCTTTTATAATCTCATTAAGATGTGATAAAATTCTGAATTACGCAAAATATCATAAGATATATATAACTTGAAATTTGTCATTGGAAACCAAAGTACAAGTAGAACAAAAAAAAAAAAGCTGCAGTTCAATGTTATAGAGTTGAATGAAATACAAGATAGAAAAGCAAAGTACAAAACGGAACAAAATGAACAGTTCAATGAGCAGTACAATGTTGACAGCGCTTTAGAAAATCCTCCATTTCATTACTCCGTTGAAGGTCCTGCACAACGTCACGAACAACAGCAGTAGTAGTATCTTGATAGACAGGAGCCCTTGCCGATGTTGACTTCATTCGCATCGCAACATCAACAACCTCATCAACGTATAGATGAAGTGCAGGATTCTCGAAAAAAGCTTGAGTTGATTGAGAAGAAGTAGAAGCTATGTCAAAGGCACGAGGGGTAGTTAGATTCTTCATCCTTGTAATAAAGATCAAGATACCACGAATGAAAAGCAACCGTTCATGCTGCATATGGAGATATAATTGATGAACCGCCTACAAATTTAACATAACAGAACCAAATTACACTTACAGGAAAAAAAAGAATTCTAATAACATAATATGAAATTCTAATAGTAAAAAAAAAGAATTACAAACACAACCAGTTTGTAATGGTAATTTAACCAACAAAAATTTTTATGAACAGAAAAGCTAAAATTCGATTTTAGGAGCAGAAATATGGCCATTAAGTATTCTCCACACACCACACGCTACAAATAACGTAGATACTATCAATTACTACTAAAACAATAGCCATTCGACACTTTAAACCGTAATAAACCGACTCAAAATCAAAAGCCCCAAATATTAGGTCAAAAGTGACGAAAATTGAATTTAAGGGATTAAATACAAATTATACCTTAATCAATCGAAAAGGAAGGCTATAATTCAAAGAAAACCCGTGAATTGAAACTTGAAATCGAGAAACGGAGAAGAAAATGAAGATGCAGCCGAGTAAAGCCGATTAGTAATGGTGTTAATGATGATGATCGGCGAAGATGACGATGCTAGATGATGATGATGATGATGATGATGATGATGATGAGGTTACCCTAAATTTATTGTAAGACTTGTCTTAGATGAGAATTAGTGAAGAATTTAAATTAAAAAAATTTTAAAAAAAAAGTTGAAGATGTGCAACAAATGTGCACAACTGCACAATGCAACCCTCTTCCCCCGGGCCCACCACCACCCTAACTCTACCGCCCCGACCAAACCACCACCGCCAACGTCCCCACCTAAACCACCACTGCCACTGTCCCGACCCGTACTCTAAAATTAATTATCCAATAAACAATGAAAATAAATAGAACGAGTGGATTAATTGAAATATGTCGTTATTTGGATTCATAATTAAAAATTTCAATGAATGTAGATGTAAATTGATTAATTTTAGATGATTTGAGATGATTTTAGGGTTGAATGATGTAGGTTGAGAAAAGAGAGAATTTGATTTACTCGAGGGTAGTGGATGGAAAAAAAATGAGCAAATAGGGTACAACTGAGTAAAATTTGGGTACAATTGAACAATAACGAAAAATTAAATCTAGTGTTTTAATATCTTACATATTTTATTGTCCTAATTAATTCAATTATGTCACTTTAGATAATTAACTGGTAACTCGTGTCAAATTCGTGTCGAAAGACCTCAACCCTAATCCGACCCATTTAAATTTCGTGTCGTGTTCGTGTCGACCCAATTACTTAAATGGTTGCATTGTCTCAACTTAAACCCATTAATTTTGTGTCGTGTTATCGGGATGAGTCACTGATTGCCATCTCTAATATTATTTTGAGAAAATTGTTAATTACACCCTTATAAAAATCACTTTTTGAAAATTACACCCTTGTATAATTTTTTTTGAAACTTACATACAAAGTTTTACTTTTCTTCTAAAATTGCTCCAAAATGAAATTTTAATAGTATTATAATGTTCCTTTTTTTCGATTATTTGCTTATATTTGAATAATTAAATCAATATTAATCAACGGATTGTGTAATAAAATAATTTAATCGATACAAAAGAGTGTTTTAGTTCATCGAAAACCTCATTTTGGGGTAATTTTAGAAAAAAAGTGAAATACTGTATGTAAGTTTCAAAAAAAATTATACAAGGGTGTAATTTACAAAAAGTGATTTTTATAAGGGTGTAATGAACAATTTTCTCTATTATTTTTTATTTTTTTTGGCGAGCCAACCCACAACTCATTGTGTGTCTTGTCGTGCCATGCTTGAGGTGGTACGTGTCAACTTCGACCACGTCGTACTAGCCTAATAGCCAAACGACCAGACTTCCATCTCTAGAAATTTGCTTCTATTTTTAATTTTGTAATTACAAGACACAAAAGGGCCGTGGTGATCATCAGAAATGAAATATTTTGCACAACGGCCAAAGGTATAACCGTTGCGTATCATCAATACTTTTCGATGTTAGAAGCAAGATTGTCTATATATTCCAAAAGTGTAGAGATCCTCTAAAGTAACTCTACCGTAGAGTTATTCCATTTTTGTCACATTACTTGCATAGAATAAAAAATTTCTTTTCATCCATCACCCAAACGGGTTCACCAATTTTAAGTAGGGTATCTTTTGGTTCGGATTTGGCCGGAACATCCCGAAAAAGGGTTTAGGGTATCATCGATGAGGAACGCATATTAGAGTATTTGTATAAGAGAAATATAAATATGAAATAAATTTATTATGATAATCTAAATTAAAAACCGAAATTACAGAGTTCTACAGAGGATCCTGACACATTGCGGTACAATACTTTTCAGATGTCCGGTCCTAATGATTACGCAATATGTTCCGACAGTATAAAGATACAGTAAAGGGTAAATAAGCAGTTACCCTCATTTATCAGTGAATTAATAATTACTGAAGAATCCATGGTTTCGGTAGCAAAAAAAATGCAGCGTCTGTACTACACAACAATGGAGCCTTCCATTACAATAACCGCTTTGCCCTGAAGCTTAACTCGGCTGTTTTGTTCATCCAAGTGCAACCTTACGATCCCACTACGAGGCGATGCCTGGTCAAACAAGGTTATTAGTAATACCATATACAAATAGTGCAAGCAAATGAAAGGGTGATGATTTCGGATTACCGCATATGCAACGAAATCGCATTTCTCCAGCTTCATGGACCAATATACAGCTAATGCACAGTGCGCACTCCCGCAAACTGGATCCTGGACATTCATCACCGCTCTTACTAGTTATTACGAGTGCGGCCATTGAAATTAATCAACTTCAGATTTTTAGTTTGTTCAGACTATTTCTTTTTGTTGTGTTGGATGAGCTTGAAGGAAATCATCGTGGACAATGAAAAACAACACGAAGTCACTGGACAATTTATCATCGTGTTCAGACTATTTCTTTTTGTTCAGATTTTTAGTTTGTTCAGACTATTTCTTTTTGTTGTGTTGGAATGACTAAAGGAGATTGGAGGCTAGGTACTTCGACCAGGGTACGAGTGCCGGACATTGGTACATATCCAAGTGTTGGGTTTTCCATGAGTCAAATTTTGAGACACGAGGACTTTGTCCTGAAATAAGGATACGGGTGCAGGGACATGACTTCACTACGAATTTGTAAATAGAAGTAAGAAATACCCAGAGTTCTACAGCGAAATACAGATGAAACCGAAATGCAAAATGAAATAGCGTCACCTGGTGGCATGTCACCCACTCACATATTCCACATATTCGCTCTCTTTATTGTAGGGGCCATAGAATTTGTGTTATGAGAGGGTGGTACCGAGCCTTCGTACAACCCGATGGCACACCCTATCGTTGTCCAGCTAAATTATAAATTTTAACATCATCAAAAACCATACCACCCCCTTAATACAAAAAATTATTAAAAAAAAAAAGTACTTCCGTTCACTTCAATTTGCATGTTTTCATCAATGATCAAGAACAAAAGTGTCTAGCCACATACCCATATCTGTGTCGTGTCATGTCGGCACGGATATGGTCCCAAAAGGGAATGGTAAACGCAAGCATTCACTAGTGGTGGTGACGGACAGAATAAAATTAGGATGAAAAGGAGAGTGAATGGTAAAGGCAAGCATTCACTAGTGGTTGTGACGGACAGAACAAAATTAGGATGAAAAGGAGAGTGAATGGTAAAGGCAAGCATTCACTAGTGGTCATGACGAACAGAACAAAATTAGGATGAAGAGGAGACGGTAAACACCCCCCCCAAAAAGCGGATAATAGTGAACTACATCCTCCCCAAACTAATGCGTCACTCGACAATCGAGTAATAACTCCCCACCAACCCTTCCTATTCCATTCACCACTATCGCTTCCCTCCTCTTTTCCGTAACTTTTTTTTTACTCCATTAATTACCCTCAATTCAATTAAGGGCTAGAGCTTCAAACATGGTGTTAAATTTTGAAGCCAAAGGTCCCAAACGTGGTCTAACCTAACAGAATTTGGCTAGTGCTCGCTAAACTCGGCCAATAGAACTCCAAAATGCAATAAAATAAAATAAAAAGTGGTACCTCATCGATGCCATATTTTGGAGCGAAAAACCGACTGATAAAGTCAAATCCAGATTCTGGTGACGCAGCAGCACTTATGATCAGCCCCCTACCAGGCACGTGCTTTAACTCCTCAAGGTTTGGTTGATAAGCAGTAACAGCATCAGCTGATGGCAACACCATCTGACGAAAAAATGAGACATCAACCAAAGAGCACAAAGGGCAGAGTTGCAATGGTTTTAAAGATAACAAGGGAATGTAGAGCAGGGAATGACTATCATTTGACATACTAAATAATCATCTGAAGCAGTCTTCTTGAAATCGACAGGAGAATCATTTGCTAAAAGTTTCGATAAAGATAAAGAGTCATCTGTAGGGCAGTTTGTTGTCGCGATTGCAGGGAAATCTAATTCAATCAAGAAAGGATTGTTTTTGTTATCGTTTTCTGGCTTTGTGGTGTTATGTTCTTTCGGTTGAAGCACTTTCTTGGCAGTCAAGATCCCAGAAAGCGTTGAGAACTCTACGGTATCTCCTGTCACCAAATCAGATGAGAAACAAAAGTGTGCAGCGGCTAAAGTTGCATGCCCACATAGCTCAACCTGCCAAAAAACATGGAGAATTATTACTGCTATGACTGATGCCTGCAAAGTGCAAACCATGTTTTATAAGTAATATAATTTTTAATACTGCGCATTTGTTTGCGCTCAAAGCGGAAATCAATGACATAGATTCAACATTTTCTATTTCTTTTATTACATTTCTTATCCTATTTATCCAAGAACACGAGTATCAAGGATTGTACTTGTATTAATCGGTCTTTTATAACGGTGCACATTAGGAATCCATAAACGGAACAAAACTGCAAAAGATCTTTTATAATGGTAAAAAAGGTTGTTCATTTCAATCCTTTACGACAAATCCTTAGCCTATGAGACCTGTAACACAGGAATGCCCTTTGGGCTTAAAGTGTGAACTCATCTCAGGCCCGCCATACCTTGTGCGAAATATCCACTTCAAAAGGGAGGGGTGGTGAGATTCGAACCTGATGGTTGGAGGCCCAAGATCGGTTTTATACACTCTTAACATTTTTTTATAATTCTCATCCATGTAGAAAGTTGAATCAAAGAGCTACAAAATACAAGTACATATCAGATTATCAATGCTTGGGACAGCGCAAATACCTATAGCCAGTGACAACTGTAACTATTAGTAAAGTCATTCGGCTATCACTTAATTTTAAAAAGCGACATTTCCCTTCCAAAATCGCGCTTAGCATTATATATGGTAAAATGCACAGTTTACAAAGAGATGATCTCAGAGATGAAACTGAGAAGTTGACAGAAGATTTAATAAACCAGAAAATTTTCAATGAGCATAAACTGAGCAGCTCGTGGCTTAAGCAATTTAAAGTTGTAGCCACGTCAAGATGATAAACCAAATACGTCAAATTTTTCCAATTTACAGTGTATGAATATTGTAAGTTTGTAACGAAAATGTATGAAAATTCGAGCTATAGCAACAACTTGCACAGCGGCTTGAAAATAACTCACAAATGAACTACACAGCTCCAAAATTCATTCACGGGGTTAGAATCTCACCACTCCTCCATTCTAAAGTAAATAATACTCCCTTCATCCCAAATTAAGTGTCCCATTTTCTATGTAAATTACACTTATTTTGGGATGGAGGGAGTAACTCAACGATGGGGTGTGTCCAGTGTCCACACTTCAAGCCCAAAAGATATTCCTATGAAAGGGCGTGTTAAATTATAAAACCGATCTTAGGCCTCCAACCATCAACGTAAGTGATTTCAGACATTTCAGACATGAGATTTCATACAACTTAAGATGAAGATAATGTTGGAATAATGGCTCAAAGCCTTGTTTCAATGTCCCACATTGGTGAGCCCTACCCAACTTTAGTGCGCTAATATTCTACCTTATGCTTTACTAAAGTAAGAACTTTGAGAGCTCATTATACCAAAACTACTACGAGCAGCCGCCACTGTCCATTCGTAAGTGCGCGGGGTGGGGCAGTGGGCATATTTTTGCGTACTCTCTTACTTTTCCCTCGTCAAATCGTCCATGTACATTGAATGTTTTGCGAACTGTAATGCAACCGACAAATACAAATCTCGCCGAGGTCGTGTCGGATTTAGCTTTCAAGTCAGTGGTCTTATATACCACGACACAACACGATAATAGGGCTCTAATTAACCATAATCGTGTCTACTAATCGTTTAAGGATATCCAATAAAACCCCCTTCTCGAACACGATTTTTTTCTAATTTTCCCCAAATAAAAGAATAGTATTACACCCTCCATTACAATCAATAGTGTCATTTGTTCCACTTATAAACGACGTAAATGGACCGTTTTCTGTATGTATGTACTCCCTTCGATTCAACAGGTTATTAACGTTTGATCAAAATCCCCCTCACAAAAATGGTCAAGCGTTAAGAACCTGTTAAATCGGAGGAAGTAGGTCTGTATGTATACCTCAGCAACAGGAGTGAACCAACGAAGGTGAAACCTGGGGTTGACCGAGTCAGACTCGGAAGAGCGAGTCAAGTAACAAGTCTCGGAAATGTTGAACTCGGAAGCCACAGATTGAAGCCATTGCTCGTGACGTTCCTCCTCCAGCAAGCATACAGCTGCAGGGTTGCCCTTGAACTCCGTGTCGGTGAACGCGTCAATCTGTATGTCACACAAAAACACCGAGTTTCATACAACGATCTTACAATAAAATTAAACCGTTATTGACGATGGTGCAGAAAGGAAAGAGTTTGACTTACCACGGCGTACTTGACTGCCTCTTTTGTCCCCCCCATTTTGGTTGGTCCACCTAAAATGAAATACTTGCGATGTCTATAATTTTGAATACTGGAGTATATTCACCGAGACTATTTTGATCTGATCCGAATCCGAGTGAGCTGATATCGGGTCTGATATTTTTGTGATTGAAACCGACTTGACTTAATTTGATGATGACTTGTAACCTGACATGATATAAAAAGGTCTGACCTCCGAAATCTAGCACAACCCAACCCAAGATAACAAATGTAACCTAAGTCAACCCAATAACTAATGCAACCCAAATTTATCTGTGACTCGAATCGAACCGAATTTTATTATGACATTATTCATCAATATTTTAAACTAAACAATTTGCAATTTTGATATATTCAATAAATTTTTAGGGATACAAACGATAGTATTAAATCTTGAAAAGAAATTTTGAAAATTTTATGAATTTCTAACATTTAAATCTACGTTATATATTCATTATTTTTAACATTTTATATGTATATATAGAGAGGTCACATGTGTCATTCATGCATCAAGAAGCGGAAATCATCTACACACCAGTTCATCGGTCCAACGGTGGAGCAAAATAAATTAAAAATAATTTGTTTAATTATTAAAATACTTCCTCCATCTCAAAATAATCATCTCCTTTTCTATTAAAATTAAATAGAAATAGGGACACTTATTTTGAGATGGAAAGACTAATCACTTTGTAGTCAAAGTTACCACAGGCCTCATATTCAACTCCTAGTGTCCTACATAAGCTTCTAAAAAGTCCAAGGGATATTTCTCATGGTATCCTCGAATTTTGTCAAATTACATATGGTACCCCATGTCTAAAGTTTGTTCATATAATACCCCTAAACTTAATATTTATATGTTCAATATGCCCTTTTTCTAACAAAAAAAAACTTGACAGCGTTAATTTTTATGAAAAATATGTCAATATATCATTTTTCTAACCAAGAGTTGAGGAAGCCTACCAGACAAATGTAAGTAAGTTTGTTAATATTATGTCCAACAATCAAATTTTTAGCTTAAAAAAATGGTATATTGGACACATAAACACCAAGTTTAAGTATACTATATAAACACAACTTAGATAAAAATATTATATGTAATTTGACAAAATTCAAAGGAACCATTGAAAATTGAAAATATCCCTTAAAATAAAATACTCCTTGCACAACAATTCCTTCACTAGACAAGCTATCTTACCAAAACTTATCACAATCCTTAGACAGCGACTAGCTAAACCACAAATATATCAGATTATCAGGAGTCATTCTCATTCGACGATCGTACATAAGAAAAAGCATACTTCTTTATACAACTTGTGTTCCGACGATTCTGCAAAACACCTTGTTCGGGAACAAGTGAACCAATATACAATATCGGAAATATTTATCAAGTCCTCCATACATGACACAGCGCAAATAATAACAATACATTGAATCATCTCCTGCCTTAATTGAAATGATTGGCTAAGTATTTTATGCATAAAAGGGTTTAAAACAATGATAAAATGATGGGGTAATTTATTACTTTATACAAGTTCTAGGGGCAGAGGTACATCACCAGCATTCTAAAAGATTAACGAGACGGATCAGTAATAACTATTATGTCTCGATTCCATGTGGACTTACAACAACAGTTTTTTTACCCCTATAACTAACACAGTCACCAAATTCCTTCCTTGGTCATTTTCAGGAAGTGTGACAGCATAAGTCGAGGTATTTCCACCTCCACCGACTTTTTCTTCTTTATCTTGGTCGTCTTCACCATTTCTGAGCCCCTACTTTGTGTCTCTGTGACTGAGACCAAGTTGTAGAACTGCTCCACAATCAACAAAACTCAGAATACTCTCATACACAGGAAAACACACCATTGTCAATTGTCAATGACGACAGTTTGTATCTAAGTATATCATCCAAAGCTTTAGGAAAAACAATGGGATGCATGATTAGTATCTTCGAAATAACTTCCAACATTAGCAATCAAACAAGTACTCCGCATGTTATATATATTTAGCTTTCTTAGAAAAACAATGTCGATTGTAACGATTATTTACATATTATCAGGAGTATTCAGGACTACTTATTGATAGAGTTCTCACAAGTCAATAGGATCGAATGTGGAATTATAATCCTCGCAAGATAAGTTGGAAGGAGTTCAAATATCAAAGGGATGAAAAATCCGAAGGTAACATGACGATACATTCAACAAACTTATTATGTAAGCTACTAAAAGTATATGAACAAATTATAATGTTTTAACATATATAATGTTGAATGTAACAGTGGCCGAGATGGATCTTCCAGATTCAACTGATAAGACGGAAATGATATAACCAGATTCAAGAAAGTATAAGCACGTATAAGCATCTGCAGTTTGTTGTAGAGAGAAATTACCTCGCATACGCCATGGAGTAGTAACCTATGGAAAGGATCTTGAACTTGAAGCACCAGAACATCTGAATCAGTTTCATCTTGGATAAAGGTTCGTATGCATTTCTGGAAATAGTCAGACAAGTGCTCATAAGAGTAAATTTTGAAAAAAGCTTTTCAAAATGAATGTTGCCACAATAACCACAGCGGCTGAAACAAGTACGATTCGATGAAACTAATACAGCAACCAGTACAGTGAGTCGATGACCAATACTAAAATTCAAAACCAACCATGGCTAACTGGCTAAGAGTGATTTTAATAGTGACGCGAACAAATATTCGAATAACCTTCATGAATATTAAATACCGCCTTTTTTTTCTATGTGGTTCCTCATAAAGACAGAGGCAGAAATATACCGACACTGAAAATGACCCTGCTCGGTTAACAAACCTCATATTCCCTCCCTTGTAACCCGACATTCATTAGTCCCTGTCCTCCCATGTCCACCCTTATCAGCTCTTCTCCTGATATCATTCCTTAGCACAAAAAGGGATGGGTTTGGGCTCGTAGTGGTTAGT
Organism: Dianthus caryophyllus; assembly: GCA_023091065.1. Lineage (NCBI taxonomy): Eukaryota > Viridiplantae > Streptophyta > Magnoliopsida > Caryophyllales > Caryophyllaceae > Dianthus > Dianthus caryophyllus. Next base: position 3,222,791 of record JALGRB010000019.1, on the reverse strand, counting down.
GTAGGGGTGTGATCGGGTTTGGTTGTGGTGTGGGGATGATAGATTATCATAAAGTTACAGAGTTATTTAGTTTGTATTGTGATAATGTTGCCTAACAACTGTATAAAAAATCAAAGTGGTATGAGCTATGAAACTTTGAGGAAATATCAAGTACGGAGTATATTAGAAATCATAATTTTATAGCTTCAGCACATATTGAACTGTTGTACATTTTATTGAACATCCAATCACAAATTAGTTAATTGAATATCCAAAAGCAGCCAAGCATCACGAAGAAAATTATACTTCGTAGTCCGTTTTCTTAAACTGACATGAATCTTACCATCTCTAAGATACCATGACAACCACCAAATCCAATATTATGTAGATAAAATAGGAAGAACAAAAGCATGTGCAAATGGATGATAGTAAATGCCAGTATATACTTCATACCTCATAGCCCTCAATGAGGTCTGGGAGGAAGCTACGCCGGAGAGCTTCCCTTGTTCGACAATCAATTCTATGCCATGCATTTATGACTGCCATCTTATCAGTATCAGCATGACTTTTGCGCTTCTGAGAACTAGGCCTCATAGACTTCAATATGTTAGCCTAAAAAGTCGGATGGAAGTTGTTGATCACACAATTTACATCACATGACTAGTCGGGTATCCAAACCCCAGCAAATGGTGGGGCCATTTAATTCTCATCGGAAAAAGAGCAAATACAGTCCAATGCTCATACTTCAACATTTTCAGAAAACTAGATAAAATATGTCATTTTACACAGTACTCAAAATATATTTAAGTGATTACAAAAGATGAAATATGTTATTCAAAATGTTATTCACTATTCCAAGCAAACATACGTGCATTATACAGAATTCAGAATATATTTTAGTCATGATACACAAAATGAAATATGTTATTTAAATGTCAGTTAAGACTTAAGGTTCTGACCTCCATAGTCCTAGACAACCATTCCAAAATCTATCCTCTTGATGTAAACTTGAGTTATCAGTAAAACATGATTTCGGTCAAATCAGAATAAGCCCTTTTAATGTTTAAGACAAATCTACATCTACTTCTTACGGCAAGATCTAATAAACATAGATTGTTCTCTACAGAATTAAGCTAGATAGATGTCTGCAAAATTAAGCTAGTAGGGAGGTATGAGAAGGAAAGCAAATGACCTCTTTGTCCATGTCTATGTTCCTAAATTTGTCCCATTCGACCACATTTGTCATGCTAAATGGAGACTCTGGGACCTCCTCACCTGTTAATTTGGCCTCAAATCAATAATGATATACATCGACAAAAAAAAAAAAAAAAAAAAAAAAAAAAAAAAAAAACACGAAATAGTTGCTAAGCAAAAGCAAGCAACACTGATGATTTCCCAATCTTATTCCCTTATTACTATCAAATTAAAGAATACGGGGAACTTGAATCTAAGGATAGTGATTCCTTAACCACCAAAGCAGATTGTCAGACTACAAACCGGTCGCACTTAAGCTGCAATGATGTGCTTATCAATGTTATCAGTAACTCTGCAAAGAGAGGTCTAAATAGCACAATTGATGTTTCAAATTAAGATGATGAGAATACAAAAAAAACAAGAACAAGATTTACACGCATAATATTACCCCAAGGTGGAGGAGCAAACAGTCCCCTAATTTCTTCTGCATTTAGACGAGGGACAAGCTCCATTAGAAGTCTATCATTTACTAATCTGCGTGTTCTTCGATTGCTAACCTGACATCAAGTTAAAGCGAGAAGCTATAAGAGAACCTTTGATAGAGAAATCAGAAAATATTACATAGGATTTTGGAGCAAAGACAAGAATACTGCGGTGAGTATACTAAGTATGCAGGCAATTTATACGAATTAGAGGTTTAAGACCATTGTTGTTTGGACTTCGGAATAATATGCCTGACTAGTAATCCTGTGGATTCACTGAATTTTGCGACATGTGTTAGGGGAGGAGTTAAACTCAGAGAGAGTTTGGGGTTTGAGTTGGCTTAAAATCACATCAAGTTATCTATTTTTAATCCAAAACCGCCAAACCAAACATCAAATGACACAAATATTTGATATTTTATAAGGAATTATACTCACCATCTTAGTAACAAGACCTTGTGTTTTAGGGCTTAAGTGAGGACAAAATGGCCCTGGAAGTAGGCATCTCACCTTAAGGTGGGGTGTGTTACGACAGTGGTGAGTCGGGTTGTTATAAAGAATCATTTGCCTCGATATGTTAGACTAGAATAGATTGGAATGTGATAACATACTCGTTTAACTTAGGGTGAGTTTGGGGTTTGAGCTAGCTTAAAATTACATCAAGTTTCTAACTTTAATCCAAAACAGCCGAACCAAACATCAAATGAATCAAATATTTCAAACGACCCAACCAAACATCCCATAGAAGTTTCTCAAGAGCATCGAGTTTAATGGCAAACAAACATTTTCATTAAAATTACACTCACACACAACCCACATACCCAACTAAATTCCAGAATCCTGGCTAGAGCTAGCTTAAAATTACATCAAGTTTCTAACTTTAATCCAAAACAGCCGAACCAAACATCAAATGAATCAAATATTTCAAACGACCCAAACAAACATCCCATAGAAGTTTCTCAAGAGCGTCGAGTTTAATGGCAAACAAACATTTTCGTTAAAATTACACTCACACACAACCCACATACCCAACTAAATTCCAGAATCCTGGCTACGGCTAAGGCACATTTTAACCCTAATAAATGACTGCTACGCGTGTTAAAAAAATGCTGTTTAATCGATGCGATAATGAACAGAAAACTTTTAAGGAAAATTAATGAGTAAGGGTAAAGCCGAAAAAACGAAAGCTCAAGATTTACATTGGATGCTAAGCGCTCGAGAATCTCGATTTTCCTTTCAATCAGTGCTCCTCTAGATTTCACTGGTTCACCTGAACAACAAAAAACCAAACACCTTCACAAAATTAAACAAATAAACCACAGATTAGTCCACTTTAGCGATTAATTAAAGAAACAAAAAAATAGTGAAATTTAGACAAATTAACCATGAAATAGTTCACTAGAACAATTAATTAAACAAATTAACCACGAAGCAGTTAACAATTGCACGAAAAAAAGGGAGAAAAACAAACCTTCATCACCAAAGATTGAAGAATAGAGAAGAAGATCCTTTTCATTCTGGAGAATTTGTGGAGTCGCCATGATTTTTGATTTCCGACAAATTTGGGGGTTTAGGGTTTGTGTAATCGATTGAAAAGATATGGGGGGGAAGAACAAGTGCAGGTTAAAAATGCGTTTTTATAAGATTTGATTTGAAGTTAAAATGAAAGGAAGTTTAAACTTAAGGGTTGCAAATTAGAATAATAGAATATGCTTGTTTACTTGTTTAGTTGTTTTGGTTTTAACTTTTTGGTCTTTACAAAATGTGATGCAAGGTAAGAAAGGGTTACAAGTTTTACCTTGAGAAGAAGAATATACTTTGGTACTTTGGTAGTCACGTGTGGTATCAACCAACATATGAAAAAATGGGAAAATACGAGTAATTTTTACGGAGTATCATTTTTTATGCGAGGCAATTGTAACTAGGGGTGTTCAAAAAGTGAGATGCATGGGTAAATTGGATTTACTCGAACTTTAAGGTTAGGTTTAGGTTGAACCGATCACAATTACGTCCACTCCTCGAATCTTTTAAGTTTTGGTCATCGGTTCGGTCCACAATTGAAAAACCCCTTCAAAATCCTAAATAAGAACTCGTTTCTTTCAATTTTTAAATTTGAATCAATCGAATCGAAATAATCGAATGAATCGAATCGAATCGAATCGAATCGAATCGAATCGAATCGAATGAATCGAATCGAATCGAATCGAAATGGAATCGAATCGAATCGAATCAAACGAATGAAATGAACAAAAAACTGAACAATATTATTATTATTATTATTATTATTATTATTAAAAACCAACAAAGTTGCAACCAACAAATTTTTATATAACAATAGCATGAGGATATGTATTTAACCATAAAATATTGACAAATATCAATTCAATAGTTCCTACAAGTTTTAAGAGAAGATCAATTGATATATTGATAAAATTTAAGGTTACAATCCTATTGGTATTTATAATGACCATGATGATGACCATGATGATGAAACATATCAAGATGGTGTGGAAGTCGATAACGAATAAACATAGATGATATCTTTTGAGTTTATGATATCTTTGTTTTCAAGATTATGATTTTCAATTGTATTAACAATTATTATTATTTCAATGCTACCAAGTTTTTTTTTCTTACGTACCTTTTTTTTCACTACTTTCACATGTTTTACTAGTAGTAGTACTACTTATCGTAGTAGACTAGTAGTAGTAGTGGTGATAGTAGTAGTAGTACTATTACTACTACTACTAATAATAATAATAATAACAACAATAATAACAACAACAACAACAACAACAACAACAACAACAACAACAACAACAACAACAACAACAACAACAATAATAATAATAATAATAACAAGGCGAAATTGCAAATAACTACCTTTTAAAACCACTTTTTTTCAAATAACTACCTTTTATAAATTTTTTTTCAAATTACTACCTTAAAATATATTTTTGTTTTCAAATCAATACCAGTTCCTCTGAAATCTCATTTAACTCATAATTTCAACAAACTGACCGTTTTGCCCCTATTAATTACTTTTACCCCCTAACGACATTTTTCCCTCATTTTCCTTTGTTTTATTTTTCATCTTCTTTCACCCACCCACCCTTTAAAATTTTTCATTTTTTAACCTTAAAATTTCTGGGTAATTTCGTCAAAGATTTTGACATTGTTGGCTATGTGAAGCACATCTTGGTAGTTACTTTTCATCAGTGGATTGATTTTCATAGTATTGCAGGTTGTTAATTTTTTTTTCCATCAGTTTAATTTTCGAAACCCTAATTTTTGAAATGTTTGATTTTTCATGGTTTTTTTATTTTTTTTATTTTTTTTGCTCTATTAAATTTGAAAACTTTGGTTTCGCCTCCAACTTTTTCATTTCAATTGGTTTTCCCTCCAACTTCTTCATTTCAGATTCAATTTCAGTCATCTTCTCCATGAGTTCTTTCTTCTCAATCAGTAACTGTCTAATGACATCTCTTTGCCAAAGAGTTTGGTCACTATCATACCACCTGAACCACGAACACTCACGACGACCACTGACACGGTCATAGTTCCGACACACTACGAATCGTCGGCCTGGATTTTGAAGTGTCCAGGATTTCACAATAGTAACCCTATCCCCACAATAACATTGTACCGGAATTGAAGTTTCGGAATGAGAACTAGACGTCATGGTGCGAAGAAACAACAAACCCTGGATTTCAAATTGTTAAAAGAGGGGAAAATTATAATATGAATTAGGGAGTAAGTGAGGATGAATAAGATAAGGAAAACATTAAAAAATAAAAAAATAAGGATGAAAAGTGCTAAAAAGTGAAAGAATCATTGTTTGATTGAATAATATGAGAGAAAAAATTAAAAACAATGGAAGAAATTTTAGGTAAAGAGGATGAAATGAAGAGGTTAGGTTAAATAGAGGAAAAAGGGTTAAAAAAGGGTAGAAGGGTAGAATGGGTATTTGACATGGGTGTTTCAAATAAAAGGCAACAAAAATTTTCAAAGTGGTCGGAATTTGATAAAATATGACGTTTTCCGGGGAACTGGTATTGATTTGAAAACAAAAATACGTTTTAAGGTAGTGATTTGAAAAAAAAATTATAAAAGGTAGTTATTTGAAAAAAAGTGATTTTAAAAGGTAGTTATTTGCAATTTCGCCTAATAACAATAACAATAACAATAACAATAATAACAATAATAATAATAATAATAATAATAATAACAATAACCATAACAATAATAACAATAATAATAATAATAATAATAATAATAATAAAAATAATAATAACAACAACAACAACAACTACAATATTATTTAATAAAAATTATTATTCTTATTATTATTATTATTATTATAATAATAATATTAATAATATTAATAATAATAATTATAATAATAATAATAATAATAATAATTATAATAATAATAATAATAATAATAATAATAATAATAATAATAATTATAATAATAATAATAATAATAATAATAATAATAATAATAATAATAATAATAATAATAATAATAATAATAATAATAATAATAATGTGAATCAATAAAATGAAATGAATCAAATGAGCCGAATCAATCAATTGAATTGCATTGAATGGAGTGAATCAATCGAATCGAATCGAATCGAATCAATCGAATCAAGTGAAAGTAATCGAATCGAAATGTCTTTGAAAATAAGTCCGAAAGAACAGGTTCTAAGTGGTCTGGTTTGATCAAAGGATTTAGGTCCAAGTCCATTACTAACTGGTCCGGACCTCCGGTTTGGGTTTTTGGGGTTCCGGTCCGGCCCAAGTTTAGACCAGTGAACACCCCTAATTGTAAGCATGGAAAAAAAAATATATAGTTTGAGCAACTGGTGCAATGGTTGTTAGTCTTGAGTTTGTCAGTAAGAATCGTAAAAATATAGTTTTTCTAATTTTGAATGTCACTGAATTTTTCAAAATAACAATGATAATAATAATTTAGCCGGTTATTTCCAATAATACCTGATAAATATTTATTATTATTATTATTATTATTATTATTATTATTATTATTATTATTATTATTATTATTATTATTATTATTATTATTATTTTGTTAATTAATTTGTTTTGAAATCCGAACTAATCTGGAGTATTTTGAAATTATCTGAAATTTTTTGAACTAGTTGCGAACTTAAAATGAAAAGAACAAACCTTTAAAGGGCCTAAATTGCTTAATGTTAAAGTATGGTTTTTTAACAAGTTACCCGCGACCCGACCCAACTTGACCCTTTTCATAAGGGTTTTTTTTTTTTTTTCGGGACGGTAATTATTGGACTCAAGTTGAGGAAAATGGGTTATCTTGGGTTTTTTTTGGGCTGGTTATAAGTTACTTTTTTACGAGTCTACGAACCTGTTCTTTCGGACTTATTTTCAAAGACATTTGATTGATTCATTCACTTGATTCGATTGATTGATTGATTCGATTCCTGGCTCCATTCAATTGATTCAATTGATTGATTGATTCGATTGATTCATCTCATTTACATTATTATTTTTATTATTATTATTATTTTTATTATTATTATTATTATTATTATTATTATTATTATTATTATTATTATTATTATTATTATTATTATTATTATTATTATTATTATATAATATTGTAGTTGTTGTTGTTGTTGTTGTTGTTATTATTATTATTATTATTATTATTATTATTATTATTATTATTATTATTATTATTATTATTGTTATTATTGTTATTATTATTGTTGTTGTTGTTATTATTGTTGTTATTATTATTATTAGTAGTAGTAATAGTACTACTACTACTACTACTACTACTATCACCACTACTACTACGATAACTAGTACTACTACTAGTAAAACATGTGAAAGTAGTGAAAAAAAAGGTACGTAAGAAAAAAAAACTTGGTAGCATTGAAATAATAATAATTGTTAATACAATTGAAAATCATAATCTTGAAAACAAAGATATCATAAACTCAAAAGATATCATCTATGTTTATTCGTTATCGACTTCCACACCATCTTGATGTGTTTCATCATCATGGTCATTATAAATACCAATAGGATTGTAACCTTAGCTTATTGAATATATCAATTGATCTTCTCTTAAAACTTGTAGGAACTATTGAATTGATATTTGTCAATATTTTATGGTTAAATACATATCCTCATGCTATTGTTAGATAAAAATTTGTTGGTTGCAACTTTGTTGGTTTTAATAATAATAATAAATATAATAATAATAATAATAATAATAATAATAATAATAATAATAATAATAATAATAATATTGTTCAGTTTTTTGTTCATTTCAGCTCGTTTGATTGATTCGATTCGATTCGATTCATTCGATTGATTTAGTTCGATTCGATTACATTCGATTATTTCATTTGATTCAGTCCGATTCGATTCAAATTTAAAAAGTCCGAAAGAACAGGTTCTACGTAGGAGAATATATATATATTACATAGAGTGATAGTGTTAGTTTTATATATGTTTTACCCCCGTCTCGAGCTGCTTTTTATTGTCAAAATGCGCCTTACGAGACCATTTTGTTCTCACATTTCGTCCTAGTAACGTTTTTGGTGTTTTTTCGTACTTTGTAGGAATTTATATATTTTCCGTGCATTTGAGCTTAAAAGAGGAGGATGACGGAATCCCAAAAGTTAAAGTGAAAATCGAGCTCGAGACCGAAACTTAGACAGGTCAAAATTAATTAACTGTGAAGAAGATGACCCAATAGAAAAATAAGAGCCTAAGATGATCTGCAAAGACGGTCCGATCAACTTAAGCTGAGAAGTTTTGTGACGAAATTGGAAGAAAAGGATGAGGCTACGACGTTGGTTCAGTCCCGGCAGCCGGGTGATCGGCCGACTTGGTTATGTTAGACGGTGTATTTTTTAATTTAAGTAATTAATTATTTTAGGATTAAAGAATTACTTTTAGTAATTTTACTATTTAAACTAAGAGAGGATAACCCTGAGACTATCTCTTTTACATCTCTCACTATTACTTGTTGGTGAGAACCTTTTTACTCCGTACAACTATTTACAATTTAATTTCAGAAGACTTCAGTTAATCTCGCCCACAGTATTTTATTGCTCTTTCAATATTCTCAGTTTAATTTTATTAGTAATCATGTTTAGTTTAATTATTGTTTACAATTTGTTCTTCCCTAATTTCATGAGTAGTTAAACCCCAATCTAGAGTTTTGGGGGATCAATGTATGATTGTGTAGTTTTAATAAAATGATTGTTTGATTACTTTTAATTATTTTTAACCTTCCTTGCATGCTTTCATTGACAATTGATTGATTGGTAGCCACAATTAGTTGATTGACCGTGGAAATCTGAACCTAAGATCTAGAGTCTGGTTTAAGTTTAGACTTGATTGCAATATGTAAGGTAGACTAATAAGTTGCGAGAGCCCGTTAGTTGAACCTTAGGGTAGATTATCATTTGAGAGGAGTAGTCGTTAACATAGCATAATTAATTGTGAACTTACATATTATGTGCTTGCTACGTTTTTTGACATCGTCAAACCCGAGACCCAAGACTTTTCTTATTATTGTCCTTACGATCTTTTAGTCTTAGCCTTAGTCTAGTATTAGTCTTAGTTTTTAATCCCAATCATAGTTTTTGTTTCGGGTGTAACTCAGGACTTCGGAAGTCATAGTGTGCCGCCTAGGTAAGTTTCGTAAGTGGACCTGCAAAGTGAACTCCGAGCATGGGGGGTTTGCCCCCGACGGAACCTCCGACGCCCAAGTCAGTACCGAAATCTATTAAAACGCTGTTTTATGTAATAATTATATAGAGAGATATTAGAGAAATAATGAGAAAGAAAGAAAGAAAGAGAGGGGGGAGATGAGGCTAAAAGCCAACTCCTTTACCTTTGCCCCCAAGGGGCTATTTATAGGAGACATGTGAGGCTTTGTAGTTTATCAGTCTGTAATAATTCGTATACGTATTCGGGTATTTCACCCCCAACAACTTTCCTCCACCGGAGTCCCATACTCGTAGGTGGGTTCGGTATCTAACATCGAAGAATAGATATACCTGTCACGGCAAATCATAAGTTATGCATGACGGCGAATTGAAGTTGCACGAACAATCGGTGACAGCCGACAAAGCGATCGACCTCACGGTGACATGTGCCGGTAAGGTCTGGTGTAGTAGTCGCGTCTCGTGGCTAAAGTCATGCGGAGCGATCAACGTCTCGTGGAGTGATCAGTGTCTCGTGGAGTGATCAGCGTCTTGCGACTAAACTCCAACGAGGCGATCACATCTCGTGGAACGTCTTGCTGAGCGGATTGCGTCTCGTGGCCAAAGTAATGCGGAGCATCGCGTGTCGTGGATCGTGTCGGTAGCGTATGATGTCTCCCGCAATGGTCCACTGAGCATCGCGTCCCAGCGGAGCGGTCAGCGCCTCGTGGCTAAAGTCCAACGGGGCGATCAACGTCTCGCGGAGCGATTAGCGTCTTGCGGCTGAAATCCTACGGTGCGATTTCTTGTTGTTGGTGTAAGTTCCATGCGCGCGATGGTCGTTGGCACGGTTTGTTCTAAAAGCGTTTTTGCCCCCATTCCTGCAAAGTGTTAGCGAATTTTTCAAAAAAAAAATTCCATATTTTTAATCAAAAAGTGTAATTAATCGGGCGCGGGGAAAGTCCCCCCCCCCCCCCCCCCCCCCCCCGTCTAAGTAAGGGATGGGCATATTTCTACTCTTAACTTCTAAATATTTGTAGCTCATTTTTTGTGGAGTATTGTGGAGGCTTGATGATCGTAGGTGGTTTTTGGCCGCTTGTAGGGGCATGCATTTCACCATTGTCACCGCTCCTCAACTCCTAAAATTTTAATAAGATAGAAATGATAAGTACATCATCAATTATGTTGTATTCAGTTGCACTATTACGTGATTTAGTATTTATCGTGCGACACACGTCCAAATGTGTTACATGGTTAAAAAATGTTTGCCACCTTACAATTTTAATAATAAGATATTGTTTATGCGTTCCCTAAAAGGAGGCTTTTTCTATGTATCCTTTACAATACATTGACAATACTAATATGCTAGGGAGAGTAGTCTTTCTCATCCATGTGTGACTTTTGTGATACAAATCATAATATAATAGTAAATGTGATTTTCAAATGGATATACTCAACAAACGCAGTATACTTATCTTTTATGGTAGTATATGGAGACCGAGTGTGTTGTGGTCGTAGCCGAGGTGGAAGCATAGCTGGAAAAGGCGTCAGGGGCCGGAAAGCGTGATTGTCCAGCCGAGATGAGCTCAAGAGGCCAGATAGGTGGCCGGAATGACGACCGCGGTAGCTGACAGGTGGCCACCCACGTCTGACCGTGCGGTCAAGGAGCCGTAGTCGTGCCGAAATCGGGATAAGTACACTTCTTATTGTCGGTTCGAAACCGAGCCGTCTTTGATAATGACCGGGCATGGGTGACCGTGTGGGTCATATATTTTGACTGAGGCCAAATAGATACGGGGCCGTGGGTAGCTTGGGGTGGCCGAGTGATGGTCGGTTTGGGATGGCCGAGGAATAAAACAGCTTGTTTCGTTGAGTTAGAGGTCACATTGTTGACGGTGTTGGTATCCGTGGTTGTCTGGTGGCCGAGGTAAACGTTGTTGGTAAAGGCGACAGAGCCGACAAGAGGTGGCCATGGGACCTCAGCTGGGCCGTGAGTTGCTGAACGGATGCTAGGCTGGGGATGGTGTCGGAGACGTAATTCGCTTTGGTCAAGCTCTTCTCAATTCTTGCGTTGGTGGTCGTGGCTAAATGATTCACGCACGGTATGATCGATACCGTAAAGACGGCTAGCCGGATGAGTAGGCCGACCCCGAACTCAGTTAATAGGGTAACCTGATTGGGCACAAGTCGCCGCGTGGGCTAGTCATGGTCGGACCATCCGAAGTGTGGCCGGACGAGTTGATCGGACCGTGATAGTCGAGTGGTATTGAATGGCTTGACATGGCCAGGCCGAGAAGACTATAGGTTAGGGCCGGATCACCACTTAGCTTGCTGCCGGGTCAAGGTGCAACGCGGCGCGGCTAGGGTTTACTGCATCATTTTTTTTTTTTTTTTTTTTTTTGGGTATTCGTCTTCTAGTTCCCTTTTTTCCCATTTACTTTTGATTATTGACCAAAATAATAGTTATTATCCCGTATCTTCCTTCCCTTTCCCCCTGTTTTTTGGTTTTCGTCTTCTAGCTCCCCTTTTTACACTCCGTAATTTTTTTGTTTTTATTGTATCTTAATCTTCGAGTTCCGTATCTTTATTTCTCCGTATCTTAACTTATTTTTCGAGCACCAAATATCAATTCGACAACTAAGTTTTTCTTTTTATTTCAAAAATTTATTTGTGATTGTTATACGCTTCGTATGATGAGTAAGCAAACAAATCTTTTGGATTTTCTTAAACGAAAGGAACCAGAACGAGATTACGCCACAATCGATGATGAAAATATGCCAAATTCATCGACCCCTATTCAAGAACAAAAGGCTACTGAAACAAATCAATTTGAAAATGAGGACCTTATTGTGTCTTCTAGGCATGACCCAGGTTTACGTGTACTAATGTGGGATATCCACCTAACAAGCGATATAAAATTAGAAGGACATATTTGAAACTAATGCCTTATCAACCTGTATTAATGAATTTTATGTATTCGGGTCCAGATGGTCATCGTCGTGCGTTTCAACCTACTTGGTACAGGAAGTTTCCAGCTTGGCTAAAGTATTCACCATCTAAAGATGCAGGATTTTGTTTGTTATGTTATCTGTTCTTAAATAAACCCAATCCACATACAAATACATTCATTTCAATTGGGTTTACAAATTGGAAGAAGGTGAATAATGGCAAAAATTGTCCATTTATTACTCAAATTGGAGAAGGTGCTTGTTCTGCAAAGAATAATTCTGTGAAGTCCAAGATTAACATTCTAAATCATAGGGGACATATTCGTCATATTTTTGTTTCACAAGACAAAGAACAAATAAAGAAAACTCGAATGCATCTTGAAACCTCAATTGATGTAGTGCACTTGTTGACATTGCAATCTCGTTCGTTACGAGGCCAGGATGAGTCTGAGTGTTCAGATAATCAAGAAAACATTCTTGATTTTCGAAAAGCTTTTGCCAGATAGAGTGATGAAGTTTCAAAAGCCATAGAGAGTGCAACCTACAATGCTTAATATACCGCGCCTTTGATTCAAAAGGAGATACTTCAAATTATTTCAACCAAAATACGTAATTACGTTAGGGAAGAAATTGGAGATTCTAAAATTTGCATTATTGTGGACGAGGCTCGAGATGAGGCTAAAAGAGCAAATGGCTATTGTATTGAAGCTTGTTGACAAAAACGGATTAATTAAGGAGCAGTTTTTCCAACTAGTACGTGTTAAAGACACATCAACTGCAACACTTAAGAGAGAATTGTCTTCTTTTCTTAACCAACATGGTCTACTTATAGAAAATATCCGTGGTCAAGGATATTATGGTGCTAGTAACATAAGAGGATAGTGGAATGGACTCCAAGCTTTATTTCTTGCAGAGTTCCCGTATGCCTATTATGTACACTGTTTTGCTCATCGTTTGCAACTTACATTGATTGCTGCTTCAAGAGAGGTAAGTTGTATTCAACAATTTTTCTCGAATCTAAATTCAATAATTATTGCCTCTCCAAAACGACATGATGAATACAAGCGAGTAAAGTAGCATAAATGAAGACATTACTATCTAGTGGAGAGCTTGAAACTAGTAGGGAAGGTAATCAGATTGGAACCTTAAAACGTGCGGGATACACTCGTTGGGGTTCACATCTTCAATCAACCTGCAGTGTATTCAATATGTTTAATGCGACAATTTCAGTCCTTGAGCGCATAACAAGTGATAAATCATGTACTTGTAATCAACGTGGGGATGCTGATGTTGCCTTAAATCTTATGATTTCGTATGATTTTGTGTTTATTTCACATTTGATGAGGACATTATTGGATATCTCTGATACTCTTTGTCAAGCTTTGCAAAAGAAATCTCAAGATATTATGAATGCTGTGAAATAGGTGTCAACCACTAAATCACTCATTCAATCTTTGAGAGAAGAACAATGGCTAAGTTTTTACAAGAAGATAATTCATTTTGTGAAAAACATGAATTTTGATACTAGAAATGGATGCATTTTATATAGCTCGTAAAGGCCGAGCTTGCTATCAACAAGCAAGATCAAATCACAATGAAACATCATTATCGTGTTGACAATTTTTATGTCACAATTGATTAAAATTCAAGAATTGAGTACTACGTACGTTCGACAAGAGGGCAGTTGGAACCTTATGATGGGTATAAAAATTTTGATTGTGATAAGATTTGCTCTCTTGCGTAGAGGTATTATCCATCAGATTTCAAAAAACAAGAGCTAATTCATTTAAGATATCAACTAGTGATGCGACCCGTTAATTCACGGAGCGTTTAAAATTCTCTTTTTAACACAAATTTGAGATTTGGTGAATGTATAGTAATGATATGAGCAAAGATTTCGCTGGAAATCTTTTTGCTAAAGGGAAACACGGATCCTTTACTTTGAAAAGTCCTAATACTGAGAAATTAACCATAAAGAAAGATTCGGCATATTATTCGTCACGGTAGAGAGTAACATTGATAGTTTACTTTGAGTGCACTTTATTAGAGGTCTTAATTCTCTTTGCCTTTCTAATAAGGCCTAGAAAGTTTGGATTATTTAAGTCACGTTAAATCCAGAGGTGCGTGCACTTTAGGCTTTAAGTTTCACTGTGATGGGTGGTTGATTATAATTTGTTCAAAATTTGGGACTTGGGAGACATTAAGTCACATGCTATGCTCATTTAGATTAGAATTCTCAATTTAATTTAGTTTAATACTCTGTCGATACTAATTATTATAGTGTACACATTCTATAAATTATGAAAAAGAAATTTCTCAACAACCTTAAAGTAAAAGCTGTATTTGATGAAAGTAATCAATTAGTTTTGTTTTGATTTTGCAAAATTTGTTTGTTTTGATTACGCATGAAATCGCGTAAGAACCCGCGGATAATGATGACCCAAATTTGCCATTAATCGCAAATCTCTGAGCATTTTGTTTGAACTCTTTAAGATTTGTCCCTCCAAGCCGTAGAGAGATCCTTAAGAATACACCAGAGACCGTTTTATGGGGTTTTTTTTTTCATAATTTGCAGGGCTTTTTCTTCCTTCCCGGTGACCGTACACCTGAAGCAATGTAACGATTCTAGTAAATAATGGAACACCAAATCTACATCAATATGTGCTATCGGAGAAAAATTAAATCCGCCTTTCTCTATGTTTTGTTCCTTGTTGTAATAACATTTGTAAACACATGTCAGGACTTGTTCTCCCTTTATTTTTTCATAACTTATCTAGCACTTATGGAAACTTCAAACAACTTTAGAATACAAACTACTTGAAACATTAAAACATTTGATGACTTCAAGAAACTTTTAAAACTTCAATCAAGTTTAGACAAACGGAATAGCTCCTTACTAAGACTCTACATATTGCTTAGCAGAGAAAAAATAGTACGACAAATTTCCTTGTGCAAAACTGGAGTTCAAATATGTCGAGTAATTGAGAAATCAAACCTGTGACTACAAACCTCAAAATTTGCTCCAAATCCATGTAAGAAAAGTTACACAACCTTAAGAATTTTTTTTTCTTTTTTGAAATTGGACGATTAGTTGAACGCGAGGAAGTACATGAATACAAACTCAATTAGTAAACTTTGATAAATTCCAAGTTAGAGCAAACAGCAACATAGACAAAATCCATGACATACATAGTTGAAAGAATTCCATTGCCAATCAATTTACGACATAAAAGTGGAGCAATACTACCTCAGCTCGGGCAATTTTGACATAGACCAACAAAGACACAAATCTAAATGAGTACAATTCACAGGTTCGATCATCTACAAACAAATACTATTTAAAGAATATGATCACCAATAAAGTTATTTTTCTAAAAATACATCAAACATGGATTATCTAATCATGATGACCAGTGACTCTTTACTAATTTAATTATGTTAACTTTTTCTTCTTCAAATTGCCTTAAACTTTTGTTCCCAATACATAAAATAAAAGGATGTTTAATATAAGAAAAACAACATAAAGGTGTGTCAATTGTCAACAATAAGTATAGTAGATCAAAAGACACTGTTGTCGAAGGGCTTTACATGCCTCGAAACATTCAAGTTACACATACCAAATCTTTTTCCTTTTTACTGTTGAAGGCGGCATTAATGCCAATGACTAACAAATATTTTCTTTTGCCTATAGGTTCAGACACCAAGGATCCCTCCATTATGATTTCTATATAACCCATGAAAAATAGGGCAATGTTGATGCCACATGTACTTTTAACTGCTCCATGGGTTTTATTCTTTAATGTGATGCATCTTTTATAGTTTGGATCTTCAAATCTTCTGGAAGAGTACTTCGACCCCGTAGAATCATCACACCCTTGAAAATATGGCAAGGATGATGTTACCAATAAAAAATATTGTCGACATAATCTTAAATTGTAGATGAGTAAACATCTAAGCATCACCAAGATAGTTATGCGTATTGTTATACAAAATTCAGTTATGTAACTTCACCCTAACTGGTTTTAAACTAATTTATTCATTTAAAATCGAAAAATAAAACAGCCATGTTTAACGTACACTACGTTTACCATACTATTTCGAAAAATTTCTTCCGCGATGCATACGAAATCATTAGATTGTGTATTGCTACTCGAATAACATAGTATAGTACTACACTATCGTCGATCACCGCCAAATAACTCTTGTAACCCAAATTTAGTTCAAAAGCATTTTTAAAGACAAATTTCGTACCCAAAAATAAATTTAGTTTTCTCAACCAAAATGATTTAATTTTAAAAGTACCACTAATATTATCAATCTACTTTCTTACAATTATAACGCGAACAAAAAAAAATCACGCTACGGCTAACAAACACAATTTTCGTTCCATTTTATCGATATAGTACGGCCTCTATTTCACATTACTTCTCATTCTCACTTTCGAGGTACACACTTTTCTTTTACATATCTCACAAAATATTTAGCTACATAGTCTAAAACATATAGTAATGGGTAAGCTCATTTTGTCAGCAATTTTATGATATACGTTTCATCAATTTCAAAGTAAAATATTTTTACAAAAGTCAAATTGAAAGGTTGTCCATGTAAAACGAAAACGTCAAATAGTGTGAAAAAGAGGGAGTATAACAATTCTCGTTGCATTCGGTCTTTTTTCCCCATTTACTTTTTGGAGGTCAAACTTCTAAAAGTTTAACTGTCAATAACTACAATTATAAATAAATTATATTGGAAACCTAACATATTACGATTTGTCGTTAAAATATTTTTTTACAAAATTATACTTTCGACCGAAAAATGGTGTATTATTACATAATAATACAGTCAAAGCAATGCCTAAAAGACTGTGAAAAAGTAAATGGGAGGAAAAAATGAAATGGAGGTGTACTAATTTTAAACTACATAGGAGTTCTACTCATGTAACCCGAAAACAAACCAAAAGTACGAGAAATAGAAAATAGAATACCTTCCCATAGCTAAATAAAAAAAATGGGAAAATTTTACCAATAAAATATCCCTAATTCTCAAAATTTATTAGAGGTAATATTTGCTTAGCATATTAGAGTAGTGCCAAAAGTTGTATGAAGTTAGGAACTACGTACGCATTTCCTCTCTTTGTCAGCATATTTGACTTAAAAACCCAGTAGTCTAGATGGACAACTGTAAGAAACATAATATCAGTTTAAGGGCATATCAAAGTAGATGCTAATTATCAATTACCATCCAAAGTTGCTGATACAATTACAAGTACATACCTGTGGGTAGGGGTGTGCAAAAAAAAACAAACCGATATACTGAACCGAAAAAAACCGAGAACCGCACGTTTTATAGGTTCTGTGAATCGAACCGTTAAGAAATAATGGTTCGGTGCACCGAACCGTTATAATTAACGGTTAATGATTCGGTTTAGGTTCGGAATTTTGAGTTAACGGTTAACCGAACCGTTAAGAGCAGATATATAAATAATTTATACTTATTTACGCAAACTATAGTATAAAGTTTAACTTTACAACTTTCATCAAACATCAAATATCAATTGTATATTCTACCCATTTTTCAAACACTCAAAAGCCTCATTCTCGTAGCATAAAATCTCATATGCACCACTCTCGCATCAATTTTCACATGTTTATTGCTTTGTTAGTGTTCAATACGCATTTTTGAGTTATAACATTGATAAAATTTCTAGCTACTATAATTTAGTTGATAATAGTACATTAGATTAGGCATATGTAATTTGTCGTTTTTATTTTGGACCGTTACTACTCCGTATGTTGTTAAAGTGCGTCGTAATCGATAATTAACTTAATTTTTTTTTAAAAATTTCACAAAGTAAACGATTCGCGGTGAACCGCATAACCGAACCGTTAAAAACATGAACCGAATCGTAAAGTAACCGTTCTTAATGATTTGGTTTAGGTTCGGATTTTTCCCGAACCGAACCATGCACGAACCGTAATAATTAACGGTTCGGTGCACTGAACCGTTAATGAACACCCCTGCCTGTGAGATTGTTTATTGATGATGTAAAGCTGATATTAGTCCCTCGGCCTCAACAACTGAACTGACGACTACTGCGCGAAGCAAAATTCAATTCTGCACATTACCGACAGAGAAATCAGCAACTTTGGATGGTAATTGGTAAGTAGCAAACATCACTCATGAAATCCTCCTATCTTCTTTCATTTCTTATGCCAACGAATTTGAAAATTCAAAAATTGCTAATTTTGTGTTAGCACTATTCCAAAATGTATGAAGCGTGTTTTACTAATCAGAATATACAATCAAGATTTAAGTAAAGCTAGCATGAAGGATATTATTATAAAATAATAGGCGTAAAATGAAGCATTGCAATTCGGAACAAAATTTACTTAGAAAAATATTACTCCATACTAATTTATGCGACAAAATTAAGATTAAAAAAATAGGGTAATAGGAGGTCCCCCGAAGTATGTAAATTAACAATTTGACTAACAGTAAATAACTATTTAAATTATAATTAAAACTAAACTATCTTCAATCACAATTTGAAAACTTTCAACTCAGGCCAACTAAAACACAAATCCAAGGCAGGGAAGAATCAAAAGAAAAAGAAAAATACATTTCAAAGAAATCGACCACATATAAAATTAATGTTTGACAAAAAAAATAGACAGTTAACCAAAAGAGAAGATGGTGGTGGCATGCAATTCGATTGAAGATGTTCGTGGTGAACTGAAGGGGGCAGAGATTAACGCAAAGTATTGGGAGCAGTGCCGATATACATATGAGGATGTTTCGTATTCCGTAGATTTGAAGTTGAATGAATGAGGAATGCAACATTTAATAAGTCTTTTTTATTTATCTTTAATAAGACCAATTGTGGATTTGTAATTTTGCTGAGGTGGCAGCGTTTTATGAGTAGCTAAACTACACATTTTGAAAGTTTTACAAAGTCAATTTTCAAGTCAATGATTTAGATTTTATATGTATTAGATTGCAACATTTTATTTGTGAAGCATGGGGTGGTGATCATGAGCTGAAAAAATTATCAACTCTTCAAGAGCTATGTCAGGTTTTAGCGGATACAAGAAAGTCAGATGTTTACTTCCTTTTTGATAGGTTAATACGACTATCTTCACTCTTCCAGTTTCTACAGCAACAACGAAAAGAGCATTTTCAGTTATGAAGATTTTGAAGACGAAGTTGCGTAACAAGATGGATGATGAGTTTCTTGCAGATAGCTTAGTAATTTATATTGAACGAACAATTTCGAAATCTTTTAGTATGGAGTCTATTATTAAAGATTTTAAGTCGGTTAAAGATCATCGAATATTATTTGATGTGTGAAATAGTTAGATAACATTAGTTTGTCATTGATTTTGTTGTATGACATTATTGGATATTTATACTCATATTTTAAATTTGGATTAATTGTCAAACAATACCTTTAAAAAACAAGTTTTTGTCTAACACCACCTTTAAAAAAAAAGGTTGTCAATTACCACCTTTAAAAAAAAAATTGTCAACTACCACCTTTTGGCCTAAGTTGACCAAATTCCGACGTTGACTTACCGGAATTAACGTTTTTTTCTTTTTTTTCATCTTCTTAATTCCCTCAAATTCGAATTCTCATACTTCAAAAACCCAAAATATATCATCTCAAACCAAGAATTAACCACTAAAACCTAGAATTTCGTCTTTCCATCTTAAAAAAAGTGCTCCAGTTACCAAAAATGTCGGAATTTAGTTGACTTAAGTCAAACTCAAGCCAAAAGGTGGTGTTTGACAAAAATTATTTTTTAAAGGTGATAATTAACAACTTTTTTTTTAAAGGTGGTGTTTGACAAAATGGGTTTTTTAAAGGTGGTGTTTGACAAATTGTGGGGTCACAATTAATAATAACATAGATTGTTGATAAAAAACACAAATTCTTGTTTGCAACCACTAAACCCGTTTTAAGCTTAAAACGGGTCGGGTCAACCCATTATAATTTTTTTTTTTTTTTGTTTTTTGAAATTTTTTTTCAAGACCCAAAATTTATTTTTAAAAGCTTTTGTCGAAAATCGTGATTATAGGGTTATTGAAAATGGTAACAAAGTAATGTAAAATGGTAACATATTACGGAGTATATTATATTTGTAACATATTATAAAACATAGAAAATAAAAAATTGTCATAACATTTGTTTATTATGTTACCATAATTGTATAATATGTTACCAAAATAGGTTCGTGTTTATAAGGTTATTGAAAATGGTAACAAAGTAATGTAAAATGGTAACATATTATATTATATTTGTAACATATTACAAAACATAGAAAATAAAAAATTGTCATAACATTTGTTTAATATGTTATCATAATTGTATAATATGTTACCAAAATAGGTTAATTATGTTTTAATTTTTTGAGAATATGTCACCAATATAATATAGTATGTTATCATTTTTATCAATATTGTTACCATTTAAAATTTGTGTTTTATTCGTTATTTGAGTTAAGTTCTTTTTTTTTTGAAAAAAAGTATTAAAAAAAATTCAAAAAAAAAGGGCAAAATGGGTCATATTTGACCCGTTTCTAGCTTAAAACAGGTTGACCCGTTCTAAGAGAGACTTACACGATAAAAAAGGGGTGTGAACTTTAAATACGAATGGTAAGATAAAGTAGGAACTTTAACTATGGATGAAGCTAGTATTTGATAACACTATCTCTATTCTTTTTTTCTTTTTTTTAAAGGATTAGTAGTATTTCATTATCCAATTCCAAGATATTGAAAAACTAAGAAGCAGTCAAAGTACAAGCTATTTCTGCTTTACTTAAAACAGAGTCTAATGAATATATTCTAATGCTAACAACAATCTTTATATGGTCAACTAGTTGGTGCTCAGCCTTCTTAAACCCACGAAATTTTCGTATATTACGTTCTTGCCAAACAAGGAAAACAGTAGCTACCAACGAACATCCCAACCATAACCGTTATCGTCATGTGTCCCTTTATTATTTGCATTTTGCCACTTGATCTCTCATTTGAGGATTTTTGGTCGTCGCAAAACACTATTGCAAAACATGATTTACACACAATGAGGAAAACATGTATAACAGTCCGACCCACCACCGTCGTAACAACCCACCTAATGGTGAGACGAATACTTTTGGGCTTGTTGTCCTCACTTAAGTTCAAAAGCACAAAACCTTGTTACTAAGATGATGGGTGAAATCTCTTATAAACACATCAAATCCTCTTAACTCCACTGATATGGGATACCTAAACTTTGAGGTGTTATAACTTTTGTCTAACTGATTCAAGCTGACATTTACAAAGTGAGCAATGAGTTATAATATATAACTCTCACAGATTATCTATGGTACCAAGACAATCTCATAGGGCCATAACACAAATGATTGAATGCCTCGACATCAAAGCATGTCTCACACGCATTTATACCATTTGCATTTCGAACATGGTTTTCTGAACAATCGTAAAGTTGCTGAGTACGAAACGTAAGTGTAACACCCCGACTTTTTCCCCTTATTTAAATAATTCATTTTGTTAAAATTCGTATTTTATTTCTAGCGATTTTATCATTTTTAGCTCGAGGAAATCATTATTCAAGCTTATGTGTCTAGCTAGTGATTCGTGTATTACGACTCCCGATAATAGAGCCGAGTTAGTGTGGTTTGGAAGGAGTTTTGTGTGGTTTTATTCTCTTGGGAAGTTGAGTTAATGAATGAGGTCGAGTCTCGAAAGTCGTTGGTTAAAGCTCGGGTCAAAGGAAGAAGCGGAGGATGATTTCAAGTGAGCCACACTATGCGGCAAAACAATTTCTCTGGCGGCCGAGCCGTATGCGGCAAAATCAGAGGGTCATGTGGTGCCGAGTCACACCAGGCGGGCCGAGCTACGCTAAGCAGCTAGAGCACTCGTGAGTCTTCGGTTTTTGGAAAGTTCGTATTACTCTAGGACTTATATTTTCAGCTTTTAATGATTATATTAAACCCTAATTCCTCATTAATTCTTATTCCGTCACCCTAATACTCCAAAGTTCTCCCTTATCTCTCATAAACTCTTCTTAATTTTCATATAATTCTCACATCAAAACTCCATTAAATTCTATCAAGACTTAAACTTTTCTTCTCAAATCAAACCCTAATCATCCTTTCTCTCATTCATTTGCAATTCCTTCGGTAATCCTTTGCTTTTAGTTTAGTTTTCTGATTGTTTTATTATTGTATGTGTTTATTGTTGTCTCCTTATGTTCTATTTGTATTGTGTGTGCTCTAATCTAGGAGAAGAAGAACTCGGTGAAGAGGACATCATCCTAGTTGAAGAAGAAGAAGACTAGGACGATTTCCATCGATCGAACAAGGTAACTAGGTGTAGCCCTAGTGATATTTTGACATGTATAAGGCCCTAGATGTTGTCTAGGATGTTTTGAATGGTTGTATGATGATAAAGTTGCATGCTTTGGTTGTTTGATTGTGCCCTAATCTTTGTACTTGAATTGGTGAGTCGACCTCATACTTTTGTGAGTCTAGAAGCATGTTTAGGCTTGTAAGATCACTTGGTATTGTTGAGGATGTGGTTATAATGAATAAAGTGGCTAACTTGTTAAGTTAAATGGCTTGGTTATGAGTTTATGTTGATCACCTTGACTATTACTCCGTTTGTAACTATGTTAAAGATACTAAATTGTATTGTATTGAGTATGAGTATTGTATCGTATCGTATTGTATTGAATTTGAGTTGCTTTGATTAAGCTTGAGTTGAGTGTGCGTACGTGCATTGTTGGGCACGTGCGTAAGGAGATACAACGTCCATTGTAGGACGGATGCCGCCCGCTTTTGTCACGGATAGGGACTATGGTTTGATTATATGTCGACACCGTTTTTGTCGCGGTGACACCGTCTTTGTTCGCGGTGGGTTTGGCCAAATTTAGACTGTTTGAGGAGCTTTTGTCGTTCCGCCATAGGGTTGGGACTTTTGTCGTTTCGGGGTGATTCTTGTTGCTCCACCCAGTCCTCCGTGCTTACTCTTACTTTGGTTTGATTGATGATCGGATTGACTATTGATTATTTGACTTGAGGTTGTTATATTAATGCTAATGTTTATGTTTGAGCAAGCTATTGTTGTTGCATTTGTGGTTGTACTTGAACATAGGCCGTAGGCCAGGTAAGGTACTTGTTAAGTTGTCGGTTATGTTTTATATGTTGAAATATGACTGGGGAGCACCTAGTTACTCCCCACTGATTGTGACTGTTACTTTCTTTGTGGCAGGTTTGCATGCGGGGACGGGTTTGTGTGAGAAGCCGTGAGAAATGTTGACCCCGTAGCTAGCTTTGAGGAGAACTTTGTTTAGACTTTGGATTTAGACTTGTTATTATCTATCATTTTTATATACGTGTCATTTGGATTTGGTTGTAGGGGTATTTATTCCCTATTTGTTAGGCTCAAGGCCTACTATCTTTTGTTATTCGTTTGAGTAGGGAGTAATGACTCGGATTCACGGTGTTTCCGCCATCGTGGCTTTCATTTTATCATCATTCTCTTGCTAAAACCTTTTTAAAATGCACTTTATTTTATTTGGAAAATCCGGGTTGTTACAGTAAGGGAAGATAATACCTGTTGAGCACGTGTTAGCCCACCAACTCGAGAAATGAGCCCATCTATGATTTTAATTTTATTCTTCCACGTATGTGTCGATTTAGGTAGTCCTGTCACTTTGTATGCCAGAGCTTGTCCTTCATAACATAAGCTTTAATCCAACTAACCCAAACACAGTGTCTTCCAGTGTAGTTTGTTTCCACAACCATTTGCACATAATCGTTTTTTTCCAACTTCGGAGCCCTTTAATACCAAAACCACCCTTATTTCATTCTCGACAAACATTTTCCAAACTTAACCAGACATGCTTTCATTGGTCCAAAGTATATTCCATAGAAATTTTCGACATAACTTCACTATATGCTCAATATTATTTTTGGGTAGTAGAAAACAGGAAAACCTGAAGTTCTCCAAACTGAAAATGACGGATTTTAGGAGCTCAATCTTTCCAGTATACGATAATAATTGTGTTGACCAGTGATGAAGCTTAGCCTTGATTTCTAAATAACTATGAAGTACATTCTTTCGTTGGTCGGGCAGAATCTCGAGGCACGTCTAACTCACGGAACGAAAACTCTCCTTCGGCAAACTTGAAGTCATGTAAAATTTGCGTTTTGACAATAGCTGGCGCTCCCCTAAAATATATGTTTGTTTTGGAAATATTAGCTTATAAACTTGTCCAAGAGGCAAATATGACCAGGGTATCGTGTACCGCTCTAACAGTGGGCACATCTTCGCGTACAAACACCATTAAGTCATCAACGAAGATTAGGTGTCTGAGCTTGATCTTGGCGTACTTTGGATGGAAAGAAAAATGAGATTGATTTATTATATTATTAAATATTCGAGACACTATAAAAAAAACTGTTCAATTAACGACCTTTTTTTTTTTTTTTTTTTGCTATGAACAGTAATTCCATCGCAAAAAAGGCATTTGCGACGAATATTACGACAGACATTAGGAGCGACGGCTCTTGCAACAAATTTTTTTTGGAGGGAAATTGTAACGACGAATTTCCGTCGCAAGTTCGTCAAAAAAAGTAAGCGCTAACATTTGCGACGGAACATTCATCGCTAACCTGTCGTAAAGTGAATAATTTACATATTTATTTCAAAGAAAAAATTCAAAAAATTGAAAAATGTCAAAAAAAAGAAGATAAAAGTAAAAAATGCGACGCAATTTGCAACCGAATTTTCCGTCACAAAAAAACAATAAAAAAAATTACAACAAAAAATCAACAGCAAATTCCGTCGCAAATAGTAAGCTTGTCGCAAAAAGTTAAAAAAAATAAAATTGATTTACATTGACAAAGCAAGTAAGATTTGCATAGTTTATATTGTGTTCTTACATTTTATATTTTGAGATTTATACAGCCTTGCGTCTTGCGATTATACAAAACTGAGGAGTTTAGTAACTACATGAACCTTGAGATAGAAAAAAAAATTTAATTTATTTTTTCGACGGGAAACTTTGTCGCAATGGTATTACCGGCACAAAAGTCCGTTGCAAGAAGTTTTGCGACGAAAAATCCGTCGCAAACGCGTTCTGTTGCGACCAGATTTGGGACAAAACTAGCGAGTCACAATTAAGACTGATGCGACCGATTACTGGTGTCACAAACAGAGCAGTTTCTTTTGTAGTGAGATAACATCTCCATGCTTAAAACGAACAACAAGGGCGTCAAAAGGTCCCCTTGACGAGTTGACGCCAACCTCATTTCCCTCAAAGTACCCACACATCTCGCCATTGATTTTCAATGGGTAACGCGACGTAGTAACATACTCCAGAAGCCATTTGACAAACCGTTCAAGGAATCCAAATTTTACTAACATTGAGTATAGGAAAAACCCAATTAAACGAGTCAAGGGCCTTCTTGATATCAACCTTAATTAAACACCTAAAGGAAACATGCTCCCGCTCATAGCCTCGAATCAGCTCTTGATTCAACATCGGGTTATCAAAAATATCTTGCCCTTTTATTAACGTTGCTTGCTCCTTCCCAATTAGACGAGGCTTGACCTCCGAGAGTCGTTTTACTAGAATCTTGCTGGCTGTTTTATAGATGTCCGAGCAGCACACAATGGGCCGTAAGTTTAGTACCACTTCTAGGACTCGCTTCTTAGGATTAAGGCTCACCACAGTTGAGTTTACTTGTTTCAATAACCTATCAGTTTTAAAGAAGTCGAAAGAAGTCTCACAAAACCTTTGTTCAATAGACAAGATACTCTTGAACAAATTCAAAGTCCATCTGGACCGGGACTTTTGTTTTCATCAATGGAACATAGATCGCTTTGGTTGTGACGGGTCTAGTGAGGCCAATCGTATCGTCATCGAGTTGACTTCGTTACTAAGAGGATCAAACATACTTAAATCTCTGTTGAAACTTGACCTTGAGGTCTTAACTCTTTCGACCTACTTAAGAAGTTTTGCTCCCTTTATCCGAACTATTTGATTAGAAAATACGGACGTTATCAGCACGAATGCTAACCACAAACTAATTAAACAACTCGAGAATTTTAGGATGCCAAGTATTACAGGATATTGAGCAAGATTATTATTAATCAATGATCTAAAACTCATTGGACTAGAAAATACGGACCATACAATCTGCACAAGCAAAAGAATTATGGAGTAATTATGATTAGTCACGTGAAGGCCGAAGGCCTATGATGGTCTTCTAACTTGTTCTTACTCAATTTAAATTTCTATTTCTATGTCTATTATTGTGCTCGAATTTATACGGCAAATTAAACGAGGTATGTTTCTTGAAATTTTAATCATTATGTAAATGCAATTTTATTCTTTATCATCCCCATATGAGTTTTGGCTACCTCGTGAATTTATTTGGAAGAAAGGTAACTTACTAGATTAATTTAAGAAAAAGATATACGGAGTATTAAAGTTTGGTCTAACACAAATAACTTGATGCAAATTTTATAATCATATAAAATAATGAATTTGGAATCTAATTATTCTGAGGAGATTAATTTAGGTTTGTCTTAATGCAATAGATGTTTGCTTTTGGTATAAGGGATTATCGTGTATGTTCATATTATGGAGTATCTGCGGAACTGAATCATACAATTGAGATTTGTATATATTGATATGTGTCAATGATATATTATGTTTTCTTGGTTTTATATTAGTTTGCTTATAACATTGTCAAGAAATAATTGATATAGCACATATATTTTGTCTCTCTATAATTGATTTGAAAGAGAAAAGTCATGAGACATAAATTAATTGAAATATTATTAGATTTATATAATGACATTCCCGGAAGCGAATGTAATATTTACTCCCACATACGGGATGTGATTGAGGATGTGACCGCGGAGACGGTCTAAATCAGATTTCATCTAATATCGTTGTTTCCACCAGAAGTGGTCATTATCGAGATCTGACTTACAATTTAAAATTTTCCCCCACGTACGGGACGTGGGCGCGGATGTGGCTGCAAAGACGGTTACAAATTAAATTTTTGTGTAAAACTTTTCTTCTACGTGTAGTAGTTGAGAATATGATCGCGGAGACGATCTAATAGTTTTGGTTAAACTTTTTCTCCCATATAGGGAGGTTGAGAATGTGACCAGGGTTAAGGTCGTTGAGAGTTTGACCACAGTTATGGTTAAAAGTGACAACTAATTAACTAAAATTGTCCTTCCACCAGAAGTGGCTAAGGATAATATGACCTTTAGGTTGGTCATAAATTGAGTAAATAAACTTTAAAATTCTCTCCCCTGGAAGTGGGATGATGAAAAATGCTCAAAGCACAAATCATTCATGCCGATTGTATATGATATGTTCATATAATTTTTGGGCCGGAGATCCCATGAATGTTATTTAATTTAGTCATATGGACTATTTTTATTTGAAATACAATTAATTTAAATAAAATTTTGGGCCGGAGATCCCATGAATGAGCAAATAAATTTGCCATGATATCAATATTAAAACTCTTGACATGGGCGATCAAGAGTTTTAGGCTTAAAATATGACATATATAAATTTGGACCTGAAGTTCCAAATATTTATCCTGTGGAGTAAGACTTTGGCCTGAAGTTCAAAGTTTGAAAAATACTGTTCAAATCACATAATATTGTTCGTGGCTAGAAGTTCACAAGTAAAATTAGTGGCCGGAAGTCCACATGTAAATGTCAGTGGCCGGAGTCCCACTTGTGTAATTTATGAATTGCTAAATTCGCAATTGAATTAATGAAACCTCTTCTGAGGATGAGTAATGTGGTTTTCTTAAATCTAATATGTAGCCTTAATTGAGCCTAATGTCATGGTGTTTTGAGCCTAAATTGTATATTAAAATGATACATAACACGAAAGGCGTGACAATCTCATTATGCGAGATATGCAATTTGAGAAATGGGAGAAAAAAGAAAATCATACTCTTTTTCATATGCAAATAATATTGTCTTAGGGACGATACATTGTGAGAACAAAAGGGTTCCACAATTATCTGAATTGAAATTGATCTCTTAGTAGATCGAGAAAATGATGAGTTATTAATGGAAAATGTGAATGTTTTTTATTGACAAATGGTCGTCATTATTCCCCGAAGTGAATATGATATTATATATGAATTGAAATGGATAAATATTATACCACTTCATGTGGTTGAGGGACTAAGTGGCTAGTCCTAAACATTCACAAAGATCTATGATCTTGTTTGATATTTCATATGTCCACCAACAATGGTGTGGGATAAATGCAAGCGATATGTGATCAATATATATTGTGAGGGAATAATCGCTAAAAAAAAAAAAAAAAAAAAAAATAAATAAAAAAAAAATCATTGCAATCGCTACATCCACTGGAAGGATGGATAAATTAACTAAAAAGAGCTGAGATTATCCTAATAATCAGTTCTAATTTATCTGGTACTCAAAACGAGTAATGTGATATATTCACAAAAGGAATATTGAGGCATATAAGTCTTGCCAATATAAATGAGACACACTGGTTAGTGTCTTAAGTCACATCATAGATTTATTTGGCCAAATGTTAAAATTACACGATGAATTATTGCTAACTGGAAGTTTAGCACTATAATTTCAGTCAACAAGTTTGGTATTTAATAAGCGGATTGGTTGGGTCGTAGCCAATTTTGTGAAAATTTGTCACGGTTTGACAAAGAAATGTTGACATGAAATACTTAAGATGTGACGATAAAGGCCATCCGGGTTCTAATTATACCCGTATTGATAAACGTGGAGTTTATCTTAAAGGTAAAATAATAAAGTGCTGAAACTCTCTCATGTATCATAAATGGTTTTAATGGCAAGACTGTACATTGAGATTGAGTATATTGATATTATATTGGAGATCTGAATATATTACTCTAAATTAAATGTTCATGTATGGATTAAAATATATTAAGTGACATTTAGTCACATACGAGTAATTCATGTGATCGGAGATTATCACAGTTTAATTATGACATGAAATCTTTGATCTCCTAAATTGGGCATTATACTCAGCACTTGTGCCAACTGCATAATACGGTTTAACTCCCCATATTCTATCCTTTTGAAATAAATATATGATTTGGGCATAAAAAGGATATGTGATGTGGTATAAGGTGGATACAATGATCGATTGCCCAATAAATCTATCCGGTGTTGATAGTTTTTACCACCTTAGGGGGAGGATGATAAGGAAAGCTGGTAAAATCAACAACTGGTTTTGATCCTCTACTGAACCAGAAGTTCAATGATTTGTTTAAAATATAATGTACATCAAATAGAGGTTCATTAAAACTAAAATGATGGTATTCATTTGGTTA
Source organism: Dianthus caryophyllus (assembly GCA_023091065.1). Lineage (NCBI taxonomy): Eukaryota > Viridiplantae > Streptophyta > Magnoliopsida > Caryophyllales > Caryophyllaceae > Dianthus > Dianthus caryophyllus. The sequence continues at coordinate 3,193,077 of JALGRB010000019.1, read as the reverse complement.
TGATGATGTACTAAGTATACCAGTTTGATCACCTTATCAAAATGTGGTATGTTTATTCATTGAAATTTATGATTTGACTATAGACATGTATGACCTGGTCTAAGGCGTATCGAGCTATAGATTAGTCATGAAGAGTATTTGTAATGAACATTGAAATTCTTGCCAAATTGAACAACACTTACACACGGGGTGTAGTATGAAAGTCATATCGGTTTACATAATTTGGTGGCAAGAATAAGCAGTTGGTACATCCATAGAAATTGAGATGTCCTGGAAGTGACATAGATATCTGAATGACAATAGATGGCCTATATTGAAAAGTGAATGGAAGTATGGTACCGCATATATTCAGATATCATTAATCAGTACTGACTATCAGAAGATGATAGAATTGTATCGATACATATAAGGAACCGATATGCATTTGTATGTGCGCGCGTAATCTAGTGGACTAGATGATGGGCATCTAATATATAAATCCATTTTGATTGTCGACATGATATATGGTTTGAAAAGAGCTCATAGACTTGAAGTCTATCAAAGGACGTGGAGTCCATTAAATAATGGTAATTGGTTCAAAAACTGTACAGTTTGCATTATCGAGTCATCATGTGCATATGTAGAATACGCTACTTATTTGCATATACATTTTAGTTTCGATACTACATCATTGCATACATTAGAGGATATATATCTTAATTTTTAGTTCATAACATATGCATGCACACGATTGTCAATGTTGTATTTCTAGACAAATGTTTGTAAAGAGATATATGCTCCTACGATTTGTAACTCCATATAGGAGTATATGATGGAAGATCGTCAAATTGGTAATGACGAATCAATTGAGTTTTCGGGAAACTCATGAACCTCTATAATGATTGCGGTTATGGGCATGCATCAATTTAATATTACGGAGTAGTATAATAATTGAATTCTATGGTTTGAATTCATATAGAGGAATTTTGAAACTCTTAAAGAGTTGCAAGTCATCCTTTATTGTCTCGACCTGAAGTTTGAGACTATGTGATGTTTTGAATGGTTACAAAACTGAAAGAATCCACGGTTTGGAAGAACAATAATATTGGAGGGATAATTCCGATTCATGATGGGATTATTAATCCGTGCGATCGACCTCCTTGAAATACTTATTGCGGATTTCAAATTCTTATCATAATTCTAAAAAGGTATCTCCTGAAGAGATAAAATTATTCAATGATATACGAATGGTTGCTGCACTCTTTTTCCCTTCGACTAGGTTTTTTGTCCCAATGGGTTTTTCCTAGCAAGGTTTTTAACGAGGCAGCATGGTCGACACACAAATTGGCGATATTTGTGATTATCACTTTGCCTGGACGACAAGTGTTATAGGAAGTTGCACGTATGCCTAAGCATGGTGAAAACTGAGATATTCTCAAACAAGGAAAGAAATATTATTTCAATTTCAAATGAAGTCAAGAATTGCGGTCTTCTACATATTGCGAGCTTTAAAGGAAAATGGTGGTCATGATTTATACGATCAACGATTGCTTCGAATTTATCTACTACGAAGAATTATTTACTGAAGACAAAAAGTTTCATTATAATGGTACATATCAAGACAAGTCAAGCAACTGATGCAATCGTCAGGGGGAGTAGACACGCGCTGTACTCTTTTTCCTTGACCATGGTTTTATCCCACTGGGTTTTCCATGGAAAGGTTTTAACGAGGCAGCTTATCATTTATGCGTGTTTTGAGAATGTTGTACTCTTTTTACTTCGCTAGTGTTTTTCCCATGTGGTTTTCTAGGATGGTTTTTAATGAGACATATTCTTTAATAATGGACATCCAAGGGGGAGTGTTATAAATAATATATTGTGTGGATGTCCATCGGGCTCAAAGCCCATTACTACCTCTATGTATCTAGGGTTCAAAGTAAACCCTCACATCGATATCTTATATATATACACCCTCATGAAAGATGAATAACACACATCTATTCTCTTCCCTCTATTATCTCTCTTGTTCTTATTATTTCACAACATAACCCAAATTATTTTTTATTATGATTTAATATACATTTTAATTTTAAAGATAAAAATTAAGAATTAAGGAGTACAAGTTTCACCCAAAAGACGATAGACATCTGTATTAGTGAATATCTAGGATATTAGAATAGGAAATAACTAGTTGGCGTGCCCGTCCCCGTCCGGGCCATCTATCATTATTATTAAGATTTAAAAATAAGTACAAAATGTAATTTTTATATATTTTTTCTAGTTTATATAGATACCAATTATGATATAATTTTTTATGATATTTAATATGACTTCTAAAATATAAATACTACGACCATGTTCTTTTCGGCTTTTATCGTATTTAATATGATAATTTTCTAAAATCTATGATTTATCATATTTGTTTTTGTTTATTTGCTAATTATATTTTATAATACTTACCTAATACTATTTTTTATTCCCTTAACTTATTTATTAAATCAACAATTATTTGACTTTTTAAATTTTTATGAATTACCAAATTTCTTTTGCTCTTTCATTTTTTTTTTAATATTTTAAAATATAACTTACTTATATTTTTTTCCCTTAACTTGAATATTTAATCCAATATATTTAAGGCAAAATATGTATTCTTCAATTTTGGTATCCTACAATTTTAAGGATTCCAATTGTAGATTTAGTATTATATTTTAGATTATATATGTTAATTATACTACACCATCTTCTTCTTTTTTCTAATTTTTTTTTTTTTTGTTAATTACATATATTCTCTTTATTGTTACATTAAAATGGAGTAATAAAGAAATTAAAATTTTGTCATTAAATCAAACTTTACTCTATCATTATAATAAACATGTTCTTTTTTGTTTTTTTTTTTCCCCTTAATTAGTAGATGTTCTCATACAAAATTGAGACGAACAATCAAATCAAAACTTAATACTATTAAACTAACTAAAAGATTACGCATTAAGCATTACAAATATTATTATACAACCATATCTAATTACTTGATTTAAAAATAAGATAATCGATAAATTTAACACAAATTGTAATCATAATTAAAACATAATAAAGTAAAACTATTTAACAAAGTACGTACCTAAAAAGATCTAGCTAAAGTTTTTGATGTATATATATATACAAAAAGGGATGGAGACTTACCCAAAAAATTAAATAAGGTAATTATGTGTCATATAATTGTTTATTTTGAAATTATTATTTTTCTTCTCAATTAAAAACATCTTCAATTAATTTTTTTTTGGAAAGCTCTACAAATTCGATAAACTAAGTCCTTGAGGGTCCTTAGCTCTCGGCTGGTCTCTTCCTTCCTTCTTCTCTCCTCAAACTACAGAATAAACCTAGCCAGGCCTTAGGGTGATGGCCCTCCGACGCTCAAGTCAGTTACAAAGACAAATAAATCTAGAGAGAGAAAAGAGAGAAAGCCTTTTGTGTAGTGTTTTTGTGTTGTGTGTGAATGAATAGCTTTTAGGGTTTTAGTTCACCTTTTATACCCGCTGCCAATTTGTCCTCTTGTCTGCTTCAAATGCAGTATGGTTAAAGTGAACATACTTGCCCCGGACCCGGGAGGTATTCCTGGGTCCCCTAGCAGATGGGACCCTCCCGGCCCATGGTCCTCTCGGCCCGGCATGCCCCTACCCGGGTGGAGCCACCCCCAACACATAGGTTAATTATACTACACCATCTTCTTCTTTTTTCTTTTTTCTTTTTTTTTTTCTTTTTTTTGTTAATTACATATATTCTCTTTTTGTTACGTTAAAATGGGGTAATAAAGAAATTGGAATTTTGTCATTAAATCAAACTTTACCCTATCACTATACTAAACATGTTTTTTTTTGTTTTTTTTTTTTTTTTTTTTTCTTAATTAGCAGATGTTCTTATACAAAATTAAGATTAACAATCAAATCAAAACTTAGTACTATTAAACTAACTAAAAGATTACGCATTAAGCATTACAAATATTATTTTACAACCATATCTAATAACTTGATTTAAAAATAAGATAATCGATAGATATTGTACATCACTTTTACCTTTCATGTTACATATTCTTACCTTTCATGTTACATATTCATTAGTTTTTCTATTGGGTTATAATCAAGTTTGTTCAATAAAAAATTTCAAATCTTGAACGTAAAATATAAATCTACAACATACAAAGAAAAAAAAAATCAGCAGTAATTTAATCAAGCTATGTTTAAGTTTGAAACATAGTAATTAAGAAATAAAAATATTCAAATTTTAAGCACTCTTATCAAATACACCGGAAAAAAATAAATTTAACACAAATTGTAATCATAATTAAAACATAATAAAGTAAAACTATTTAACATAGTACGTACCTAAAAAGATCTAGCTAAAGTTTTTGATGTATATATATACAAAAAGGGATGGGGACTTACCTAAAAATTAAATAAGGTAATTATGTGTCATATAATTGTTTATTTTGAAATTATTATTTTTCTTCTCAATTAAAAACATCTTCAATTAATTTTTTTTTGGAAAGTTCTAATATAGTAAAGATTTCAATTGTAGATTTAGTTTTATATTTTAAGTTACATATGTTAATATTTTTCATCTAAAATCCTAGTAATAGTAGAATTATAAATAATACTAATATTAATTTTTTAGACCAATTATATTGTGACAAATGTCGACCATAGAGACCATGGTTTCTGCTTTATATATATATATTAGATTAGATAATATTATTAGATAATATCTAGGATATTAGAATAGGGAATAAATAGAGAAATATTATTCCCTATTCTAATATCCTAGATATTCTCATCCTAAAATATATTATATTATTTCTCTAGTATATTATTCCTAATATATTATTATTTCCTATTCTAATATCCTTAATATCCTAGATATTCTCTAATACTCTGTAATACTCTCTCCATCCCAAATTAATTGTCCCATTTCTATTTTGGATGATTTAAGGGATGATAATGAAAATGAGAAAATTTTAAAAATCATTTGTTAAAACATACTAAAAATAGAAATGGGACAAGTAATTTGAGAAAAATTTTAGTAGAAAGGGAACAAGTAAGTTGGGATGGAGGGAGTATGTAATTTCAATTATCAAGCAATAATTTGTAGTCGCCTTTACTAGTGGAATTACAAGTATTTAATACTCAAATCATTTCACTCCTTCCACACAAAATAAAACATATATTCACATGTCATTTTCATTACCTCAATCATATTCATATATACTTCATCCTACAACAACAATGCACTACACTTGCATAACGTCCAAATATTAAAAAAAAACACCCACTTTCTTATTAGATTCACCAACTATTGCATCATATATAACGATACTCTTGTATCATTGTTTTACTCTAAAATTTAATGACTCATTAATTTGTTGCACATAACAAGTTTGAAATGATGGATAATAGTGAAGAGTATTTAGACTATGTGTTAGTTCCATTTGGGCTATTGGTGCTCGGATTGTATCATGTTTGGCTACTTTTCGTCATTATTCGACATCCAACCCGAACGGTCATCGGCCTTAATTCCGTCAGTCGACACCGATGGGTCTGCCATATGATGAGCGTACGTTCATTTCATTTTTTATTATTGGGTTTTTTTGTCAGATAGTACCTTTTATTTAGGGTCATTTGTAAGATGGTACCTTTTATTTTATTTTTTTTGTTTTCTAGTACCTTTTATTTTTCAATTTTGTGAAAAAGTACCAAATTATGAATTCCGGTGAAAAAAGTCAATTTTCCGGAAAAAAAAGTCAATTTTCCGGTGAGAATTCTTATTTGGCACTTAAGCCTAATAAATTTTGCCTCTATTTGTTAAAACCTACATAATTCTAATTCTAATTTCCCAAAAATATAACCCACCTAAATTTGTTCCCTCTAAATTCACTCTTCACCCCCAAAATTAAATATTTTCCTTCAACTCTTTCTACTCAAAATTAAAGTTGTCAAGTAAAAGTAGTCATTAAAAAGATCTTAAATGACAATGATGAGAAGAAGTTTAAGAAAATAATGAAAAAGTTAATTAATGTTGGCTAATTTGGAAGACTTTAATTGAAAGATGGTGAAAGATTTTAAATTAAAGAAGAAGAAGAAATGTCAAATTAGGTTAGTTTAACGATAATTATGTAATTGATTGAAGAATTTAACAAATTAAGTTTATGTTAACAAAATAAACTAATTGAATGTATGCTTTAATAAATAAAAAGAACAAAATGAAGAAAATTAAAGGTCAATAACCGGAAAATTGACTTTACTTACCGGATTCCGTTATTTGGTACTTTTTAACAAAATCGAAAAATAAAAGGTACTAGAAAACAAAAAATAAAATAAAAGGTACTATCTCACAAATTACCCTAAATAAAAGGTACTATCTGACCAAAAATCCTTTATTATTTCGTAATTTGTTATATGTAGTAGTTGACTTTGAGCAGAATCGTAGATGTTCTGGTCTGATGGTCAAGACAGAGGTATTTAGTGATAATAGGTCACAGATCGATTATAATGACGTTTGATTGATACAAATCGTATTTACAGAACCAAGAAAAGAATGGCATATTGGCCGTGCAAACCCTGCGAAATAACCTAATGGCGTCGACGCTTCTGGCGACAATATCCATAACACTAAGTTCCCTGATCAGCGCTGTAGTCACAGGTGCAAGCCAAACAATGGCATTAACCTACACGATCCACACGGTGAAGTACTTTTCGATTTTAGTGTGTTTTTTGGTGGCGTTCTTCTGCAGCGTGCAGTGCATCAGATACTACGCTCACGTCAGCTTCTTGATCAACGTCCCTCCGCCTCAAGAAGAGGCGGAAGAGTACATCCAGTTTGTCGCGCAGAAACTCAACCGAGGCTGCCTGTTCTGGTCGCTTGCGCTCAAGGCGTTCTATTTCTCGTTTCCGTTGCTGCTGTGGATCTTCGGCCCTGTTGCAATGTTTGCTTGTAGCATCTTGATGTCGGTTTTGCTGTATTTCTTGGATTTTTCTCATTCTTGTTCAAGGATTACTCTCGAAAATGGTCATCTGCACAAGTATAGCAACGACGACGATGATATTGAATCCAGACTTGACTTAAGGTAACTTCTATCACCAAGACTCAAACCCCAACGTCACAACTCACGAGGCTCTAATACCATGTCGGAAACTAATTTAACCTAAAGTCCAAGATCCCTCCTTTCAAGTTCATACGAGATCTTAGTGGATGCAACTACAAGCCTGCCTATGCCTACCTGGTCGATATATACCACTTCGATATCAAATTCGAATCACAATACAGATCAGAAGTCGTAACTAATAACACCTTTTTCATTTCATATGTATTCTAATAATGTGCATTGTTGTTGTAGGAAAGATAGCAAAGAAAGGGATTCAAACCTATGCACTCCATTATTGGGAAGCTTGGCACATGACTAAGTCAAGACGCAAAACACAGTCGTCTCCCAAACTCCCAACTCATGATCATTTTGAAATTGGGACTAGATACGGTCGAGAATCGAGATTAAGTAAACTATGACATTTTATGTTATGAGAATACGATATTAGAAAATGGGTAATATAATGTATTACGAATTTACAAGTAGGAATTAATATTATTAAAGTTAGCTTTCGGTATACTCCGTATGTATGTATTATGATTTGGTACCCTAAATCCTAATACCTTACTAAGAATACGTTTTTCTGACTTTTAGAATTGAATCAATCAACTTAATCGAAATTAATCGAAATGAATCAATCGAATCGAAAGCGAATCGAATCGAATTGAGCCGAATCGAATCAAGTGAATGAATCAAATGTCTTTGAAAATAATGTTGGAAAGAATGCGCCCTAATTATAAGATCGATTTTAATGAACTTTTACAACTTCTAATAAAAAAAATAACGTGAAAATCATATACTCGGTAGATATATGAGAGAAAAAAGTTATAAAGATTCTATGTTTCATGAGTACCATAGATGAACATTTCTCCTTAATGAAAATTTCAGACAAAATGGAAGAGCAAATATCGCCGTTGTACGCTTCCGCTGCTACGGCATACTGGCATTTGAATTAATTTAGTATGAAGTTACGACAATTTATATTTTATATTTATGATTAAATCTAATCTACACCTAATATAACAATTTGTCTTATTGCATCCACATGATAGCTTAAACAAAAATACGAGTAGTTCGGAAATGCACTAGTCGATTGCAGATTCACAGTTATCATGAGCCAAATGAACATTTTGCTCCATTCACCCACGCAATAAAGCCACAGAAACTAGAATTTTTGGCAACTCATGGAGACACGAAAAAGTCACACACCATAAACAATCAGATTATAACTTTAGCATTAAGAGACGAGCATGCGACCAGGGCATCGGTACGTGACATTACAGTTTGAATTAACATCGACTGCGTAGGCATGTACAGGCTTGGCCAAGAATACAGGCAAACGAACAAGCAAATCACACACGCATTGAGCATCTAACGCTTTCAACCAACGGCAACACTCGCCCACTGCGGGGTTAGGAGCTCTTTGCCTATGCCTGTGGTGACGCCTACGCCTGGTGTGGCCGTCGGTTGGCGGACAAGGACCTTCTGCGGTGGCTGAATCAAGCGGCGGAGGAGGGGGTGGTGGGGACGGCGGCATAATGGGTGAATACGGGATCGATGAACATGCGTAATAAACAAGTGAAAATTGGGTACGGCATAGCGGACGGAGTGCAGGAGCAGGCGGGAATGGAATAGTCGGGAATTGGCTGATTGATATGGAAATCAAGGATAAGAAGAATGCAGTGACTTGCAGCAGTCTGCTAATCTTTTTCATCTTCATCTCCTGCATTAATCAAGAAAGAAAGTCGCTTACGGAAGGTTAATCGAGCATAAGTATATAGCAAATGGTGACTACTTAAATAAGTCGAGACTCATGCGCTTGTTGTTGGACTCAAGAAGCTGCTTCTTTGAAATGATATAAAAACGACAGTGAACAAGCGAATGAATAACGAATCTCACAACTAGTAAAAGCTGGTAGGTTCGGAATAAGTTGTAGGATATGTCATCCATTTTGTGTGAGTAATATTACTGGCTTAATATAGTTTGCCCATCAAAATATTGTCACTTCATTACATTGTTTTGACCGACGTGCAACTCGAAAGTATATTCTGGGATGAGAAGAGCAGAATCAATCACGTAAAAAGAGAAAATCAATGTACAGGCTCAGCCTATAAACAAAACTTTTACGAGTAGTTATAATCAATATCTCACAATATCCCAATTAAAGACAATAATCAGTACGAATTTACTTACAGAAGCAAAATCACAAAAAATAATTATGCCGGTAATATAAAAGTGCCTTATATTCAACTTACTGCTATGTATGTTGCTGCAATGCTGCACGGGTAAAACTCGAGAGCAATGAAATTAAACTGTGTAGCCTAACACCGCAATACGAGGGCACAAACCAAAAGCTGAAGACCTGTCACAGTCTGAGGTCGAAATGGTGAAGACAAGTTTCATCAACCACAAAACATAACTGAATGAAACATTTTGACCTGTACCAATAGGTCAACATTACAACTAATGAGAGGTGTGTGACATGATATCTAAACAACACAAAACAGTCAAGTGAATGTTGACGATATGATTTCATTTGCCGTGGACCAGTTCAAAATTGTAACAAATGCTAACAATTACGAAGTTACATGGCAAATTATTATCACATATTCAAGTTTTGCATGCACGGATGTACGTCATTACGATAAACAGAGCGTCACCAAGGAATTACGTGAATATAACCTATCTGCAAGCACCAAGCAGAATAGTGAATTGATGAAGTGCTCAAATTACGACCACAAGTCACATATACTGCAGCTGACAATCTTTGAAAAAAAGGCATTTGTCGCATCTTTGACCAATTAACTATCTTCAGTCATTTCCCTTACGACAGGAAAATGAAATGATAATGAAAAGTCAAGGCATGCATCACTGGTTGTAACGCTTCTCTTTACTGCATCTCAAAGTTCTTCATCATCACTTGGATGAAGTTGTGTTTCAGAATCCTTACTGACCGTTGATTCCATATCGTTTTTGACAGCTTCTCTTCTCAACCTCAGTTCCTCCATCCTCGCCTTCCACCCCTCTTCCAACAACTCCACAAACCTATCCTTAATATCAAGCAACGGATCCCGATCAATCAGCACACCATCCTTATACGCCTCTCTCAACACCGCGGTTTTAATCCCGCCTTTCAAAGATATGTAAAATATTCCTGAGTGTCTAGTAAATGCATTTGCAAACGCATTAGAAAGCCTGTAATCCTCGCTAAACTTCCCTAGTATAGGAACAGGCACCCTTTTCAGCAACGACAGCGACAACAACTCGTGCAGCACCCCAACCATCCTTTTCTCCATTTCTCGTGATGACGGGTCCAAATGTGAAGTGTCATCATACGGGTTTATGTACGGCATTTCAATCCAATCCCTAACCCATTCTCTCATTTCCTTCTTAATTTTAAACCCGCGAGGTAACCTCCAATCAAACGAAGGACGAACACGAATTTCCGTCAATGCTTCCTCCTCCTCAGCTCGTCTCATAATAATCGACTTTGCGAACTTCTCCTCCCACGAAACCAACTCCAGAAACGACTTCTGCTCCTCCCCCTCCACATCATCAAACCTCACCAACCGAAAATAATTCGGGTATTTGGGAACAATCCTGCTCAAAAAATCATTAGGAAAACCAAATTCCCGCTTAACATGAACCAATTTCTCCACATTAATCACACGATTCTTCGCCATCAACAACAACTTACACAATTTCTCAACAATCAACAACTCATTTTCATCATAAGCTCTCCTCTCTTTTTTCAAAACACCACACAGAAATTCACTAGGACGAACAAATTTCACTAATTCTGACTTGGGTTTGATTCGATCATAATAAATATCAAATAAAAGAGGGTTTTGATTGATAAAAGTCGAAACTTTTACATTAAGTTTCAATCGATTTCGTCGTTTTTCTAAGTACCTCAAAGGAATGACTTGATTTGGTTCGTTGAGAACTTCTTTGACAACTTTTGAGCAAATTCGCCATTTTTTGTCGACTTGAATTGCATTGTCGAGGTGTCGATCTTTGCGCCAGAGGACTTTGAGCTGAGAATATGATGCAAATTGGAGAGTAAACCAAACCCTAGAAATTGGGGGAAATTTTGAGAAATTTGTGGTGTTTAAGAAGGTGGGTTTTCTCAGCAAATTCATTAGTACGAAATACTGAGTGTCGTTGCTTTGTGAGCACAGGGAAACCGATATATGTCCGTTTAGCATTTTCTGAGTTAGGCTCCACAATTACGGTAATTCGACACAGCTTACATGTGAGATCAAAGTATAAATTGCAGGTAAAAGGGTATAAAATTATGAAACAAATCTACTAAAGTCACTTACAGGGTACAAAAAAAAAATTAGTAACAATTAATCTTAATTATCACTTAAATAGTACAAAAGCTATATAAACGAGTACAAATAAAGTAGACTTACAATAACTTATCGTAAGTCTTGACTTACAAAAGAATTTGTGCCACACCAATATACTCCATCACATCTAAGACCAATTTTCCGATAATAATATCTCGAATTATAGAAAACATATAAAAATTAGATATTTTTATTCCTATCGTAAACACGAATTAAATAAGATTTGATATGACTATATTATCTTTTATACATTGCAAATAATATAACAAAGAGTTTTTTAGCTTGATGAATAGTGTCAAAATTCTCAACGTCACCGTTTGAATGGTTGGTCATTCATTCCATGATTTTCTTTACATTTACTTTTGACATGTGGATTACGTATTTTATAAAAAAAAAAATAATAATAATAATTGTTCGGGGTGATTTTCTCACACGGTTTGTTTAGGTGATTGTGGATCTACTAGTACTATCCTTTAGGTTGTCTTTAGTGGCGATTTGTATGATTGAGTTTAAACGTATGAAAGATAACAAAAATGGAACAAGACACACGATATGTTACGTGGGAAAAACCCTTAAATGTTAAGGGAAAAACCACGGGCGCCAAGCCAGGAGAGATTATGCACTAGTTCTGGAACAGTAGGTACAGAATCTGGACCAAGTGGTACAGGATACAAATAAGGCGTAAATTAATAAAGTGTTTAAATGCTTGTAGATTGTGATGAGTGTTGTGTGCTTGAGCTGAATAATGAATGAATCTTTCCTCCGACCGCTTCTCCTTTTATAATGCCCTTGGGTCCAACGTTCATCTCCTCCTTTGTAGGTAACTTCTTCCCCTTTCTTCTCCAAAGACTCCTATCTCTTAGGCTTCAGTTTCGTTTCTTGACCAAGTCTTCCAACGGCTCTCTTAGGGTTGCTGCTGCGTCCTTGGGCTTCACTTTTTGACTCTTTTTGTTGGGCTCGGCCCATCTTGGCTTTCTCTCCGACTGCCTTTGTTTTGTCTCATCGCCTGCAGTCCGGTGTAGGGATCTGATTATGGATCTGTGCCTGCAGGCCTGGCCAAGGTGGGACCACTACAGGTTTTTGGTCCCAACGGTTTGTCCCCATCTCTCGCTTCTACAGTCTGAGGGGGGTAGGGAGATGCTTCTGTCCTTCATCCTGGTCCAGGACTGAGCCTGGTCCAGGCTCTTTCTGTTTTGCCGTGCTTTTGGTCCTGAGACCTGTACCTTGCAATTAATGAAGTAGTTGGCTTTTCGTGGGGAAGTGCGCCCTATTTTGGCGCTCAATGCACTGTACGTTAGTCGTGGGTCATATCAAGTCACTTCGCGCGCTTATTTTTGTAAAAACCATCCAACTTCTTTTTTGTCCCACTATAAATACTCTTGTATTTGTTTTGCTTCTCTCTCTAACTCATTCCTCTTTTGATTTTATTTGTTTTGCAACCGAGAACCCTAGCAAAAATCCCCAAATTGATTTGCAAAAAACCCTAGCTTCTTTTTCTTTCCATTGATCATGGCTCGTAACGATACTGGTCCTTCTCCAGCTGTCACCTTCTCCCATGGCGGCTCCATCTTCCACGCAACGGACATAATCAAAGATGTTAATATCTACCCAAATCTGCTCGCCCAAGGAGTTGATGCGCGGCTCAAAGCGGAGGGAAAGATCCCTGAATGCACCGAAGTCTGGGCCCCAAACACCACTGATGTCAGGGTGGATTGGGTTAGTCCTGGCTGGTTCTCGATTTTTGAATCTTCCTTCAGATTTGGTGCAACCTTTCCCCTTTGTCCATTGATGAGTTCGTTCTTGAGCACTGTTCAAGTTCCGCCCTGTCAAGTGATGCCGTCTGTTTGGCGTTTGATCCATGGGATCGATTCTCTTTGCCGGAGATACGGGGTTGAGATTCAACTAGCCGACATAAGAAATACCTACCACCTGCGCATGCATAAGAAGAAGAGAGTTTTGTTCCGTTTAAGGGATAGGTGCCAGCCTCTTATCACCCGCCTGGATGTGGGTGATGAGAGGAATTGGACCAGCTACTACATGTTCATCAAGAGCAACACATTGGGCCCCAATGTCTGGGCGCCTGAGTTCTTTTTGAAGGGGACTGGTATGTGCCCTGAACTTTTGAATTTCTATCCATTTTGCTTTTGCATGTGCCTTTTTGTTCAGGTTTGTTGTGCATTTGGTTCGCAGTTTCTGACTGGGTCCCTACCCCTGATGACCCTGAGTCGAGGAGGAGGACCGAAGCGTTCCTAAGGCTACCTTCTTCGAAGAGGGCCTGGCCCAGGTGTATGCGTCATGATGATGATGACGATGATGTTGTTGTTGTCCCTCCCCCTGAGGAGGAAGGGGATGATGAAGATGAAGATGGTGATAGTGATGACGAGGAAAGGACTGAGGAGAACAATGCTGGCCTGGATGCTGCGCCTGAGCAAAGTGAGAGGCCTGTAGGTGAGGCGGCCGGTGGAAGTGGTGCAGGTGTTCTTGATCAGTCACCCATCCATGTGACCCCATTGAATTCTATACTTCCTGGGACTGGTGGTCGTTCCATTCTGCCCCCTCTGCGAATCCCTGGCATAGGCCAGAGTTCTGTGCCTAGCTCCGCTACTGGTACTGATATATTCTCTTTGGTCCATGAACTGATACATCTCCCGTTCCTTCGTAATCTGTTCCCTGTGATGTTTCAAACACGGGTCCGTGAAGAAGACTTTCCTGCCCATGGATGCTATTGCTGCTCGAATTGCTCAGGCACGTGAGGCTGCTAAGTCTGGCGGTAGTTCTGCCCCTGCTGTGAGTATGGTGGCCCCCACTTCTGAGTCTTCCAAGAGGAAGGTGCCAGAAGGGGTTCAGACCAGGTCTACCAAAGTAGTTGCTGAGTCTCCTGAACCTACCCCTGACCAGAAGAAGAGGAAGAAAGGGAAGTCACCTCAAATGAACCCTGTGTTGTCTGTTCCTCTGCACTCTCAAAGCCAGGCTGAGTATGTTTCCTTGGGGAAGTCCCTGAGTGAGAACTTTGCCACTTTGTCCTCTGCACCTGCTGTCCTGGATCCGACGCGCCTGGCGCACAAGATGGTGGGTTGTTGTGCTCAGGTCTGCATCCCTTCTTATCCTCTTGATTTTGTCCAGAGTTACTTTTGATATGGTCCTGATTTTTTGTTCAATTCTGTACCTGTAGTTGCTACTCATGTCTGCCAGTCTTGGTTCTACGGTGCCAATCTTGGAGAGTGGTAGAGGTAAGGCTGAGGTTGAGAACGAAGCACTTCGTTCCTCCCTCGAGATTACCAAAAAAGAGCTTGAGAGTGTGAGCTATCGCTGTGAGAGAATGGTCACTTTGAACAAGACCAACTTTGAGAGGATCCAGGAGCAGGATACCCTTGTTGCGAGGCTGAGCAAGGAGATTGAGGAACTCAGGGCTGAAGTCAGTCAGCATAATGCAGTCTTGGCAGATTCGAGTGTATTTTATACACTTCGTACTCGTGTCGAAATGATGAATGCCAGCCCTGAAGAGCGTGCTGCTTGGGATCTTTCTGCAGAACTTGCTACTTTCAAACAACTATTTCCTGGGCAGCCTATTCTGGAACAGGCAGAAGTTACTTCGGCTGTACAACCTGATACTGGAGTCACTGCTGGTCCAGGCGTTGGGGCTGATGGTGGAGATTCTGGTGTTGCCGCTGACAAGTCTGGGCCCTCCAATGCTGGTCCTGCGGGGGAGAGTATTGAAAAGACAGGTGATTCTGATGATGGTACTAATTGAACCCTACTTATGATGATTGTTTTTGCTTTTTGAACAACACTTTGAATTTGCCAGGGGGGATGTCCCCTGTTATGCTTTGGTCTGTAAGTATTTGCACTTTGCTTGTTTGTTTTTGGACTTCTTTTTGTGTCCATGCACAGGCATGGGCTGACTTTTAGTTTCTGATGTCGATAAGACTTTGTTATATGTTATGCTATGTCTATGTTTTTGCTATGTCTTTGTTATGATGCGCATATAATTTGTTGTGAATTTTGTAAAGTAGCATGCATGCGTTTGATAATTTAGGCGACTTACACTTTGGGGCTCCCTTAACGGACATTACTCCCTGTCCCGTTGTTGCAGTCGTACTGGGGCTGGAGCCCTAGGTTTTGTCTTTGTCTTTGGTTCTGGGCCGACCAGATTGCATTATGCTTTGTCTCGCACAAAAAGAGGGTCGTGGCTTGACCGGTTGGCGTTAGCCAACGGCCTCCGACGCCAAGTCAAGACAATCAGATAGGATAAATTGTAAAGGAAAAGTTTTGGGTTTTGTACATTAGCAGATGTGCTGGTCCAGGGCACTTTACATGTGATAGAGCTTGAGGTGGAGTGTATTCCAAGGTCTTGGGATCATATCTCCTTCCAGAGTTTGTAGTCTGTAAGAGCCTTTCCCTGTTGCTGAATCAATAAGGTATGGGCCTTCCCAGGTTGGGGCTAACTTGCCTGCAGCCTTGTCCCTTGTGTTCTACCTTCCTCAGGACCAGATCTCCAGTCCTGAACATTCGCACCTTCACGTTCTTATTGTAGCTTCTGGCCCTGCATCGCTGGTAGGTCGCTAACCTTATTCTTCTTTGAATCTCACGAGTTCTGGTCAGTATCTAGTCACAGAGCAGTTCATTATTTTCAGAAATTGTGTTTAGTCCATACCTGATTGTTGGAATGTGCACTTCTACTGGGAGTACAGCTTCACATCCATACACCATTGAGTAGGGAGTCTGTCCTGTTGCCCTCTTTGGTGTAGTCCTGTCCGCCCACAGTACCAGTGGCAATTCTTCTACCCACCTTCCTTGTTTCTCCATCAGCTTCTTCTTGATGCAGTTGATCACAATTTTGTTGCTGGACTCAGCCTGTCCATTTGCTTGAGGATATCTTGGTGCAGAGGTTACCAAGTTGATGTTCCACTTTGTACAGAAATCTCTGGTCTTGTTTCCCACGAATGCAAGTCCATTGTCACATATTATTTCTGAAGGAATTCCATACCTGCTGATGATGTTTCTCTTTATGAAGGCTATGACTTCTTTTTCTGTGACGTTTTTGTATGCATCTGCCTCTATCCACTTAGAGAAGTAGTCTGTCATTGCTAGCATAAACACCTTCTGCCCTGGAGCCATTGGTAATTTGCCAACTAAGTCCATGCCCCATTTCATGAATGGCCATGGTGCTGATATTGAGTGCAGATTCTGTGCAGGTTGATGTATTTCTGGACCATGCCTTTGACAAGCGTCACACTTTGTGGCATACTGGATGCTATCTGTTTTCATTGTGGGCCAGTAATACCCCATTCGCAAAATTTTGTTGACCATGCTTCTACCACCTGTGTGGTTTCCACAGTGTCCATCGTGTATTTCTGATAGTACTGTCCTGACCTGGTCAGGTTCTAGGCAGCGCAGGTACAGTCCGTTGAAGGACCTTCTGAATAGTATGCCCTGTATGATTGTGTATCTGGATGCCTTGATTCTGAACGCTCTGGCCTCGATCTTGTCCTGTGGTAGCTTATTCTGGACCAGCCATTCGTAATATGGTTTGGTCCAGCTCTGAGTTGCCTGGACTGTGTTCTGTAGGACTGGCTGTATTTTCTGGATTGCTGGTTCCAGGATGTGTACAATTGGTATACTGTCCAGCGCACCAGGTTCAAATGCTGATCCAATGTTAGCCAAAGCATCTGCCTGCACATTCTGATCTCTAGGGACTTGCTCAACCTCAATGTTAGTAAATTTCGCAAAAAGATTTTTGACTAAATCAAGATATGCAATCATCTTAGAATCTTTAGCAGCGTACGTACCGTTGATTTGGTTTGCTACCAGCAAAGAGTCTAGTTTTACCTTTAGATTCTGGACTTTCATGTCCAGACATACATTCAGTCCTGCTATTAGTGCCTCATATTCAGCTTCATTGTTGGTAGTCCTGAATTCACAGGATACAGCCTGTACTATCTTGTCCCCCTGTGGCGACTTCAAGACCACACCTAGTCCTGTACCCCTGATGTTGGCTGAACCATCTGTCCAGAGTTCCCAGGTCTGCTGTTTCTGGTCCAGATGGAAGATCTCCTTTGTTACCTGCTCTTCTAGTGTGGGAGTGAAGTCAGCCACAAAGTCTGCTAGAGCTTGAGATTTGATTGCTGTTCTGGGCTCATAGGATAGATCATAGGTGCTCAACTTTACTGACCATTTTGACATACGACCTGAAAGTTCTGGTCTAGACAGTACTGATCTCACAGGAACATTAGTACGAATAATAATATGATGCGCCTCAAAATATGGACGCAATTTGGTACAGGCAACTGTTAAAGCCAAAACAAATTTTTCCAATACAGAATACCTGGTCTCAGCATCCAGAAGACTTTTACTTACATAATACACCGGATGTTGCTGTCCATCTGGCTCTCTTACTAGGACTGCACTTACAGAGGTTTCTGTTACAGACAGGTACAGGACCAGTGACTCCCCTGGTTCAGGCTTGGATAGAAGTGGGGCTGATGATAGGTATGCTTTCAGGTCCTGGAATGCTTTCTCATGCTCTGTCCCCCAGTTGAATTGTTTATTCTTTCTTAGAAGATCATAGAACGGCTTGCACCTTTCAGAAGACCTGGAGATGAATCTATTCAGCGCTGCTACTCTTCCAGTCAATTTCTGTACATCTTTTGAGTTCTGGGGGGACTGCAAGTTGATTATCGCTGAGATCTGTTCTGGACTAGCCTCTATGCCTCTTTTTGTCACCATATAGCCTAAGAACTTTCCTGCAGTGACACCAAAGGTGCATTTAGTAGGGTTTAATTTCATATTATATTTTTCCAGAATCTCAAATGCCTTTTCCAGGTCCAGGATGTGATCTTCAGCTTTCTTCGACTTCACCACCATATCATCAATGTAGACCTCCATTGTGTCACCAATCTGGTCCTTGAACATCATGTTCACCAGCCTTTGATATGTTGCACCTGCATTCTTCAGTCCAAAAGGCATAGCCTTGTAGCAATAGATTCCCCTGCTGGTCATGAACGCTGTATGCTCCTGGTCTGGGGGGTGCATCCTGATTTGGTTGAATCCACTAGCTGCATCCATGAATGTCAGCACCTCATGTCCTGCAGTGGCATCTACCATGGCATCTATATGTGGTAGTGGAAATGAATCCTTTGGGCACGCCTTGTTCAGGTCTGTATAATCCACACATACTCTCCATTTGCCATTCTTCTTCTGGACCACAACTACATTTGCTAGCCAGTCCGGGTACATCACTTCTTTGATCATGTCCATGTCCAGCAATTTCTGTACCTCTTGGTTCACAATCTCATTACGTTCTGGTGCAAACTTCCTGCGCTCGCTTCGCTGTGCTTAAAACTTGGGTCAATATTTAACTTGTGTGTAATAACATCGTAACTTATACGGTCATATCAAAGTGGGACCAGTAAAACAATGCTCTTTCTTCCTCGTAAAGTCAATTAGAGCGGTCCGATTACCTGCGGAGCGTCGAACCAACCGTAACCTTCTGCCAGGTCTTTCCTTTGCCAAAACAATTTCATTTGTCTCCATGCGTGGGACAGGATTCTCAACAGACCTGACAGGCTGCTTTAATTGCTATGCGAGGGACTTACCTGGGCCAGAAGGTTTCGTGGTCGTCTGTAACACTCTGTGCGGTTCTTTCTTCTCCTACATTTATTCTTTGTCCCCCCACTTTGTTGGGATCTTGATGCACCGGTGAGTGCGTTGAAGGTCTGACCTTGAGATTGTGGGATCCGTGGTCGCCTCAGGATTACGCTGTATGATGATAGACAATCTATTACGCAGAACTTTTCGAAAGAGGTGACTCCTTCCACATAGGTTGGTAGGGTGATCTCTCCAGCCGCGTGCTTTGTTTCACCATCAATCCTACCAGACGCTGGACTTCTTCGTTACGTCAATCTTTCACCCCATGGCCTCAAAGGTTTCCATCATGATGATGTTGGTGAATCGCCTCCATCTACCAAGATTTCCCGACCATGCATGTTCCAATCTGGACCTTGATCACTAGCCCATCGTGGTGTGGCCCATGCACTCCTTGTAGGTCTGATTCATCAAACACAATCTCTGCCGGATCCGGTTGTCTGTTGGTGGTGCACTGTTCTCCAGAGCCACACGCCGCGTGAGAATACGTTAGTCCACAAATATCTGAACCACCAGAAATGAATTTTACCTCGTGCATTGGCGGTGGTGGTGAAAGATCTCTGGGCTCTTCTCGTTCATCCCTGTTCTTTCTGTTCCTGGGCAGGATATCCTTCAGGTGACCATTCTTTAGTAGATGAGCCACTTCCCTCCTGAGAGCTATGCAATCCTCTGTGGTGTGTCTAATATCAGAATGGTACTCACACCACTTGGTCGTGTCTCTCCTTGGGTTGGGCTGCATTTGCTTTTGGCCATCGACTCTGAACCTAGCTTGTCCATCTTGTGGATCGATCCTGGAAGATCTGCAGAGAAGATCAAACCGAGGAGGTGGAACTCTGGGTGCATCAGTCTGTTGATCCACAGCGTTTGCCTCCCTCCTGTTTGGCCTCTGATATGGACCAGGCCTGTTGTTGCTGTGCCTCTGGGTGGTGACTTTTCGTTCAGCCCTGCCCTGGTCCTGATATCGTGCCCTGAACTGCTGGTCCTCCTCTACCCTGATCTGGGCCAGAGCCTTAGCCTGCACATCTTCAAAGGTAGAACAAGGGTAGCGAGTTAGTTCAACATAAAGATCAGAATCTCTTACCAAACCTTGCCTGAAGGCCTCAATGGCCGTGCCAATGTCACATCTGGGGATGGACACTTTCTCCTTGTTGAAGCGGTGCAGGAAGTCCCTTAGAGACTCGCTCGTTACGGATGACCCAGATGCAGATCACCGGTCCGCTTCTCCAACAACTGCCATCTTGTGGCCCGGATGTTGAAAAGGTTGATCAGCTCCGCAAAGGACTTGATGGTCTTGATTGGCAGGTTGATATACCACTGGAGGGCTGGACCAGTCAAGGTTGAACCAAAGCTTTTGCACATGCAGGCCTCTCTCTTCTCTGCTGGGATAGGAACGTTGAACATCCTCTGCCTGTACTGTGCAACATGCTCCAGAGGATCAGCTGTCCCATCATAGAGCTTTAGGTTGGGCGCTGAGTATTTCTTTGGCATCTCGACCATTGCAATACAGTCATCAAAGGGTGAATCAGCATAGCTTCCTGGTGCTGCCTCTTCAATGGGTGGCGGAAGTCCTGGAACCTTGCGTACTAACTCTGAGAGTTTCTGGATCTCCACCATCATGTACTGCATGACCTGGCCTGCACTAACTCCTTCTGGTGTCTTTGGTTCACCGTTTCCACCTGTATCGTTGTTCTCTTGATCTTCTTCCACATTGAGTGGGTCGCCTTTTGAACCTTTTGACCCTACAGAAGAAAAAGTAGAGAAGTCAAGTTGCTTGATTACATCAGAAAATGGTGTACCTGGTGGGATCCTAGATCCTGAGGCTTTCTTCTGGGCAGAGGTCTCTAGCTGTTTCTTCAGGGCAGCCTCAGTCTCCTTCAGTCTTGCTGCCTCAGCCTTAGCATCCTCTGCAGCTTTCTTGGCCTGTTCTGCAACTTGCTTGGCTTGTTGCAACTCCTCCTGGAGCTTCAGCATGGCTTCTGCACTTGTACCTTCCATCTTTCACGTTGGTTGATCTTGTTGATTGGGAAGATGTTGTAGGATTAATAAACTAGTATCCCCACAGACGGCGCCAATCTGTTCGGGGTGATTTTCTCACACGGTTTGTTTAGGTGATTGTGGATCTACTAGTACTATCCTTTAGGTTGTCTTTAGTGGCGATTTGTATGATTGAGTTTAAACGTATGAAAGATAACAAAAATGGAACAAGACACACGATATGTTACGTGGGAAAAACCCTTAAATGTTAAGGGAAAAACCACGGGCGCCAAGCCAGGAGAGATTATGCACTAGTTCTGGAACAGTAGGTACAGAATCTGGACCAAGTGGTACAGGATACAAATAAGGCGTAAATTAATAAAGTGTTTAAATGCTTGTAGATTGTGATGAGTGTTGTGTGCTTGAGCTGAATAATGAATGAATCTTTCCTCTGAATTCTGCTCCTTTTATAATGCCCTTGGGTCCAACGTTCATCTCCTCCTTTGTAGGTAACTTCTTCCCCTTTCTTCTCCAGCAGCTCCTATCTCTTAGGCTTCAGTTTCGTTTCTTGACCAAGTCTTCCAACGTCTCTCTTAGGGTTGCTGCTGCGTCCTTGGGCTTCCCTTTTTGACTCTTTTTGTTGGGCTCGGCCCATCTTGGCTTTTCCTCTCCTGACCTGCACCTTTGTTTTGTCTGTACTGCCTGGTGCTGGCTGTAGGACCTGACTATGGATCCTGTACCCGTCTAGGCCTGGCCAAGGGTTCTGGACCAGCCTGGGTTTTTGGTCCCAACAATAATCTCAAAAGCCTAATACAAATAGATTATTTGATTAAATTAATACATTTATACTAAATATTTAGTAAAATACACTGGATTAAAAATGAAAAATGAAATGTGGGTTAAAAAAAATCTTCACAAAAATATGCCAAAAATCGAAATGTAAAGAAAACGATGGAACGAAAGAAGTATTGTACTAGTCTGATGATCATTTCCATCATTTTAAAATGGTAAATCTTATAAATTATTTGATAAAATATTAATTATTGAATTATCGTTTTCTAAAAATAAAATACGGAGTACAAGTTCTTTGTAACAAAACAAATACAAAATCACTAGTCATTTAAATAAAAATTATAATGCATAAATCATGCAAGTCATGCAGGGCAGTGGACAAGTTGTACCCGCCCCGCTCCACCACCTGCGTCGCGAGAAATTTTTGACACCCACTACACCGCCCACGTAATCACCCTCCATATCCGCCCCAACTGGAGCGAATGCGGTGTGACAACCACTTTCATAAGTCCATTGACATCCCTAATTAATGGAGTTGGGCTACATTCATCTTGCTTGACTAACTAGTTTATGAGCTATCGTATTTAAAAGACGGGGAATAAAATTAATATCATAGCAATGAAAAAATAGTGTAGTTCAAATAATTAAAACATAGGTGAAATTTTCATAGATTTCGAATAAGGTTGTTGTTGGGGCTAGGCTGTAACAACCTGGTTTTTAGTCGACTTTAATTACTAAGGCGGAAATTAATTAAGTCTTAAACCAGTGTCATTAATTATACAATTAACCCAAAATATTACATCATCGTTCAAGAGTTGAATAAAACAACTCTAAGTACGGAAATTTAGAAGAGTAGCGTTATATAAATTACATCTCTCTCGAAAGTAAACTAAGGTAAAGCATAAAATATAAGCTGGTCCCGTTCCCAAAATCCAAGCATCCGGTTCACGCTTTTCCTGCACAATAAACTGATGGGGGGTGCCCGCTGAGCGGACAGTGACTAGCTATGCTCATACTTACCCTCGATTTCAATTACTTTGGTTTATTATTATCGCTTTATAATTATAACATTATGATCAAAACATAAACATGCTTATTACATATAGCATATAAGGACATATAAGTCATAATAAGCATGCGGTTTAGAGCGATAAATCATATAAGCATGATATTCAGTTATGAAAGCAGATAATAAATAATATCATAACAATAGTGTCACAGCATTTCAGCCGGATTACAAAGCGATATCAGATCGCTAACAAACATACGTATTGTATCATTCACATCATGCAGACTCGATTCACTTCAGAAATTTGTGATCTTTAGTTTTCGAAGATGGTACACACTCATTCTCATTTAATCAAACAACACATACTGCTTACGAGCCTGACCACTGAGTAGGCCATTGTACTCTAGTCGCTTTCATCTCACTACCATAGTGGAGCGACTTACTCGACTCGTAAACCACGCCGAATACTATAGTACTTGCATCTCATCGTCTAGTGTTCGAAATGATTCGAACTTCAATTACAATCCCGTCAAGTGATCTGTACATGTGGTAAGAGTGAATGCAAGTGTCGCGCCCACTAAGAACGAAACACGGCAAGGAGACAGAACCGCGAGATGACAATCGCAATAAGGTCGCGGTGGCCCTGGTAACATTAGCGAAATAGGGGAATAAAACCCTAGTCTAGTGTGTATACACTAATATTCACTTTAAGAGTGGGCTATGCTATTCATAGAGCACCTTAACTCTGAATAAAACGACTATTTCCTAATGCCTGACCCAAAAGAGTTGGCATATTCCTTATCTTGTACGGAGCAGGCTATACGACTTAAGGCGTAACGGCATGGGCAGGATGCACAAAGCATATAATGCTGCCGGCTAAACCACACTATTCGGGATGACAATCGCAATAAGGCCGAGATAGTGGCGTCCGCTACAAGACTATCTTAACCCCACTTCACTCACGATTGATGTTTTCATAACCGAGGCTCAAGCTTTAGACCTTTTATTTAACTTACTCAAGATTCATTATTTTATTTGATATTACATATCTCATGTTACTAGACTCTCCTAGTCTCATCGTCAAACGTTTAATTTGAATTGTAGGTTTCATATGATCACATAACACGTTCGTTTATTATTTGAAGTGTTGTTAATTATTAACGTTTTTAAGTTTCTATATTAATAAGTTTATTAGTATGTCCAATTTTATTTAAGTGTTTTTCAAAACACTTTAAGTCATTTACTTATTCATTTTCAATTTTCTATACTTAGTAAATTTTCAATTATTTACAATATTTCAAAATTTGAAATTTGAAATATCCTTAAATTTTGAGACGTAACTTGTCTTACAAGTTTCGAGAATTTTTCACTATTCACGTCTCGGGATTTGAAAAGATAACTTGTTCAACAAGTTACCTTAAATTCCATTAAAATAGGTTTTGGGACATTACTTGTTCAACAAGTTTCGTCCCGGGTACTATTCACCGTCTTGAAATTTGGGACGTTACTTGCTTAACAAGTTTCGTCCCAGGTACTATTCACCGTCTAGGTCACTATTCACATCGGTCACTATTCACATCCTAACTTAGTTACTAAATTTTTAGAATCTAGTTTTAAAGTTATTAGGTTCGGTTTGTAAAAAGTGATAATCGATATTTATTTTAAAATGTGACTTAGTTAAATTTAGTCATTTATTTACTAAATTTAGCGATTTTCATTTTTAAAATAATAGTATAGTGGGTGATTCATTTTAGTCCGTATGTCCAAGTCCAACAGTCCAAATTTGCAAAGGCAGTAACACATGATTTTAATTCATTTTTATAATGGTTATACTTTATAATCGGTTTATTATATTTCATTTCTAACTAAATCGATTTGTATAAAAGTTCATTTCTAATAACCATTTAACTTTAGTGACTTAGTGATTGTTTCGGGTGTAAACTCGGGGTCTTGAGGGTGACGTCATGGATGGCCTCCAGGGTCTGGGCCCGCTCCATGTGCGACCTGCAGGGTGAACTCCGGGCCCGAGGGGCTTGCCCCCGGCGGAGCCTCCGACGCCCAAGTCAGTACCGAAATATCAAAAAAATGTTTAATGTGGAAAATATAAGAGTGGAGAGAGTAGAGAGAGAGAGAGAGTGGGGAGAGTGAAATAGAATCCAACCCCTTTACCTTTGCCCCCTAGGGGCTATTTATAGAGTTTATTGGGCTTTTGGGCCTCTTGGGCCTTTTATTTGTCGTCTTGCTGTCGTAAGCGTAATCGGATATTCGACCCCCAACAATTGCCCCCACCGGATTCGCATGCCAATGCGGATTCGGTGACGGATGTCGGCGTCGAATAGAGTGCGCGAAATCGTTGACCTTGGGCGATACAAGTGAAAAAAGATCTCGTTAAACGAATCCTTAGCGGTAGAAGTACCGCGTGAAAGTGGTTGTCTAGCCGTGACAGACCAAATATAAAACAGACATCGAAAGCTACACGATAGTTGTTGGGGGTGGCGTCTCCCGGGTCTGAGTACCTCGGACCGGAGGGGTCATGAGCCGGGAGCATCCCATGTACCCAGGCGACCGTCAGTCCCTCCCGGGTCTGGGGCATATTCGTCTCACCCGGGTCCGTACCGTACAGTCCGGCAGCAGTGCAGTGCAAGCGAAGTCTCACGGCGCGATCAGAGTTTCGCGCCGCGGTCGGAGTCTCGCGGCGCGGGTAGGGGTGATATCGAGTACACAACGTCAACAGAATAAAAGGGCTAGCGCCGCGAGGACGGTCACGCGGCGCGGCCTAAGGTGACGGAGAATGAATTACGTCACGGGAATAAGGAGGTGGGCCGCGGGACAAGGTCACGTGGCGCGGCCTAGGGTGACGCAAAGTAAACTGCGTCACTAGAATATAGGAGCTGCCCAGGCACGTAGCCATGGACTATTTGTACGACTGGAGCCACCTAGGCACGAGGGCCGTAGTATGGTCTTATCCGGAGCAAGCCACCTAGGCGGGGGCCATTAGTGGTCTCTTCCGATCAGAGTATAAAGCGACGCAGAGCGCCCGTGCCCCGGCCGCGGGCTCTCCGTGACGCAGGGTAAGGTAGGCGCGCAGGAGCCGCCAGCCCCGGCCGCGACTCTCCGACGCAGTAAGATAAAGGGCGCAGAGCCGCCGTGCCCTGGCCGTGACTCTCCGTGACGCAGTAGTGTCGCCAGACGCAGGGCGCCGAGCGCCAGTGCCCGGCCGAGTGACTCTCCGCGGCGCGATGTTCGACCGCGGCGCGGGTAACGCCATACGCAGGGCGCGAGCCGCCCAGGCCCCAGGCCATGGACTCTCAGGGCGCGATGTTCATCCGTGCGTAGGCAATGTGCCATACGCAGGGCGCGAGCCGCCCAGGCCCAGGCCATGGACTCGTGGCGCGATGTTCATCCGCACGCAGTATGGGAGGTCCGCAGCCGCCACCGCCATAAGGCCGACGATCGACATCTGCGGTGAGAGCGGCCAGGCACGTGGGCCATCATAGACATCCCGGCTCTTTGCATAAAGGCACCCTCATCCGCCCGACGACCACGGATGAGCATTGTCTGGCCGTCAGACGCAGGCGCGAGCGCCTGTGCCCCGGCCGTGGACTCTCAGCGCGATGTTCATCCGTGGCGCAGCAATGTGTCATACGTAGGCGCGAAACGCCCAGGCCCCAGGCCATGGACTCAAGGCGCGATGTTCATCCGCACGCAGGCATAAGGCACCTCACTGGATACGAAGATCACGGCGAAGCATTGCAAGCGTCAGACGCAGGCGCCGAGCCGCCTGTGCCCCGGCCATGGACTCGTGGCGCCGATGTTCATCCGTGCGCAGGCAATGTACCATACGTAGGGCGCGAGCCGCCCAGGCCCCAGGCCATGGACTCTCAAGGCGCGATGTTCATCCGTACGTAGGTATAAGGCACCCTCACCCGGGTACGAAGACCACGGGTGAGATCAGTGCATGGGAGCCCTCCAGGCGGGCGCCTGGAAGGTCTTACCCTTCTCCGTCCTTTTATGCATCCATTCCTGCAAAATGTTAGTGAAATTTTTCAAAAATTCCTATTTTTGAATCAGACTACCGTGATTAGCCGGGGTCGGGGGTAGTCCCCCCCTCCTTGCCCCCTGGCCAGCTTTTGTGTGATACAAATCTAAACAAAAGTTGGGCAAAAATTCTACCAAAAATTACAAGGAAAAGCTCGCGGTGTCAACAATCCTGACCACTCGCTTTACAGATGTCTACACGTTGCCTCGTTGAGGAGCTAGTGCCGCGGATGACTTTTTGTATGGCGATTTTTGAGTGTAAGGTGATTCTTGTGGAGCTTTCGTGGAGTCTCGGGTGATTAAAGGTCGGCTAGGCGTCACAAATGTGTGGCTCGTATTTCTTTATCACCGCTTTGTCTCCATTACTCCTGAAAAAATAATGCGATATACCAAAACTGATTAGTACTTCGTATGTTATTACACTTAATTGCATGTAGTACATTGTTATACTTGAAAATAGTTTAAATGAAATTAAATTTTTCGTCGTGCGCGTAGGGGCACCTTTAGAAAGTGGGTCAAATTAAATATCAAGTCTCAAGGTAAATTAAAGCAACTCTAAGGCATTAACGTATGTGGCAGTGTATATTTTTATTCCAAAATCTATTTGGGCTTAGTCACAATATGAGGGTCCAATTAATGAAAACCATTGAATTAAAGTCCCTTGTATTGGGTTTTGTCTAGGCATAACCAAATATATAAAATTAATTAATTAAAAGAAGGAACTTATCTTTCTTTTAGGAAAAAATCTCCCGGGCTCAAGCGTGAGAGGGGTCAGCCCGGTGTTGGTGGCCGGGTCCAGTGAAGTTGCAAAGCGGCGAAAGCGGTCACGGTGGTTCCGGCGTCAAGCCGTTAAGCACGGGAGAAAGGTTCCCGGGCGAGGTGCCGTCGCGGTCACGGGAGACTCAGAGGGTCCCGGTGCCGGTCATCCTTTATGGTGGCCCGGTCCCGAGATGGTGGTGGCCGGGAGGTGGTGGCCAGTGGCGGCTCCTAGGTCCACGGTGCCGGGAAGAGAGGCCACACGAGTAGGTATGTCAATCGGGGCCGGGAAGTGGACGAGACCGAGGTAAGGTGGTCGGCGTCCAGACGATCGATTCCCGGGTCAGATGAGATGACCGGTCACAGGTGGCCGGACCCATTCCCGGGAAGGGTTACACGGTGGGTGACTTGGTGAGATGGACCGAGTGCCATGATGGCCGGTGGTGACTGCCGCCTTTCGTGACAAGATGGATGGGCAAGCGGGCCCGGGATGGTTTCACGGTGGCTTAACATGTCCCGTGCCCGTGATGGTGTTGTCTAGGGGGCCGAGTACAATTATTCTTCTTCCCGGGTCTTTGCTTCTCGGTTGGTTTTTCATACTTTGTCCTGGACGGCGAAGAGTCCCGAGAAGGTGGTTACCGAGTCGTCTTGGGTGATTATGGCCGGATGGTGTCGGCCGAGGGAGCTGAAAACATGGCCGGGACCGTGTAGGCGTGTAATTTCCCCGGGAGCACTTCCTTCCTCTTGTTTTCAGTTTCCTTCATAATTTCTTCACATTTTTCGTCTTTTGTGGTTTGTTCATATTATATTTGGCTTAATGATACATGTTATTTTTATACGTTTTATGCCCCCGGTTCAGTCGCATTTAGCTTTTATTTACTCGTGATTATTTCTAGTTTACGAGCTATTTGTTATATTTCTCGATACTGCTGCCTTTTATTTACATTTTGCAGGTTTTGGTGGTTTTGAGCCAAAACCCGAGACATTGGAGCATTACGAGAACCGAGCCGAGAAGACCAAGCTCGAGCGCGCACAAAAGCGCGGGACACGAGCCAAAGACCAAAAAGGAAGAAAGGCCTACGAGTAAACTAAAGGCCCAAAAGCAAGAATAAAGAGAATTGGGCCAAGAATTGGATTGCACACGAGCCGGCCCAAGAAAGGGAGTCGTGCCTAGGTTAGGCAGGCCGGCACGGCCCGACTCACAGTGATTTAATTGACGGTTTTTGCTATAATTTGGGATTTAAGTTTTGGAAACTATATATAAGTCTCCTAGGTCGAAAATCACACTTATGCTTTATATTTAGTTTACTCCTTAGGTTTTTAGTTCACTGCTTTTAATTTCCTCTCCTTTAAAACTCACAAACTCAATTAGTTTACTTTGAAGATTGGTTCTTTTGTAATCGCCAGTACTCTGTATTTATTCCAGGTTTATTTTATTTGCTTTATTTATTTAATTATGTCTTCATATTATTATTGTTGTTTAGCCTTAATTATGTCTAGCTAATTTATAATTAGGGTTTAGGGTGATTTGTGATAGTTGATTCAGGACATGTGTTAATTGCTAAATTGATTGAACTTGTGCAAGTTGGTTTCTTCCTATGCGTTTTATTATCAATTGAATTTAGGGACGCCTTTATTGAATTGAATTTAGGTTGTTTCAGTTTAAGATCGAAAGCCTAATTGAAACTAGACTCACGCGTATTTGATAAGTTGAATTTAGTAAGTTGCGAGAGCCCGCTAAATTTGCTTAAGGTTAATATTGACTCGAGAGCGTATTCCTAAACCTAGCCACTTGCATAGCTTCAGCTTGATTGTTATTTACTTTTGAGTTGAAGTTCCTGACCATTCTGTCATAATGATCCCGATGCCCTAATCCTTCTCCTTATTGATATTTGTTGATCCGCTTCACATCGCTTTAGTATTAGTCTTAAACAAACCCCTTCTTTCACACCGAGTTAGACCTGTTTTCATCTGCGTTAACTTATAATCACGTTTCCCTGTGGATTCGATCCTCGCTTTGCCACTAGCTGCTGTTAGTTGTTTGTTAGGTTTATTTTGATATTGGCGATACGACTTAGCCTTGTCAATTTTGGCGCCGTTGCCGGGGAAACGGCTTTGCTAGTTTTAGTTATTGTTTAGTTACAGGTTTTTCTCTTTTGTCTTAGGGAACTCTAGTTCCTTGAGACCGTTCTCACCGTTTCCTTTGAGTTATTTATGCGCAGGTCACCTACAGGTTTAGTCCCGCTTGATCTCGAACCTGAGCGCATTCTTGCAGACCGCACGCCAGAATCTCTTCAAGGAAATCGCCGAGGCTCACGCGAATCGAGTGTGCAAAGTTCAGACGCGAAACTCGCCGTAACGATCGCCCCGCGAAGAGGACAATACACACATTATTATTGATTTAGAGGAGCCATGACCATGCCAAAACTCTATAGTCACTCGCTTCCTAAGACTGAGTCCATCCCGAATGGATTCACGATGCCCGCTACACTTACGGCAACTTTGAGATTCGCCCGCTTTCTTAACTTTGGTGGAGCGGAATCGGTTCGGAGGCTATCCTACGGAGGATCCTGGTCGACATATACGCAGTTTTTACGGACTATTGTTCGACTATAAAGCAGGCCGGGATTACGCAGGATCAAATAAGGGAAATGCTGTTCCCTTTTTCATTAAAAGATCGAGCTCGTGAGTGGATCACGGACCTCGACAAGCTAGCCGCCAGACATCGATCGAGGAGTTTGGCCCTTGCGTTCTATTCAAAGTTCTATCCTCCGTGAGCGCATAAATCGGAGCGCGCAATGCATTCAGGGCTTCAAGCAGACATACGATGAGACTTTAGCTGAAGCTTGGGAAAGGTATAAGAAGCTCATCCGGGATTGTCCTCACCATGGGCTGAACGAATGGCTCGTGATTATGACCTTTTATAACGGCTTATATGCTGAAAGCCGTGCGATTCTTGATTCTGCTGCGGAGGGACGTTTTGCTAACAACGTCGATGATGATAAAGCGTGGGCATTAATTGAGGAGATGGCGATACATTCGTCACAATTTGGAAAGCCGCGAGGTAATTCACGGTCCGCACATGATGACCGTGATAAGGGGAGTATTAGTGCGCTCACTAGTCAGGTTGCTGCGCTGACTGCGCAGATTAGTATGATGACTGGTGGTGGTTCTTCTGGTGCCCATGTAAATGCTATTGCAGGGCACGACTTGGGTTATTCTACGGGGTATGCTGCGCCCCAGGAGCAGGTTTACGCTTACCAATCTTACAACCAAAACCTGCCCTACTGACAAGGCTAAAGTCGTATCACCTAAGTCAAAATAACCTAAAGTCAACTAACAAGGTAGCTAGTGGCAGTAGGGTCGATTCCACAGAGAAACGTATACTCGCAGGTTTACTAAGTCTAGGCTATTCCTAAGGTGTGAAAAGGGTTTGTTTTGTAAGGTCTATAAAACTAAAAGAACAAACTAAAGCAATAATAAGAGGGTTTAAACAATAGGTAAAAGACCAGGGTTTCGGGTTCCTTATGACAATAATCCGGATAATAAACTTTCACCAAAATAGCAATCAATCAGAATAAGCAAGGCGATTAGGATAAAACAAGCTCTCTCGAGTCAATGTTACCTTAAGTTCAATTTAGCGGGCTCTCGCGACTTACTAAATCAACTTATCAATTACGCGTAGTGGTCTAATACTGATTAGGCTTTCGATCTTAAATCAATATAACCCTAAGTTCAATTAAATCAAGGCGTCCCTAAATTCAATTGTCAATTAATCGCGCAGGAAGAAATCGCACAAGCATAAACTAATCAATCACAGCAATTTAAACAAAACACCGGATTAAAGGCATAATTCCCCCTCAACCCTAGCGAGGGGATTAGCTACTCATATCTAGGGCAAACGATAAAATAACAAAGGAATACAATAGAGACATGATTACCAGAATTGAATGCTTGAATTGAAATTAAGAAATGCAAGCGATTACAAAGTTCCAGGATGAAATCCAACTTAAAATCCAACGTTGAAGATGAAAGCAGTAAATAAACTAGGAGAGAGAACTAAGCAAACTGTAATTTCGTAGTTAGGTCTAAATTAAAACATAAGATGGTAAATAAACTTCGCCGCTTAATATCCCACAAATTAACAAATTTAAAATAATAATACGTCACGGCCGGCCGACCGCCACGGCCCAGAATCGACCTGGGCCCGTGCTCTTTTGAACGTAGCCCAACGTTTTGGGCCCAAAACTCCAAATTCTTCTTGGGCCATTGCTAGCTCTTGCAATATTTCGGCCCCTTAACTTTAACTCTCGGCTTTCGGTCCCGAGCTCAACTTCACGTCGTCTTTTGGATTCCCGTGTATCCACTTTTCAGCTCAAATGCCTAGGAAATGAATAAAATCCTGCAAAATACGGAAATACAACAAAAGCGCCTCTAGGACGTAATGTGAGAACAAAATGGCCCCGAAGGACGCATTTTGACAATAAAAAGCAGCTCGGGACGGGGGTAAAAACATATAAAAATAACCGCTATCAAATTCCCCCAAGCCAGACTCTTGCTCGTCCTCGAGCAAGCAACTCATCTAACAACTAAACAAACCATACAAGCTAATACAAAAGACGAGAAACAGCGACTCAGAGCTAAACATGCGATAGTCACTAAAACATATACAACCTAACGATCATGAGCAATCAAATGTGTTAGGAATAAATTCCCAACTGCGGAAATAAGCACGATACAAACTAATCAAGCTGCAGGAAGCTAATACGTTGAACCGTCGACCTTGCAAGACCGTTGAATTAGTATCCTCACGGGTTTCACTCTACACTCATAAGAGAACAGGGTAAGTATATATGTGAATATTCTGTAAAGATGCAAGAAAACACACTCACCTACTCGACTCGTGAAACACGCCTGCAATCTAATGTGAAAACGATCTCTACAACCAAAGTACATGTCCAACCAAACGAATGACCAGAATACATGCCAAGGACTTACGCGGGAAGGCCAGGGTGAAGGGTGAAAGGTGGTTGCGCCAAGCGCGTTTAGGATAAGAGGAGCTAAGATCGGTAGTTGCATATAACTACTAAACCAACTCGCCACAACAATCAACCCAACTCAATCGACTAAGAGGCAAAAACTGAACTCAAGCTCAAATAACAACCTCCGTAAGAGTAGTCGAATAATCACGTCATACAACCGCATTATGTACAAAACCCCAAATGAAATAACATATTTTTGTGTTTTTCTTTCTTTTCTCTTTTTTTTTCGTTTTTTTTTTTTTTTTTTTTTTTTTTTTTTTTTTTTTTTTTTTACCAAATAAAATGCATCAAGATTAAAAAGGGTAACGGTTGACGACAGAAGACAATAGATCCTTCCAACTTGCGACTCTTTTCTGCGACCTCAACTTAATGCCTCAAGCAATAACCAACAAACCAAAATCAATATGCAACTGTCCCGTAAGGGTAGGTAAACTGAAAAGGTAGTGGGTGATCAAAATGTGGTATGAGAACAAGCTTTAAGGTTAGGACGGGGTGCAAAAAGTGGTAACCTATAATCTAAAGGGTACGAAAAATAGGCCATTTAGCTAATGTGGAGTTCATAAAACAAGTATAATGCTGCCTTTCCTCATGTAATACCGCTAGCCACCAACCCGACACGACTCAGTATTAAGCAGATCGAATTCACACTTATGCATGTTAATATTACGCCCTGCACGAGGAGAAACTACAAACACCCTAACAAACAAGGAGACCAGTCGTAGATGTCACTGGCCTTGGAGGCTCTAATCCTCGCTATATATATGTAGTTTCACTAAAACACGGTCAAGTCTAGGTTCAACAACAAAGATACCAAACAACCGACTCGTAAGACCGACTCAAGACCGCATGAAAAGCGCATGCTCAATCACGCCAAGTGCATAGAAAAAGGACAAGCATTAAGCAAATGAAATCATCGTCGCTTGCACGCGTTTCTACATCTAAATCGACTCTATTTTTTTGATTTTTGACATTTTTGAAAAGAAAGCAGAAAACTAGCAAACTAACACACAAATACAAAAAATGAAAATAAAACCTAATTCCTCCCCAAGCCTAAACATCACAATGTCCTCGGTGTGATCAAGAAAGAAACAATAACCAACATCCGTAAAAGCACAAATCAAGGACCTAAAAAATTGGGGAAGGAACGAAAATGAAACAGAGTAGAGAACGATCGCACATATGAGTTCCCAAGCCGCCAGATGCTCGGGGTTAGTGGCAGTAGCGCCACTAAGAATCATCGGCTCAGACTCATCGATGGTCGCCATAATCCTCATCATCCTCCTCATCGCCGACGTCTAATCGGCATCCCGTAGGTCGCAAGACTCGATCCAGACGCGCCGCGTCACCAAAACCAAAGATAGGGTCAGCCGCGAGCCCCATATCCATACCCACCATCCGCCAAGTGTATGGCGTGAAGTAATAATCAGGTTGAAGGGTAAACCCCCATGGACGCCGGGTTAGTGTACCTAGTCTGCCAAGTGAAGTAGGGCGGGTGAGGTCCTCAGGTGGGACGGAGCCACGCTTAGCATAGGCATCATACGCAGGTATTGACTCAACGCCGACGATCGGTGTACACCCTGTCCAATACGCCGCATGCGTCGTCGCGCGTAAGTCATCGGGCCGTATTGATGGCGAAAGCCATCAAAATCAATCTGAGCCCACCACCCCAATCCATACGACCCATCATCGATACAATGTCTGGGGTGTAGGTCAAAATCGGGAACCACCAAGCAGCAGATGTGGTGGAGCCGTAGAACCGCCGCGCTACCGCTTCCTCAACAAAGAAGATAAGAAGAAGAGGCACCCTGTGAGCGCCGCCCATATGTCCGGACGGAGCAGAGGGTAGGAGTGTCGCCAAAAGCGAAGCGGATATGTAGCCTGGTCCGCACGAAGCTCGGTATGTGTAGGTGCAGTGAAGCGCGACGCTTCATCACCGATCATCCAAACACGCTCACCGCCGACGCAGGGCGGCCAATTTAATGGCGCTGATCAAGTAAGATACATCCAAAAGAACACCACCAGATCGCTTTTGCCGGGTTTTCAAAGTGAAACCCGCGATCTTAATAAAGAATGCGAGTAATAAGGCCACCCATGGATTCCGACGTTAGAATTCGGCATCGGGCTAACTTCCTCAAGTGAAGAGCAAGGTGGTAGCGAGATCAATATGATACCGCCGGTTGCGCATCAATCGCCAAGGATAGTCATCTCCTCGGTCCTAACGTTATGGGGCTCATTACGCCCAAAAATCGCCCACCCTACGAACCACGCCAAATGCGAATGGCGGTCGATGAATGTAAGGTGGCACTCATGTGCTTCCTGCTCTGGTCGTTGGCCCGAGATCGCTTCCCACAACTCTCCCACGTTAAACCAATCGGAGCATTATACTCTTTATGGTGTGTGAACCCAAAATCGTACAAGTTGTTTGACCGTCAAAGTGCAATCCTTGTTCATGAGACGGAAATTTAACACAATACTCTCCGCCGAACGCCCTCGGTCAACCTTAAGTGAACTCAAAAATTCCCATGTAAGACGTGAATACGTCAAATGCATCATACCGAACATTTTCTCCATACCGACACCCTTAAATAACTTCTCGGTAACACCGTCTATACCTAAGGCTCGCAAGGTATTCCGGCAAATAAACCGGGTAGGGTGGAGGGGACGATTCTTAAAAGATTGAAAATTTGACTTTTGTTGTTCGGTAGCGAATATTACCTCGGAGAAATCGACGTCGGGGTCGACGTCGGGAAGAGATGCTTGGTGACGGGTGACTCGTCCACGCTTGCGTTGATGCCCTTGATCCGCCATTGAAATGGAATAGTAGCTTGAAGTGGTGTTTTGGGTAGGGGTGTGCATAAATAACCGAACCGGAAAAACCGAATCAATAACCTGGAATCAGAAAGTTTTTAAGCAGACGGTTAACCGCATTCATTATGTTTTAACGCTCAGCTTAATCAACCGTTAAAAATAACGGTTAACGGTTCGGTAACGGTTCACGTATTTTGCGATAACGGTTAACCGATTAACCGTTAAGGTAATTAAAAAAATAAAAAAAATAAAAAAAATAAAAAAAAAAGGAAAAGTTTGCAGCAAATAAGAGAAGTCACGTGAACTTTGTGACTTATTGTGACTTTGTGAGTTGCAAAGTCAGTAACTATTTTTTCAATTTTTTTTTGTTTTTGCTACTTCACTCTTCTACTGCTTTTTTCTACTTCACTCTTTCAATTTGGCATGTTTATTAAAACCGTTAAATATTTTGGCAATTTTTTACGTACGTAGTATTTTTTGAAAATTTGTAGAATAAGAAGCGAAATATAACATAGTGGTTAACTGCTAAGGTGCTAACTGCACTTATAATGGTTAACCGAATCAGTAAATAACCGTTTCTTAACGGTAGGTAATGGTTATGAGCCAGATAACCGTTATCACTTGCTAATCATATCCTTAACGATTCTGCTATCAGAATCATAATGCACACCCCTAGTTTTGGGGAAGATGATGAAGTTAGGGTTTGGGAAATTGAGAGAGTTTAGGTCGAAATATATAGAGAGAAGTTAGAGAGTGGAAGTAAAAATTAGATTATGAAAGAAATTTGGCATCCGGCGAGTATTTAAAGAAGCTGGAAAAAACGGGACGGCCGGTCCGACCGGCAAGAATGGCCGACCGGCCGATGCACTTTGATTTTTTCTAAGTCTTTTTTCAAGCTTTAAAATTTGGGTTCGGCGGCTTCAAGCCGTGGCCACGGCCACGGGCTTGTGGCGCTGCATCGCTTGCATCAAAAATTCTAAGTACCAATTCCTACAAAACCTGCACAGCTCAATGGAATTATTAGTACCCTCACTCTCACCTCACCGAAAGAACGAAATGAAATGCAAAAAAAAACAAAATGCTACAATAAATACAAAATACGCGGGTTGCCTCTCGGAAGCGCTGGTTTAAAGTCCCGCACGACTATGTTACCTCATCAGCAAGAGGAATCCGGGGGCGCGAGGTAGAGTACCTCGACGACGCCCACTACAGCAGATGGATGATAGAGCTTAAGCCGTTGACCATTTGCCTGAAATCGTTCTCCCGAGTCCGTCTCTAATTCGCAATAGCCAAACTTGCGACCGTTACACGATATACCGGTCCAGACCATTTGGACCGCAGCTTTCCGGGAAACAGTTTCAAACGAGAATTAAAGAGCAATACCTTATCTCC
The DNA here is from genome assembly GCA_023091065.1 of Dianthus caryophyllus. NCBI lineage: Eukaryota > Viridiplantae > Streptophyta > Magnoliopsida > Caryophyllales > Caryophyllaceae > Dianthus > Dianthus caryophyllus. The sequence goes on along the minus strand of JALGRB010000019.1, from coordinate 3,156,156 downwards.
AACGGTGAACTCCCTAGGCAAAATCTTTGCGTCGTGCCAACGCTTAGTACGCTCCTTGTAGAGGCGCGCGTTCTCGTACGACTGCAACCGAAATTCTTCAAGCTCGTGCAGCTGCAGCAGTCTCTTCTCCCCACACAGAGTCGGGTCGAGATTAAGCTCCTTAATCGCCCAATAAGCTTTATACTCGAGCTCGACGGGAAGATGACACGACTTACCGTAGACCAACCTATAAGGCGAGGTGCCTATAGGTGTCTTAAATGCTGTTCGATATGCCCAAAGAGTGTCATCAAGCTTCAAACTCCAATCTTTCCGGGACTTAGCCACCACCTTCTCCAGGATTGATTTAATCTCCCGATTAGAAATTTCCACTTGCCCACTAGTTTGTGGGTGGTAAGCTAGTCCAGTACGGTGAGTGACACCGTATTTAACCAAGAGAAAGAAATGAGTCGCCGCTCGTGGGAAATGAGTTCCACCATCACTAATCAAAGCCCGAGGTACAATCAAACGAGGAAATATAGTTTTCTTCAATAGACGAACGATCGTCTCAAGGCGTCATTAGTAGGAGAAGCGACCGCCTCAACCCACTTTGAAACATAATCAACTGCAACCAAAATGTAACGGTTCCCTTTAGATGAAGGAAACGGTCCTTGGTAATCTACGCCCCAAACGTCGAATATCTCAACCTCAAGTATCGGATTTTGAGGCATCTCGTGCCTCCTAGAAATACCCCCGGTGCGCTGACACGCATCGCAGCTCACAACAAAATCCTTCGTATCGCGAAACATAGTCGGCCAATAGAAACCCGACTGCAGCACCTTAGCAACTGTACGAGAAGGACCGTGGTGTCCTCCATAAGGCGAGGAGTGACACCGCTCTAGAATACCGGCAACCTCCCACTGAGGGACGCATCGCCGATACAACCCATCTGCACACACCTTAAACAGATGCGGATCGTCCCAAAAGTAGCTCTTAACATCATGCAAGAACTTTTTCTTCTGTTGGGAGCTCAAATCATCATTCATGTGTCGACCAACCAGAAAGTTGGCAAAGTTAGCATACCACGGCTCAGGTTGAGTGCCCGAACCTACACTCCCGACGCACATCAGTGAGTCGTCGGGAAAAGAATCATCAATAGGCAACGAAATGCCTCCTCCATCAAATCTCAACCGGGACAAATGATCAGCAACCACATTCTCTGCCCCTTTCTTGTCGCGAATCTCAAGGTCAAATTCTCGCAGCGATGGTATCCAACGACCAACCGCGTTTCGCTCCTTCTTCGCTAGCAAATACTTCAACGCCAAGGCGTGATCGGTGTAGACTATGACCTTTGATCCAACCAAGTAGGTCCGAAATTTCTCCAACGCAAAGACCACCGCAAGAAGTTCCTTCTCCGCCGCCGCAGAGTTAACCTGTGCCTCGCCTAGTGTCTTGCTTGCATAGTAGATAGCATGCAAAGCTCTGTCGCTGTCTTTGACCCAAAACGGCGCCCACGCGTAATCACTCAGATCGCACATCACCTCGAACTAAGACCTAATCCCGAGGTTGCATAATCGCGCAGTAAATTAAAGCCTGTTTAATCCTGTCAAAAGACTCGACACACTCATCAGTAAACGCGAAAGGGGCATCCTTCAAAAGCAACTGTGTAAGTGGTTTAGCGATTTTAGAAAAATCTTTTATGAACCGCCGATAAAAACCGGCATGACCAAGAAAACTACGCACCCCCTTAACAGAAACGGGAGGTGGTAGTTGCTCAACCACTTGCACTTTTGCCTTATCAACTTGGATGCCCTTTTCGGACACTATATGACCCAACACCACTCCTTCATTGACCATGAAGTGGCATTTTTCCCAGTTCAAAACAAGGTTAACTTCGACACAACGCTTTAAGACCTTTTCCAAGTTAACCAGACATGATGAAAAATCAGTGCCGTAGACACTAAAATCATCCATAAACACCTCCATAATAGATTCAAGGAATTCCGAGAAAATCCCCATCATACATCTCTGAAAAGTAGCAGGTGCGTTACACAGTCCGAATGGCATCCTGCGATAAGCAAAGGTGCCGTAGGGACATGTGAAGGTAGTCTTCTCCTGATCATCAGGATGAATAGGGATCTGAAAGAACCCAGAGTACCCGTCCAAATAACAAAAGAACGAGTGAGAAGCTAACCTTTCAAGCATCTGATCAATAAATGGAAGAGGAAAATGATCTTTGCGGGTGGCCGCATTCAGCATCCTATAATCAATGCACATTCGCCACCCCGTAACAACTCTAGTGGGCACGAGCTCGTTCTTGTCGTTACGAACCACCGTAGTTCCACCTTTCTTAGGAACCACCTGTACCGGGCTCACCCATTTGCTGTCGGAGATCGAGTAAATAATACCTGCATCTAGCAATTTCATGACCTCCTTCTTCACAACTTCCTGCATGTTAGGATTAAGCCTGCGTTGCCCCTGAATACGGGGGCGATGACCATCCTCAAGGTTAATCCTATGCATACAAAAATCAGGACTAATACCTTTCAAGTCATCCAAACAATAACCAAGCGCCTTCTTATTACGACGGAGTACAACAAGCGATTCGCATAACCGACTCAGATAAAGACGCACTAACAATAACAGAAAAGAGTTCAGATCATCAAGAAAAGCATATTTCAAATGAGCTCAAGAACGGCTTCAGCCCTGTCGCTACCTCTGCAAAGATAGGTAAGTGAACCAACTCACTCACTAACACGCCTCCTTCTTACGGCTCACCGGCCCTTCCAAAGTCGCCTCCAAAGACATCCACGATACTCCATAACCTCGTGTCACCCGCACAAGCATCTAAAACCATAAACGCCTCAAGGGGTCCCGTAAATGGGACGGAGGCCAATTCCCTCAACAATAGTATCGACGACGTCGATCATGCAACAGGACTCTCAATCATGGGACTACGCATAGCATTAGTGAGGTTGAAGGTAACCTTATCCTCACCGACCTCTAAAGTCAACTTCCCATTCTTAACGCCTATCACCGCCGCCAGGTATTGTAGGAATGGTCGCCCTAAGATGATAGGAATGTGGGTGTCCTCACTATATCAAGCACAATAAAGTCAACCTGAAAGAAAACTTCCCAATTCTCACAGGGACATCCTCTAAGACACCTAAGGGTGCTTAATCGACCTATCCGCCATCCGTAGGGTCACATTAGTGCACTTCAACCCCCATGTTCACTTCTCACACACGGAATAGGGCATGACACTAACGCTCGCTCCTAAATCACACAATGCCTTATCAATGACCTGGGTTCCTATACTACAAGGAATAGAAAAACTACCCGGGTCCTTAAGCTTAGGAGGGGCTTTACCTAATAAAAGGGAATTGCTCTCTCCCGGAAAGGCTACTGCCTCAACATCACCAATAGAACGCTTCTAGTCAAAATATCTTTCATAAACTTAGCATAGGAAGGTACCTGCATGATGAGCACGGTGAAAGGAACAGTGACTTGAAGATTTTTCTCAACATCCATAAACTTACCGAATTGTTGATCAACCTTCACTGCGCGCTGCTCGGAACGGAGCTTAATCAGATTTCAGAGAAGAAGAATCCATACCTTTAACCCCTTACCTTTGGAATCATTTGAGGTTTTATCAAAACTCCGAAGACGCGTCGAACATTGGAGCCGGTCCGTCTGACCGGCTGCCGGTCGACCGGCCCCGGTGCCTGATGACTCGTTTGGGTTCTCAGACGCTTTTCAAAGATCCATAGCCTCGGTTTGACCTTTTCGCCTCTTTCATTCTCAATATCCTCAACAACAAGCTCATCGGATTCGGGCATTTGCGGACCATCGTGACGTCGTGCCGCCAGATTAATAGCATTCGCTTGCTCATGCTTTGCGGCGGGTTACCTTGTGGAGGTAAATGTCCCGCTGACGAGTCGATTGAGATGTAGCGAGTTGCGCCACTTGGCTTTCCAAATGCTTCGACGGCTTGATTAGTTTCCAACCGCATCTTACGAGTCTCCATCTGCATTTTCAGATCGACATCATCATCAGACGATCTCGCCACAGGATCGTTAGCAATGGCTGAAAGAGGTCGATAGCTCTGTTGCGACTGATTGTTATTGTATTGTTGCGGCGGATTGTACGGCGGCCTTTGGTAACTCTGCTGAAAGTTCTTATGCGGCGGAATGTACGTCGATTGTTGTTGTTGCGGCGGCTGTGGAGTAGGATTAAGGACGTTCTGACTCCGATAGGATAGTAAAGAACGATCATAACCCGGTTGGTTCTGATACGGCAAGTTAGAACGATAGGTGTTAAAAGCATGTACTTGCTCCGGCGAACCCGTGCACTCGTATGCATAATGACCTGAAGCCCCGCAATTGTTGCAACCTGCATCGTGACCCGTAACGACATTAACCTGCTGCGCATTAGACGAACCCGCTCCACTCATCTTGTCGACCTTCATTGTTAGAACCGAAATTTGGCTCGTTAAAGCATTCAAAGAATCTTTCTCGCGATCACTATGAGCCGCGCGAGAATTTCCCCTAGGTCGATCGTACTGTGAGGTATGGATCGCCATTTTCTCGATCAATGCCCATGCCTCGTTGTCATCGACGTTGTCAAGCAAACCGCCCGCTTGCAAATGAATCCAAGATAGCCCGACTTTCCGAATACAACCCGTTGTAAACGCCATGATCTCGAGCCAATCGATCAACCCGTGGTGAGGACAATCACGGATGAGTTTCTTATAACGTTCCCAAGCTTCAGAAAGTGATTCGTCGTAAGTTTGCTTAAAGCTTTGGATTTGGCTTCGCATTTGATTCGTCCGTTCTGGAGGATAATACTTTTTGTAGAATGCAAGAGCCAACCCATCCCAATCTGTAATACCCGCGGCTTCCTTGTTTAAATCGGTGTTCCACTCACGAGCGCGATCACGCGTGGCGAGAAAGCGGAACAAAGATTTCCTAACTGGTTTTGAGTGATACCGTTCTGTTTTATCGTAGAACAGTAATCCGTGAAAACCTGCATATGACGACCAGGATCCTCCGTAGGATTGCCGCCAAACTGATTACGCTCCACCAAGGTAAGGAAGGCGGGTTTAATCTCGAAGTTGCCCTGCAAAGTGTCGGGCATCCGGAATCCATTAGGAATGGACTCCGTCTTGGGCAAGGAGTGACTTGAAAGTCTCGGCATAGTCACAAACGCCTCAGAAACAACACTAGAAGTAGAAGGTGGAGTAGTGTCCTCTCCGTAGGACGATGCTTCTGAACTAGATTCTGCTTCAGAAACTTCCACAACCTCTTTTGCGTAGGTTTCAGCAATCTCCTTAAAGAAGTTCTGGCGTTAGTGAAAAGTCCGCTCCTGCTCAGATCGAATGGAACTAAACCTGAAGGTGACTCGCGCATAAACAAAAACTACAAGGAGAAGTGAGAAACGGTCTCAAGGAACTGGAGTTCCCTGAGACAAGAGAAATAACCTACTAAGTAAATGCGAAATAAAACCGTTTCCCCGGCAACGGCGCCAAAATTGACAAGGCTAAAGTCGTATCACCTAAGTCAAAATAACCTAAAGTCAACTAACAAGGTAGCTAGTGACAGTAGGGTCGATTCCACAGAGAAACGTATACTCGCAGGTTTACTAAGTCTAGGCTATTCCTAAGGTGTGAAAAGGGTTTGTTTTGTAAGGTCTATAAAACTAAAAGAACAAACTAAAGCAATAATAAGAGGGTTTAAACAATAGGTAAAAGACCAGGGTTTCGGGTTCCTTATGACAATAATCCGGATAATAAACTTTCACCAAAATAGCAATCAATCAGAATAAGCAAGGCGATTAGGATAAAACAAGCTCTCTCGAGTCAATGTTACCTTAAGTTCAATTTAGCAAGCTCTCGCGACTTCCTAAATCAACTTATCAATTTCGCGTAATGGTCTAATACTGATTAGGCTTTCGATCTTAAATCAATATAACCCTAAGTTCAATTAAATCAAGGCGTCCCTAAATTCAATTGTCAATTAATCGCGCAGGAAGAAATCGCACAAGCATAAACTAATCAATCACAGCAATTTAAACAAAACACCGGATTAAAGGCATAATTCCCCCTCAACCCTAGCGAGGGGATTAGCTACTCATATCTAGGGCAAACGATAAAATAACAAAGGAATAAAATAGAGACATGATTACCAGAATTGAATGCTTGAATTGAAATTAAGAAGTACCGACGGTTACAAAGTTCCAGGATGAAATCCAACTTAAAATCCAACGTTGAAGATGAAAGCAGTAAATAAACTAGGAGAGAGAACTAAGCAAACTGTAATTTCGTAGTTAGGTCTAAATTAAAACATAAGATGATAATTAAACTTCAGTTTCTGCTTAATATCCCACAAATTAACAGCTCCCGAAAATAATAATACGTCACGGCCGGTCGACCGGCCACGGCCGTCAGAATCGACCGGCTCGTGTTCTTTGAACGTAGCCCAACGTTTTGGGCCCAAAACTCCAAATTCTTCTTGGGCCATTGCTAGCTCTTGCAATATTTCGGCCCCTTAACTTTAACTCTCGGCTTTCGGTCCCGAGCTCAACTTCACGTCGTCTTTTGGATTCCCGTGTATCCACTTTTCAGCTCAAATGCCTAGGAAATGAATAAAATCCTGCAAAATACGGAAATACAACAAAAGCGCCTCTAGGACGTAATGTGAGAACCAAATGGCCCCGAAGGACGCATTTTGACAATAAAAAGCAGCTCGGGACGGAGGTAAAAACATATAAAAATAACCGCTATCACCTACCAAAACCAACTTGGTTACGATCGCTCGCTTCTCTCATATCGTAACCAGAACGTCCTAAACCCAACCACTCAACCACCTCAAAACGCCCCTTATCAACCTCCTCACAAAAACTTTCAACCACCTCCTCCTAACTACCAAAAACCCGCCTATACACCACCTCCACCCACACAGGTACCTGATCCTTTGGCCGAGACTAGGGCCATGATGTCGCAAATGCAACAGGTGATGATGGGTATGCAGAAGTCGCAGGAGACAATGATGCAATACGTGCAGAAAAGCGATCAGGCTAAAGACGCAGCAATTAAGAATTTGGAGAATCAAGTGGCTCAACTCGCCACTTCGCAAGCTGCGCGTCAACCAGGTTTCTTGCCATCGCAGGGCCAACCTCCTAACCCTCCTCCCGATACTGCGTGTGCGATTACGTTGAGGAGCGGTACGTTTTATGATGATCCGAGGCCAAAGGCAGCGCTGGTCGTCCAACCGGCTAAACCTGCTGCTGCGAGAAAAGATGATTTGGGTGTTAATTCGGGTGTTCCTGTTGCTGCTCCAACGCCCCCGATTCAGATTAAGCTCTCATTCCCGGGTCGACAACGTCAAGAGTCCGAGGCTAAGTTCAAGAAGTTCGTGGACGTCATTAAAGCTCTGCAGGTAAACGTCCCTTTTATTGACCTTGTGACTCAAATCCCTGCGTACGCTAAGTTTCTGAAGGAGGTCTTAGCTAGGAAGCGTACGCTTGATGATGTGTCGACCGTCGCTTTCGTGGGGGAAGCTAGTACTAGGCTGCAGGGCAGTAAGCCTCCTAAGCTTAGTGACCCAGGTACCTTTTCCATCCCCTGCTCCATCGGTAAGTTTCAGGTTAGGAATGCCTTATGTGACCTTGGAGCGAGTGTGAGTGTCCTACCTTACTCTCTGTACCAGAAGATGAACCTGTCAGCTTTAGGACCTACTCACATTACTCTACAAATGGCCGACCGTTCCGTAAAGCGTCCCTTGGGTATCCTACAAGACGTCCCAGTACAGGTTGGAAAGTTCTTTATCCCTGTAGACTTTGTAGTGCTTGACATGCCCGAGGATGTCCACATTCCTATCATTTTGGGGAGACCCTTCCTGCACACTGCTGGTGCAGTTATCGACGTGGGTAGTAGGACTTTAGCCTTTACGGTGGGGGGTGAAAGGTTGACCTTTACCCATTCTGATACCCCGCGGTCGCCCATGCGTTTAGAGTCGGGTTGTTCTGTTAATGTTTTACCTCCGTCTCACTCTACTGGAGACACTGTGGAAGTCGTTTCTGTTGTCTCCCCGTGTGCAGGTTCATTACAGGATAGCTGCAAGGTTGGTTTGGGGGAGAGGAAACTGCTTAAAGCCGACTTGTTTGACGCTAGTGATGGAGGAGGGCCTACGGTTCAGCCGCTTGGAGCACGAGGGAGGTATGGAGATCCATTTGGAGATCAAGGACCCACACTAATGGAGTACGCTGCTTTGCCTCAAGAGGGAGGAGTTCTTTGGCGATCAAATGTTGTTTCGCCGTGTGAAACTGTCGCAAATGGCCAACGACCTTGGCCTAATTATACTTGATCCTTGAAGCTTTGAAGAGTCGTGCGGGACTATAAACCAGCGCTTCCGGGAGGCAACCCGATGACGTTGTATTTTTATTTACCCTTGTACTTTGGTTTGATGACATTTTATGGTTTTCTTTTGAGCGCGTGAGGACGAGGGTTTTATATGTGATTTTAGCGCGCAGGTACTTTTGGACTTTGTCCTTAGTATTTTTGAAGAAGACGCTACGAGTAGACATCCCAGCCGGGCTCAGACCGGCACCGTAGCTGAAATTTGAAGCAGAAGAAAAAGCGTGAAAAAATTGAAAAAATGCATGGGAGCCGGCCGGCCGGCCGCCGGTCTGGACCGGCCCCCATGTTCTGCTGGTTCGTTTTTCTTCTTCTTGCGTGCTCTGCTGAAGTACTTCAACGTTGGACTGATTTGGACGCATATATGTGGATTTTAGCCGCACTCCATGATTGACTTCGGTTTGGGGGAGCTCCAACTTTATAATGTGAGCACTCTTTACCCCTTTTACCCTCTTTCTCGTCTTTGTTTTTCTTCCCCGTATGTTATGTGTCCTCCTCTGCTTGTGTGGTTATGCTGTTTTCCACATTGAGGACAATGTGTGATTTGGTTTGGGGGAGGGAAGCACTTTCGCGCTTTGCATTTTCATTTTAGTGTTAGTGTGCATTTATATAAAAACCCAAAAAAATTGAAAAATTCAAAAAATCACAAAAATACGAGTCTTTTTGGTCTGCTTTGTCCAGTTTGGAGAATTGATTAGTGCATTAATTTTGATCTTTAGTATCTCCGAGTCGACTTTCTATCGTCTTAGCTTGCGCGATTGGTTTGTTTCCTATTAATAGATTGCGAGCCTCAACACTAACCCACTTGTATCTGCTTAATTCTTATCGCTTTTCGTTCGTTTACTTTCGACTTTGACATTCGAGCTTGGCAATGGTTTGTAGAATGATTGGTTTGTTGGTTAGTGGTTTGATTGGAAAGATTTATTTATGTTGGAGCAATGCTTCGATGCTCTCGGGGGGGACTCATTGACTTGAGTAACCACAGTGGCCATGAATTTGGTTGCGACCGAGAGTATGAGCAATAATGTAACCCTTAAGGAAAAATGTATACCCGAGCACGATCTTTACCGAGTGAATGTCAAGCTAAACGGTATTGCAGACGAGGGATGCTCCACATTTGCGAAAAAGAAAAAAAAAAGAAACAAAAGAAAAAGGAAATGATGTGGAAAGATTTGGTTGATGGAAAGTGGTACGTTCGGTTGGCCTTGCTTGAATTGAAAATGTCGTCAGTTTTACTTTTGCGTAAGCGTTAGAGGCTAGTAATACGATGTGGTGTGAATGATTGAGACTTGTGCTCTATTCTCGGTGAAATAGGCTATGGCTGTATTGTTTATGTGCATAGGTCGTCCACTTCGAGATACTAACGTGATTAGTTCGTGTCACTTTGATTTTCTCCGACGCTGTTTGCTTGAGGACAAGCAAAGGTTTGGTTTGGGGGAGTTTGATACATGTTATTTTTATACGTTTTATGCCCCCGGTTCAGTCGCATTTAGCTTTTATTTACTCGTGATTATTGCTAGTTTACGAGCTATTTGTTATATTTCTCGATACTGCTGCCTTTTATTTACATTTTGCAGGTTTTGGTGGTTTTGAGCCAAAACCCGAGACATTGGAGCATTACGAGAACCGAGCCGAGAAGACCAAGCTCGAGCGCGGAACACGAGCCAAAGACCAAAAAGGAAGAAAGGCCTACGAGTAAACTAAAGGCCCAAAAGCAAGAATAAAGAGAATTGGGCCAAGAATTGGATTGCACACGAGCCGGCCCAAGAAAGGGAGTCCGGTTAGGCGGGCCAGACGGCCACGCTCTACTGGCCTCGTGATTTAATTGACGGTTTTGCTATAATTTGGGATTTAAGTGTTGGAAACTATATATAAGTCTCCTAGCTCGGAAATCACACTTATGCTTTATATTTAGTTTACTCCGTAGGCTTTTAGTTCACTGCTTTTAATTTCCTCTCCTTCAAAGCTCACAAACTCAATTAGTTTACTTTGAAGATTGGTTCTTTTGTAATCGTCGATCTAAAGTATTTATTAGGTTTATTTTATTTGCTTTATTTATTTAATTATGTCTTCATATTATTATTGTTGTTTAGCCTTAATTATGTCTAGCTAATTTATACTTAGGGTTTAGGGTGATTTGTGATAGTTGATTCAGGACATGTGTTAATTGCTAAATTGATTGAACTTGTGCAAGTTGGTTTCTTCCTATGCGTTTTATTATCAATTGAATTTAGGACGCTTTATTGAATTGAATTTAGGTTGTTTCAGTTTAAGATCGAAAGCCTAATTGAAACTAGACTCACGCGTATTTGATAAGTTGAATTTAGTAAGTCAGAGGCGCTAAATTTGCTTAAGGTTAATATTGACTTCGAGAGCGTATTCCTAAACCCAGCCACTGCAGTCGGTTGATTGTTATTTACTTTTGAGTTGAGTTCCTGAATTACTGTCATAATGATCCTGATGCCCTAATCCTTCTCCTTATTGATATTTGTTGATCTGCTTCATTACTGCCTTAGTATTAGTCTTAAACAAACCCCTTCTTTCACACCTGAGTTAGACCTGTTTTCATCTGCGTTAACTTATAACTGCTACGTTTCCCTGTGGATTCGATCCTGCTTGCCACTAGCTGCTGTTAGTTGTTTGTTAGGTTTATTTTGATATTGGCGATACGACTTAGCCTTGTCACTTAATAAAAAGCATCATATTATATTTTGTGGTTTCTTCCTGCCTTTTTGTTCCCGTGAGCTCAGCCTACCGGTACGGTTGCTTTGTGGCCAGGACCGAGATCGATCGAGGTGGTACCGAGATCGATAAGAAATTTGCAGCGTATATAAGGATGATAGACTAACTTCGTACTGGACAAACTTAAGCTTGTCAGGCGGTCTCGGTTGTGAATAAGGTCCCGGGAGGAAGTGTCAGGGCGGCTGCGAGACATAAGCTGTGACGATGCCGGGAACAAGGCCGGCGGTCTCGGCGTAGATGATCAGTGGTGGTGATGTTGCTTTGACTGGAGGTTTTCATATTATTATCATTATTACTATCCTATTATTTATTATTATTATTATTAGTATTATATAGTGATGCACATGGGGTGTTTGTGCTTCACTCCCTTCCACTTGTACTTTAACCGCAAATGACCTTGTGTGCAGACGCTTCATTGATCGGCAGGACCAAAGGACATTCCCGTGGTGGCCAGGGCCGGGTGGCTGCCCGTAGGGGTCAGGCCGTGAGCGCGGAGCTCGTAGGAGTGTCGGTACAGTGGCCGTGGCCGGGAGTATGTGGCCAGAGGTGTGACCCACGTGTGACTCAACGTGTAACCATGTGTTGCAGGGACCGGTGTCGAGAATGGTTTTTCTTCCCGGATGCTATTATTACTATTATATTATTGGTATTGTAGTATCGTAGTACTTTTGGCATGGCATGGTGACCGAGTTCTCGGGGTGGCTGCTTTTCAACAGGGACAGGGCCGAGAGGGTGGTGACCGGGACCATGGTGCCTCGTTGGTGGCCGGTACCGTGCTGTATTTCAGCGTTTTTTTTTTGTTTTTTTATTTTTTTATTTTATTTTTATTTTATTTTTTTTGGCTTTCTCCTTAACTTTCTGGGTATTTCCATAAACAATAGAATATACTCCGTAGTAGTTTTGTGTGGCCTTTGGTATTATTCGTATTATTATATTATTATATGACCCTTGAACTCAAGTATTACTATTAAACAATAGTAGCTGCAAGATAATGGTGGTTGGGATTTCTATTTTGTTGCTAAAATAAAGTAGTTCTTACCTTTTTGGGAGCTAAGTTTTTGATGCAGTGCTTCTTAGGCTTTTTCATTGTGTTAGTGTAATCAAGTGAGATTTTTGGCCTTCTCACCCTTCATGTCACCCATCAGTTCGTGACTTTTGTTTATTATCCATGGGTTTTATTTTTCCTCCCATGAGCAATAGCTAATTGTTTGGTGTAAGCTGAGTCTTGAGGGTGACGTATGGATGGCGCTCAGGTCTGGGCCCGCTTCAGTGTGCGACTGCAGGGGTGAACTCGGCCCGAGAACTGCACGAGCCTCCGACGCCAGTCGATCTGAAATATCAAAAGAATGTTTAATGTGGAAAATATAAGAGTGGAGAGAGTAGAGAGAGAGAGAGAGAGAGAGTGGGGAGAGTGAAATAGAATCCAACACCTTTACTTTGCTCTGCGCTATTTATGTAGCTTTATTGAGGCTTTACTCTTGCCTTTATTTGTCGTCTTGCTGTCGTAAGCGTAATCGGATATTCGACCCCCAACAGTGATATTTTCATTTTGATTAAATTTGGTCCATTTTAAATGTAAAAACCGTGTGACATTTATATATGACAAAATTGATTTATTTCTTTTAATTTCTTAATCCTAACTTATTGACTACTAATTAAATTATTTTAACAATAAACTAAAAAGTGATAAAAACAATTTTTGACCCTAAAAATTAAGGAATGCCGTGGCTAGCATAGGTGATATCCAAATTTTCATTTTTCGATTTTATCGGTTTTTAGCTTAAAGTCTTTATATCTTAATTATTCTAATTATACTAAAATGATGAAATGTGTAAGTGTGTGAATGTGATGTTTGAGTAAAAGAAAGAAAAATGGAAGAGGAATGTGATGTTTGAGTAAAAGAAAGAAAAATGGAAGAGGATAACCTGTATGAGAAGCTAAAGAAGTCGGCTCACATGTACAACAAGTGACCCGCGATTTACGTTTCTGAAATTTTCGATTTGCGCGCACGCGAAAAGTCTCGAAATAAAATATATGATCTTAAAATAATGTTTCGAAATAAGATCGAAAATAAAAATGAAAATAAACTTCAAAAGGTTACTAAAACAAAAATTGAGTTTTAGTTCCTCGAAACTTTGAATAAAAATTTACTAGGCCGAAATACATATTTTTTTGGTTGAAAGTTAACGATTTAAATAATTAGAATCAACCGTAAAAACGTTTATCAGTTTAAATTAAGTGTGACTCGAAATTTCGATAGTTTTCAAAAGTGTTAGTTAAATAGAATTGAAATAGTAGTTAGATATTAAGAAAAAATGATTTATTAAATAAACAACAAAATGATTACATTTTTAACCAAATTAGTTTCTTTGAAATTATTCTTTAACTAATTTAGTTTCTTTGAAGTGAAATGATTATTATCTAACTAATTTAGTTTCTTTAATGTTAAATGATTAGTCTTTAACTAATTCAGTTTCTTTGATTGTTAAATGATTATTCTTTAGCTAAATTAGTTTGATGCTAAGTTTTTACATTATGTGTAATTAAATTTGGGTGAGGATAATTGTTTGACCTTGTTTTGTGTGTTTGAAATCGTTGACTTGAATTTCAAAGTCGAGAAAAGTATAAGGGTCCATTTTTATTTTGAAAACGAAAAATGTTCGAAATTGAATTTTATGAATAAAAGGTTTTACATTTATTTTTGTGAATAGTAAACATAACTTAACCTTTTTGAAATTTGAAAGGCGATATTAATTTTGTGTTGATTTTTATAAAATTTTGAAATGTGTTTCTTTTTCAATTCTAAAGATAATACAACAAATTTTATTTTTCAAAATTTTTAAATTTGGACTTAAGAAATTTTAGTATTATTTGGCGAAAAAATTTCAGACGTATTTTTATTATAAGGAAAAAGGATGAATTTAATTTAAGGAATTAAATTCTTTTATGAAATTGTGTTAAAATAACACGGGGTGTTACAAACCTACCCCCTTAAGAAAAGTTTCGTCCCGAAACTTGGATAGAGTGGATAACTACTCGAAGTTAGGCAAGGTTGTTAGAGAGAAAAATAAAAATTTTACAAGTTTCGATAGTAACATTTTATTTTGATAGAATGAGACTTTTCCAAATGTTTGAATTTTTGAATTATTATAAAGATGTTAGATAGAGTGAGAAGATTGAAAGATGTAATCGTTTTATATTTACAAATGGAATATTTTGAATTAATATCGAAATATTGCTAGATTGTTATTTCTGAAATCGACTTCAAAGGGATTTTCAAAAAGGTGGGGCCTAGAAGTTTTGTATGGAATTAATTCAAATTTAAATTATAAGTATTTTAAAAATAAAAGCAAATTCATTTGAATTTAGAAATTGATATAAACTTTAAAGTAAGTTGAGATAAAGATTTTAAATTTTAAATTTTAATCAATGATTTTAAAATCATCGTAGTTTTGTCCTACCCCCTTAAGAAAATTTTTAAACATATTTACTAAGTTCAAGTATAAAAGTTAAAAATTTATTTTAAAGGCTGAGAATTTGAAAAAGGTATTGATAAGTTCAAAATTTATACTTAAGCTACCGCCGCTGCCACTTCTTACCATCGTTGCCTTCTAAAATCCTAATTCTAACTTTATCAAATCAATTAAAATTACTAAATGTAATAATTTAACACAAAATGAAAATTATTGATCAAATTAATAATTCGACTTTATAATTGAATAAATGAATATTTGATTAACCTTTCATTTTAAAGAAATGAATGAAAAAAGGAAAACAAATGATCTATTATGGGAGTAATAATAGTGTAGGCATTAAAAAAACGATTTTTCTATCCTATGCCCAATGGGCATAGGATAATAATCCCAAATGGATAAACTTCAATTTTTTTTTCCACAACTTCCTATTTTAATGGCTACTTTTCTTTCCTTTTTTTCCCTAAATAATTATTTCCTAAATAAATACTCCGTATTATTTATTTAATTTAATTTAAAACACAAAAGAAAACACAAATTTTACATCGATTACTTTTCCCGTAAAAGGGTTTAGGGTTCGATTTTACGGTGCCGCTCGCCGCCGTAATCTAAAGACAAACCTAGAAGGACTTGGTGAACCCTTTGAAGAATTAGTGAACCCTTTTGGGAATAAGTGAAACGCGATTGATTGATTGAAAAAATCCTAATTTGCAATATGAGGTGAAAATAATTGTTGTAGTCATAAATAAACAAATAAATAAAATTATGTGAGTTTATAAGTGAGAGAGAAAAATTTAAGAGTAATTTAGGGAGTTAAGAGAGAAAATAGAGGAGTAGTTATAAAAATCTTTAATTATTAAAGGAAAATAAGAATTAATTGGTTATTGGTATATCCATTAAGATTATTATCCTATGCATTTTATTTTTTTTATCCTATGCACATAGGGCATAGGATAGAAAATCCCTTAAAAAAAACTCCGTTTATATTAAAGAGTAAATTTTTTGTATAAAAAAGCAATTACGATAAGAGGAGAAGAAATTAATAGGAATAAACCGAATAATTCCAACTAACACTCATGCTCAAAAAATAATCTTAACTCAAAATTAATAAAAAAAAATAAAATTAGATTGGTTTTAACTTTTTCTCACTCTTAATTTAAATAAACAAATGCTTACATAAAACCATTTCACGCGTGCGACGGGGTATTTGCAACTGAAATGTGTCTATTTAAGGTTTAAAGTGACTATTTTAACGTTTAAAATGACCATTTTATGGGACTTTAAAGTGGTCACATTTAGCGTTAACGTAATCACTTTAAACATTAAAATAACACATCTATATAATATTATTAAAAGAGTAGCTTAAATCTCTAATTAAAACTCTAAGTAGACTAATAAAATTCCACGTGGCATTAGTTCCTACCCTCGCCAATTTGCTTTCACCTTGACATGCTCATTCATTTGATTTTTCACTACACAAACTCATTTTCATTTATTCACATTCATTTCCACCATTTTAATGAAATCCATTTAAATGACCTTTTCACCTTCATATTCGCCCCTTTTAAAACATTCTTTTCCACTATTGGGTCTATGACTCCATGCATTTACAAGTAAACTTTTCAAATCCCCTTTCATTTTAAGTATATTAAGCTCCACTTTTTTGACTTTTTGTATGCAATTTCCTTCAATTCAAAAATAATTGTGACTCCTGTGCTAAATGTTTGCACTTAAATTTGTCGAATTCTCCATTTAACCTCTACACAACCTATTAAGGAACAACATTCAGCTATAATTATTACGGTTATGAAGAGAAAAATTGGTTTTACTCGCATAAGTATTCTTCATTTGAATATTCAATTTCAAGTTAAATTAAAAATGAAAGTCGATATCTAACAATCCGTCATGAAGACATTGGTGAAAGTAATCTTAGTGTAAACCATTTCATAGGTAGGGCCACCCAACTATCGAAGAACCTTTTCAATGAAGATAAACGACAATAACCACAATGCGAAAGATGAGACATGTATGTAAGAATTTCATGTCCTATCCTACGGTTATGGAATTTCAACTCTTATTTTATGTATTTATGATATTTGTTGAGTGTTTGTTTTTAAATATTTTTCGATTATGATGTGCTGTTGAAGTAAAAAAGTATGTAACAATGATATTGTCGTTAATTTCATTTATGAAATCAATGTCAAACAAACAAGTTCAATTCTTATCTTAGATTTTTTATTAACACATTATTTGGCCTCACTATGCCCAAAAAAAAAAATTTAAATGAAACCCGTGAGTATCACGAGAGTTAAAACTAGTTTAAATCATAAGAACTTCGCAATATTTCTTTTATCTTAACATTTTATGTAATACTTTGAAATTTTCTATTACTTATGGTTGTTTGTAATATAATTTTGTTATATAAAGTGTTTTTAGCGATAAATATACACAGTTTATCATTTAAAATACGTCTTTATTAAACCTACTATAGCCACGATTTCATTATTTATACGTTTCTACTTGAATTTTATAAGCAACACACCCGTGCAATTTACATGGGTATAATACTAGTTAATTACTGTGAACATGTTCTTTCGGACTTTTTAGAATTTAATCGAATCAATCGAAATAATCGAATCGAATTGAATCAAAATGAAATGAATCGAATCAACTTAATGGGTGAATCGAATCGAACTAAATTGAATGAAGTTCAATTAAATAACATCATTGTCTTTGAATCGAATGAATTGGTGGCCCAACTGAACTGAAGTAAAATGTGCTGAAAATAAGATGGAAAGAACCGGTCCTGTATCAAAAAAAAAAAACCGGAATAGAACACCTGTAAAATGGACCCAATCTTGTGATTAAATCGATCACCTTTTTCATGTCCACTCAACAACTCACTTTCCTTTGCATTACTTTCCCCAAACTTTCTTCATTTCTCCCAAATTATTATGTCACTTCATTAATCTCCAAAATTCACACATAATAAATCCAAATTACATGACCTAATTATTATCATAATTATTTAAATGGGTGCCTCTGAATCAGTCCCTCAAAAGTCTATTCACGAATTCACTGTCAAGGTAATTCTGATTTCATACACAACCCATTAATTGTTAGTGTAAATTATGATCTGGGCATTGATTACTTTTGGGTTGTGGGTAAACTGTTTTGGGTCGTTGATTTTGGATTGCATATCGTAGAAAGTGGTACATTTCCGAAATGTAAAAAGGTAAACAAATGACTGAAACGAGACGAGACGTGTTGTGAATTCTGTGTTTCACAGGATAGCAGGGGAAGAGATGTTGATTTGAGTATATACAAAGGCAAGGTTCTGCTTATTGTCAATGTTGCTTCTAAATGGTGCCTTTCATTTCCCTTTTTTTTTTTATTTTTTTTAAGTATTTTAGTTCTGTGGTTGTTGGATACTCAGGCCGGGTTTGTTCTCGTCATTTTGTTTTTGGTTGTTGGAAAAGTGCAATAGTTGAACTTCGAAAAACTTTCAATGCCTCACGAATCACGGTTTCACAAAGTCGATTATGGTGGCAGTAGCTTGTTGTAGGATGGAACAACACAATAGCAATGCAGCTTCTTCCTTGGTTTGTCAGGAACCAACTCAACCAAAAGCTTAAGCTGATGGTTGGAGACTCAAGATCGATTATATACTCTAACGTGGTTAGTTGGTGAAAATTTCTAGGGTGCGGGTTATTGATAGAATAAGATCATGAAAAGATATTTGAAAAATGCAACTATAATTCTTAATTAACCGCAGTTAAGGGACGACCGCCCTAGCTCCACTAAAACCAATTGACAACAGGAGGAGTAGGCTCACTCGTAATTTGTAGGGTCGTAGGGATTATCTCATGGAACAAATGGAAGTACTTGGTTCATTATAAAACAATCTCTTTCAAACATATAATTAACATATGAGTATAAAAAGTGATGCTCGTGACGCCTTCATAGAGTCTGGAAAAAGTCATCCATAAAGATAATATTGAGATAAAGAGAGTATTTTTTTCACTTTATCTTAGATATGATCTTTGGCAAGCGGGAGTATATAAAAGCAAGACAACATAATTGTAATTGGAGGGAGCGTACCCATTCTTACTCCCCCTTGATTTCCCTCCTGATATTCAAACAAACCTGTATATTTCATCGTGGCTTATACCATAAGGTCATTGTCTTACTCAAGAGCCGTTACTATTTTTATTTTTGAAATTCATGTTCAAGTTTCCGTATAACATGCTCATGGTATGATGTTGTGACTTGGTGAGGGTTTATGTTCTCCGGCCAAAAAATTTCTAATTATCACCCCAAATCCTTACAAACCATTTAGCTCATAATGTGATCATCTCACTCAAATCTTGCGTGCTATTTAATATTCTCGTGGTTTAACTTTTTATATTGGGAATGTACAGTGGTTTTACGGAGTCAAATTACACCCAGTTGACAGAACTGTACCAGAAATACAAGGATAAAGGTACTATGTTTTTTTTTTTTTTTTTTTTTTTTGTTGGATTGTATTGAGCCATGTAATTTCAGAATTGCAGTTGTTTGTACCAATTGAATTTTGGTAGTAGAATTCGTTACTCGTGGTCGTAGTAACTCTAGTTTTTGGCATTCTTAGTGCCAGACGGTCATATCACATATGCCATTTTCGGAAAAACTGTTTGTGGACGGACTATTGCACTTCTTAGATAGCTTATAAATAAGGCTAGTTATGAATTGTACTAAAAAAATTGCTTGTTGAGCTCGGACTATTGTCGGATGTAGCTCTTTATGCCATTTTTGATGTTGGTTGTAGCTGGAGAGTAATATTATGGGACTAACTGTCGTAGAATCATTTGAACCCAATTCCTTATTTTTTGTGTTACCTAACCTGTCATAGAATCTTTTGAACCCGAGTTTGTTATATTTTGCCAAATCTCAGCATGTCTTGGAAGGAATGATCTCCCTAAACATTACATCTCAAAAACTCATTGTTCCTACACTACGTCGGACATACCCATGTTTTTGCCCATTTCACTAACGCAGTTTTTCATGTATGCACCATATTTTTTCTGCTTTAACTACGGCTAGATAAATATTTTGAAGCTTCTTCGAATCCTTAAAATGACTATATTCCTGGCATCTTCTCATTTTCATGATCTTCACACTGGCAACTTGATTCTCAAGATTTACCCATCTAAGAGCAAACATCACTTCAAGATGGTCAATGGTCCAATTTTGTGAACTGTCAAGGCTTGCCCAGATCGTAGTAGATTCATCTAAAAATTTAAGAATTGATATCTTAACTCAGAAATTTTTAGATTGGCTACCATTCTACGACATTTTCGACACTTCACTTTGATGGCATATCCGACAGTTGGCACTTTGTTTAGACATTTAACATTTATCTTTTTCGTGTCTGACATTTGACTTGCACCTGTGTCTAAGTTGCATAACCGAGTATTGACATCTGTTTGCATGAAATAGATGTCTAAACTTCGGTGGCCTTGTCATCGTCTATTTTATAAGGAATGTTAAAAGATAAAAGTATTCACAAGTTTACTGGGATGCATTCTATCGAATGAGCTAAATTCTTTTGTGGAGGGAGGGTTATCACTGGTTTTGTGAAACTTATGGGAGAGAAAATGGAGTTTGTGATTTAAATTCTAAAGGAAAGAGAATGAAGAGGATTTTCAAGTTTATCGAGAGGGAAGACATAACCAGGCATTATGTGTTATGCCAGAGCCGACAGCTTTACGTATAGTATCAGGGTCAGGGAGGGCTTATTTGTCAGTGGACGCTCAACGGCGAGATAACATGTTTTGGAATTCTCTATAGAGGTCCCGTTATCTGGTTCACCTTGAACTGTTTTTCAAGAGTTGTTTTGTGAATCGTAATAAACTAGATACAAATCATTGGTGGTTGACTTTCTTCTTGCGATTTAGTTGAGTCTAGACTCAAGAAGTTGTCATAAGAGCTCGGACAAAGAGTTTTAGTGTTTCACTTAAATATGCACGTACTTTCAGATTTTGAAATTTTGGCATTCCCGTGCAATCAATTTTTGAAGCAAGAACCGGGAACAAGTGAAGATGCTGAACAATTTGCTTGCACGAGGTTCAAGGCTGAGTATCCCATATTTCAAAAAGTAAGTTCGCTTCTTCATTTTACCTTATGACCCTTTTCGTGAAACTTTTTTTGTCGAGAACTTACCATAAAAATAAAAAATCAATGTGATCCCTCTACATGCAACTTTTTGTATATCAAAGAGAGTACGACTTTGTTCTTTGTCTCAGGGCTAGTTAAATGATTGCATTTTGAGTAAATACAGAGCAGATTCATTGTCTCATCATGCAAGTGATTAGGCGTAACGTCGTAACATTTTCATGGGTGTTATGCTTGATTTGTAGTGAAAATGTTGCGAATGTCAGTAAACGCGTTTGATGCTTCATTCATTGTCAAGGGTTGACATTGTTCGTCAATGTCCATTTGAGTTTAATTTTTTTTGGCTGTGATATATTAATTGACTTGGTTTAATCGAGATGTTAAAGTTGCATCTCCACTTGATTTAAATATGTCCTTGGTGCAACAAATAAACTGAACTTATGAACGGAATAAAACTTAATTTGGTGTAAATTTGTGAAGCAAGTATCTGAATGAAACTTAGTTGAACTGAATGGGCTCGAAATAAGAGATCCTATGACCGTGGGTGCTACGGGGAAAAAGAGAAAAATGTATTAATATACATTTTTCGATTTAATTGGATATCCTAAATTTGTAAAATTGATGTTCATTTCCTATTTATGTAGAAAATATTTTTTTTTTTTTTTTTTTGTTTTTTGTTTTTTGTTTTTTGTTTTTTTTTTTCTTATGTGAAAACTAACTCAAGTAGATATACAATCAGATAGCATGTCAAATATGTAGATAATTGGATCAGTTTAGATTATTTGTTTGACTAGGCCTACTCACCACTCCAAGTATGGTTTCAAATCACGTTTGCGACACCGAGAAGTTTTCGTTTTGTAAATGTATTGAATATGAGAACTGTATATTAGCACAATTTGAAGCAATAATCGAGTGTAAGCTGCAATAGCCGCTAACGTGACCGTGTCCAGCATCAAGATGTTATACTTTGACTCTGAATTCTTCCGTACGTGGAAATGATTGGTGATTCTTAGTTACAGATGATAACTATGTGCATTTCCTTCTCACGAAAATTTCGCCATTTGCTATTTGCCTATTTTATGGCAATTTTACAATGTGGTGCGACAGGTACGCGTAAATGGTCCAAACGCCGCACCAGTTTACAAATTCTTAAGAGCAAGTAAAGGAAGTTTTATTTGGGGAAATTCTATCAAATGGAACTTCACAAAGTTTCTTGTTGACAAGGAAGGCAAAGTTCTTGGACGATACAGTACCACTACCGCTCCTCTTTCTATCGAGGTAAGTTTAGTTCCGCTTTCCCTTTTCATGACCTAAATTGTCTTTTTAGGCTTGTTTGAATGGAAACAATTTAGTCGGAAATGGTAGGAGAAACAGTGTTTTCATGTTGTCAAACTGATCGGTCTAGTTACGTTTTCTGTTAAAGTCACTAAAAAACTTATCGCAAGGTTCTTTTTATGACCTTGCAGGGAGACATCAGGAAAGCATTAGGAGAGCCTTGACCGTAACTCCGTAAGATTGTACGTTGTTTTGGAAGTTTAGGTGATGTTTTTCGGAATACAGTATTTGACATTGTTAATATCATTGCTACTGTAAAATCAGTTTTTTCTAAAATTTAATTTTACACTTACAACTAATTATGCACACCAGAAAAAACCACCACATTTATTGCTGCTCGTCGCCCATGTCATGGGTTGTGTAAGCCTTGTGAAAGAAGTGAAGGATGAGTTTTTGTTACGTAAAATATGATTACATTTAGGTTAATCGTGATCATTATTGACTAAAATGTGATCACACTATACTCAATAATGGTGACAATAAACCTAAATGCGGTTTACATTTTATGGATAGAAAAATCCTTCCTTTACTTTGTCAAGGAAAAACTTGTTTTTTTTTTTTTTAAGACCATCCCCTGTTTGTTTTTGTTGAAAATTAAAACTTGTACGAGTGTTATAGAACTATATAGATTTCTCGTGTTGTTATTTATTTTTCATTTTTATTTTAGTAATATGTGTAAATTAATTGTTTCCGTCACTTTAAGGGGCGTTTGTTAAGGGGCCTAAAAGAAAAGGACAACGAATCTCTGCCCCTCAACAAGGGGCCTAAAACTAACTTTTATTAGCTTCCAAACAAGAGTAGTATTTCCCGTCTTAAATGAGACACTAAATCATTACAACAGGGAGGGGGATTTGAACTTGAGATTTACCGCTCAATATACATTCATTTTAACTACTAGACCAAAACATTCCCGTTCCATTTGATATTAAGAAAAGGATATGGTCTACATTAATAGTTTTTAGTTTTTTTTACCTCCCTACTTGCATTCCACATCAATGTTAACACATAGTTCACCGTGAAAGTAGTAATTTATCCCCTTAACTTTGCTCAATGATGAAATTAGGCCCCTTAACTTTCAATTGTAGCAATTAAACCCCTTAATTTTACTTACACGTGAAATTTAACTCATTTGTTTGATTTTTAATGAAATTCCACCAAAATTCATTTTATAATTTAATTAATTCATTATAAAAATTATCTTCTACTCCGTATATGTAATACCCCGTATTTTCATAGTCGATATTTTGAGTCACTTTTGTGTTTTAGTCTGAAAATAGTTATTTCGAGCTTTTATTGGGTTTTGAATTTTAAGTCGGGAGTATGACATATGTATAGTCGTTTGTTTCACAAAAATAGGAGGAATCGAGTTTAGAAGTCGATTAGACGTTTCGAGTGGTTTAGTATCAGTTTTGGTATGTAATTTGCTCTTTTAAGCGGGTTTCACCGACTTTGACCTCCCTAAGATGATTAAGTGAGGGTATTTATATTATTAAACTCATCAAACCTCCCTCACTTCTACATTTCAAACTCTCTCTAAACAAAATTAAAATAGACCAAATAAACTCTCCTCCCTCACTAAAACAAAACAGTCGACCCAAAGAAGAAAAGAGCAGCAACTCTTTCATCTCCACCGTGAACACACACGGTGACTACATTGCCGGGACCGGGTCTCCCTCGTTCGGGCACCGTTTCTTCCGATTTTCGTTTCATTCTCTTCCCCTCCTTCCCCTCTACCTCTCCATACAAGTTTCGAGTCGAGGTATGGTCTCTAGCTAGCCCAAGTTAGTGGCTTTAGTTTTAGGTTTAAGTTTGAATTAGACTTAAAATGAGTTGTGGTTTTTCCTTTCAGTCAAACGATTAATGGTGAGTGTTTTTGGGTGTGTTTTGTGCGTTTAGAAGAAGATTTTGTAGAAGAACCATGGTGAGAGTGGGTGTTCGTCGGTGTCATCTCTAGGGACGATTTTAAAGGCGTTTCTCCATTCTCGAGGTAAGGGTCACCCCCTTACTTAGCTTGTGCTTGTTTGCGTGTATGTATGTTGTTTGTGTGTATGTATGTGAGTATGTATGTTTGTATGTATGTATGTTGTTTGATTGTATGTGTGTATAATCCTAAAAGTGGATGATGGTGATGATAACCGAGTTGTTTAGGTGGGCTGTGTCGGGGCTAATTTGGTCATGTATGGGGTTTGTTTGGGGGTCGTTGGAGGGCTGGTTTTGGGCCGAGGAGGGGCTGCTGTTAGCCTGTCGTAAGGCAGCTGTATGGCTGCTGTTTGGGGCCGAGAAATTGGGCTTCTATCAGCCTACGGTGGGGCTGTTGCAGAGTCGTGAATGGGGGGACTGTTTTGGGCCGTGTTTCCCCTCTGTTACTGCCTTGTTTTCTGTCCTGTACATGGCAACGTGGATTATCGTGTTGTGGTTGTGTCGCCTGTCGAGTTGGGGCTGTGACGGGGCCTTAGTTGGCTGTTGTAATTGCCGTGGTCTGGGGGCTGCTGCTGCTTTATAGTTGTCGTTGTAAACTGTCGTGAGGGCTGCCACTTTTCTGCCGTGATTACTCTGCTGTCCACTGTCGTTTTCCTCTGAAATTTCCCGTTGTATCACTGTTGTTTACTATTATTTTCACTGCTCTAAGCTGCTGGTTGTTACTTGCTGTGTTCATTTTATTATGACAGCCGTATTTGGACCGTTGAGGCCTCCCGAGCTGGGCTGCCTTTGCTCGTAAGTTGGGCTGCTGTAATGCTTGTATTTGTCGTTGTTGTTGCTGTTTTCTGTGACCGTATGGCTGCTGTTTTCGCTGTTGGGTTGCTGCCCGTGTAAGGGAATTACTGGCCGTGTCTCCGGTGGTGAGACACAGTCGTGTTGAAGGCCGAGTTACCGTCGTGGTTCATATGAATATGATGTTGTGTGAGTGGAGTGACTAAACCTTGAACTTCGCTATAATTTCGTGTGAATTTATGTATCATGTTAGACGTGGCGTGTATGCTTATGACCATTAAGTTGGGATTATGTGAATGCATATGAACAGTATCGTCTCCTTAAACACTAAGTTGGGATTACGAATATATACGAATCATTAAGTGGCTATACATATATGTGTGTGTGCGCGCGCGCTATACAAATATATATATGAATCATTATATATATATACATTTTTGCAGTTCATAAATATATTTGAGTATATATTTGATACCATTAAGTTGGGATCTTTGTGTATGTGTGCTGCTATATACGAATCATTGTAGTGTTACTATATATGTTATATATATATATGTTAAATGTAATAATGTATTAAGGATACATAATCTCGTAATTCTTGGCCAATATTGTGTTCTAGTATAGTCAATAGTGTAATCCTCTATTCTATGGCTTTGTATTATTATTATTATTATTATTTTTAGTTATTCTATTTCCTATTTAGTGTTTACAGAGTTGTAGCCTATGTACTCTATAAGCTTTGTATTCTCTGCCTTATAACTTAACTCATTAAAATCTTCATTCATCTCTTATAAAATGTATGTTGTATTGATATATATATGTTTAGTTCTCGAGGGTGCCGCTGTTAATCTTTTTGTTGAAGTGTTGTTATACATACATACATATCTATATTCTCGTTAAAGCTTATACGTACTACGTATGATGAGTTGTGTTGTGTGTGAGTGATCGTATGTGACTAATGACCTTAAATCCTTGCCATGACGTTCTGTACCTTGTGATCATGATGAGGTCTGTGTGGCCCGATGTCGCGATGCGATGAGGTCTGTGTGGCCCGATGTCGCGATACGATGAGGTCTGTGTGGCCCGATATCGTAATATGATGAGGTCTGTGTGGCCCGATGTCATAGCGTGATGAGGTCTGTGTGGCCCGATGTCACGAGGTGGAGGTGCGGGTGTTGACGGTATGGTAAGTCCCCTGTGTGGAGGTTACACAGCGGGGTTCTCAACTTGTTTTTGTGCCTTGAATTGTTGATAATCGTCCGAGTTAGTTTCTTGCATTTTCTTTCAGACCAAGAATAAAACAGTACTAGTTTAATTTGCTTACGCGTTTCAGTTTTACTTTAAAGGCTTCTATTTCTTTTCCTTCCTCGTATATGAGTATTCTGTTAACTAACTAGGTGGTTGTTTGTCTGTTGGCTTCTTCCCTTAGGTACTCGGACGTGTGTTTGTTGATTTTGGGACGCTTGAAGGGATTCACAATAATACTAGTCTTGTGTCTAGTTTGCCACCATAGACGTCTCTTTTTGTCTCGCTACTTTACTCAGATTTGGGGCCTGCGTGCCGTTTGATATTGTTGCAGTTTTGTGTATACTCCTTTTGTAGCCGAGAGCTACCGCGTTCCTTTATATATATATGTATATACCTAGTTTTACTCCAGGTCGTCATGTTTTGGAAACAGGTGTTTGCCCAAGGACCCATTCAGTTGGGTCCCGTAACACCCTTATTTAGGTGGGGTCCGCCCGGCTTAAATGGGGGTGTTACAGTATAAAGTTACAACTTCTATAAAAGCAAGTTTTGTTTTTAAAATATAATTTGTAATTGTTAGGCAATTTATTATCATATTATGATTGTAGTGATAGTTCATAAAATTTTATCATATTTTTGTTTTGGTTATTAAAGATGGATATAAAATTATTTTTTAGGTGAATAATTAATTTTAAATAAATAAATTAATTTTAAATTAGTCTTTTACAATTGATCTTAGTTGTATAAACTAATTATGGATTTTTTTTTGTTGATATTTAAGTGAAAATTGAAAATTGGGATTGAATTTTACTTTTTGTTAAAGTTGTGAGGTTAATTCGCTATAATTGAAAGTTAAGGGGCTTGATTTCACAATTGAACAAAATTAAGGGGACAAATTACCACTTTCGCGCATAACTCACACATAGTCATCTACGTTATTCCCTAACTGAAGAAAGTTGGAAAACCTTCAAAACCTCGCTATAGCTTAATTTCATTTTAGTCAACCAAACGCTTTCTTAGATATTTGGTGTAAATTTCATTTCACTACAAAAGAGTAAAGACACAATAACGTACAAGTACTTTAATATAGATACTCCCTCAATTCCAAAATAAGTGTCATTTTTCATTAAATTTTTTTCTCAAAATAAGTGTCTCATTTCTATTTATATTATGTTTTAATAAAGGATTTTCAAAAAAAATTCATTTTCATTATTATCCCTTAAATCCTCCCAAAATAAAAAGGGGACACTTATTTTAAAATGGAGGGAATATTACACTGCACATTTTTATTTGATACTCCTATATATTTTAATATGATAATTGCAAATTTTATGTTTTACTCTGTAATTTTCAATAATATAAGAAAACTCTTTAGATACAATTTTACCATAAATATGTTTTCAAGTATGGTTGTCATGACTCAGGAGCTTTGAGATATGACGTTTTCATTTTACAACGTGAACCTTTGATTTTAATTTTTATGATAGTATATTACGAGTAATTCAAAAATATGAAATTTCTACAGTAAAATTCTTTGAGAATAAATCTTTCATATAAGTACGCCTTTGATAATATTTAACCAAATGTCATATGTTCTCATTTTTTTTGTTTGGGTCATTTTATTTGTTCTTTCCATTTTTTATTTTTTTTCACAAGCTTTTTAACTCCACATTTATACTCTACTTTTATTTTTCACCTATTCGTCCTTTATTAATTTTTACTCTAAAAAAATAAATGAAATATGGAGATGATAATATCTTTGCAAAAAATCTTCTTTTAAAACCTTTTTATGTACGAGTATCATTATCACACATCACACATATTATAAAGGAAAATTTAACACCAATAATCCATACTATGGATGATCTTCCATTAATAAACCGAACTTTAAATAATCTCAAAATAAACCTATCTTTTTACACATTTACCCACTAATAGACTCCCTCAAAAAATGACCGGCTGAGTCCGGTAAAAGCTCTTACTGGGAGTTCTGGGACCCAATGAATACATATGCATTAGTGCCTTTGTTCTTTCTTCTTCCTCTACATTTCATCTGTCATCTTCTACGAGTACTTCCTAATTTTTTTTTGTTAAAAAAAAAAAAAAAACCAGCAACTTCTTTAATTCAATTCATTTTGCAATTTAGTGGCCATGAAATCATTTACTTCATCATCAAACTCACGTAACTCAAAAAAATATGGTGGTTTGCTATGCTATCATAATGTTCCTGCGGTATTTCAGTCGATTAAAAAAAAAACCGAAAATCGGTAAAAACTTTTACGGATGTCCTCAATGGCCGATGAGTTTGTCATTATTGATTTGTTCATCTTATTTTCATTAATTTTTTCTTATTCTTTACCTTGAATTGAATATTTAGTTCATGGAATTTTTTGTTTTTTTAGCAAAATGATTGTGGATATTTTGTCATGGAAGACGATTTTGATTTGGTGAGTCGGCCGCACGAACATAGAGAGTTGATTGAAGAACACTATCGTCTATCTCGAAGGACAACGAAAAAATGGAAGGTCAAGAAGCAGAAATTAGAATGGATAGAAGATCACGTGGGCATATGTGTGTCATTTTTAGAGGATTAAAAATAAAGGAAATGAAATTGGTGATGAACAACGTAGTAGACAAAGGAAGAAGAAGAATAGACTATGACTCACTTGAACAACAAAAGACAACTGAAAAAAGAGTTGCAATTTTTAATGGGTTTACCTGTTTATCAGGTTGCCCTTTACTTTGGTCTATTAGTGGGTGAATGTATAAAAAGATGGGTTTATTTTAAGATTATTTGAAGATCGGTTTATTAATGGAAGACCACCAATAGCATGGATTATTGGTGTTAAATTTTCCTATTATAAAAACTCGTTCACTATAAATTACTTCCTCCATTCCGTTTGATTCTATACGTTTGACCAAAACACGGTAATTAAGGTAGAAGAAAATCAAGTGGGGTAGATAATGGAATTACTTAAATACCCCTACTTTATTGTTTGCAAGTGGGTTGAGTGGGTATTAGTGAAGGGTATATTGGTCTTTTAGTTTAATAAAGTAGAGACTAAAATAGAAATGTATAGAATTGATTAGAATTTCCGAAAAAGGAATATGTATAGAATCAAATGGAATGGACACACATGTTGGACGGAAGAATATTAATCTCACCTAATATGAATGCACACACTTGCACCACATAAAACAAAGCCACAAAGGAACCCACCCTTCGAAAGGACCATTGGGGTGGCCTTGCACGTGGGTACAAGGAAATTTCTAGCCACCCTATGGGGCCACTAGACCAACCTTGAAAAACAACGTGGTTTTTACTCACTAAAAATAGACCTAACGAAGTTGACCATCTAAAATTTTAATTTGAACTGATATGAATTATATTTGTGTTCGTAATTGACCTACTTGTCACAATTTAAGTTAAAACTGACATAATTCATGCCAAATTGAATGACTTATTTACCAAATTATAATACTTGATTTTGTACGGCTAAAATATTTGTGGCAAACATAAAGAGATTTAAATTCATAATCTCTCACTTTGCAATTGAAGTACTCCCTCCGTTTCGGTGATTTGTTTACATTTACTTTATACACATTTATCGAAGTGAGGAGAGAGGTAAATAAAAAAATTATAAAAATAATAATATAAGTACAAAGTGGGTAAAATAAAACAATGTGATTGGTTAAGGAAGTTGGGTCCACCTCCACTAGTGGGTCACCATAGACATTTATGGAAAATGTAAACAAATGATTCGTACACCCATAAATGGAAAGTGTAAACAAATGACCGGGACGGAGGGAGTATTAATTATTTGACCACTTGAACAATTTTTTGATACTTAATGTTGTCATTTTACTTAAAGTTTACATTTTTCATTTTTATGTGATTTAAAGATAACATATTTTTTAAAAATAATATTTCATATTATGCAATCATGTTTTTCACTTCTTTTTTTTATATCTTTACTTTTTTTTTAACCGCTTCTAAGCGGTGGATTTTATTAAAATTTTAATAATTTATACGATAATATATTATTTTTTGTGGCAATAAAACATTTTTAGGACATTTTATGTCTTCGCAAAAGTTATTAACTATATATCGATTTAATTATAACCTATTTTTAATCTCAAAGAAAAATAGATAACGACATTATACATAAACTTAAATATTTCGCTTAGGTCGTTCGTGATGCACAAATATTGTTTACGTTTAACGATATTTCCGACAGACGAGTATTTTGCGATAGTTTTCGTGACTAAATCTTGTTAGAATATATTTATATATTCGTACGGATATGGGCCACTAATGTAATTAAATATGTGTCGCACTATTATAAAATATAAACCGATAAATAAAGTGATCCATAAGGTAATAATATTGGTATTGGGTAATAAGAAAATATTGGTCATGGACTTAATGTGTAAACAGCAAGAGCGGCATATCGATGAGGGTAGATATTTGGCGAACATGTGAAAACCCTATAAGGGTCTCACACTATAAATATAGGTTTGGTCCCCATTGAACACACCATCCACACAAAATACAAAATACAGTAATTAAGGTTTTTCTTTTGGTTTCCCATCAACCATAAGAAAAGTGAAGGGTGTGTATCAAAGAAAGATCAGATCTCAAAGGGGCACTATGAATTCTTCAGGTACGCTTCCGTATTCAGTCTAATTTATTCTTAACGATTCACATGGCACCGATCTCGGGGTTTCTAACAATTGGTATCAGAGCGATATCGTGTAGATCGTTAAAAATGGCCGATTTTATCTTCGACCATAAGTTTTTTTTTTCGCGCGATTATTTCTTTGTTGAATCGCGCACGAGTCCCTTCGGTTTTCCCTATCCCTCCAGCCATGTTGTTTGTGTGATTCTTGTTGGTAATTTAAGTGTAAATTGCCGGCCGTTTGAGTGTAGTCGGGATTTGTGTGAAATGTAGTAACTATACGACATTATAATATGGGTCGGAAGTGCGGAGTGCACGCTCATATAGAAATGATTGTATGTTACGGAACGTTTTCAATAATATAATATTTTGATTACGTTGAATGATGATTTGTACCAAAAGTAAAGTGTTGCATCCTTTCATTAAAGTCGTGTCTTTTCGTAGAAAGGATGCATTGGTTCCAAGGAGATATATCTCTTGATTCAAGGGAGATATCCTTTATTCAAGAGTCGTGACTTTTGGCAAAGTATCGCACCCCTTCATTCATTATATAAGGGAGGGTGGTGTTGAAGGAAATTCACAACGTAATTCACATACTTTTCCTTGCACATTTCACTACAACAAACCAACATAAAGACTCGAAATATTTCTTTGTTTCTAAAGCCTAAGAAGCAAAGGGTCGTACTTGTTTTATCCTGCGAGAAATTTCGTGTAACCCAAGGCTTATAAGGGTCGGAATATTCTCTAAGGAAAGCGGTATCCGTGACTCAAGTATTATCCAAGTAGATTATTATTTCGTCGCTACAATTGTAGGGCGATCCAAGTTTATGCTTTACATCGTAAAGTTCCCCAGAAGCCGAAGTAAACAACTACAAACTTAGAGAATATTTTCTTGTTGTGGTACGATGTCAAGCATAAAAGAAATGACGTCAAAGTTAGGAAAACTTGAGTAGTTCGATGGTAGATTTCGAAGTCTTGTGGTATCATCCATGAGGTAATTCCTCCGTATACACCTCAACTTAATGGGGTTGCGGAAAGGAAGAATAGGACACTAAAGGAGATGGTTAATTCCATGTTGTCTTACTCCGGTTTAAGTGATGGATTTTGGGGTGAAGCGGCATTAACCGCTTGCTATTTATTAAATAGGATTCCTAATAAAAGGAATGTGACAACCCCTTTTGAACTTTGGCATAAACGTAAACCAAATTTGAAGCATATTCGAATTTGGGGATGCAGGGCTGTCGTTAGACTACCTGAACCCAAAAGAAAAACTTTGGGTAAAAGAGGTGTTAATTGCATATTCATTGGATATGCGGAACACTCTTTGGCATATAGGTTCTACGTGATTGAACCAAATGATTTTGTTGCGGTGAATACCGTAATAGAGTCAAGGGATGCTATTTTCGATGAAAATCGTTTTACGTCTATGCCTAGACCGAAAGACCTAGTGTCTAACACTAGGGTAAATGTTGTGATAAATAAATCTTCTCAACAAGCATCACAAGAGCTTCGTAGAAGCAAAAGGACTAGAATAGAAAAGTCCTTTGGTCCTGATTTCCAAACCTACTTAGTTGAAGGTTCGAGAAATGAAGTAAGATGTCAATACTCTTACTGCTTTCTTGTGGATGATGATCCTAAGACGTTTGATGAGGCTATGAAGTCTCAAGATGCTTCTTTTTGGAAAGAAGCGGTTAATGATGAGATGGATTCCATCATGAGTAACAACACGTGGATTCTAACAGATCTCCCACGTGGTTGTAAACCTCTAGGTTGTAAATGGATCTTCAAGAAGAAGATGAAAGTCGATGGCTCTATCGATAAGTTTAAGGCTCGATTGGTTATCCAAGGCTTTAGACAGAAGGAGGGTATTGATTATTTCGATACATATGCTCCGGTTGCTAAAATCACCACTATTAGATTGTTGATTGCCTTGGCAGCAATTCAAAATTTAATGATCCATCAAATGGATGTCAAGACGGCTTTCTTGAACGGTGATCTAGAAGAAGAGATTTACATGAAACAACCCGAAGGGTTCGCCATGCCAGGCAACGAGCACAAAGTGTGCAAGTTGGTGAAGTTGTTGTATGGGTTAAAACAAGCTCCTAAACAATGGCATAATAAGTTTGATGAAATTGTTTTGTCAAACGGATATGTGCTTAACCAGTCGGATAAGTGTGTATATAGTAAGTTTGATGATTCCGGTAAAGGAGTCATCATCTGTCTATATGTTGATGATATGTTGATATTTGTTACTGACCAAAATCAAGTTGATCTTGCAAAAGCATTTTTATCATCAAGCTTCAATATGAAGGATATGGGGGAGGCGGATGTCATTCTTGGCATACGTATTAAAAGGGAGAAAAATGGAATCTCTTTAACTCAATCTCATTATATTGAGAAAGTGTTGAAAAGGTTCAAGGCGATTGATTTTTCACGGTAAGAACTCCTATGGATCCAAATGTGAAACTTATGCCTAATATGGGGGAACCAGTTTCACAGTTAAAGTACTCGCAAGTTATTGGAAGTCTTATGTACGCCATGACGAGTACAAGGCCGGATATCGCTTACGCGGTGGGCAAGCTTAGTAGATACACGAGTAATCCTAGCACTAATCATTGGGCTGCGGTTAATCATGTATTGAAATACTTAAAAGGGACTATGGACTATGGATTGTTCTATAGTGGATATCCTTCGGTTTTAGAGGGATACTCGGATGCAAGTTGGATATCCAACATTGAAGATCATACTTCAACGAGTGGTTGGGTATTCTTGCTTGGGGGAGGCGCCATTTCTTGGGCCTCCAAGAAACAAACTTGTATTACAAGTTCGACTATGGAGTCGGAGTTTATTGCCTTGGCATCAGCCGGAAAAGAGGCGGAATGGTTAAGGAATTTGGTATATGAAATTCCATTATGGCCAAAACCAATATCACCAATGGCTATTCATTGTGACAGTGCCGCTACTTTGGCTAAAGCATATAGCCAGGTTTATAATGGTAAGTCGCGGCGTTTGGGCGTCAGGCATAGCGGTCAGTGAACCCGATCACTCACGGGGTGATATCGGTTGATTTTGTGAGATCTCAGCATAATCTAGCCGATCACTTGACAAAAGGATTATCTAGGGACTTGGTTGAAAAGTCGGTTATCGGGATGGGTTTAAAGCCGGTATAAATTTTCGATCGTAGGACACCCAATTCCCCTCTAATACAACGTTAGAGGCAGAATTCAATGTGGAAAGCCTATTCTCGGAGATTGAAGCACATTTTATATATTATCCCGAAGGTATGTGCTTGGACCTGCATGTTTGTTAGGTTGAAGATTTTCTTCTTAATGGACCTTTTGGAAAATTGCTTATGCAGGAGCAAGATTGAAAAGAGTCCACCTATGTGAGCGCGAAGTTAGGCTGCTTCAAGGGACTTTGGCTTGGTCTCGTATGCGTTCATGAATGGATTGGGACACTAGGCCTATAATAAGTGTCGGTTAATAAATTTTGAGTCCGTCTTAGACTTGTGTGTATTGTATCGTTATGTATTCAATATGAGTTGACAGGGTTCAATCCTTAGAGACACCCCGATGCTCGAATGCGAATGTATGTAATACTAATGTGGAAATTCAATCTTCGTGACATTTTCATTTATGCGCAAGTTTGGTTTTGTTGTTGTGCTTTATTACAAGTCAAAGATTAAACCTAAATGGGAAGGAATGTTGGTTATTTAAGTGTAAATTGCTTACTGCTTCGAGTGTAGTCGGGATTTGTGTGAAATGTAGTAACTATACGACATTATAATATGGGTCGGAAGTGCGGAGTGCACGCTCATATAGAAATGATTGTATGTTACAGAACGTTTTCAATAATATAATATTTTGATTACGTTGAATGATGATTTGTACCAAAAGTAAAGTGTTGCATCCTTTCATTAAAGTCGTGTCTTTTCGTAGAAAGGATGCATTGGTTCCAAGGAGATATATCTCTTGATTCAAGGGAGATATCCTTTATTCAAGAGTCGTGACTTTTGGCAAAGCATCGCACCCCTTCATTCATTATATAAGGGAGGGTGGTGTTGAAGGAAATTCACAACGTAATTCACATACTTTTCCTTGCACATTTCACTACAACAAACCAACATAAAGACTCGAAATATTTCTTTGTTTCTAAAGCCTAAGAAGCAAAGGGTCGTACTTGTTTTATCCTGCGAGAAATTTCGTGTAACCCAAGGCTTATAAGGGTCGGAATATTCTCTAAGGAAAGCGGTATCCGTGACTCAAGTATTATCCAAGTAGATTATTATTTCGTCGCTACAATTGTAGGGCGATCCAAGTTTATGCTTTACATCGTAAAGTTCCCCAGAAGCCGAAGTAAACAACTACAATTCTTGGATTGAATCACGTGTTTTGTTAGTTGTTTTGGCAAGTTTTGTCCTTTTGTGATTCTTTATTCCTGCGCTATTACGGAGCATTGTTAAAGTGCCATCATGATTGTTTTGCTATCTTCAATCTTGCTTTTGCTTTTTGGCAATTAAGTCATACTCCGTATTACAGGGTTTATTTGGTTCACAAATTCTCATATAAAACGGGTAACCCGTTTTAAGTTTAAAACGGGTCAAATAATTAGGATAAGACAAAAGTAAATAGTGTAGGAAAAAGTAGAGTGTTTTGTTTTATGTGTGCAAGTGGATAGATATTTGACCCGTTTTAAGCTTAAGACGGATAACCCGTTTTAAGAGAGACTTATTGTATTTGGTTTTGTTTTTCATGGTTATTCATTGCCTTTTGTGAGGTCATGCTTGCCTTTTTTTATTAAGTATCAGGGACCAATTATTGTGGGTTTAAGCAAGTTTCCTTTAAGACCATCCACACCCATCTTCAATATTTCATCTCCATCCTATATATTTTATTATTTCTCTCTCCAATTTTATCATTCATCTCATATTTTCACTTTTCATCTTCATCAATTAAAAAACACCCTACACCCATAAATCTTCATCCCACTTATTTTATTATTTCTCTCTCCTTATTTTCAATACCCCACACATCCTACATCAAAATCCACTAACCCAAATATTTTATTACATCAAATTATATTAAAAATATTTATTAACACATATTTTTAACATCAAAAATATTACTAACAAAATAAAATATTCTTTTGTAGTTAGATTTTTGACGTGGTTTTTTTAAGTCCAATTTTATAACGTAACGATATTTTTTTATTTCCTTATTTTATTTATGTTTGTTTTTGATGTTATTAAAATAAATAAATGTAAATTTAAAGCGTATATTTTATAAAAAAAAAAAAAAACTTTACATGTACAAAAATTAAAAATTTTAGATAAATTTCAAATGACATTAGAAAAAAAAAAAAAAAAACAACATTAAAAACTAACGTTAAAAATAGAATTAAAATAACAACATTAAAAATCAACTTGACTACAATTTACAACTTGACAACAATTAAATAATAATAAAATAATCAAAGTACTCCCCCCATCTCCCTCACCCTGCAAAAACTTCACATTCTCCCAAAAAAAGCCTGCAAAAACCAACAGTTCCTCCCTTTTCATCCTTCTTCGTAGTCTCGAAATTTTCGTGGGTCTTCATCTTCGTCAATTACCAACTCTTCCTCTGCACCATCATTTTCGTCTTCATCTTCGTCTTCTTTTCTTCGTCTTCGTCAAAATATAACCGGTGCAGATGGTCTAATTGTGAATCGCTTTTCCTCATGTCAGTGTTGCACTATTATAACTTGTTTCCGCGTGCGTTTCTACTGCTTGTCTGAATCGTCTGCTTCAGTGCTTATATATTTCGATGACGGTTTCTTTTACATTGAAATATTAAGGTTAAAGTTTAATTCAATATATTGGTATATAATTTGGGTCTAATGTTTGAGATAAGTTGATCGGTAGGATTATGTCGGCCCAAAGGAAGGCTAGTCCTGTAATGATTAATTTATTGAGAACATTGGATATTGTGGAGTGTGTATTTTCGTGCGGGTGTGAGTCGGCCCAAAGGAAGGCTCATATTTGGCAGAGATACACACAACACCTGTGGTGGTGAACATGTGACAATTACATGGTTTATTAAGTGTAAATACTAGTCGGCCCAAAGGAAGGCTGTATTTACATGATTATTGTCAATGTTTGATCACTACGACAAGATTACCACTGACAGTTAGTGTTACTGTCCAAAGACTTGACACTAATGTTGTTACCGGTGTCTTGAGATGGGAAATATACCTTTTATATGAATTTAAATTTTAAATAAGGTTTATGAGCATGTTTCTTATTAAAGTTGTTTGTTTTTATTCAGTTAATATGCCTGCTGCTACTATTTCTGGCAATTTAAGCTCTATTCCCATGCTAAATGGGACGAATTTCAAGGATTGGAAAGAGAACATGTTAATTGTTCTTGGCTGCATGGATCTAGACCTTGCTCTCAGGGTGGATTCTCCCACTCCTCTTACGGATGCAAGTTCTCCTGATGAAAAGAGAGAATTTGAGAAGTGGGAGAAATCCAATCGCATGAGTCTTATGATCATAAAGCGCGGCATTCCGGAGGCTTTTAGAGGTGCGGTGTCTGAAAAGATTACCAATGCCAAGGAATTTATTCTTTGAAATTGAAAAGCGTTTTGTTAAAAGCGATAAAGCGTAAACAAGTACGCCATGCGGCAAAGACTTGATTTCAAGGAAATATCAATTCAGTAAGGGAAATATAAGGGAGTACATCATGGAGATGTCTCATATTGCTTCAAAACTTAAGGCACTAAAGCTCGACTTGTCGGATGACTTGCTCGTTCATTTAGTATTGTTATCTCTCCCTACACAATTTGGGCCAGTTTAAAGTAAGCTACAAGCTTGTCCAAAAGGAGAAGTGGACTCTAAATGAGCTCATTTCTTATGGTGTGCAAGAGGAAGAGAGGTTGAAGCAAGATAAGGTTGATGTTGCTCTCTTGGCTAGTACCTCTAAAGGAAAGGGCAATAAAAGAAAGTTTGAATTTAAAGCTGCAACTAAGGGTCCTGATGAGCATAGGGAAGGTGATGAACCAACTGGTTGTTACTTCTGTGGAAAGACAGGACACATAAAGAAGAATTGTCTAAGATATCAGGCTTGGCTCGCTAAGCGAGCAAAGAAAGGTACAATTCTTAATTTGGTTTGTTCTGAAGTTAATTTAGCTTCAGTACCTAGAAACACTTGGTGGGTAGATTCTGGTGCGACTACTTATATTAGTGTTTCTATGCAGGGTTGCCTAGTACACCGAAAGCCAAGTGAAGGCGAAAGATACATCTACGTGGGAAATGGAAAGTCGGTGGAAGTGGATGCTATTGGCACGTTTAGATTATTATTAAGGACTGGTTTTTATTTGGATTTGAAAGACACTTTTGTTGTACCGTCTTTTAGACGGAATTTAATTTCTGTATCTCTTTTGGACAAATCCGGTTATTATTGTTCATTTGCGGACAGAAAATTTGTGTTGTCTTTAAATTCAAACGTTGTTGGAACTGGTTCTATATGTGGTTTCGATAATCTTTACATGCTTGATAATATTGCATCATATAGTGAAAACCTACACGTGGAATCACGTGGTACTAAGCGTAAATTTAATCAGGAAAATTCAGCGTCATTATGGCACAAAAGGTTAGGTCATGTCTCGAAAGAGAGAATTTAAAGGCTTGTGTCTGATGGCATTTTAGATTCGCTTGACTTCACAGACCTTAATGTTTGTGTAAGTTGTATTAAAGGAAAACAAACCAAAGTAATGAGGTTAGGAGCCAACAGAGCTACGGACGTCTTAGAATTGATACATACGGACATCTGTGGGCCATTTCCTACGGCTTCGTGGAATGGTCAACGGTATTTTATATCATTCATAGACGATTACTCTCGTTATGGTCACCTTTACCTAACTCATGAGAAATCAGAGTCTTTGGACGTGTTCAAGGCTTTTAAAGCCGAAGTTGAGCTTCAGCTCAACAAAAGGATTAAAGTTGTCAAATCTGATCGTGGTGGTGAATACTACGGCAGATGTGACGGTTCAGGTGAACAACGTCCAGGACCATTTGCTAAGTACCTAGAGGAGTGTGGAATAGTCCCTTAGTACACTATGCCGGGTTCACCTAGCATGAACAGTGTTGCTGAGAGACGAAACCGAACTCTTAAGGACATGGTAAGGAGTATGATTAGTGATTCTACCTTACCTACATCACTCTGGGGAGAAGCACTAAAGACTGCAGCCTATATTCTAAATAGGGTACCAACTAAAGCAGCTGCCAAGACACCTTATGAGCTTTGGACGGGTCAAAAGCCTAGTCTTAAGCATTTTCATATGCAGTGATGTCCGGTGAGCGACCTTATAGGCGCATGAAAATAAACTGGACTCCAAAAGCGGTGGAGCCTACTTTATTGGTTATTCGGAGCGATCAAGGAGTTTCAAGTTTTATGATCCCGCTGTAAAGAATATATTTGAGACGGGAACTGCAACATTTTTTGAGGATGTTGAGTTTGGGGGGAGAAATAAGGTTAATGACATTGTATTTGAGGAAAAATCGATTTCGATTCCTATGGTTGCTCCCGATGATGTGTAGGTTCCTTTACCTGTCACTACCATCGGAGGAGCAAATGAAGAACCTCGTCAGGACAATGTCAATATTGATCCCGTTCAAGATGATTTGTTTGTTCCACAAGAACAACCCGTCATTGAGAACGAGATCCCAGAAATTCAAACTCAACAACCTCAAGATTTAAGGAGATCCACTAGAGTAAGGAGAAGTACCTTTTCGGATGAATTTGTATATCTCCAAGAACATGAGAATTCTAGTGAACTGTTGGAAGATGATCCAATCAACTTCCAGCAGGCCATGAAAAGTTCTAACGCTCAAAAGTGGATTGACGCCATGAATGAGGAATTTAAGTCTATGCAAGACAATAAAGTTTGGGATCTTACTCGATTACCTGAAGGTGCGAAGCCTATTGGTTGTAAATGGATATTTAAAACCAAGAAGGATTCGAATGGTAATGTAGAAAGATTTAAGGCACGTCTTGTAGCTAAAGGTTTTACTCAAAAAAGAAGGTATAGATTATAAAGAAACATTTTCTCCTGTTTCTACTTAGGATTCCTTTAGAGTAATCATGGCGCTTGTTGCACATTTTGATCTTGAGTTACATCAGATGGATGTAAAGACAGCGTTTCTTAATGGCGACATTGATGAAACGATTTATATGGTGCAACCAGAAAACTTTGTGTCAGGAGACCCAAAGAATATGGTTTGCAAACTAAGGAAATTCATCTATGAGCTCAAACAGGCTTCTCGTCAAAGGTATCACAAGTTCAGTGGGAGAAAGTTTATATTTATGGTTTATGTGTGGATGACACCTTGCTTGCCATATAATGTGCTAAAGAAGTTTGGCATGCAAGACTTAAAACCATGGTATACTCCGATCGTTAAGGGAGACAAGTTTAGTCTCGAATAAAGTGCCCTTAAGGTAGCCTTAAAATTAAAGAAATGCAGGAGATTCCTTATGCATATAATATAGGGATTCTTATGTATGGTCAAGTTTATGAAAAGATCAGATATAGTAAAAGGGGTCTTAAATACCCCAAGGGACTAAGGTTAGCATGCTCATTAATCGAAGGTCTGATATTTCTGGAGATCATTGGTTATTCAGACTCCGATTTTGTTAGATGCCTGGACACTCGAAGGTCCATTTTAGGTTGTATCTTTCTAATGGCTGGATGAGCCGTTTTATGGTAAAGTGGGAATCATTTTGTTATTATTGATTCCACTATGGAGACAAAATTCATAACTTGTCACCAAGCAACAGTTCAGGGCATATGATTGCGAAATTTTGTTGCTTGTTTAAGAGTTGTGAATAGTATCGAAAGACCATTAAAGTTTTATTGTGATGATCGAGCAACTATTTTAAATAGAAGCTCGAGTAAATCCAGGCATATTGAAAGGAAGTTCCTCATCGTAAAGGAACGAATACAGAGTGGTACGGTTTTAATTGAACATATAGGAACAAACTCCATGATTGCGGATCCGCTGACTAAGGGATTGTCTCTAAATAACTGCTCATGTGAGAGTTATATCAAGTCAGGATATTATGGTTTAGTGGGAGTACTTGTTCCGTATGTATTTATTTTTCCCTTGTGTACTTCGTATACAAATATTCTGTAGAAATAAAGTTTAAAGTTTAAAGTTTAAAGTTTTATCCACTCTGAAAGGTGATGCTTTTGCATTGTTTGATCTCAATTAAAGTTAAGGTAGGACCAGTTGGAAATAGGCATGTCAGATCACATTGCATGTAATTTCCGACTTACACATCCATGATTGATCTATGTCATTTAGTTGTATTGGTGTATGTGACCAAGGAAGGTTTAGTTACGCTAATTGTGACGAAAGCCGCTTTGATCCTACATTAGTATGATTAATGGACGAGATTGTTGAGGAATACCCTAAGGTTAAAAAAGTGCATTTCAGTTGCGCGCTAAGGTTATACACGTATAATTATATGTGTGTCCCAGTGGGAGATTGTTAGAATATATTTATATATTCGTACGGATATGGGCCACTAATGTAATTAAATATGTGTCGCACTATTATAAAATATAAACCGATAAATAAAGTGATCCATAAGGTAATAATATTGGTATTGGGTAATAAGGAAATATTGGTCATGGACTTAATGTGTAAAACAAGGAAGCAGCCCATATCAATGAGGGTAGATATTTGGCAGCTTATGTGAAAACCCTATAAGGGTCTCACACTATAAATATAGGTTTGGTCCCCATTGAACACACCATCCACACAAAATACAAAATACAGTAATTAAGGGTTTTCTTTTGGTTTCCCATCAACCATAAGAAAAGTGAAGGGTGTGTCTCAAAGGAAGATCAGATCTCAAAGGGGCACTATGAATTCTTCAGGTACGCTTCCGTATTCAGTCTAATTTATTCTTAACGATTCACATGGTACCGATCTCGGGGTTTTCTAACAAATCTATGTCACACAAATAAAAAGTATTTTTTACGATGAAATTTTTTTGCAATATTTTTTTTCATTAATTAAGTGTATCGCTAAGGTAACTCTATCATACAATAAAGGTGTCAAACAAAATTATGTGTCCCGTGAAATTCTTTTGTCTCAAAACAATTATATTTGTAACTTATTATAAAACATGACAATCTTTTGTCTCTATCATATTTGACCCGTCTTAACTTAAAACGAGTTGACCCGTTTATAGGAGACTAATTGTATATGTTATATATTGAATCTTTTAACTTTGGAATTAATTGGTGGTATGGTTTAGGTCTATAATCTTTTGGTCGCATAATGACAATGTTGATCATATGTAAAAAAAATAAAAAAAAATAAATAATAAATAAATAAATAAATAAAGCTAACTCAATTAATTAAAAAATTAAACCGAGGATTGAATTCATATAATCAATTTATACTCCATTAATATGTATGCAATCGTCATAAAACTTTTGAGAATAAGGAAAAGTATATAAAAAAAAAAATAGTCTTTCACTTAAAAGTAAAAAGAACAAATTTTATAATGCATAAAAATAATTATTACATTTTAGTTAATAATAATCGTATGTGATATAGACAAAAAAAAATAGAGTATTTATTATACTCCGTATGTAATTGAAAATATAGTCATGTGTTATCTCGTTAGATTCGTTTTGTACTAAAGATAAGTAAATGCACAAAATGAAGTTGAATGGAAAAAAATAATTTAGAGTGGAAAAAATTATATATCAAGGATCGAAGTATGATTAAAGTGATAGTTAGTACCTTAATTTCAATGACATAATGTAACTTAATTCAGTATAAATTAAATTTATATAAACTGAATGTAACTTATTTTAGTTTAAATTTATAATTATAATTCGGTTTATGAATAAAATTTATTTGAACAGAGTTGAACCAAATGAAATTGAAAATAAGTCCAAAAGATTAGAAGTTTAGACAGTTTAGTCACTTTAATACGGATAATACTCGTATCTAATATTAAAATTGGTAAATATAAATTATATTTAATATAGTATGATGATTATAACTAGGATTAATTAATAATAATCCCTTTACAAAAACACTTTTTTTTTGAAATTAACACCCTATCAAAAAATTGTTAAAAATTATAACCACAG
Organism: Dianthus caryophyllus; assembly: GCA_023091065.1. Lineage (NCBI taxonomy): Eukaryota > Viridiplantae > Streptophyta > Magnoliopsida > Caryophyllales > Caryophyllaceae > Dianthus > Dianthus caryophyllus. The sequence continues at coordinate 3,113,275 of JALGRB010000019.1, read as the reverse complement.
ATGAGACCTTTTTTAAAAAAAAAAAAAAAAGAAAAGAAAAAAAAAGGTTCCCGAATCTGATTTTGACCAAATAAATATAATTTTTCGAGTAAATATCCATATTCTCTTAAAATTTGATATGATTTATCCAAAATACTTTTTTTTTTAACACTATAAACATGTTTCCCTTCATGATCAAGTGATTGATAATGTCTGTGTTGAAGAATGTAGTTGATGGTAGAATAAATAAGTTGAATAATTTTGAAGTTAGATAAAGGGAATATATCTATGGAGCTAAATGAAGGGTATTTTTGGTGATTCATAACAAATTTTAAGAGAGATTCACTCGAAAATTTGCATTTATTTGAACAGAATCACATTTGGGTACCAATTTTTTAAAAATAAATCTCATTTGTGTTATAATTTTTAAAGAATTTTTTATAGGGTATTAATTTTTGAAAAAGTGTTTTTATAGGGGGGATTATTATTATTAATCAACCCTTATAACTATGAGTCTATGACTCTTTTAATATTTTCCATTCAAAATCTTAAACCCAATGTTTAATCTCCTAACTAAGGTCCTGTTTGGTTGCACATTTCAGGTAGCCTATTTGACCAATTATCTAATTTGACGAAAATTTCAGCTACTTTTTCTTTTTAAAGTTGTTCGGCGAGATTAACTAGAAAATAATTCAGCTAGCTAAAATAAGATTTCACCTCAAATAAGAGTTCAGTTAGTTGAAATGAAAAACTATTTCTGTACCCTCGTACTTTTCACTTTTCCTAGTTACTCCCTCCATTCAAATCCAAACTACCACTTTCTTTTTTCACATTTGCCGAGACGACTTTTGCAAGTTACATATCTTTAGCTACGTTTATTCAAAAAATGTAAAAAATATATTTTAATTTTCTACTCATAAAGACGAATCAAACAAGATCACACATGAATATATCTATATTTACGTATCGAGAGATAATTGAAATTGAACGTCTAAGAGTGAATAGTGTACAAAAGAGATATATACACTTTGGATTTGAATGGAGGGAGTATATGATTATACCCTGATGAGGCTAAAGTCGTGGTCACCTAATCAAAATAAACCTAAAGACTACTAACTAGGTAGCTAGCGGCAGTAGGGTCGAGATCCTCAGAGAGATGGTGTAGTCAAGGGTTGCTTAGTCAAACAAGGTCAGTCTCAAGGGTAGCAAAAGTCGGTGTTTTTGAAGAACTAACTAAGAACGAAGGGTAAAATGATATAAACTATGAATAAGAGGGAGATTAGGGCATTGGGTTCATGTGACATCGATTCAGAACTCAATTCGGAAGGAAATTCAATCAATTGAAAGCATGCAAATGATTAGGTTTTGGGAAAACGCTCTCTCGAGTCAAATTCAACCTTAAGCAAATTTAGCGGGCTCTCGCTACGTACTAAATTCGACTTATCAATTACGCGTGAGTCTAGTTTCAATTCGGCTTTCGATCTTAAACTGAAACAACCTAAATTCAATTCAATAAAGGCGTCCCTAAATTCAATTGATAATTAAAACGCGCAGGAAGAAATCAATTGCACAAATTCAATCAATATAAACGATTAAAACATGTTCTGAATCAATATCACAATCACCCTAAACCCTAATTTAGAATTAGCTACGCATAATCGAAATTAGAACAAAGCAATTAGAATAATAAAGAGAAGACATGGTAAAACAAGAACGATAGATTAAACCTGGAGAAATTCAATAATCGCAATGTAAAAGATCGAGTCTTGCAAGATAAATCAAAGCTAAACTAAGGAGTTTATGAGTTTGAAAGGAGAGAAAACTTAATTCTAAACCTAGGCTGAAATTATAATGTAAAAGCATAAATGAAAAACCCTAATTCGAACTCTATTTATAGGCCACGAGTATCCGGAGAAACAGGGCAACAGAACCGCTCGGTTCGAAGCAGAACCGATCGGTTTGGGGGTGGAACCGATCGGTTCATCTCTGAACCGATAGGTTCTAAGAGCATCAGAAAGTTCCAGCGAGTTTTAGCTTGATTCTTGTATCCGGAACCTATAGGTTTGCTCTGAACCTATAGGTTTGACGTCCCAACACATAGTATAACCTCCGAATCGACCCTCGGGCTTCGTCATGACGTCACGATACTCGGTAATGCTCCATTTGACTCAGGTTTTAGCTCAGGACCGCCAAAACCTGCAAAATACACACGAGGAACAACAGTATCGCAACATAAAGCAAATAGCTACTAAAATACTAATGAAATCGAGTAAGTGCGAGCTAAATGCAACTATAACGGGGGCATATAAGCAATATAAATAACATACATCATACCCCGACGTTTGGTGTATTCTTAGCTGTACCCCCAAGCTTATATAGTTAATCCCTACCGTAACCAAACAAGAGTAAACCGTTAAATTTAACCATTAACTTTGTTTCCTATAAATTTTTACCCATTCTTTTTCAGCATTTACGTCCATATTTTTCCATTAAATACTTTGTTTCACCCTGCATTATTTTCAGACAGTACTCCTTCACAATTTCATGCAAAAATATGGAGGAAAAGAACTGAAAAAAAGGGGTGAAAATTTATAGAAAACAAAACTAACGGCTAAATTTAGCGGTTTACTCTTGTTTGATCACAGTTGAGACTAACTATATAAGTTTAGGGGTACAGCTGGAAATACGCCAAACGTAGCTACAATGGGAGTAAAATCCGTATACGAAAAATCAATAACGTTTAGTAATTGTACACTAAATATAGCATATACTTGTAAATTTTGTAATTTTCAAAGCTATTTATGGACATTTTGGTGCATCATATGCTGATACTAAGATAAGCTGTTATAAAAGATTATTTCGAATTATCATCAGTAAATACTACAAGCGTGACAATTTACACATTAAATTTGTAAATATAAATGTATCAAAAAAAAAAAAAATTGTAAATATAAAATTCAATAGTCTAACTTAAACCATATTTGAATTGTTATACACTTAATATTAAGTACTCCGTACTTTATAATATTTCAGAGCTATTTATGGATATTTTGATGCACTAAATTTTAATTGCTAAGGTTAGGTGTTTAAAACATTACGTTTTTGGATTGGGTCATTTTGGATCGGGTCGGGTTTAGGTCTGGTCAATTCGGATCGGGTCATTTTGGATCTGATTGATGTATCTGCTCAGGTTGGGTTGGATCGGGTGATTTCGGGTTTCGGGTTTGTTTTGGATCGGTAGTTATCAAGTCATTTCGGGTTTGGGTCAATTTGGGCCGGGTCGGGTCGGGTCCTTTTCGGGTCAAAATGCAATTTTTTGTTAAAAAATACTCCCTCCTCATTACTATGTTTATCACATTTACTTTATGTGCGGTCTCCAATGTCGACCTTTGACCGTCTTTTTCTTTGGCTATACATTACGTTTTTTTTGTTGAGAATATAATTTTAGGAAAGATGTTTTAATGACGAATGTGAATATACTATTATTATACTTTCATTATTTATACATTTTAAACTAATGATGGTCAAACTTTTAAAAATTTGACTTTCCAAAAGGCAAATGTGATAAACATTGTGATGAGGAAGGAGTATTATTATTATTTTTTTTTTTTGTCAAAAAAGTTACATTTTAAAGTTTTTATGTGCGGAGTATATAATTGGTGTTAATTGATAACATGATATCAAATAAGTTATTTTTAAGTCATTTGAAGTCAATAAGAGTATTTTGTATCGGGTCCATTCGGGTTTCGGGTCAAGGCATTGGGGTCAGGACTGGGTCGGGTCATTTCGGGTTTTGGGTCAATTTTGGGTTTCGAATATCGGGTCACTTTCGGGTCTCGGCTCAGCCTTGTCGGGTCGAGTCAATCGGGTCGGGTCTGTTTTGTCAGGTCTAAACAGCGGTTTCATGACACGATCAGTTCGACTCAAGGTTCGACTCGAAATTGGGTAGGGTTTGAGTTGAGCTGTTTAAAAACAAACCCGACACTAATAACACATTCAAAAAAATTAATTTGTCATTATTTTAATCTGATAAAAATATTTTAAACTTTCCAAAAATGTTCAAGACACGAAAACATGATGTTGGGACCAAAATATTCATATGGTCCAAACCCGAATACAAAACAAATAGGCCCGAGTCAAGGGGAGGAGAAGACTAAAGAAACGAAGCCCAAGAATAAGCTCAAGTCAACCCTAATTGATGAGTTAAAATGGCAGTTGCTACATTGAATGAGGAGTGCTTTAATGCTTGATTAATATGGCTGTTACAAGGGAGAAGAATAAGGAGACCAACTTAACTACATGGCTAAAAAGAAGGAAGAGCATTAACTACCAAAAAAGAGTTGTTGAAGAGCATTTGGAACACTATATAAGGAGCACTCATCAAAGGAAAACACAACTAAAATCACTCCACAAGAATACTTACTTTTTACTAAAAAACACTCTCTAAATACTTACGTTATTACATCCCGTGTCGGCCCCCAGAATCTTCCGCCCCAGACGCTCTGCCCGCACTAGTGCGAAACTCCTCTCCTGGCTTGGTGCCCGTGGTTTTTCCCTACTTTCATAGGGTTTTTCCCACGCAAACATATCTTGTGTCGTTACGTGCATTATTTTCGTCTTATTCCTTGTTAAACACGTCTAATTCACTAAATTACAATACTAAAATATATTAAAGGATAATACTAATAAACCCACCTAATAAATACTAATAGAGTGAGAAAATCACCCCAACAGGTTTGGCGCCTGTGGGGATATTAGTTTATTAATCCACAAAAAACCTTCCTTATATCCTTAAGAAAACCCTCACACAACTCAGAAAGATCAGAGATGGCAGATCAGAGTGCTGAACTCCTCCAGAAACTCCAGGCGGAATTGGAACAGGCCAAACAAGTCACTGGAGGCCCAAAGAATCGCATTGGAAGCCCAAAGTCGCGGCGAACGCCAGCGTGTCGCACGCTCAAAGAAAGCCGAGGCTGCGCTAAAGAAGCAATTGGACACATCCTGGAAATCAAAAGTTTCAAGATCTCGGATCCAACCAGGTACCCCATTCTCGGATGTGATCAAACAAATTGACTTTTCTATTTTTTCTGTTGGTTCAGGATCAAAAGGCAACCCTGGAACTTCTGGAGGAATCCCGAACGAAAATGCTGGGGGCGGAGATGGTCAACCAGAACAGCCAGAAGAGCCAGAAGGGATCACGGCGGCCCAGGTCATGCAGTTCGTGGCACAGGAGTTACAGAAAATTTCGGAGTTGGTGCGGAAAGTCCCAGGACTGCCCCCACCAGTAGAGTTGGCCAGGCCAGAAAGTTACGCTGATTCGCCCTTTGACGATTGCATAGCAATGGTGGAGATGCCCAAAAAGTATACTCCGCCAAACCTGAAACTCTATGATGGGACAACTGACCCCCAAGAGCATGTTGCACAATATAAATAAAGAATGATCAATGCGGCTATTCCCATGGAGAAACGTGAAGCTTGTATGTGTAAGGGTTTTGGCTCTACCCTAACAGGTCCAGCCCTGCAGTGGTACATCAACCTGCCGAACAGGAGTATCAAAACCTTTGCGGATCTGATCAACCTCTTCAATGTTCAGTTCGCCAGCAGCAGAATGTTGGAGAAGCAGACCAGCGATCTGTACAGGATCGTCCAGAACGAGAACGAATCCCTCAGAGATTTTCTGTACCGCTTCAACAAAGAAAAAATTTCCATTCCGAGATGTGACATCGGCACAACAATAGAGGCATTCTGGCAAGGTCTGGTAAGAGATTCTGAACTTTATATTGAACTAACCCGTTACCCTTGTGCGACCTTTGAAGATGTGCAGGCCAAAGCGTTAGCACACATCAGAGTAGAAGAGGATATGATGTTCAGGACAGGGCGCCAGGATAGTAACATGGTAGTACGCAGGAGTCCAGCCTATAGAGAAAAAGGTTCCAGGACTGCCCCGTACTAGCAGAAAAAGGTACAAACATACAGCGAGCCCTGAAAGGTAAAATGATTCCTGAACCCTGGTAGGTCACTCATCTCTAAACTTTGTCATACATAATTTATTATTCATATCAGAGTCACATCGACTTGAAGCGCCGGAGGTCGTTGGCAAACGCCAATCCGTCGGTCCCGACCCAAATCTGCGGCCGACAGATCGACAGATCGGGCAGAGCAGATACACAACGAATTCGCAGAATAGACATGCAGAGCATACGAGCACAGCAGATCAGCAAAACAGACTAACAAAACAAATACAAACTTAAGGGCATCAGCCCCCGCACGACTGCAAAAACGGGACAGGGATGTAATGTCCGTAAAGAGAACTCCAAGGTGTGGTCGCCTAAACTTTCAAACGCATGCATGCTACTTGACAAATTCAAAACAAAATTTGTGCGCACCAAAACAACTGACAAAACAAAAAAGACTCATGACATATCTACAAAACAAAACAAAGCCACTACAACCATCTATGGTATCTCGGCAGTTACAAAGACAAAATGATTCCCAAACAATGCATGTCCAAATAGGGGGCATACCCCCAACAGACTCAAAGTTCTAATTAACGAATCAAGGTCCCCTGCAGGACTCACACAGTTAGGCTCCCCAGGATATCACACTCAGTCCTGGCCGGCAAAATGCAAAATGCATCTGGATTTTCTCGCACTCAGTCCTGGTCAGGTTACTATTCTCGTACCTTTCCTGAGTCCCCTCGCACAGACTGGATATCATCATATCCTGCTCTGCAATGATGACCTGTCTGGCCTCATACGACCAACAAACTTCTCAACCGGGTCTTGGACTCTTGTAAGCTCTGACTTGTGGGACTTCGAGAAAGAGCCAATCAAGAAATCAAGAAGCTCAAAGACTTCGCCTCCAACACGCCAGACACTTTGATCTCCGTAATCGACAAATCTGGCCTCCGAGCCGGTGGCCCATCCCGAAAGTGCATAGCCTATCCTAAACCGCGCTTCACCGTTGACCAGATGGAATACATTTCCTCACTTCCAGGCCAGGCCAGGAGACTGAGGAAATGGGGGGCAAATGTTGGGACCAAAATATTCATATGGTCCAAACCCGAATACAAAACAAATAGGCCCGAGTCAAGGGGAGGAGAAGACTAAAGAAACGAAGCCCAAGAATAAGCTCAAGTCAACCCTAATTGATGAGTTAAAATGGCAGTTGCTACATTGAATGAGGAGTGCTTTAATGCTTGATTAATATGGCTGTTACAAGGGAGAAGAATAAGGAGACCAACTTAACTACATGGCTAAAAAGAAGGAAGAGCATTAACTACCAAAAAAGAGTTGTTGAAGAGCATTTGGAACACTATATAAGGAGCACTCATCAAAGGAAAACACAACTAAAATCACTCCACAAGAATACTTACTTTTTACTAAAAAACACTCTCTAAATACTTACGTTATTACGTCCCGTGTCGGGCCCCAGTAACTTCATCTCAGACGCTTGGCCCAGACTAGTGCGAAACTCCTCTCCTGGCTTGGTGCCCGTGGTTTTTCCCTACTTTCATAGGGTTTTTCCCACGCAAACATATCTTGTGTCGTTACGTGCATTATTTTCGTCTTATTCCTTGTTAAACACGTCTAATTCACTAAATTACAATACTAAAATATATTAAAGGATAATACTAATAAACCCACCTAATAAATACTAATAGAGTGAGAAAATCACCCCGAACAGTTTGGCGCCGTCTGTGGGGATATTAGTTTATTAATCCACAAAAAACCTTCCTTATATCCTTAAGAAAACCCTCACACAACTCAGAAAGATCAGAGATGGCAGATCAGAGTGCTGAACTCCTCCAGAAACTCCAGGCGGAATTGGAACAGGCCAAACAAGTCACTGAGGCCCAAAGAAATCGCATTGGAAGCCCAAAGAGTCGCGGCAACGCCAGCGTAAGCCGACGCTCAAAGAAAGCCGAGGCTGCGCTAAAGAAGCAATTGGACACATCCTGGAAATCAAAAGTTTCAAGATCTCGGATCCAACCAGGTACCCCATTCTCGGATGTGATCAAACAAATTGACTTTTCTATTTTTTCTGTTGGTTCAGGATCAAAAGGCAACCCTGGAACTTCTGGAGGAATCCCGAACGAAAATCTTTGGCGGAGATGGTCAACGAGCGGCCCGTAAGAGCTGGAAGGGATCACGGCGGCCCAGGTCATGCAGTTCGTGGCACAGGAGTTACAGAAAATTTCGGAGTTGGTGCGGAAAGTCCCAGGATCGCCTCACCAAAGAGAGTTGGCCAGGCCAGAAAGTTACGCTGATTCGCCCTTTGACGATTGCATAGCAATGGTGGAGATGCCCAAAAAGTATACTCCGCCAAACCTGAAACTCTATGATGGGACAACTGACCCCCAAGAGCATGTTGCACAATATAAATAAAGAATGATCAATGCGGCTATTCCCATGGAGAAACGTGAAGCTTGTATGTGTAAGGGTTTGGCTCTACCCTAACAGGTCCAGCCCTGCAGTGGTACATCAACCTGCCGAACAGGAGTATCAAAACGCTGCGGATCCGATCAACCTCTTCAATGATTCGCGGCCACAGAATGTTGGAGAAGCGGACCGACCATACAGGATCGTCGAGCGAGAACGAATCCCTCGGAGATTTTCCAGACCGCTTCAACAAAGAAAAATTTCCATTCCGAGATGTGACATCAAGACAACAATAGAGGCATTCGGCAAGGTCCGGTAAGAGATTACGAACTTTATATTGAACTAACCCGTTACCCTTGTGCGACCTTTGAAGATGTGCCAGGCCAAAGCGTTAGCACACATCGAGTAGTAAGAGGATATGATGTTCGTGACAGGCGCCAGGATAAGAACATGGTAGTACGCAGTGAGTCCAAATTTATAGAGAAAAAGGTTCCAGGACTGCCCCGTACTAGCAGAAAAAGGTACAAACATACAGCGAGCCCTGAAAGGTAAAATGATTCCTGAACCCTGGTAGGTCACTCATCTCTAAACTTTGTCATACATAATTTATTATTCATATCGAGTCACATCGACTTGAGCGTTGAGGGTCGTTGGCAAAACGCCAACCGCCGGCCTCCCGACCCAAATCAGGCCGACAGATCGGGTAGATCGGCAGAGCAGATACACAACGAATTCGCAGAATAGACATGCAGAGCATACGAGCACAGCAGATCAGCAAAACAGACTAACAAAACAAATACAAACTTAAGGGCATCAGCCCCCGCACGACTGCAAAAACGGGACAGGGATGTAATGTCCGTAAAGAGAACTCCAAGGTGTGGTCGCCTAAACTTTAAAACGCATGCATGCTACTTGACAAATTCAAAACAAAATTTGTGCGCACCATAACAAATGACAAAACAAAAAAGACTCATGACAAATCTACGAAACAAAACAAAACAAAACAAAGCCACTACAACCATCTATGGTATCTTGGCAATTACAAAGACAAAATGATTCCAAAACAATGCATGTCCAAGTAGGGGGCATACCCCCAACAAAATCAAAGTTACAATTAACAAATCAAGGTCCCCTGCAGGACTCACACAGTTAGGCTCCCCAGGATATCACACTCAGTCCTGGCCGGCAAAATGCAAAATGCATCTGGATTTTCTCGCACTCAGTCCTGGTCAGGTTACTATTCTCGTACCTTTCCTGAGTCCCCTCGCACAGACTGGATATCATCATATCCTGCTCTGCAATGATGACCTGTCTGGCCTGCGCTGACCAACAAACTTCTCAACCGGGTCTTGGACTCTTGTAAGCTCTGACTTGTGGGACTTCGAGAAAGAGCCAATCAAGAAATACTGAAGCTCAGCACTTCGCCTCCAACACAGCCAGACAGCCTTGATCTCCGTAATCGACACCGGCCCCGAAATTTGGTTGTCCATCCCGAAAGCGCAGTCTATCCTAAACCTGGCGATCTCACCGTTGACCCTGCGTAGAATACATTTCTCACTTCGTGCCAGGCCAGGCGAGGAAATGGGGGGCAAATGTTGGGACCAAAATATTCACATAGTCCAAACCCGGATACAAAATAAATAGGCCCGAGTCAAGGGGAGGAGAAGACTAAAGAAACAAAGCCCAAGAATAAGCTCAAATCAACCCTAATTAATGAGTCAAAATGGCAGTTGCTACATTGAAGGAGGAGTGCTTTAATGCTTGATTAATATGGCTGTTACAAGGAAGAGAAACTAGGGAGACCAACTTAACTACATGGCTAAAAAGAAGGAAGGACATTAACTACCAAAAAAGAGTCGTTGGAGGGCATTTGGAACACTATATAAGGAGCACTCATCAAAGAAAAACACAACTTCAATCACTCCACAAGAATACTTACTTTTTACTCAAAAACACTCTCGAAATATTTCCGTTATTACATCGTCTCCGCCCCAGAACTTCGTCACAGACGCTCTGGCCTGCAGTGCGAACTCCTCTCCCGCAGGCCCGTGGTTTTTCCCTACTTTCATAGGGTTTTTCCCACGCAAACATATCTTGTGTCGTTACGTGCATTATTTTCGTCTTATTCCTTGTTAAACACGTCTAATTCACTAAATTACAATACTAAAATATATTAAAGGATAATACTAATAAACCCACCTAATAAATACTAATAGAGTGAGAAAATCACCCCGAACACATGACACGTCACGAAATCAACGGGTTTGGGTTGGACATGATGTTTGTATAAGTGGGTCAAAACGAACACGACAAAAATATCAATTGGGTCATGTTTGAATCGAAGGATTCATGACACGTTTACCTGTGACACGAGCACGAAAACGAACACGAGAAAACACGACCTATCTATTTGCCAAGTCTATGTCAATAACACATAGTGTGAGTTTACTTTTTGTACCGTTGCTATTTTCAAAGACCGTACACATATACGAATATACGATGCATACAAAAAAAAGAAACAGTGAGGAGACATGAATGACAAACTCAATGTAGAAGTTGATGGTAAGTCATTATCTTAAATGGATTAATTTGGGAGACAACCCATTTAAACCTCTCTTGTTTTTTTTTACTAACACACAAGTGGGCCCAAACCAACCCCCTTTACAAATGGTCCAACTGATCCAATTATAGGGCCCACTCTTCTATTCCCTCTACCACAAATGGCCTTCTCACATATCTTCATTTTTGCCACCTATATATAACACCCTTCTCCATTTTCCTAATTAAATCATCATAAAAAAAAAACAAATTGAATAAATTTAGAAAATTAATTATTAATTATTAATATTATTATTATTGTTATTAATATACATTTTGGAGATAATGTCGGGTTTTGCGACGAGGGTGTTGTCAACGAGGAATTTGAATAAGGCTCGACCGTGGCAACGGTGTAGTAAGCAAGCGAAAGAGCACAAAGGAAGGCTTTACATTATATGGAGGTGTACTGTAATTCTCCTTTGTTGGCAAGATTGATGTACTTAATAATTACTACTACACCCTCTGTTCTAGTGAATTGTTTACAGTTTGACTTTTTTGTGACGGGAATTTGAGAAAAGTATAAACAAATGACGGATACAGAGAGGGAGTTTATCATGTACATATATATAAGTATTAGTATTATGTTATAGATTAGTTTTAAGTAAATTGTGATTAGTTTAGTTTGGCACACTTTGATATATGATCGAAGTTGTAGGTTAAAAAATTAGCTTGTAATTACAATTACCTCTAGATAAATATACGTATAGATAAATATACGTATGATAATATACGGAGTATATGAACTAAGAGTATTATCAATGAGATAATTACTCCGTATGTGCATAGAACAAATATTTGTCGTCAGACTGTTCTCATTGAAATCATTCGCAATTTGGTTAATTATAGTTTATTTTACTTAGATTCTTTGACACGGTGCCGTGTCTAACATATGTTGGAAGTGTGAAACACGGCTATTATAATGTTGTCTCGTGTCTAGCGCGCAACACGACATCTAAACAAAGTGTCAAGTATCGTACTTTTCAATTACGATAAAAACTTAAATTAACAACTTAAATTAAAGGCACAGAAAATTATTTACTCGAGTCGCCGTAAAGGTCAGCAGTATCAAGGGGCGACCCTGTTGGTACAAGAAATTTTACTGGGACAATAAACGTAGAGTCGGACTCCGTAGTTGATTGCAAATTACTGTACTTTGTTTCTGTAAAAGGCAACAGTTGTCAAATAGCACAAAATGGTGCATTCGTCGAGACAAACCGAAAGTAGTTATTCGCGTACAAAACCACCCCACATGGCACTAACTCACTAAGGCTGCACGAGAACTCGAAGTGACAACAAACTCGTCTTTTGATCTTCGCAAGGAATGACAGCAGTTTAAGCATACTGTGCAATTCATCGAGACAAAATTGAGCGAGTGTATCTTGTAATTACAAAACTGTTTTTACCAAAGTAAGAAACATGGAGTAAGTAGATACATATTAGATATTACTAGCATTGTGATACAGCGTTCGGAAACTGGGAACATTATAGTTGATCAGTTGCCACTGAAACTTCATAACAGTACAGATCACTGGAGCAACTTGCAGTCTCAAAACTTTTGAGCACATAACACAAACCTCGGTCGATGAAATGATTTTCACATCATTGGAAACTAACAATCCACAATGACACTTACCGACTACTAAATTCATCGTTATATTTATCATTATCGTTAGTAAGTTTTAAAAGGAAACGAACTTTGCACTCTACTGCTGATGATCTAATTCTGTATACACAAAAAATATCGACCAACATCCACCAATTGAATCTGACGTACGATATCCTAGTAGAAGCTCTGTTCGCACAAAAATACAACTCCAAATCACGCCGTTCAAAAGTTCACAAAGTCTGTTAGGACTTCCTCAAACTTATCTGTCAAATACTGTATTATTGTTTGCTTTGAGTCAACCCCCGTGCAATTTTGTTTTTTGGACTCTCCCAAAACAACTGTTGCTAATAAGTATGCATGTCAAAACTGATCCCGCCTGAATGACCTGGCCTAAAACCCTAGGTGACCCAACCCGACCTGTAATGCCACGACTAGAAATTAATTCGAAACCTAAACTGACCCTGACTCGAATCTATTTGACCTGAAATTGACCCGGTACAAACACATCAAATGACTTAAAATGACTCAAAAATAATAAATTCTATAGAGTACTATCTAATCAATTAGCACAAGTTACATAACGAAAAAAAACTTGAAAAAAAAGTCTCTTTTGACCAAAAGTCCTCTTGATTTATCAATTCTTTTTGCAAGGTGAACCAAAAGGGTCACCACCCGAGAAATGACCGACCGAACCAAAATCGACCTGAACTCTAATGGCCCAATTAAAGCAGACCCAAAAAAGACCTTAGGCCCAAATTAACCCGACCCAACACAACTCGATATATCAACCATATCAAATATGACTTGACCTATACCAATCTTGATTGATTCATTTACCAGGTCTACTAATAAGAGACATGGGTAGCCGTTGAGACTTTCCCTGCCTCAACTTTGAATTATTGTACCTACCACAAACACGGATCCAAAAGATCCACTCTATACCGCGACAAATCTTAATTACTATACCCAACATAAATAGGGGTTCTAAACATTTGTTGATAATAAGTTTTTCAAAAGTAATGCCTTTGATTATACTCGTAAATACAGATTTAACACTATATAACACATGAGTATATGTGTTATTTCTTGCATATTGCAAATGATAAGATAGATTCTCTAAAGCAAAAAAAAAAATAAAAAAATCGAATGACAAAGGACATGAATGTGTTCAATTAATTTAATTCCAACATATAAGATGAATTGGTGGGAAACTAGACCTCTAAAACTAATCTGATCAAAATAACCCAACCCGAGTAATCCGACTCAAACCCAAATGGACATCCGAACGCAAGATTCAGATTTGACCCGACCAACTATAACACAACCCGAATATTTACTGCAGCAACTAAATTATTTTTTATGGTAAAAATGTAAAATTATATTAATTCATAAAAGATCATACAACACCATTACAAACCAGTTCCACGTAACAGGTACTATGAAAAAGCTTAATTAAACTAGTTATAATATGACATCAAACTTAAACTCGAGATTAAAAATAGCTTAGATCCTGCTATGATTACAATCGTCATACCGAATATTTCTAGTGGCCCATCTTTCACAATCCCGCCCGACAATCTGACTTTCCACACAAAGCTTAACTTCCTCGAACACCGAGTCATGATCACTTCAGACCTCGCCCAGATTATTATCCATGAATAACATGACCCAAATCCGAAACAGTCTTATCCGACCCAACTTATACCCGAGAATAACAAACTCAATATTAATCCGACCAACTAGTTCACAATCTAAACCCGACCCGATTAACCCGTTTACAAGGTCAATGGTTATTGCTCCTTGGCGCCCCCCAAACGGTCCATAAAAGTTGTTTATAGTTGTGTATGGCCTAATTCTTCCTTCCCTCTTTGTAATTTCAATTTCAACTACTTTGTTGTCTTTGAAAATGGTAAAATTTCATTCTTCTTTTCTCTTTTTCACTCCTTCAACTACAAATACATTTCCCAATTTCCGGAAACCCTAATTTCTTAATTTCCCCCCATTTAAGCATAATACTTCGATTAATTTGTTTTATTTACTGTTTTTCAGGATGTTTTCAAGAGAGCATTGTCGTATACTGATCCACCTGAGATTTTTGCTCTTCAAACTGTTCAGGAAGCCATTAAACCCCAGGTAATTTCGTTGTATTATTCGATTGTTTCGGTTTTAGTTGTTGATTTGGTGAAGTTTTAGGGTTTAGTTTAGGGTTTAGGAAACAGTGGTGTAAATGTTGGTAATTATGTATCGAATGAGCTTGTATCAAATGTGCTTATGTCTCTTGGTTATGAGAAATTTTTGCGACTCTGAGATCAAATGAGCCTGTGTTTTGATTAGTGGCGTAAGTTATGGCGTAGTTCATTGATTCACGCGCTAAGTTATTTTGCCGTAAATCCTGGTTTTGTTTGTTTAATGTGATTGATATTGATATATCATGCCGCTTTTGTTCGGGTCGTGAAGTAGCAGTTGCTTATGCGTGAAAGTGTGTGATTTTACAGAGGCAAACAAAATTGCTGCTCGAGGAGAACCAGTTGTTGGAGAACATTCTGAGGACATTACTTCGAGAGTTGGTGGTACGTGTATATTCGTCAATCTCTTTCTATTATGGCTTGAGATTTTCATCGATTGAAATAAATTATGTCTGTAGCTTCGCTAGACACTGAAATCTGTCACGAGTGCTCTGAGATGGAGCCCACAGCTTCTGAGGAACCACTAAAGCAATAATTTATTAACACTCGAGGCTGGACGTTGAATGGACTCAAACATTAATATGCTTGATGTAGTAGGAACCACTAAAGCAATAATATATTAACACGTAAGAGAGGATATTCCTTAGAATATTTTGTTGCTTGGACTCCGATAGTTTGTTTAGGTAGACGAGAGCAGAAAATACTCCACTTAGGAAGTTATAATTTTGCGATGTAATAAAGATACGACATACTACTATCTGTCAACAAATGATGGTCTCTTTGTAGTTGTTTCTTGAGGAAAGGTTGTTTACATATAATATATAGATTGCCACCTCCATCGACGTTGGCGGGACTTAGTAGTAAGTACCCTATGTGACAGCAAGATGACGCTGACGCTGATGTTGGTGTTGTTTATTTATTACTGCTGAAGTAACTAGACTCACATGACAACGACAACAACAACAACTCAACAACGACAAGTCTTATGGTTAGCTAAAATAAAGAGAAAGGGAGGGAAGGGGGAAAGACAATTCCATTTCTACCCCATACCAAAGCTTGTATCAGCGCGCAGAGGAATTTTCTTGCTTTCTACCCAAGACCCTAACCCACTTAGGACCTGTTCTTTCGGACTTTTTAGAGTGAACAATCGAATCAATCGAATCGAATCAGCATCGAAATGAGCCGAATCGAATCGAATCGAATCGAATCGAATGGAATCGAATCGAATGAAGTTCAAATTTATAACATAGCCGTCTTTGAATCGAAATGAGTGAATGAATCGAATCAGATTGAATGGAATGAATCGAATCGAACTAAATCGAAGTGAATCGAATCGAATCGAAATGAGCTGAAAATAAGTTGGAAAGAACAGGTCCTTAGCCCACTCTAATAAATATATATAATAACATTATTTAAATTATTCTCCTTTTCATTACTTTTACTACTTGTGTAATCATCCCGTCAAAGACCCTATGTTCTAGTTCCAAAATGCATCTTATAGCCTTTGCTTCTATATACATTTAGCCATACACATTGCGAGAAACTTCTCACATTTGACTCCACCCTCTCTAGTCGAGGTGGTGCATTGCTTTCGTTCGACGACCTAGCAATCCTTGCTCGTTTATCACTACTCCTAGTTCGACCTAGCAACCCTTGCTTGTTTATTACTACTCCCATGTCTATGAAGTATAGCGCACGCTTGCTTATTTGACACTATCCCAGGTGTAAAGGTGGTGCGCCGCTTCGGGATGACAACCTAGCTACCATTGCATACTTTTTACTAAGCCCAATCTAAGGAAGTGATGTAGAGCATCGCTGTGAAGGGAATCCCCCCACAGTTCTCAACTTTTGATTCATATCCATGCGATATGGCTGTTTTTACGCTGGCTGCTAGAAACGTAGCGCAACTCTCCTCCTTTATCCGGGCCTAAGACGAGCAATACATGTCGCAAAGACACTCACATGCGGACACGTGACTCATAAGAGTCATAACTAGTTTAAATGTAGTAGGTTTGATTTTCTGGGGGCTGTTACAAGATTATAATACAGGCTTATGAGGTTGTTCTATTTTTAGTGTTCTTGTAACAAGTTCGCGAGTTAAGAGTAAAAAAAATCCTACTGAGAGGTGCTTACATTGTGTTCTTTTTATCCCTTCTTTAAGCGCATCTTAATTTTGCTTTGAAGAAGGGGAGTTTGAACCATCATTTGAATTTTGTATATCTTAATTGGTTGATCATATTTATGTTATGAACTCGTTTATGTTTTTTTTTTTTTTTTTTTTTTTTTTTTTTGGTTTTGTGTAATTGATCCTTGAAAGTCTCTTTGGTTCACTTTTATCATTGAATAAGTTTTCTGTTGCATCTCTTATTTTAGGAAGGATCATGCATGATGTTTAATCGTCATGTTTGATGCTAATCGTGTTTCTTAACTCACTTTGTGTTGAATTACAATTTACAAGTTTGCTTTTTATATTGGTGTCTTGATGTAGTCGTGTGCAGTACAATCTGGTGAGCCAATCATGCAGTATGGTCAATCTATTGCTGATAGTGATAGTTCACAAGGTCAAATTCCACGTCTTCTAGGTATGTTTGACTACAACTTTTAATGCCATTATACAGTATTTAGTGCATTTTTTTTGGGTGGATATATTGCATTGTGTATTAGAAAATACTTCAGGAAACAGGCTCGTAATATAAATTCAAAATGTTAGCATTTGAAAACTACTCAACTTTGTCATCACGTTTGAATTTGGCATATGGCCGCATTGTGTCTACTTGTCATGTGCTTCCTCCACAATAATGAGGGAACTATGTGGATCACTTGACAATTAGTTTATTTTGATTTCTTGTTGTAACACCACAATCCCAGTCCTCTAATAAAGCTCTTTGGTAGAACTGGGAAGGTGGCTTTTAGATTTGTACTACAATCTCAAAGCTGCTGTACTTTCCTTTAATTTTGACAAAGGCTGGAAGGCTAGTTCTTTGGCGCAGACGCTCACCATTTGTCGATTCTTCCCCTACAGACATTGTCTTGTATCTGTGTGAGAAAGAGCATGTGGAAGGGGGCATGATATTTCAGTTGTTGGAAGATTTGACTGAAATGTCTACAGTGAAGAATTGCAAGGATGTATTTGCTTACATCGAGAGCAAGCAAGACATACTTGGAAAGGTTCAAATCTTATATTTTTGGTTCTCATTGCCCTTTCAAAATGCTGTTGCATTTCTTCTTGGTTGTACTGAGGTGAACTGTATGGTTGTTTAACAGCAAGAATTGTTTGCTCGTGGCAAACTGGTGATGCTAAGGACATGTAATCAGCTGCTTCGGCGTCTGTCAAAGGTTTTAATCTGGCTTTACCTCTTTTGTATCCTATCCTTTGAATGTTTTTTTTGGTATATGTTTGTACTTGTATGTTGAGAAGAAAACTAGTGGCTGTTGTTTTAGTAAATATGTGTGATGTATTTTTTTTCAAATAGTAGACCATAAAATCGTATTAGAAATCACTGTCGGAGGATCATCCATGCACAAAAACTGGGTAGAGAGTGCTTATATGGTTCCTCATGCTGAAACATTCTATTATCCAGAGATGATACCCCTTCCTTGCTACCATTTTCTTTTCATTTCTTTTTTATGCATTCTCGTAGGCGGCACTTTAACCATTATTTTCGGCACATATATATTAATTTTTTCCGGTTAAAATATTATTTCGGGAAAGACTCTTAAACAATAAATATGAAAATGTTACTACATGCATAAATTTTTCTAGTTTTAATTTTTTTTACGGTCAGTTTTGTAACCTTTGATTTTCAAAAAATTAAATGGGAAGAAGGTAATAGGAATGAGAGAGAGAGTAGTTGTTATTCTTAGTGGAACATTTTCGATGAGAACTATGCCATATTTTGAAAAGAGAAGCTTGGCTCTTGTCTTTTGGTACTCTGCCTAAAATCTGCGTTGGATCCTTTGTACATATACTACAGCGAACAGCTGGTGGGGCTGACTTGACAATTCTACAATCTATTATTTCATTGAACTCCTCTTCATAGTTAACAATGTACCACCTAATAAAAAAAAAAGTGATCAATCGTTGCTTCCGTTGGTGGATATGTGCAACATTAGTTTATGTTAAGCTGAATGCCTGAATGAATCATCCAGTAGAAATAATTCAGACCAGCATACTCATTTCCCAATTATAGCTAATGCTCGGAGTGTGTACCTTACTAAAGTATTTTTATGTGAAAAATTTATGGAAGGGTCTGGGCCATAATTTGAAATATTTCAAATGAAAATACTAATTTGTTAGCAAAAACAGCAATTCTTTGTAGCAACAAGGTGTAACCGACAAATAAATTTGTTAGCCTGGCTTCCTATTGTACTAGGGCTTCATCCATGGACCTTCGCGAGCCTTACTCATGTATCAAAGTGGGACATTCATGTGATGACTGGGTAAATGTACTACTAGATGTTCTGATTGTAACCTTCACATGTGTGATTCCTTGGAAGTCTGACTTGAGTGTTAAGTAATAGCCTTTAACAAAGGTCATACTCGAACTCCATTGATGATCCAGTTTAGTTAATTGCTGTGCATGTAACTATGGGCTTTAGTACCATATGAAATTAAATAAAGCAAGTTACTGTTTGAGTGGCTGATACTAATGAAATAGTTTACGATTCATATGGATAGTGTTTGCTTGTAGAACACATGAGTTGCTACTGAGTGTAAGTTCTTACTTCGACTTTTGTGCTTCAAAATAAATTTCCATTTTGATTTCCAACAATGTTGTCGTATTAGTGTATTACCTATTACTCTTTTAAAATTAGTTCACATTTTTTGTTAGTTTGGTCATTTTAATGCTGGAACTGGCAGACATTTTTGTGTGAGCTGTTGGTCAACTGCTCTCTGTAATCGTTCTTGCAGGCAAATGATGTGGTGTTTTGTGGACGTATTCTTATGTTCCTGGCACATTTCTTCCCGCTGTCTGAACGTTCAGGTTTGTATTTCTTGATCATTAGGCGAAATTTGATGTTGTGCAATTTTGTTTACTTTGTAATTTTGATTCTACAGCTGTAAACATAAAGGGAGTTTTCAACACGTCCAACCAAACAAAGTTTGAAGAAAATCCACCTGATGGTATTTTTTGTACTTTTCTTGATGTGTTTTGAAGTGTTTGATTTCATGCCCTCTTTGTGATATCTTTTACTATTTTCATTTAGGCATCTCTATTGACTTCAACTTTTACAAGACTTTCTGGAGCTTACAGGTAAATTCGTTAGTATTTCTGGCATAAGTTGCACTCTTCGATCCTGATTGTTATACACTGATCCAAATGCCCCCCATCCTGTGTAAGCTTTCTTAATTCAAGTCATTTCTCTGGCTCACTGAGACCTACTCTCTGGAACAGTACATCAGAGCTGGCAGCTACTAGCAAATGATTAGAACCAGGAATGACTAATGAAATGGCTGTGGTATTGTCGTGAAACCTATACTTTGTGTCTGTTGGCTCATCAGTCAACTCGTCCACATGAGCTTACTAACGCTACTACCAGATAGCAAAGAACTGGAAAAAAATATGTTGACCTTCAATGTGAACAACTAGGGATGGGTAAAGACGGCGCTCTTTACACATCTCTCTCTGAAGTTTAAGTATTACTTTCAGATTACAATTATGCATCCATGTTAGCTGGAGATAGTTTTTATGTCCTTGTCCACTTTATATATTGATACTGGAGAAGGTTGAAGCCATTAGCGAATGAGTATCGATTTTGAGGGCAGGGTATGAGGAACGGAAGAAAATGATGTTGCCAACATTTACACAACAGGGCAATACTGGAGGTTTCTGGCCTCTCAAGATGACGGCTAGTAGTAAACTTGAGCATGTGAACATGCAGTAGAGTCTGCAGAGTTGTGTGTGTTGTTTTGCTTAGAATGATTTTGGGAATATCATAGAATCAGTAATTTTGAGGGCATTTCAAATGCTCCTCCTTTTGCTTTATCATCAACTCGGCCAAAATTATTGGACTCTCCCTTTTAATTGCTTTGAGCCTCTATTTCAAGTTATGCACGTGACAATCAGGATCTGCTGTGTA
The DNA here is from genome assembly GCA_023091065.1 of Dianthus caryophyllus. Lineage (NCBI taxonomy): Eukaryota > Viridiplantae > Streptophyta > Magnoliopsida > Caryophyllales > Caryophyllaceae > Dianthus > Dianthus caryophyllus. Next base: position 3,092,444 of record JALGRB010000019.1, on the reverse strand, counting down.
TCTCAATTGGAACGGAGTGTTTCATGAAATTGTGTGGTGATATTATGTGGGTATTAAAAAAAATCTGAATTTGGCAGTGTCAGACATCTGATCAAGAGAAGTTTAGCTGACTTCCTTTTGATAGATATGGTTTTAGAAGTCAGATTATACCCACAAAAAAGCACATGGGCTGGTGAAGGTCACCAATTGTATCTCAGAAGAATATTCTCTGAAAAAGTTTGAGTTTGTAGGTGATATTGTTTTAGTGGTTAGAATAAGATATATATGTGGATAGCGAGATCCTCTGCTATCTAAAGAGACATTTTGTTAAAGACTATCCAAAAGCCTGATAATGTGCCAACATTGAGACATTGTGGGTAAGGAAACTCACGTATGAAAGATCTCTTATATTTCTCTCTTACCTTTCAAGAGAGTTGAATGGATTATGGACTGCTTTGTATTAGGACTACTCAGCATAGGGTGCAAGAGGCAGTTGATGAAATGAAACGCTTTCAAACGTTGATAGATTCTTCCTTGTATACTGATTGATGGATTAACGAGCTCTGCTGAATAAGATGGGATGCAAATGATCAATCTTATTGAAAAAGAATTAAGCCGTTGGTGTGACTGATATTGTTGAAGAACCTCCCAATAATAATTCGTCTGAACTAGATGCAGCAACATGCTTAGTGGACATAATAACAAGGGTTCATAGAAATCCATTAGACTCTTTCAGCCTGAGCGTTTCGTAGCTGACTACATACCTTCGTTAGCCAGTTCTCAGCTATCTTTGAACTGGCTTGTTCGAACTGGAACATGCGCGTGGGCTTCCAAGCTGTTGAAGTTTACGAACTAGAACAAATAGCCAGCAGACAGCTAAGCCGGGGTGATAAAGTGATGCGCAGAGGGAATGAAGAAAATGAGGAAGGTTGACCTGAAATCTTGGAGCCCATTGATGAAGGCATAAATGGGAGTATGAATGAAAGATGAAGTAGTATTATGTTATTTCTTGGGACATGAAAAAGTATTTTTTTTTTTTTTAAAGGTATTAGGGGAACCATCAAGCAATATTGTTTCTCTTTTTAATATTTTTTGAGCAGAGAGTGGGGTTAGTGAGTCCAGTCTTTATATAATTGGTTTTGTCCATTGCAAGTATGTTAAAATCATTCTGTCACGATTATAATTTGAGAATATTCTGAGCCTAATAGCTCATATATATTTGAAGAAAGAGCTGAATTGGTAGTTGCTGAATATGTAAGGTTGATGTACCGTCCTTAAGAGAGGGACTATTTTACCTATCAGCAGCATCCCTATCATGAACTGTGATTTCGGATTCTTAAATAACTGTTATCTATTATCTACCTGGCTTGACTGAATCTTGTTACCTCTATTATTGGATATAGACAACATATAATGGGATATTGAATTCAGTTGGCATTATAGTGATTTTTTTAGACTTCATTTGTGCTTTTGTTTTTTGAAAAGTTAGGTTACGAACTTACGATAAGTCCTTCAAAATTGATACTGGTAGTTGCTGCTCATTTCATGATTGGGTTGCATCTAAGCAATTTGCTACTTCATGATTTGCTTGTACCTTTTTCCTTTTTTTTTTTTTTTTTTTTTTTTTTTCCCTTTCAATTTTAAAGAGTTTGTACACATGGATGTCAATACACATACTTCTGCTTTACTAAACTAGTTTAAATTTGATGTACTGTGTGGCTTCCAGGAATACTTCTACAACCCTCCGTCTTTAACTCTTAATCTTACAAAGTGGCACAGATTCTCATCCAGCTTAATGGTAACTAATTCTATGTTCTTACTAATTTTTCCATTCCTGATTATTTATGTTCATTACTGCGGATATTCTGTTTTGCACGATATTTCTCACTGTTACCTGTCGTAAAAATTCGTCTTCCAGATTGTACTAAATACATTTGAGGCTCAACCCTTGAGTGATGAAGAGGGGAACGCTAACCAATTGGAGGAAGAGGATGCAGCTTCTAACATAAAGTATCTTACCAGCAGTAAATTGATGGGTTTGGAGGTATCGTTTTATTACAGCCAAGACAAGGTCCTATCTCCGTTTTGACTGGTGATGTATTTGATAATTCGAACTCTGCTGTCACAGTTGAAAGATCCTAGCTTTCGGCGTCACATTCTTGTACAATGCTTGATATTGTTCGACTATGTCAAGGTAAACTAATGCTAATTTTTCGTATGTTTATGTTTGAAGTTGGGTGAACCAAAAACAAACTGCTAAATGCAAGGGGCCATGTGGTCCTGGTATTTTGGCTCTTAAAATTTATCTATTGTGTGGAGGGCGTAATTTACCAATCTGAGGTGGTGATAGTTGAGTTCATGAGAGGTCTCTACAAATTTATATGATTATCATCTACTTTAAGGCACCCTTTCCCTCGAGGCTAGGTAAAGTTGCAGCTTGCGCTACTTAAATTGTACTGCAAGATCAGATTCTTCTGCTGTGATATTCAAATTCATATTCATTTGTTCCTTGACCATTCAGTTTTACTTTTTTTTTTTTACCCCTTCTTAACTCTTATGGTATTTTATATTTTTGGGTCCTATTATGTAGGCACCTGGGAAGAGTGAGAAAGATGTGCCAACCGAAGCTATGGTCAGTACAGTTAACTTGTTTGTGTTTCTAATTTTTCCCTCTTATTTTTCATATCTATGCTTCTCCCTGACATCATTGTGGGTTCTTGCTGTTTGTTGCTTATTCATTGAGGTTTATAGCTTTTGCTACACTGGAAATAAAATTGTACAGATTTTAACATTTGACTGAAGTTGTCTTAAAGTTATTAACTTACACTATCGGAACCAGAGAAACTAAGCTAATATGGAACGCTAGAATGTAAACTATTCATATGCCTATCGTTTGCAACGCACCTTGTGGTGTTTGATAATCTCTTCTTACATTCTTACTTTTTGCTCCAGAACATTGGAAGCTAGGAGTCACTGAGTGGTTGACCTAATGAAGCCAGTTTTGCAGAAATAATCTTTTTTTTTTTTTTTTTTTTTTTTTTTAACCTAATTTCCTCTATTTGCACTACAACTTGCAGCACAAATATTTCAACTTGCATTTAGGCTTTTAGCCCCCCAAACTGAAAATATGGGCTCTAACACTTGTTAGACTGTTAAATCGTGTCACATTCTTAAGTTTGTATGCTACAATAAATGGGACTATGAAAAAAATATAGAGGTGGTCATAGAGAATCTATGCGAGAGCGTTTCTCTGTGAAAACTTGTCATTTTATTGCTCACAATGTTTTGGGTGACTTTGACTCTGCCTTGATCACTTTCATTCTGTTTATTACTCCGTATAAAATATTTCATTGTGTGAAAAGCAATTTTTTTTTTGGCTGTGAATTGTAGAAAGAAGAGATAAGGACTTGTGAAGAACGAGTGAAGAAGCTTCTTGAAGCGACTCCCCCTAAAGGGAAGGAGTTCCTCAAAAGTGTTGCGCATATATTAGAGCGTGAAAAAAATTGGGTAAGTATTGATCTTGTTCACAAGGCTACAGTATTCTTATTTATGTATCTTATTCCATTGATTGTTTTTTGCCTAATTTGCATAGGTATGGTGGAAGCGTGACGGTTGTTCTCCCTATGAACAGCAACCGGCAGAGAAGAAGGTAGATGGTTCCAAAAAACGGTATGAATGAAATCATAACAAGGTTGAGTAAATGGTTAAAGTAGTGATGATAAGAAATAGCTATGACACGCTATCATCATTTGTCCTTCAATATGATTAACTCTCATGCCACTAGTTTCCCTGTATAAAACCTGTAGAAGTTGCTTTTAAAAACGCTGATGATTAAAGTATGGTGGGATTTATAAATTGTGGTAGGCGTTTTCCCTATAATCTGATGGTTAAAGATATGGATGAAATTCAGTGTCGCTTACCTTTACCACAAATGCTGACTCTTGGAAATGGATCTCCAAAATATTGAAGCAAATTTTTCCAGTTGTATTTTGTTACATGGGACGTAGGGACCTTGTTTAATCTGAATAAAAATTCTTGTTTAAGGGATGCTGTGTCTATCTTGTTTCCGGACATATGTTGTCTTCCCACTCTAGATGATACTCAAAAGTCGTTAACACTTGTGGAAGAAGAACATAGGAGAGTAGTATGTCATCTTAAATAGGATTTTTTTTAAGTTTCGGGTAGATGATTCAAAGATTAAATGCTTGCCATTATATTTAACTCATTTGAAATCAAGTAAACAATGTACATTAGATGCTTGCCATTATATAAAAGCTCTAGACAGTCATTCGACTAATCTGACTCCGCATTATGCTTATCAAGCCTTTGTGTACATTAAGCTTCTTTAAAAGAAGCTGGACTTAGGGATCTTCGTGTAATGTGCAGACACCTATTTCTAGCACGTCCACACTGTGTTAAATTTTCAATGGTATATTTCTGGGTGGTCATCATGCTGAAATTACAATACTATGTCATTGCAGTCGACCACGGTGGAGACTAGGGAACAAAGACCTTTCTCAACTTTGGAAATGGGCTGATCAAAATCCGGTGCGTCAGTAGAGCCTTTATGCTATGCGGTTTATATTCTCATAAGCTGTCTGCTGATCTAGTTTTGTTCTCTCGTTTTCATCTGTTTGACAGAACGCCCTCACTGATCCTGAGCGTGTTCGGAATCCTGCTGTTACATATTACTGGAAGCCTATGGCTGAAGATGTAGACCCTGCATCCTTGTTGCTTTTTTATTTATTTATTGCTGTGTCATTGCTTTACATAATGTGAAATCACTGGATCAGTGCTCTTGATTACATGATTAAATCATTGCCAGTAGCATATTTTTATACATTTGCATTCGAAATGACAGATGGATCCATCCTCTGGTATAGAAGCTGCATATCATCACAAATCTAACAAGGTACATCACTCGTAGTTTTCTATTTTACTTCTCATGGTTGAGAGTTAAATGGTTAGCGAGTTAACATATTTAAGTCCATTCAATTACGACTTTATCTCTATCTATTTCTAGTGAGTGGTTTGTTTATATCATTTTTGAGGTTTGGTTTTGTTGCTAAGGTTTTCATAATAAGATTGTACTGATTTGGTGTATTTTGTGAAGGTTTATTGCTGGAAAGGTCTGCGAATTTCAGCCCGACAAGATTTGGAAGGGTTCTCCATAGTACTATACATTGTGTCTTTTTTAAGTTCATACGGAGCTTGACATCTTTTTAAATCAATGAGAACTTACAATCTCTTCTGTTTATTGCTTTAATTTTCGTACTTGCAGTTTACTGAGTATGGTATTGAAGGTGTCGTTCCTCTGGAACTATTGGCACCTGAGGTAGCATCTAAATATCAGGCGAAAAATGAGAAGTCAAAGCGTGCTAAGAGGGATGAACCCAAGGGTTCTGTACCTACATCAGAAGATAACCAGGTAACTTTAAAACCTTTTTGGTGATGAAATGATCAGGATGTACCTACATATTAGTAATATTGGCGTGATATTCTCGGTCTTGCACTCTGGCTATATATCTGCGATGTTACTTAGACTTGGGTACGAGCGTCACTGTCTGGTACATATTCAAGTTTCGGCCCGCTATGACACAAATTTAGAGATGTGGGAACTTTGTCGTTGTCCGAAAATAAGGACTCAGGCACACGGCTATAAGGTCACGTCTATACTGCGAGTGTTTTAAATTAAAGTAAGATATCCCTAAAATTCCTAAATTAAACATTGATAAAATTGAAATATAATAATTCTTAAGATTGACTAGAACCATACTACATGCGTTATAGAAGAGTCTTTCATTTACTTTTGGTTGCATTTTGTCATCACCGGAGAAGTGTGCAACTATTTAGTGTCAGGTACGGAATGTCGGAATCCATACCCAAATGCTTAATGGCCCTCAACGTGAAGTGTCGAAGTAACATAGTGTATCTATTAGCAAATATTTTCGGAACACAACCTGTAATAAAAGCTTATTTAGTTGGGTATTTCAGGTGTGAAATCTGTTTGTTCCGTATGATGGTTTACCCTTTCCTCTTTCGACCATTTACTTCCATTTCTTACGTCTGTTTTTAGTAACATGTCCTGAGATGACCCATGGTTAAACTTCTTCCTTGATCACGCAACACCAATCAGATCACGACATTAACTACCCTTAATTACCATAAAGGATATCTGCCACTTGTCCACTCCACCCGCTCCCAGTTCGACAAGAGAAGAGGAGAGGCCAATTAAGACAAATAGGCTTGAGGAAGGCTGTTCGTTAAATGTTGACCTGGGGTTGTAAGAGGTTTTCTGGAGTCTGAAAGGCTGAGCGGGGTCGAGTGAAGAGCTAGGCAGATATAATAAAGGGGGTAGGGGATTTTGGTGATCAGATATACGTAAACAATCGTATGGAACGGGATGTGGCTAGTCGTAAGTACATAACAAATAATTTGGTGCTTTGCAAGGTTAGTGGAGACAATTCCACTCGTCAATCTGCTACATATTTCATCACGTAGTTGTCTAGGCGTTCAATAATGCATAATTGATACGGAATATTATGTTCTCATTTGCGTGACTTGCTAACCAAAATCTCTTAAAATTAGGGTGCGACTATGGGAACCGAGATGGATGCTGAAGGAGGCAGAACTGATCTTGAAGCTCCTGCAGCTTCATTGGACATGGACTCAACACCCGTAAACGGGAATAATTCCCAAGGAGGGACACCGACACCAGATGAGTATCATAAGCGAGCTCGAATCTCCCGAGCCACGAGAAGCGGGACAACTAGAAACCGAAGGCGACAATGAGCAGGGAATGATTGACGGGAGACTGATGCCGATGTAGACTTATAGGCGATGAGGTTTGAACCTTTTTCCGAATATTGTATTCGAACCTCTGACACTTTGAGGCCTTGTATGCATATTGTACTCCCTCCCCTTCACTATTATTTTCCAATTTGCTCTGGATCCGAAATCGAGAAGAATGAAGACTGAAATGAAGAGTAGAAATTTTTGGCTAAAAAAAGAAAGTGAGATAGGATCATAGGAGTAATAAACAATAAGACAAATATAACAAATGAGTTAATTAATCTTGTCATTTGGTGACAATAGCATAATTATCTTTTGAGAAATTTTAGGGTCCGTTTAGATTGAAGGAATTGGAGGGAAAGGTTGGGGAGCATTTTCCTTTATTTGGATACAAAATATGGAATGATAGAAATGGAGAGAAAAGGATTTGGAGGGATTTATTTTCCCTCCTCAAAGCTTAATTGAAATTTCTCTAAAATAGGCAAAATTTGGAGGGAAAATGGTATTCAAACACTACCATTTCCCCTCCCCTTCTTTCCCCTTCTTTCCCCTTCTCTCATTTCCCCTTCTATTTTGCTATCTAAACACAAGGTACACTAAGCCACTAAGGGGGCGTTTGGTTGGAGGGTTTCAGGAATGAGAAAGAGAATTAAATTGTCTGATTCCCTTAGTTGATGTTTGTTTGCAAAATTTTATCATTCCCTTGCCACCAAATCCCTTTTCATAATCTCCTTATCCCTCCTAATTTCAATCCCCCCTCCCCCTCCTCTTACTAATTTTCATTCCTACCCATTCTCCCTACTCTCTCCCTCACTTCTTCATTAATAAAAAAAACCCTAAAAACATTTTCCCTCCGGCATTGACTCCGGCGACCACCACCCTCTCCGGCGGCCACCACACTCTCCGGCGACCTCAGTGCACCCTCTCCCGCCGCCTCCGTCGGTCACCCGGCAACGGTGCTTCCCCTCCCCTTTTATTTGGCAGATTTGCCTTTTTTGTTTTTTATTTTGTTTTTTTTTTCCCCGGCTAATACTACCGCCACCGACGGCCCTCATCTCACCTACTTCCGCGGCCTCCGGCGGCCTCCCTACCACCCTGCTTCCCCTCCCCGTTTTGGCAGATCTGCCGTTTTTTTTGTTTTTTTGTTTTTTTTTTTTTTTTTTGTGTAGATGTTATATTATTTATTTGGATGATTATATTGTTATTATTATTATTATATTGTTATTGTATATATTATAATCCGTATTATTTATTGTACATGTACTTTATTGCGATATGTTCGTATTTTGAAAAAAAATAAATTGTTGTTACGGTGTGTTCGTATTATGAACAATTATTTTGTCACCGAACATGTACTTTTGATATTACATGTGTTCGTATTGGGAACAATTATTTTGTTATCGCAATCAAATTTGACATTTTATGGCAATGTTTGTAAATTATTAATTTTTTTGTTTGTAGTAACTTCTTTAAAAAATAAAATGTGATTTTAGTTAAGATAAATTCAATGAGTACAATTAAAAGTAAAAAAAATAACTTCAGGTAAAAAAAAAAAAAAATAGTTTCATTCCCTTGATTTGTACCAAACAGCTACAAAGGGAATCCACAGGTTTACCATTTCCTTTTCAGATTGTACCAAACAGCAACCTAAATTCAGGGTAATCTGATTCTTTTCTCTCTGTTTCCCTTTCTGATTACTTTTCCCTTTCCCCTGCACATACCAAACGCCCCCTAAGGGTGTGTTTGGATTGAAGGAAATGAAGAGAAAGAGAGGAGAGGAAAATGAACATATTTAATTTCCGTTATTTGGTTACAATAGATGATAGGAGGGAAATGAAGGGGGGATATATTTGGAGAGATATATTTTCCCTCCTTCAAGTGTAATCAAAATCTCTCCACAATTTGAAAGATTTTGAAGGGGGAGGAATTTGGAGGGATTCATTTTTCTTCCTCCAAGTGTAATTAGAATTTTTTTACAATTGAAAAGATTTTGAGTAAAAATTTATCAAAACTCCAATATTCCTTTATCCCTTTTCTTCTTTCGTTTCCCCTTCCCTCATTAAAGTCATTTTTCTTCCCATCCCTTTCCTTCCTATTTTGTTATCCAAATACACCCTAAGGGTGTGTTTGGATTGAGGGAAATGGAGGGAAATGAAGGGGAGGGAAATGGGGGGATTAATTTTCCTTTGTTTGGATATAAAAAATGGAGGGAAGGAAATGGAGGGGGAGGGATTTGGATGGATCCATTTTCCCTCCTCAAAGCCTAATTAGAGTCCTTCCAAAATAGACAAGATTTGGAGGGAAAATGGTATTCAAACACCACCATTTCCCCTCCCCTCCCCTTCCTTCCCCTTCCCTCATTTCCCCTCCCCTCCCTTTCCTTTCTATTTTGTTATCCAAACACACCCTAAGGGTGCGTTTGGATTGAAAGAAGTGGAGGGAAAGGAAAGGGAGGAAGAGATAATACCTCTTTTTCCCTTGTTTGGTCAAGTGAGGAATTCGGAGAGAGAATGAGATATTGATTTTTGGATAGATTTTCCCTCCAATTTTTGCCTATGGTGGAGAGATTTTGATTAAATTTGGAGGAGAGAAAATGGATCATTCCAAATTCCTCCAACTCCATTTTCCTCATTTCATTTTTTGTAACTAAACGATAAAAACTCAATCTCTTCATTTTTCTCCCCTTCATTTCCCTCAATCCAAACACATCATAAAGAAATCATGTCATTGCCTCATGTAAGTATGATACAGAGTTTGTTATTTTGAATTATCATTAAATGCAGATTAGTGTTTTGACAGTAGTAGATTCATTTTGGCATGTTACGTAATTTCATTGAGGCCCTAATATTAGTTTTACCATCATTTTATTGAATAAAAATTGAAAAATCTGTTAATAACTAAAACATATTTTGTTCATTCGAAGAGAAAATTATTTATTTACACAGTACACTAATAAAGATAAAGAGTATTTTTTATCGAGTTTTATATCACTGAATGAGATTTACCTTTTGGGGGCCACAAATATTTAGAATGAGTTCTTGTAACACATCAAGCATGCTAAAATTGGCCAACCGTTAAAATATGTGAATATAATAAGGATTGGTGTATATCCAAAACCGAAGATTGGGTTGGTGAAGAAAAGCAGCACATAATAGTGGATTATTGTGTGTGTTTAGTGTGTATCAAACAAAACACACCATTTTCATTTCTCTCTTCACACAAACTCCCTCCTCATTTCTCTCACTCTTCGTATCTTATTCTTCCCTTTTTATTTTTATTTTAATTTTATTTCAATCAAACTGACAATTTGTAGCATGGTAATTGTTTCTTCGTATCATGAGCCTTCCCCTTTTTTCTGCGACAAATTGAAATTAGGGTTTTCAAATTGATTGAATTGAATTGAATTGAATTCGTCTCTAATTAAAGATGCTTCCTTGGGGTGGAATTTCTTGTTGTTTGAGTGCTGCTGCTCTTTATGTTCTTGGCAGAAGTAGTGGCAGGTTTTCCACTTATTTTATTTTATTTTATTTTGTTTTGTTTTGTTTTGAATTTTGTTGCGCAGTAATTTCAAACGTTGTTTTTATTATGTTATTTTTGATGAATTTTTGATGATGAATGTGATACTCAGGGATGCTGATGCTCTCAAATCTGTGGCAAGAGTTAATCAGTTGAAGGATTTAGGTGAGCTGTTGATTTTCTTATTGTTTGTGTTGTTGTTGTTGTTGTTAGAATTGTTGCGAGTAGATGATATCGCCCCCTAAATTCAGTTGTATTGGTCGTCGTGCTATGAGACTGATTTTGCAACCTTTGTTGTTGGCTTTTGTGGCATTTTTGAATTACTTGCAATGTGGGCTTAATTTAGAATTGTTTCGAGAATGTTAATTTGGCCTCAAACCAAGCTTTTGTTGTTTGCTTTGTGGCATTTTTTGAATTGTCGAACTTGTTTTGTTGATACTCCCTCCCTCCATTCATTTAGGTTTAATTACTTCATCCATTCACTCATCTAGAGAATCTTAGAAACTCCTTGCAATATATAACAACAATTATAATCATTGGGGAGAAGCTTATTCGTTTTGCCTTTATGACTACAGTAAGGGTGTGTTTGGATTGAGGGAAATGGAGGGAAAGGGAGGGGAGGAAAATTTTGGGGGGGATTGATTTTCCTTTGTTTGGATACAAAAAATGGTGGGAAGGAAATGGAGGGGGAGGGATTTGGAGGGATCCATTTTCCCTCCTCGAAGCCTAATTGGAGTCCCTCCAAAATAGGCAAGATTTGGAGGGAAAATGGTATCCAAACACCACCATTTCCCCTCCCCTCCCCTTCCTCCCCCTTCCTTCCCTTTCCCTCATTTCCCCTCCCCTCCCTTTCCCTCCTATTTTGCTATCCAAACACACCCTAATAATATCAACTTTTTGTATTCTTATTTATATTTTCCAACTATAGAATTAGGGTGTGTTTGAATACTGAAATTGGAGGGAAAGGGAGGGGAAGGTAAAGGAGGGGAAGGAAGGGGAGGTAAGTTATAGCATTTTCCTTTCAAATCTCTCATCTTTTCGAGAGATTTTGATTTGTCTTGGAGGAGGGAAAATGAATCCCTCCCCCTTCAAATCCTTTCACTCTATGCTAACCAAATAACGGCAATTGCATCCCTTCCTTTCCTTTCCCTCCATTTCCATCAATCCAAACATATTCTTAATGTTGCAGTGTGTGTCTTGGCAAATTGGGAAGTGTGAAATAACAAATTTTGTAAACCTTAATGAACGGAGAGAGTATATGACTTTTTTTACGTTTTTTTTTTACTCCGTACCACGCAATGTGTTTTACAATATTTGTTGTTGCATTTTGAGAGTGAATATAAAATTGTTGCTAGAAATTTCCTTTGGTCAGAAAGATCAGTAGTAATTGGTCACTAGATTTGTGCACTTGATTTGTCAAGCTTAATCATATGTTGATGATTATATCTATCATCACTTCATCAGTGTCAGTATGACTTTGTGTTAGAGCTCTTTTTTAATAAATGAGCTGTTTGTTAATGATGGTCGTCTAATCTTTTTCCCACTCTTTCCCTAACTATTCAGCGATGTTGATAGATGCCGCATCTAAAGTTTTACCATTGGTCGTCTCTGTTTCTGGACGAGTTGGCTCTGACACGCCAATTAAATGTGAATATAGTGGTCTAAGAGGCGTCATTGTTGAAGAAACGGTATGTCACTTAGATATCCTTCATTCCTTCTATAATATCATATATTGTGCTAACCCACTTGGGGATTTCTTTACTTTGAAAATGGCTTTGCCACTGGTTTCAGTTTACAACTGGTTGACAGTTGTGCGGTTAAATGATATTCATGTTTGTCGATATCTATCTCAGGCTGAGCAACACTTCTTGAAACACAATGATGCTGGTTCCTGGGTACAGGATTCAGCATTAATGCTATGCATGAGTAAGGAGGTTCCGTGGTATCTGGTAAGTCATAGTTTATGCGTTAAGTTATTGTAACTATATAACGGATGCTTTGTATCATTTTGTGTTACTTTGTACTGTTTAATAATGTTTTTAATTTTTTCGTTGTAAGGATGATGGTTCAGGGCGTGTTTATGTACTTGGAGCTCGAGGCGCCACTGGCATGGAGCTGACTGTTGGGAGTGAACTTTTTGAAGAATCAGGCCGTTCTCTTGTGCGTGGGACTCTGGACTATCTTCAAGGTCTAAAGGTGTTCCTCTTTCCAAAAGTCAAAATAAAAGTGCAGATGCTAGTTTTTATATACATAACTGATGGAGACATTTCTTTCAGATGCTTGGTGTCAAGCGTACTGAACGTGTTCTTCCTACCGGGACACCTTTAACTGTTGTAGGTGAGGTAAGAACTGATCCTTAGTCTAAATGACTACATGTTTGTATTAGTACATTTTGGTCGAAGCAAGAACATGCTTCATTGAGGGATGGGACTAGTTGTAGGATTTTAGATACCTCCTGTATTTTACGTGTTACAAATTGGCTCCGACTCATAGAAATGTCATACTTTGGTGTTCAACGTTGATAAAAGAGGAGAGTATTGGTCATTTTATACAACAACATAGCTACTGCTATAGTTTACGTTCTTAATGATGGAACCTCCTATTCGCTCGTAGTGGTGGTGCACTCTCATTCTTATGGATAAAACTTAGCTTGTTTTCTTTGAAATTTCAACTATGTTCTTCTACAGCGGAGGAGCAATGATAATATTTTCTAAATGAAACATTCAAACTCGTTATTCATTCAGTGAAAACCCTTATAGGCATTAGTAAATGTCACTTACCTATCATTTATTACATGGAATTCTTTGGTTATTCCATTTCTTATCATATCTGCAGCACATAAGTGATAATGACGTGATGAGTGATGTCTTGCCTATATTAATTGATTTTGTTGAGCAGATGTACATGGGTTTTCTCACTTTCTGTACGCCAGTGGTATCTGTTTTCCTGTTTTAGATGGCTGTGTCTTTACCTCTTCTAGTTGTATTTTCTACTCTCAGGCAATTAAAGATGATGTAGGCACAGTTCGCGTTCAACGACCTCACAAAGGGCCTTTTTATGTTTCTCCGAAAACCATTGATCAGCTTATTGCAAATCTTGGGAAGTGGGCCAGGTATTTTTCAACCAAACTGCTCACTGTTCACATCATGCCGTGATTGCCATCCTTAAATCCCCATGTATTACAATTTATCTATGATTCAGATGGTACAAGTATGCCTCTATTGGGTTCTCAGTGTTTGGCATCTATCTAGTTGCTAAGCATACACTTGGACTTATCCTGGAAAAACGGCGGCGTTGGGAGATACACCAACGGTATGTTTTCGAGTTAGTTCAGTTTTATTCTCATAATATCAGATAGTCGAATTATTGTAGGCAACAAAGTACCAATTGATGTTATGTATGGCGATCCTTTAAATTTCATAGATGACTGTAGTCACTAGCAACCATCTTTGTGAAACTAGTGAACCTTTTATCATCTACTGCAAGTCTGTGACTATATTCAGTGTTCATTTTAAATAATTGGTATTTTACGGCTTTTGATTACCTTTTAGTATCGTTGGGAAATCATTTCACAATAAATTAGTGTAAACCCGTCATGTAAGAGACTTACTTTTACATTTTTGTTATTTATGTATAAATTTGTTTCCTGCATTTTATTATATTTGCACTTCATGGTCATCTCAGATATTCGTTCTAATAGGCACAATACCGTCTTTATTTATTTTAAAACAAGACCTCTTTTATTTGAAGGTAACTGAGCTTATAATTCTCTTTCAATCTCTTGTTCTGCTTGTGTAGGGTTCTCGAAGCAGCTGCAAAAAGATCGGGGCAGAATAGTGATGGTATTATCTCAAGAGACTTGTCAGCTATGTATGTATTTAATGTCTTTATAGTGTTGATAAAGTGCTTATACTCCGTGTTGTATCAGATGTGAAGGATGAGAATGGATCAGAAACTACAAAGAGTTTAATGCCAGATCTCTGTGTCATATGCTTGGAGCAAGAGTATAATGCTGTTTTTGTCCCGTAAGTCCATACATTATACCCTCTCCCTTAAATGATAAATCGTGCCTTCATTTTTGGAATTGTGGATACTCAAAAAGTCGCAAGTATGTATTGGGGTGAAGGAGAAATTTTGCATGGACAAAAAAAAGCAATTGAAGAAAACAGAGCACCAGATTTCTAGAACACTTAGACGGTTAGACCTGTTTGTTGACTTCTGAACTATGAATAGTTTAAAACTTACAACTTTTGTTTCTCAACTGAAATTACTTTTCCTTTTTAGGTTTCTGATGTAGTGAAAATGGGTTACACTTTTCACTTTTTGTATATCAGCCCAAATTCTTATATAGGCACAAGGGTGAGGGTAAGTACATCCAACTACCTTGTCACAAGCAGGGTATTCTAAAGATTACAAGGAGGCGTTGATGGCAAATGAAACTAGATTCATTTTACAAATTTTGTAGATTGGAGAATTTAATGGTGAGAGCTAGCTATGTTTTGGCTAGAAACGTTAGGTAAAGTCGGTACAAGCAAAACTGAGATAGTATTACTGTTGTAGATGCCCCACCTCTCTCTATGCTCCACTGTGGTGAGTGGTGGGAAGAGACCCTCTTTATTTATTGCGTCAACATCTCTTTATAAGTCTCTTTCTGCATCTGTGGACCTGTTATGCGGGACTTGCTTAATTATGCTGAAGCATATTATGAAGTCTCCGTATGAAATATGCTATTTTTGTCATTCGCTTATCGTGCTTTTGTTTGTTACTTTCATGCCTTATGCTGAGAAAGTGTCCTTAAGAATACTACGGAGTATTGTCTTAGCTTTAGGACTAAATTTCAGTCAATATGTATCTATGTGAATGGCTTCTAAAAGCTTTAAAGTAGGTGATATTTGACGATTATGGCGATACTTGGCTGATAATGATACAAGGCTAATACAGCTGATGCTAAGTCTGCCAAATTACGTTGTCTGTACAAATAAATACGTTGAATGTGCCTCGTTGTCTACTATGTTGCTGCTATTGCAACCATATCTCGTTTACCTGGCCACATTTTAGTATTCATATTCATATTGATATTTATACTAAGAAAACTTTCCCATGCTCTGCAGATGTGGCCACATGTGCTGTTGCACAGGTTGTTCGTCACAGCTGTCCAATTGTCCGCTATGTCGACGACGCATTGACCAGGTGGTTAGAACATTTCGTCACTGAAGCCTGTGCAATGAGGACTTCTGATTTCCGTAAGTCAAAGCAGAAACTTCCATTCTAGCTCATAAACTTTTCGTCGATGACCTCCCATACTAATTTGTGAATATGTGTATGCCTTTGGAATCGCTTCCCAATGATTTCAATTGCGATTCCGAATGGATACGTGATTCTGTTTTATACATATACATTTCACCAGATGTACATTTTGTAATTGGGAATGTACTCGGGATACCACATGTTCTGTATTGTGTTTTGGACTTTTTGGCTTTTAACCGTCACATTGTGACAAGTGAAATAGTTCCGCAGACCCATGTTCGTTAGTGAATTAGGATTCTCTATTTTTGGTGGGCTGAGTACTTCTGGTCTTTCATGATTTTGGTGGGCTATACGATAACCGTTGGATTGTTTCATCATCAATTTGGACCATTGATAGGAAATGGAGAGGGATAATGGAGCTGCAAAAATGGAGACCTTTCTCGTTGGTTGACACGTTAGCATTTTTCGATTAATTTCCTTTGGATGTAAAGGAACGAGACTCGAACAACATTACGAAGTACAGGATTGGAACTAACTAGAAAGTAAAGAAAGAACTAAAAAAGTTTATGAACTAGAATGAAAGTACTCAAAAAGCGAACGAAGGATACAATCTCTTGGTTTGAGATTAGGCATCAAGCCATTACAACGGGGGATGGGTGTTCAAACTCAAGACCTATATAGCTCAGGGTACCTCCATCATAACCATTGGGCCAAAATATTTTCGGTATATTCATTACTAGGCCAGAATATCTTCAGTATATTCATTACAACTTTTTTTTTTCGTAATTGATCAACTGTACCTGACTTTTTCTCAGTTGTTCCCAAAAAAGACATCAATGCCCTTTTCATTTCCTTCCCCACATATTTGTAAACCTAACTTTTCTCTCTTTTCTCTCATTTCTTCATCCTCATTAAACTCTCTCTCTTCTATTAAACCACCACCACTTAGGCCACCACCCACCACCCACCACCGCCTCTCCCACCACCACCGACCACCGACCACCGACCACCGATCTCGCCTGACCACCCTCCACCGCCTGCCTACCCACCCACCACCACCCACTAAACCGACCAATTCACCACCCACCTACCTCGTCTGCCCACCCACGACCACCAACTAAACCGACCCACCCACGACCACCAACTAAATCGACCGACCACCAACCAAACTGACCCAATCCACCTCCCACTGTCTGACCACCGTTCGCCTCTCCCACCACCAGCCACCACCTCTGACCCACCTCCCACTGTCTGACCACCGTTACGTGAAGCAGCCAGCCACCACGGCCTGTCGCCATCGTCCACCCAGCCACCACCCACCAGGCCACCACCCACCGTCCACCTTTTTCCTTTCCTTTTTTTTTTTTTTAATTATTATTATTAAAAAAAAAAAAACAAAAAGAAAACATGGGGCACCCACCACCAGTGCCACCACTGCCTGCCACCACCGCCTGCCGCCAAGCCCACACCCACCGCCGCAGCCGCCCCCACCACAGCCGCCGACCGACCTCTTCCCCACCATCGACCACCCTAAACCCTAATTCAAAAAAACAAAAAAAACAAAAAAAAAAAAAAAAACAAACCAAAACAAGTAACCACCGCCTGCCGCCAAGCCCACACCCACCACGCCCGCCGCTGACGCAGCCACCCCCACCACCAACCTGCCGACCCCTCTACCACCGCATATAATCCATAAAAAAAAAAAAAAAAAAAAAAAAAAAAAAAAAAAAAACCAAATTAATGAGAACAAATTAAATTAATGAAAAAAAAAAAAGTAAATTAGTTGAAATATATCGTCACAAGGATCCATATATTAAAAATTGAATTAATCGTATGAGCAATTGGTTGATTTAAGATTGTTTTAGGGTTTTTTGGGTTGAAGGAAAAAAGAGAAAAAATAAAGTAGAGCCAAGGGTAAGGGTCCTAGGGGATGGAAAACAAATGACAAAAAAGGGTACAACTGAGAAAAAGCCGGGTACAGTTGATCAACACCTTTTTTTTTTTTTTTTTTTTTTTTAATATTTTTATTTTTTTTAAGAGGTTATGTAGAGGTCGTCGTCATCTCTATACGCTTTTAGGTATGAGTTAACTCTTGGAGTCTCGGTACTTTCTTAGAGAAGATTTGGACATTACATCACCTCAGCTCTAACACAGTCCATCGTTATAGTCTATCCATGGAATATTATAGTGATAAAAGACCAGGTATGTGGTCAAAGGTTATCAGGAGAGATGAGTATTGGTTAATGTACTTCTTTTATCCATTTTTAAAGTTCCTACTTCCCCTTTTCATTCATCCATATTTAAAGTTCATACCCCATTTTTATCTATATCTTATGGTTAATATCAATTATGACCTCACAATTATACTCAACTTTTATTTTCCACCACATACTCTATTTTTCTCTTAATTTTTGTGCTACCCTCGTAGGAACTTTAATATAGGGTGGAGGTAGTACTAGCGAAGGGTATAGATTTCGAATTTTCTATAGATGCACTTCACGTGAATTCTTGAATAAAATTGTCTTTAAAATGAAGCATTTAGTGAAATGGTATTTTTTGTAAAAAATATTTAATGTATTGGGTCAGAATCAAAAGTATTTAGAGTTTTGAGATCCACGTAGGCTCGGATTATATAGACCAAAGAACGCTACAGCGGATAGAGTTTTATGCATCTTTCGTAGGAAAATAAAGTTAGAAAAAAAAAAAAAAAAGGAAGGTAAACCCTGTTTGTCCCTTAAAAAACGCCAGCTAAAGATGCGAGTTGCACCCTAAATTGCCACTTAAGGTGGCGTTTTTACCTTCCCAATTTTGATTTTTTACTTTGGTTTTTTTCGAAAGACACATAAGACGCCAGCCGATGTGACGTTCTTTGGTCCAAATAATCCGAGTCTACTTGGACCCCAAAACTGTAAATACTTTTAATTTCGACCTAAAACACTAAATAATTTTACGGAAACCACCATTTTACAAAATGCTTCCTTTAAAATTGACTTTGTGTGTTTGGATGTAGGAAGATGAGGGAAGAAAGAGTAGGGGGTATCATTTTTTTTTCGTTTGGATAGCAAATGAGGGTGAAGAAATTTGGAGAGGAGATAAAATATATACGTCTCTTCATTTATACTAGAACAAGGATTCGGAAGGGAAAAAAAAGTTGGCCTAGAGGAGGGAATTGAGGGATCCTAGTATCGCTCCCCTTCTAAGTCTTTCCACCCTCATTTGTTAATCTACAAAGAAATAAGGAGGGATCAATTTCTTCGTCTTCTATTCCCTTCATTCCTCTTTATCCAAACACAATTTAAAATTGTGAATGAATATATAGAATTGGAGAAAAGCAAGAGAGATTGAGAGGATTAAAATTTTCTCGTTTAACTAACACTAGAGGTGAAGGATTTGGAGTGGGAGACAAGAAATGGATGCTTCTATTGCCCTCTAAAAGATTTTTTCATCCTTCTAAATAGGGATGACAATTATGTCCAAAATTGAACCGAAACCGTCTCGAGCCAAACATAAAAATCCGATCCAAACCCACTTCTTTAAATTTTGAAATCCATATCTACTCAAAAATAATCCAATCCATATCCATCATAAAAGAACTCGATCTTAGTTGGAGTTTGGATCAAATTATGGGTTGATTATGGAGTGAATATTATTTGGATCGAGTATGGGTTTGGATCGATGACCCATTAGGAAAGTGGATCGATTTTGGATCATGCTAAATCCGATTCGAACCCGATCCATTGTCATCCCTACTTCTAACCAAGGCGTGATTTGAAATGAAAAAGTTCATCATCCCCTCCACTTTCTTCCCTCTCCATTCCCACCTACCTTATCATCGTCATTTCCTTTCATTTTTGTTACAAAACAAAATTTAAAATCTTCCGAGGGCTCCTACCAAGTGATGATGTGAAATGACTCCATTTTAACGTCTCGTCTTCCCCGAATTCCACTTTAGTTAACTTAAATAATCCAGATATACAAGTATACAACAATCTCATCATAGATAGATCTTACTCCTTTATTTTCATTATAATGTTCCAATGTTTGATTCTACATGAAGAATAAATAAACAAATGATAACATCATGATCGATAAAATGGAAGATGCATTAATTATTGAAAATGTTGTTCAAAAAATGACAATAATCATGTTATACATACTTTATACAACGATCTCGTAGAAAACAATTTCAGATATAAACAATTTAGTTATATTCATGCAAGTGTATATGCAACTCACCAATGCGAAAAACTAGTACTCCACGTTAATCTTTTAGAATACGAAACCAACAATAAAATAGAGAGAATTAGATCCCATAACATCATCTTTTGAAATTTTGCTCCAAATGTCTAATTAAACCTAAATAATATCACTATATTATGGAATATTCTCTTCATTATTTTCACATTGTTTTACTTTTCTTTATAAAAATTTTGGCTAATTAATTTATTTATTAATGTTACACTTTTATCACCCTACTTTACAATTTTCTATATAATTCTTTTTTTTGGTCCATAATTTAATTATCTATTTTTTTTTTATATACCATTTTTTTTGAATTTACCTTATACTTCGTATTTATATCATTTTAATATGGAATCATACGATTAAAAGATACTCCCTCCATCCACAATTAAAGTTCATACTTTCCTTTTTGGTACATCTAAATTTAAAGTTCATACTTACAATATTTTCTTTTTGGTCTGTTTTTTGTGGTTACTATTAACTTTAACCCCACAATTTTTCTCTCCTTTTATTTTCCACCACATATTATTATTTACTCTTATTTTCTCCTTTCACCCACCTATGAACTTTAATTATGAATGAAGGGAGTACTTCTTAGTATTTGTCGTTTTCTTTCAAATGGATGGTAGTGTTGGTATTAATCTTTAAAAAGGTCGAAAACAATATAAATTTGATACTATGACATCTTTTGAAAACTTGCACCAAAGTTGTGACTCTAGTGAGAACACATTTTCAATTTGGAATCAATACCCAAAATAATTTGGGTGTTTCATACTTTTTGTACTACTTTTCATGTTATACCATTGAGCACGTATAATGCTTTAGTCGAGATTAACGTGTGACAATTATAATAATCAATGTAATGATTACTCCGTATAAACTAAATTCTGACTACATTTAAATATTTTTTTTTTTTTTTTTTTTTGCACAATATTGATCACAATAACTATTTTTATAATGATCATTATTAATTAGTTAATAAATAATACTACGGTGCGTATATTATACGCATGTAAAGATCTCATTGAAGAATTTGTGATATATTTTGACTAATTCATTTATTTCTAATCATTTACTTTTGTTACGAAATTATTGGCGATGTCATGTACTTCTTCATTCTATTCAACGGAATTGTTTACATTTATTTTATTTGGTGACAGAAAAAGAGTGAAGTTTAAACAAATGACTAACATATATAGAGGAAGTAATTAGATAGAGTTTATTTGAGGCGAAATGATGTTTATTTTATCACGACAATTTACCTTAATTTGAATTTTACGAGTAAACTATCCAAAAAGGAAATAAACGAATTTACTAGAATTAGAGGGACTACTTTTATATCCTATAAATGCATGATGAATAGATTTCTAGCACATCAATTCCATATCAATTTCAATTGTACTATAAATCATTTCACTCTTTCTTTTCTCAATTCATATAATCATGGATAAGAATACAAATTATCCGAATTCGAAACAAGAAGATAAAACGATATGTCGAAAACTAATAAGAGTAATTCGAAGCAGTTCCCCTTTTCGAGCTGTTCGTTACCCTACTCCAACTGCGTCTGTGATAACTCGTGCTCCTGTGAGAGACCGTCACACCCAAATCTCTAAACAATCGGTCAAGAATAATACGACAGATGATGATCAAGTTGTTCCGATTATCTTTCGCCATAGCGAACCACAGTCAAATTATGGTTCAGGTAATAAGATCACTAATCATGCTGCTGATAAACCCAAGGCTAATACGCCACACGTAACGCCTCAAACAAAAGCGGGTGTTGTACCGATACTTGGGATTGAAAACAGAGTTCCAACAATGTCACATGTTGTCGAGAAATCGTCTGTTGCTGAGAGTATAAATGGGTTGTTTACTGAGTATATTGATCGCGCAGGGAGAAAGATTAGAAGTCCTACGATGGTGGGAGTTACGAACACGAGGCATGATAGTTTTAATGATAAGGTTTCTGATTTTATTAACCGTGCTAAGTACAAGTTCCATAATACGCCTTCCTTTGTCGAGTCGTCTTTCAAGGAGAAGAGACTCAAGTAGGTTTGTTGCTGGCGTACCATGTTACTATGACGCTTTATATTATTACGGAGAACTTATTAGCGTGTAATTGTGGTCCGACGACCCTAACACTGTGAATGTTTGATGAAACAAATTCGATTCTAATTTAATTTTCTTAAAATAGTCGAGTGGAAAACTTGGGTACTACGCCGTATCATTATGTCATTTGCCCGATCAATTTCGAATGACAGAGTGATAATGGATTATGTATATTAGGAAACCGTGGATCAGCGGTGGATTAATGCATTGAGCTTCGGAGATCCGTGGATAAGCGGTAGAGGTGGCCAAGGGTCAGGTTTGGGCCGGGCCGAGCTTAAATGGCTTCGATGCGGATTGTGTTATTGTTCTTGTTGTTGTGTAATAGTAATACTATGGTGCATCTATCTTAATCCTACATAAGGAGTCTGATTGATGAACAATTTGGTTAATTTAATTTTTATGATTGTATTCTTTGATTTTTAAGCTTATCATACACATATATATATACATAATTAAACTTACATGTACCTGTAAGGGTATGGGGTCTGGGTGACAATATAAATCAAATTTTGATCTATAATGTCCAATTTTTAATAAAAGAATTAGTTTTATTATATTTATATAATACAAATTTGAAAAGAAAAAAATTTAGGACCCCGTAATAAATTGGTTCTGGGTGCGTCATTGCTTACATGCATATATTAATATATAGTCCCTCGTTAAAAACTTAATTGAACACTTTTCTATGGTGAATGTGTTTACTTGTGAGCGGTCAAAGGTCTTATTACCTTTTTTTTTTTATTTTTTTTTATTTTTTTTTATTTTACAAATCTAAATTTGAAGACGTTTAATCAATCTGCCAAAATATTAGCAATACAAGATACGGAGTACATCTTCATTTACATTGAAATTCTATAGTTTAGAAGAAGAGGTAGTTAATGAAGGGATTTTTAGGTACTTAAAACAGTTTTAATACACAAATCACCAGAATTATATGCATGTAAAAATCAGAATTAAATAAGAGTATTCGAAATATCTCGTAGCGGAATTTATCCATGAGCAAATTCCAGCAAATAAATTAAAAAGACCAAAGCACACCACTTGGCCACCGCAGCCCCTGTCGGGGGTGGCTTACATGGTACATGTGGTGGTGCGGGAATGCATGTACGGAATGCATGTACTCGGGGGACTCAACCCCTTGGTCATCAAAAAAAATCAATAAAAAAAAAGAACACCGGATCTGATAAACCCAATTAGGTTTGTATGCTAGTACAAAGTAATTAGGGTTTTTAGGCTCACAGAATTATTATTGTGTTTTCTTATGATTTAATTCATCTCCCTATATTTGTATATATAGGGAGAATAAAACCAATAAGCTTAACAAAACCCTAACACTTACCAAAGCTGGGCCTAAACTAATTAAACCCTGTTTCCTTATTTAAGTCTGACTGTAATTAGGAAACGCCACGTTTATCTTGTGTGCGACACAATGGGCCCGTTTAATTCTACACGAGTATTATAACACTTATAAGACTCGGCCCGTAAGCGGCCTCTAACAAAATGTTACGGTTAATTAGAATATAAATCGGATTATCTTAATTGGACTAAGGACATAAATCCAACAGTTAACACCTTCGATTCAGATGTTGACAAATACCCTCTTAATTCTTCGTATTGAATCATGGATCGAAATATACATATTTGATAACACAATTTTAGTAGGTGTTTATTAGGATTAATTAATTGAATAAGTATGGGTTTTGGAGCAGTTTTGAGCGCGTTACTGATTAAATGCCGATTTTCATCCCGAGATGTTAATAGTTGGTTTTTAATGCAAGCGATGTTGGGCTCGACTACGAAGACTACGAGAACGAAATTCTAGGCCCAAGAATTAAGTCCAAAGCGAACCAAAGTCGTGGAGTCAATGAAAGTCAAAATGCAACAAACGAAGCAGCGATAACGCACTTCGCGTAGCTCACGGCTGAGGCGCCGCGCCCAACCACGGCGTTACGCTGGCGTCATTGCCCGACTATATATAGAAGCCCGAAATTGTTGATTTTGAAATAGATTTTGTTTAGGGATGGCAATGGGTCGGGTCTGGGTCGGGTCCTATAGGACCCATACCCAGACCCGCTTTGCATGTATTAGACCCAGAGCCGACCTGCACTCCATCAGTCCAAAATTCTAAGACCTGCACTGGACCGATGGAGTGCAGGTCAGTCCGGGTCCTTCGCAGGTTTGTTTTAATATAAACATAAAATTGTATTTTGTAAACACTATTGCCGCAATAAATATTTTCAAAACTTAACATGTTGAAAAAACATTGTTCCGCCCCATTTATGATGTTTTTTGTATAAAGTATATCCAAAACATTAAACGTTTTTATGAGCGATTCGTAAAACTTAAAATAAATAACATGATATTTGATACTAAAACATACTCCGATAGAATTAGCGTATAGAACATATGACTAATAGTTGGGGAGGAAAAACATTATACTTAAGAGTGAGACATTATGCTAATGAATATTAAAAATTATATATATAAACGGGTCCATGGGTCGGGTCTGGGTCTACATGACGAGACCCAGACCCATACCCGACCCATTAATTGTAGACCCAGACCCGACCCGACCCAGACCCGTTGGGTCCAAAAATATTAGACCCAAACCTGATCCATCAGGGTCGGGTCTAGCGGGTCTGGGTCGGGTCTTGGACCCATTGCCATCCCTAATTTTGTTCCTAGGTATAAAAGGGTTTATCTAGGGTTTTAGTATGAGATTATCATCATCCAAAAAACTTGAGAAAAATATAATATCTAGATTTAAGTTTGGGTTATCTTCTCTTAAACATGGTGTAATCTTTTAACCTTTTAATCAATCCTTTGTAAGACAATTCCACTCTTTTGTCGTTGTTTATTATGAATCTCCTTGTTATAATAGTGTGAATTTCTCTCTTGGTTTGATCATCCATGTTAGGATTTATGCAATTTTATGCCTTTCTTTATCTATAGTAGGTATTATTATATATTTTGATGTTTGTGGCAAACTTTTTCTATATTGAAATGGATGTTATGGATATGTTGAGGCAGTTGGAGATTCATACTCCCTCTGTCTCAATCATTTGTTTACACTTCCCTCATATTCTCCTTACAAAAAATTCAAAGTGTAAACAATTCACAGGAATGGAAGGAGTATTTGATTAAGTGCTAAATGCTTGTTTTAGTACTAAATATCTTTGCCTCTTTCCCAAGTCATGATCTTTAATTATCATTGGATTATATTCATGTGTTTTGCATGACTAGTTTTTTTTTTTTTTTTTATTAGAGTAATTTATGCAAGTTGCTAATTATAGAGAAAGTTCTAATCTTGCTTTGATTAGTTTGGTTGAGAAAACAAGGTGTATTTTCTTGAGTATTGTCGATTTAGGGTTGATTATTAGTATTGTTTTTGTTAATTGTTGAAAACTACTTCTCTTTGCTTGATTTACTAGTTTACTTGCTTATTTGATTTTGCCGCTAGCCAAGGAAGTATTATTCACATGACGGTAGCTCAAGCTAATGAGCTAATTGAGAGGCTAGCCGGTAGTGTACGGTCGTATGGGACACGATCAACAAAGAAGCTCCATGGCGTGTCTTCGACTTCTCACCTAGAGGATCAAGTGTCAAATCTTACCCACATGGTGAGAGATCTATTAAAGGAGAAAGGAAAGAGTCATCATGTGATCAAAGTTTTGTGGACTTTGTAATGATCCTAAACATCCTACCGATCCATGTCCCACGCTTTTCGACGACCAAGGTAGTGAGGTTGTTAATGCCGTTGGAGCTTATGGACAACCTCAACGGAAGTATGATCCTTATTCCAACACATACAATCCTAGATTTAGATATCACCCTAACTTTTGATGGAATCAAGGAAGTAGTCAAGGCGAGTGGAGGTGGTCCACCCAACCCCTTCTTCAACAAGCCTCAAGCGCCGAGAAAATTATCTACCCAAGCACCTCCTCCCCCCCCCAAAAGCTTCAATGTCGGCCGAGGACATGATGCTCTCACTTGCTAATAGCACACATGAATTCCAAGCCTCGGTTCTACAAGATCGATAACTCACTCATTCGAGGTTGGATAACATTAAGACTCAATTGGGTTAAACTGTTAATGTCGTCTCTCAAAGAAACTCTAACCTTTCATTAAAATTTTCTGAGAAGGATTATTTGTTAACTCTCACCTTTTCTAATCACGATTTTAAAAACTCTCACTTTTTCTAATATTTTTTTTTTTTTTAAAACTCTAACCTTTCATGAACATTTTATTAAAATCTCCCACCAAAACCTCATTTTCACCATAACAAACATCTATTTTGAATCATGAAAAAAAATTCTAGTTTTTTCTTTTTACATCTTGAGTTTCGATTGACGATAAATTACATTCATAATGAAAATATTTAGTAAAATTTCTTTTGCTTTCACAAAAATTGTATTTTTGTGAGAATTTTTGAGAAAATGATTATAAGAGGTTGAAATTTTTAACAAACGTTACAGAAGGTCAGAGTTTTCAAAACCTTGGTTTTAAAAGGTATGAATTATAAAATTAGCCTAATAATAATAATAATAATAATAATAATAATAATAATAATAATAATAATAATAATAATAATAATAATAATAATAATAATAGTAATAATCCCTCTGTTCAAAAATATAAGTCGTTTTTATTTTTCAATGTAAGCCTTTGTTTTTATTTTCACAAAAAGTTACTTGTTGAAAAATTATAAAAATTAGGAATAATTGCCAAGAATAATCCGAACTGGTCCTTTTATTTCATTAATAATTCGAACTCGAATTAATCCACGTATAATTCTCTTTATTTAACTATAAACACTTTAATTTATTTACTTACTCTTCCTTGACTTCATAATTTACTCATTTGTTTCATCCTCTTTATTTAACCCCTCATCTCAGTTATTTCATCCCCTACATTTTACTTTTTGTAACACCCCGACTTATGTAACACCCCGACTTATGTAACACCCCTATTTAGGTCGGGCGGACCCCGCCTAAATGACGGCGATACGGGACCCGACTGAACGGGTCCATTGGCAAAAACCTGTAAGAATATAATTGAAAAGACGATAAAGGAATCAAACTCTTAACTAAAATCACACCAAGACAAAGAATAAGTAGAGTCGCAAGGCCGACTAATTCAAACCCGAGCTAATTGATTAACTCCGAAAATATTGTGACTAAACCTAATTCGACACGACCCGATAATCAGTGACCCGAATTCGACCCGACCCGACGATGACCCGTAACCCGACATGACCCGATAACTAGTGACCCGAACCCGACCCGGACCTGACCCGATGACGACCCGACCCGATACTGACCCGATTAAATTGATGGCTCGTTAATTATTAAGCTCAATATTGATTAAATAGAAAGGAAATTAGTATTCAGTTTGATACATTATACTTGATAATGAAATAATTAGATCAAATAATGGTCGAAAAACTTGTTTTAGCATCAAAAAATTAGAGTATCTCGAAAAAATCGCACAGACCCGATGATGACCCGACCCAAACCCCGACCCGACCCGACCTGATATACTATTTAACCCGGTATGACCCGACCCGATATCAACCCGAACCGAACCCGACCCGACCCGAGACAGTACACTATGTAACCCAAAATGACCCGACTCGACCCGAAAGAGCATATTGACCCGATATGACCCGAACCTGACACGACCCGACTTGACCCGACCCAAACCCGACCCGACTGACCCGATTGCCACCTCTAGCAATAAGGCACGCAGGCTGAAAACTGACTACAAACGATAAACAAAACTTAGACGTCTACTGCGGTGTCTAGACTCAAGACCAAGACAAGCAGTCCCTCCAGCGTCCCCAAATCAGCACGAGCACATCCGAGCACCTACGGGGTGGGGGAAACATAATAGGCACAACAAAACAAAAAACCTCTAGTTAGCCTCTCATTAACTTATAAAAGGTGCGTAAAGAAACTAACGATTAAGGAAACTTAGGGCGTAAGACGAAAACTTATATATACACATGATACGTGCTATTTATATGCATTATATGCCCCCGGTTTAGTCGCATTTAGCTTGCATTTATTCGTATTCATTATGATCTTATGAGCTATTTGTTATATTTCTCGTTACTGCTGCCTTTTATTTACATTTTGCAGGTTTTGGTGGTTTTGAGTCAAAACCCCAGACATTAGGAGCTAATCCGAGTATCGAGACGACAAGACCAAGCTCGAGCTCGCGCAGGAGCTCGGGAAGATGAACCAAAGACCAAAAGACTAGAAAGGCCACGAGTAAATCAAGGCCCAAAAGTGAAGGATGAGCCCGAGGTGAACAAAAGGACCAGACCAGCACCAGAGCCGGCTGGCCGGCCGCCGGTCTGCCTGACCGGCCGGCACTCTGGCCCAGCCCGGCCCGATCCGCAATTTAATTATGTTAATCTTGGGTTGCTTTGTAACACCCCGACCCCAACTAAAGGCCGAAATGTCATTCACGGTAGCTCGCCAGGCTGCGTACATCGCCCACAGACCAACACGAGCCCTTTCCAGCGCACTTTGTCCTCACTCGTGCGCATCCTGAGAACTTCCCAGGAGGTCACCCATCCTAAGACTACTCTCCAGCAAGCACGCTTAACCGAAGAGTTCTTAAGATGAGCCACCAGAAAAGAAGATGCATCTTGTTGATATGAGTAGTACTTACAATCCTTTTAAGCACTATGTCACTTGAGCCAACACACGAACCTCTTCAACGGGGTGCGGCGAATAACCTCGGACAACACCAGGTGTTACACACCCCCACTTGAAGAACGCATAGCGTCCTCGTTGCGCTGGTCGCTACTTACAATATAGCATTCGAATCCTCCCAGACTAGGTGCGTGCACGGCCAACAAGACACGGATTCGACCACACGGTCGTGGGTTGCTCGATACCATTTGTAACACCCGACCCCAACTAAAGGCCGAAATGTCATTCACGGTGGCTCGCCAGGCGTGCATCGACATCGCTGCACCAACACGAGCCACTTTCCAAGACTTTGTCCTCACTCGTGCGCATCCTGAGAACTTCCCAGGAGGTCACCCATCCTAAGACTACTCTCCAGCAAGCACGCTTAACCGAAGAGTTCTTAAGATGAGCCACCAGAAAAGAAGATGCATCTTGTTGATATGAGTAGTATTTACAATCCTTTTAAGCACTATGTCACTTGAGCCAACACACGAACCTCTTCAACGGGGTACCCGGCCCGAATAACCTCGGACAACACCAGGTGTTACATGCTTTGTATAAATACCTAAACTACTCCTACGAATTAGATATCTCTTTGAATGCTTTTAGTTTTATTTTTAGTTCTACTTTTCTCTTAAAAGCTCTAGTTATTAGGTTAAGTTTAGTTTTCAAGATTTGGTTTAATTGTAATCGTCAGTACTCCTGTGGATACCCATATCCGTACCCTCCCACACAAAACCCTGTGATGTATCACGGACTTTTATTACGCATGGTCTAACGTTGACTTAAACGGTTCTAACTAATGTCGAATTCATTTTGAGTAAATGCGAAATGTTAAAATGATTAAGGTCGCTTCACATCACACTTAAATAACGTTCATTTTGTCCATTTGGAGTCTAGCTAGGTCCTTGTCCTGCTTCATTTGGCATGAGCTTCGCATTTGCACTACAAATAGCCCTTTTACATTAACAAGGTCTAATTCAGCATTCCTAAATCCCTAAATTTAGGCCCGGCGGCTAGATCTTCCCTTTAGCCTCCTCTTAGACAAAATACAACCTCACGTCTTACCTTATTTCACAAAATCTATGCAAATACACCCTTTTCATTTTAGGGTCTCGGGCAAGAAACCGAGCCCAAACCCAGCCTTTGGCCCGCACTCCAAAGCCCTGAACATCAAAATATCTCAGAAATATCCTAGGCCTTTTCCTTGACGCGCAAGTAAGGATTATACTAAATCTTTTCGAGATATAATCAAACCGGAACTAGGAAACTACGCAGAAAACCACACCTTCAAACCGCATAGTCTTATGCGGTTTGGGGTGGCAACCGCATAAGCCTATGCGGTTTGCCTGGGCAACCGCATAAGGCTATGCGGTTTCTTGGCTTGTTTTTATCCCCGGATTTTCTAATTTCTCCGAGGTTTTTAGTATATATACACCCCTATACCTGACCTCGAAAAACACAATTCACAACCAGTTTTCACAGCAAACACACTACAAAACTCTCTCAAAGCCTCAAGCACTCAAATCCTTGAGTTCAACACACCATCCCGTGTTGAATTCATCCTCCTTTAAGTTCAAGAAGCGAAGCTCTGCCCAGATCTGAAGCGTCAGGACAAGGTAGGTACCGATCCACTTGGATCAAAGCTTTTTCTTATTTTCTATGGACTAACAAAGGGGACTACACTTTAGCGCCGGCTTTGGCACCCGGTAGCGCTTACACTCCAAGTGTTCTATTTATTTCGGTACACTCCATATCCGATGACACGCCAAAGTCGCATAAGCAGCGACCCTTATAAAATAAACCAATGGACAATTGAACTTTATTTTATTTGCATGCATCTTGCACCTTCTTATTTTGCATTAAAATCAACTTAAACAATGAATTCGACCTTTAAGCTGAACCGTTTTATGCAAGTTAAACATGCTAAACTGAGGGTTTTAATCAATCTTTTTGCATCTGCATCTGCATTCTTTTACAGACTTATCGCACTTGTACGTAGCGATAACATTAGCTCAATTATCATCTTACTTGGATTGTTCTAGGTCAGTAGAGGCTATTTTTACATAGGCTTTTCTAAAAGGTTTTCATAAATCATTAATTGAATTAACTCTTTTCTAAAGTACCTCACTTTGAATCCAATCTGGTTTCACAAGCCTTAGATCTAGGGGTGTCGGCGTGCTCCAAAATCTAAGACATGTTTTTAGCTTAGAACATAGTAGCAGGTTCCTAATTTCCGCGATAATTAGGTGGCGACTCCAAAACAGTTCTTAAAGGTTTTTCTAACTTAATCTTTTTTAACTTTAATGCGCCCTTAAGCAAGACGCCGAGTTGGGTCCCTCGTCTCCGATTCCCGGGTTCCACAGTTTGGCGACTCCGCTGGGGAGATTTTATTTTTAAAACTTAAAACTAGCTTTTTTCTTTTTAAAAATAAAGAGGTGAAACTTGAAAGCCTTGAACAATCCAAGTATACATATTTGAGCTATGCACATTCGTTTAGAGTCCATTCCTTTTGGAATCTAGGCACCCTTTGCACCCTCGAGAGGTGGTTCCCACATGCAGGCTTGTCCACTCGATAAAGCACATGCCGGACTAGCTTTCCTCTCGCCCCTCCACGGCTTGCCGTAAACGGCTATCTCGACCGCCCCAGTGCTCCCTTCAGAAAACCTATCGCCCCGGCGTAAGGAAATGAAGGGGTTAAGTATCTGCCAAAGCGTACTCGAGGTAGTTGGAGGTGTACCCGACTGACTCATTTTTCACCCTTTTGAGTCATACGTACAAGTTCGAGGCTATGCACTCCATGGTCTTTTTCAAAACGAGCATTTGCATTCATATCTTCGAAAACTCGCTTAAACTTTTCAAAGATAAATGAACCTAACATCTAACATCTAACACCTTTTCAAACAAAACTATCGCGAATTTTTGAAACAAGCTTTCTCAAGATTCTCTTTTTTTTACTAACAAGCAAAAACCCGAGCAAGGATTAGAACCCGAGCTCGTGGAATTCAATCCTCTAGGTCATGTGGCCTAGACTCCGCTTTTAACATCCTCGACTCGACTTGTTAACCACTCTCGAGTCGAATCCTTTCTCTCTTACACATCCGAACTTGAGCTCACCTCGGCAAATTACCGATACTAGTTCGACGGATGCAAAGCAAAACGTTTTAACATCGAGGCGAGATGTGCGCACACATCCTCGTCTCAAAAGCTTCCTTTAGCTAAAACCTTTTGAAAGTCTCCTCTTTTCAAAACATAAAGGTCTTTCTAAACAAAGAAATGAGCTAAAAATGAATGCTTAAAAATGAATGTGAGTCTAGTGGGTCGAGTCGTGTCCCTAATATCACAGTGAAATGCAGGCCTCATTTGGATACTCGACGCACTAAACAACGTGTAATAATCCCTTACAAGAAGCGAACCTACACCCGCAAAATGGCGGCAACAACGAAGAAGTCAACGCTCCGTGACCAAGTTGCAAAGCTGACCGCTGACCTTGAGGGCCTTTTGACCCACCATACAGTCGAGGTGGAACGTATGGAACTCAAGATTAAGGAGGAAGCAGATAGGCATGCTAAGAAACTCCAAGCTATGGAGGAGAGACTCTATGTCTCGAGCACTTACTCTATCCACAAGGAGAATGAGAACGTACCTACTAGCATTAAGGACGAGCTCCCAAACAAGCTCGCCCTTAGTGATCTTCCTATCTTTCGAGGACATGAGAGCCCGATCATTCACATCCGAGCTTTCAAATCCCAAATGGCCATCAAGGGGGTCGACTCCAAGCATTGGCTCATTCTCTTCCCGCACTCCCTTGCGGCAGTGCCGAAGACATGGTTCTACTCACTCGACCCACAGCGGGTCCCCACCTTCGAGGAACTCACAGTCGAGTTCGACCAAGCGATCTGAGACAATGAAGACACTCAAGTCTCGGTCGCACCCTAGAAGTCCTATCTCGAAAAGGACAAAGAAGGCTGCGCTGACTATCTCACTCGTTGGAAGAAGTTACGCGCTCAAACCCCCCACCGTCCCCGTGAAGACGAGCTCGTACCGAAGTTCATAAATAACCTGCGACCCGTGTATCAATTCTGCATGAGGTACAAAGAACATTGAGAACTCAAAGAACTAACTAAGGTCGGCACTCAAATCGAAGATGACCTTAGGATCGCACCATGGCTAAATACACGGCCATGCTTATCAAGGAGCTCCTCTAAGTCTTCCCGCGGTCAAGAACGACGAAAATCGCACCGTCGGTAACCTCGACGATGATACCCTCGACGCCTTTGCAACTACCTTCTCGCCGCCTCCCACGGCCACGCGAAGCCGACCCTCTCTTTATGTCTTACTCGAGGCATTTCAAAGGTTGGTCGAGAAAAACTACCTACAACCGATTGGGCCTACTAGCGAGCCGCTCAAGACAAGAAGCCTAAATCTTGGAACCCGGTGCCTTACGTGCATACCACCGAGGCAAGGGGCACGACACCGAGGCGCTTTAGGCTCAAGAACGCTATCCAAGATCTCATTGATCAAGGAAAGCTTAGCAAACCATCTCGACCCACCAAGCCTTCAAACAATGAAAAACCCGCTTGGCACTCATGCGATCTTCGTGGGGTCCATCCCTATACTAGACTGCTCTTACCTCATCACACCCTCGGATGACCAAATCAATGCAGTGTGGTCTAGTGATAATGAAGGCGGCGAATCGGCTGCCACCGGATGAGGTGATAAGCCACATCAATCAACTTGCAAAGACATCAATCACCTAAAGGCTTTGCATCGAACCGAAGTCGAGCGTTTGGAGCAGCGATCGAGAAAGAACTAGCTAACCCGGCCTCTCTTGATGCCCTCGAAGCTCTTCATCAAAGGATAACGAAGGCCGTCACAAACATCTCATCCGATGGAGGAAACTACTCGCAGTCTTGGGACCACCCAGCGAGGGCGAGCTCATACACACCTTCCTTTTCAGTCTACGACCCGCCTGGCGATATTACTTCCACTTCTGCAATGCTCGAAATTTTGAACATCTCGTCGAAATTGGCACTCACATCGAGAAGGATCTCACGTCTAGCTACGAGGATCCCGCTTATCGAGAACATGCTCACAGGATCAAACGCCGAAACAGACTCAACTCAAACGACTCTACAAGGAATTTTGACAAACTCTACATGCCTTACGCCGTACCACTACAAAAATTGGTCGAAAAGGATTACCTTCAACTAGTCGGACCTATCAATGAACCGCCCATGAAAAAGAAATCCAAATCATGGGACCCCAACGCCTTCTGTGCATACCATCGGGGCATGGGGTATAGCACTGAGAGTTGTCTTAAACTCAAACATGCCATCCAAGATCTCATCGATCAAGGAAGAATCAAGAAACCTCGGATGAAAACCACACTTTCTTCCAGCAACGACGCAATCTACATCACAACTCAAGTAGCTCAAGCAGCGACAAAGAAGAAGAAGAGATTCTTTTAGCTTCTAATGCTCTTAGTGTCGGGTCATCTGTCGACCCATCTATCCTAGACTCTAGCTTTAGTTTAGATTTCCTTTTTACGGAGGCTAGCTCCAAGCAATTTTCCGATTTGTCGAATAATTCTCTTCAAAATAATGAAATGAATAAATTTGCTTACGCCTTGTCTCAAGCTAAAACAAACAACAAAATACAAACAAACAAAAATCAACAAGCAACAAACAAAACGCAAAATACAAAAGACACTAACCCATGCGATGAAAATGAACAAACAAATGAATCATTAAACAAATACATTGCAAACATTGTTCACCCAAAGACACAAGACCCAATCATCGAGGAAACCATAACCATAAACGTGGGAACCCCCGAAGAGCCAAGAGAACTATAACTAGGTGCTCACTAGATGAACGCGAGCGCCTAATTCACACACAACTTCGAGCGAATTCAATGACGTATTCGCGATCGCATAAAGATATGCGGAATCGAGCGAAGCATAGCGAGCACCGCATCCCCATTAAACCGATTCTGAAACCCATTAAACAAAAGCTAAGGAGACTACGCCCGAGTGGTCCCTTATGGTTAAGGAAGAAATCGAGAAGCAAATCGCAAGCTGGTTTCATCCAAGTCATCAGTATCTGAATGGGCCTCAAACATGGTCCCAGTCTTGAAAAAGAATGGCAAGATTCGAGTATGCGTTGACTTTCGCGACTTGAACAAAGCTAGTCCCAAAGATGACTTTCCATTACCCCATGTCGACGTCCTAGTCGACAATACCGCTGATCACGCCCTCCTATCCTTCATGGACGGCTACGCAGGCTATAATCAAATCAAAATGTCCTGCGAAGACATGGCAAAAACGGCCTTCATTACACCGTGGGGCACATACTGCTACACGGTCATGCCTTTCGGCCTAATCAATGCCGGTGCTACATACCAACGCACCGCCACAACCCTTCTACATGACATGATGCACAAAGAAGTCGAAGTCTACGTCGACGATATGATCGTGAAGTCAAAGGAGAGAAGTGGTCACATCACTAACCTCCGCAAGTTCTTCACTCGCTTACGACAATACAAAATGCGCCTCAATCCCCAAAAATGTACTTTTGGAGTCAAGTCCGGTAAACTACTAGGACACGTAGTGAGCCAAAGAGGCATCGAGGTCGACCCCTCTAAAGTCAAAGCAATCATAGAAATGCAACCCCCGAAGAACCTCGACGAAATTCGAAGTTTCTTGGGCCAAATCCAATACATCTCGCGCTTCATTAGCAAACTCACCATGATATGTGAACCAGTTTTCAAGAAACTCAAGAAAACCGACCACGTTGAATGGGACGAAGAATGTCAAAAGGCATTTGACAAGGTCAAAGAATTACTAACCAACCCGCGGTTCTACGACCACCCCAAAAGGATTTACCACTATCCTTATACCTTACAACAACCCTACCGCCATGGGCGCCATGCTCGCTCAAGAAATAAGCGGCGAAAGAGCACGCAATCTATTACATAAGCAAGAAATTTCTCGATTCTGAAACTTCGATATTCACCGTCGAGAAGAAATTGTCTAGCATTGGTATGGTCGTCCAAAAAACTCCGTCACTACATGCTAGCACACCAAACGAAGGTCTACTCAAAAATGGACCCCGTAAAGTACCTTTTCGAGAAACCCGTGCTTAACGGACGAATGGCCAGATGGACATTGCTCCTAGCCGAATTCGACCTTAAGTATGTACCCTCAAAGCAATCAAGGGACGAGCGGTCTCTACGATTTCCTGGCGAAAATGCAATCAACGAAGAGCCAATCATCGACCACGACATCCCTTCCAGACGATGGGATTTACAATATCAACCAAGAACAATGGGAGTTATACTTCGACGGCTCCTCCAACTATCGAGGATGTGGGGTAGGAATACTTCTCATATCCCCGAATGGCGAACACACACCCCTTATCCATCAAACTGGATTTTGACGTAACAAACAACGCCGCAGAATCTGAACGTGCTTGCACGGTCTCAACGGCGCTTGTACTCAACGCCCGCAACATAAGAGTCTATGGGGACTCCTCCTCATAATCAACCAAGTATCCTGAGACATGGAAGATACTTAATGAAAACCTGGCACTATACCAAAACAAAATACAAGAGCTCATAAACGAATTCTATCACGTAGAATTCATACACCTCCCTCGCGAAGAAAATCAATTCGCCGACGCGTTATCCAAACTCGCGTCACTAATCAACATACCCCCGGGGATGGAAACACTACCCATTGTCGTGGAACGACGGAACGAACCTGCCTACATCTGTGACATTGAAACCGAGGAAGAACAAACTGACCCTTGGTACCAAGCAATCATCAACTACAAAACAAACGGCGAATATCCACCAAACATTGACAAACGAGCCAAGCGAGCCCTACGCCTATTATCATCACAATTCATAATGGAAATGGGCAAACTACTCAAAAAGACGCCTCAAGGCACACTACTCTTGTGCGTCGACCACAAAAAGGGACACGAAATCATGTCCCAAGTACACGATGGCGAGTGCGGACCACACATGAACGCACGAGCCATGTGCAAACAAATCATAAGGCTAGGATGGTACTGGACCACCATGGAAGCCGATTGCGCAAAATATGTCAAACATTGCCATAATTGGCAAATTTTCGCAAATGTGCAACACATACCCCCTTCACCACTATACAGCCTAACCTCGCCGTGGCCATTCTCAACCTGGGGAATTGACGTCATAGGCAAAGTTCAACCCGTAGGAGCAGGAGGACACTGCTTCATCCTCGTGGCTATCGACTATTTCACCAAATGGGTCGAGGCCGCATCATACCGTACGCTAGGCACAAAAGAAGTTGCGAAATTCATACAAAACAACATCATTTGTCGCTACGGCATACCCCACGAGTTCATAAGCGACCAAGGCACGCACTTTCAAGGAGAAGTCGAGCCACTTCTTCTCAAATATAAGATACAACGACATAAATCATCACCCTATCGACCACAAACTAACGGCGCGGTCGAGGCAGCAAACAAAACCGTCATATCAATCCTTAAAAAGATGATCGACACCGCCACGATCGCCCAACAAAATCCCATTCGCATTATGGGGATATCGCACCACAATCCGCGACACCCACGGGCATGACACTTACTTCTTAACCTACGGGATGGAAGCCGTCCAACTGTAGAAATCGAAATGCAATCCCTTCAATTCTCATGGAAGCAGACATTCCTCGGCCGAGATGGGCACGCAGCGAACGATACGAACAACTCATCCTCTTAGGCGAAAGGCGGTTACATTCACTAAATTCCGAAGGCACCAATCTCGCTACAACGGCGCTACAACAAACGGGTCAAGCCACGAAATATCAAAGTGGGTGACCTAGTACTCAATCGATCAGAGCACCATTACCAGTCGACCCAAGAGGAAAATTCAAACCCAATTGGGCCGGACCGTACTTGGTCAAGGAAATCCTCCCTGGAGGAGCCGTGAAGTTAACTGACCTTGACGGCCAGGACTTCCGATTGCCAACAAATCTTGATCAACTCAAGAAATACTACCCCTAAACACAAACAAATTTGCAATGTATTTCAAAAAAAAAAAAACTCACTCTCGCATGGGTGAACTACGCTCGGTTTGATTCCACGCACTGTGGATACGTAGGCAGCTTTGCAAAGAGCTCAACCGAATCACACGAACCACGTCGGTTTGATTCCGTGAAACGCGGGTACGTAGGCAGTTTGTCAAAAGCACAACCGAACTTCCTAGCACGCAAGCCCAAAGCTTAAAAAGGTCAAGGGCGATGCACTCACAAAAGACACGCTCAAAGCTTAAACAGGTAGAGAGCACAGTCAACACAAAACAATGATCTAAGTCCGAAGCTTAAAAAGGTTGATAGGCTCGGTCGCACTCACCTAATAAAAAATAAACCGAACTAAACGCTAGGGTAGCTAGGGCAAGTCGGGTCGAATCCACTGGGAGATGGTCGCTTATGTTGGTTATTTTGGATGATTCTAGTCTCGGTTCGAGTGATTGGTTGATTACTAAAGCTATAGCGAGAAGGTAAGGGTTTAAACGATTAGGAAAAGGTCTAGGGAATCGGGTTAGGCAATGGGTAAGTCAAGGCCAAGGATGATGATCGGAATGAGTAGGTATCGCACATGCTAAGGATAACGCTCGGCCTCTCGGTCTTAAGCTCCTCTAGGTCTCGAATGCGGGCTCTCGCAACTTACAAACGAGGGTCCTATTATTTAGTCTCGCGCCTACCCTAGAACTAGGCTTTCGTTCTTAAGTTCAAGGGTGCTAGATACTCGCTAAAACGTGATCAAGGATTCAACGAGAGCAATCAAGCAAAGACTAAACAAAGCATGACAAAACCTAACTCAACAAGATCATCAAACTCAAGCAAAACAATCACCCATGCTTCACCTTTCTCCCTAGATGATAAAACTACTCACTCATAACGAAAACAACAACGAAAACGGAAGAGAAAGATGAAAGCATGATCAACAATGATAAATAATGAAATAACAATCAAAAGGGAGAAGTTGAAGGCAATACCAATCAGAAATTTGCAAGGAGAATAAGATGAATTCAACAACAAAACCAAAATAGATGATCAAACGAACATAAACCGAGTCGGGAATTGAAATACAAGAAGGAAAATTAATCAAAACCTAATTTTTGGAGAGCAACTAGTTTAATGTGTCTAGAGAATCCTCAGAAAAATGCGTGCAAAAATAAGATGTTTTGGCCTCTCAAATAGACGATCAATTTTAAGCCAACGAAGAGACACAAGGCTGCCCCGGGCGGGGTGAGGGTTCCCCCGGGCGGGGTGGGTTGGTCCCGGACGGGATAAGAGCTTCCCGTGTTGTTCAGATTTTTCAGCTTTGGTTCTTGACTTATACTTAGTTTTTTCTTGCTTCTTTCTCGTCCCAAGGCTACGGGACAAGGCCTACATCGTCCCAAGGAGTAGGGACAAGGTCAACATCGATCACACGAACTTCAAATCCCGTCCCGAGGTCCCAGGACACCTTCAAAGGCTAAAACGGAGCTCGTGCGCAAGCGAAACGCAACGAAACCAACTCGGAACTTCACGAAACTTTGCAAAACTTCACGAAACCTCTCGAATAGCATCCTAACCTCCAAATATGCGTGTTTACCTGCAAAATAGACACAAAAACGCAGCAGTGCCAAATCGGAGAGAAACAGGAGCTGAAACGCATATAAAAGCACTAGAATCGCAAAGAAACGCTAACGACAGGGGCTATAAATATATATAAATATAGGACACATCAAACTCCCCCAAACCGAACCGTTGCTTGTCCTCAAGCAACAAAGCATGACAGAAAACAGAGGACAAAGCGAGCAAAAGAATATGAGGCTTTAGTTGATTGCTTATTATTCACCTTGTTCATACATTGTTTTTATCCTCTCATAAATGATCCTTTTACCCTTATACACATGAGTTTGCTAGCTACATTGCCATATAGCCTACCCTAGCCACGCTAGCTACCGCTTTTGCTTACTCTTGTGCTTGTCCTATGGGTTGTGATCGTTGCTGCGACTTGCTGATGTCGTTTGCTTGGAGAGTGTTGGTGAATATGAGTCGGGATTGCTGTTTCCCCGGCAACGGCGCCAAAATTTGATAGGCTCGGTCGCACTCACCTAATCAAAAATAAACCGAACTAAACGCTAGGGTAGCTAGGGCAAGTCGGGTCGAATCCACAGGGAGATGGTCGCTTATGTTGGTTATTTTGGATGATTCTAGTCTCGGTTTGAGTGATTGGTTGATTACTAAAGCTATAGCGAGAAGGTAAGGGTTTAAACGATTAGGAAAAGGTCTAGGGAATCGGGTTAGGCAATGGGTAAGTCAAGGCCAAGGATGATGATCGGAATGAGTAGGTATCGCACATGCTAAGGATAACGCTCGGCCTCTCGGTCTTAAGCTCCTCTAGGTCTCGAATACGGGCTCTCGCAACTTACAAACGAGGG
Organism: Dianthus caryophyllus; assembly: GCA_023091065.1. Lineage (NCBI taxonomy): Eukaryota > Viridiplantae > Streptophyta > Magnoliopsida > Caryophyllales > Caryophyllaceae > Dianthus > Dianthus caryophyllus. The sequence goes on along the minus strand of JALGRB010000019.1, from coordinate 3,052,377 downwards.
TCCTATTATTTAGTCTCGCGCCTACCCTAGAACTAGGCTTTCGTTCTTAAGTTCAAGGGTGCTAGATACTCGCTAAAACGTGATCAAGGATTCAACGAGAGCAATCAAGCAAAGACTAAACAAAGCATGACAAAACCTAACTCAACAAGATCATCAAACTCAAGCAAAACAATCCCCCATGCTTCACCCTTCTCCCTAGATGATAAAACTACTCACTCATAACGAAAACAACAACGAAAACGGAAGAGAAAGATGAAAGCATGATCAACAATGATAAATAATGAAATAACAATCAAAAGGGAGAAGTTGAAGGCAATACCAATCGAGAAATTTGCAAGGAGAATAAGATGAATTCAACAACAAAACCAAAATAGATGATCAAACGAACATAAACCGAGTCGGGAATTGAAATACAAGAAGGAAAATTAATCAAAACCTAATTTTTGGAGAGAAACTAGTTTAATGTGTCTAGAGAATCCTCAGAAAAATTCGTGCAAAAATAAGATGTTTTGGCCTCTCAAATAGACGATCAATTTTAAGCCAACGAAGAGACACAAGGCTGCCCGGGCGGTGAGGGTGCCAAGGCGGGGTGGGTTGGTCCCGGACAGGATAAGAGCTTCCGTGTTGTTCAGATTTTTCAGCTTTGGTTCTTGACTTGTACTTAGTTTTTTCTTGCTTCTTTCTCGTCCCAAGGCTACGGGACAAGGCCTACATCGTCCCAAGGAGTAGGGACAAGGTCAACATCGATCACACGAACTTCAAATCCCGTCCCGAGGTCCCAGGACACCTTCAAAGGCTAAAACGGAGCTCGTGCGCAAGTGAAACGCAATGAAACCAACTCGGAACTTCACGAAACTTTGCAAAACTTCACGAAACCTCTCGAATAGCATCCTAACCTCCAAATATGCGTGTTTACCTGCAAAATAGACACAAAAACGCAGCAGTGCCAAATCGGAGAGAAATAGGAGCTGAAACGCATATAAAAGCACTAGAATCGCAAAGAAACGCTAACGACAGGGGCTATAAATATATATAAATATAGGACACATCAAAGGTCGAGGGCTTAAGAACAAACAAATCAAACAAACAAATCCAAAGCTTAAAAAGGTCGAGGATTTTAAGACAAAATACGAATGTTCAAAGCTTAAAAAGGTCGAGAACATTTCAAAGCAAAACAAAAGAAAGCAACGAGACAAGGCAAAAGCAAATTAATTCTATTTTATTACTTTATTTAGAATTTTTCGCAATTTAGAAATGAGTTAGGAACAAGCTTCCTTAACCCTTTATTCGAATCTAGAACATGTATTTGAATAAAGAAAATTTTCTAAACAAAACAAGACAAACTAAGCCGTCTTCTGTCGCTTCGGATTAGCCTCTTCACCTTCAAGAGGCCGATCCGCCACAATCTTCGAACTAATGATACATGTTATTTATATACGTTTTATGCCCCCGGTTCAGTCGCATTTAGCTGCATTTACTCGTGATCTTTACTAGTTTTATAAGCTATCTGCGATATTTCTCGATACTGCTGCTTTCCATTTACATTTTGCAGGTTTTGGTGGTTTTGAGCCAAAACCCGGGACGATTGGAGCATTACGAGACGCGAGACGAAAAGACCAAGCCCGAGCGCGCACATGAGCTCGGGACACGAGCCAAAGACCAAAGAATAATGAAGGATACGAGTTATAAGGCCCAAAGGAGGTATTGGGCTCAAGAATAAAGAAGGATGGGCCAAGAATAAGAAAGAAAGCGAGTCAGCCCAAGCCAAGCAGGCCGGCCGGTCTGGACCGGCTGCCGGCCGGCCGGCTCTGATGCGTATTTCGACGGATTTTGCTATAATTCGGGATTTAATTTTAGGAGACTATAAATAAGACCCTTAGGTCGTAAATCATAACTTATGCTTTATTTTTTTAGTTCTTCCTTAGTTTTAGTTTCTTTGTTGATTTACTTTTCTCTCAAAAACTCTTAGCTTTAGTTTTATTTCAAGTTTAATTCAGCTTGTAAAATCACAAGATTCGTAAGAATTCCAGGTTTTAATTTGATTGCTTTTCATTCATTATGTTTATCTCTTATTATTGTATTGTTTTGATCTTTATCATGAGTAGCTAATTTCCTAATTAGGGTTTAGGGTGATTTGTGACATATGATTTAGGAACATGTTTTGAGATTAAATTGGTTGATTAAATTGTGCTCTTGATTTCTTTCTACGCGTTTTATGTCAATTGAATTAGGTTTATTTACTTTGATCACCGATTTAAGCGAGTTTAATTGAACCTGAGTATGTTTTAATTTAAGATCGAGAGCCGAGTTAAAACTAGACTTACGCGAGTTAGATGAGTTGAATTTAGTAAGTTGCGAGAGCCCGCTAAATTTGCTTAAGGCTAAAATTGACTCGAGAGAGCGTTTTACAAACCTAGTCAAGTTGCACAGTTTAACCCTTCCGTCTTATTAACTTGCGTTCCTGAATCATTGTCATATATGAACCCGATGCCCTAATCTCTCCCTTATTATATTTCTATTCATCTGTTTTATTGCCTGCTTTAGTTTATAGCTAAATCAACACCTTTTTCACACCTCGAGATTGACTTGCTTTGACCGACTTAACTGTGAACTACACCGTTTCTCTGTGGATTCGATCCCTACTTGCTGCTATCTGCTGTTAGTTGTCATTTAGGTTTATTTTGATATAGGCGATACGACTTTAGCCTTATCAATTTTGGCGCCGTTGCCGGGGAGACGGCTTAGTTAGTTTTTAGTTTTTGTTTGTCGTTACAGGTTTATCTCCCTTGTCTCAAGGAACCTAGTTCCTTGAGACCGTTTTTAATTGTTTCCTTGTAGTCTTGTTTATGCACAGGTCACCTACAGGTTTGATTCCTTTTGAGCCTGAACCTGAGCGAGCTTTTCATAGACTCCGTAAGGAAGCAAGAAAATTAATTGATCTTGATTTCGAGCGTCGCGTTCGAGTCTAGTCTCACTATAATCGCCCCACGGAGAGGACACACCTCCTATTACTCCAGGTTCATCACCTCCACGAGCGACTATGCCTAAACTTTCTAGTCACCCGTTGGCCAAGACGAGTCGATCCGCCAGGGTTCACTATACCCAACACGGTCCAGGGTAACTTTGAGATTCGTCCCGCTTTCTATCTTTGGTGGAGCGCGTCGGTTTGGTGGCAATCCCACCGAGGATCCCGGAAACACATGCGTGTTTTACGGACTCATCGCTCCACAATCAAGCAGACCGGGATTACTCAGAATCAGATTAGGGAAATGCTGTTCCCTTTCTCACTACGTGACCGCGCTCGTGAGTGGATCACTGATTTGAACAAGGAAGCTGCGGGTATAACGGATTGGCCAAGTCTAGCTCTTGCATTCTATCGCAAGTTCTATCCTCCAGAGCGGACTAACCACCTCGTAGTCGACATGTGGCTTTCAGCAGAGCTTCGATGAGACATTCGCTGAGGCTTGGGACCGTTACAAACGGTTGATTCGTGAGTGTCCACATCACGGGTTAGGCGACTGGTTGATCATTATGACGTTCTATAATGGGTTGTACGCCGAGAGTCGAGCTATTCTTGACTCAGCTGCTGGAGGTCGGTTTGCTAATAATACCGACGATGATAAGGCATGGCAAACAATTGAGGAGATGGCTGTTCATTCGGCTCAGTTCGGGAAGCCGAGGGGTAATTCACGGTCCGCGCACAACGACCGTGGAAGTGAGAGCACGAATGCAATTATGAGCCAACTTTCTGAGCTGAATAGGAAGTTTGATGCTATGCAGGGGAGTTCGAGTGCCCATGTTAATGCTGTTGCAGGGCATGATTCAGGTCACACTACGGGGTATGCTGCACCCCAGGAGCAGGTTTATGCGTACCATTCCAATAATCAAAACCTGCCGTACCAGAATCAACCGGGTTATGATCGGTCGCTGCTATCCTATCGCAACAATAATATACTTAACCCGACTCCCCAACCTCCACAAAATACCCCTTACCAACCTCCCTACAAAACTCAACCACAACCCCCGCCTAACTACCAAAAACCCGTGTACACACCACCACCCCCACAGGTACCCGATCCTATGGCCGAGACTAGGGCCATGATGTCACAGATGCAGCAGGTGATGATGGCTATGCAGGAGTCGCAGAAGACAATGATGCAATTCGTGCAAAAGAGCGATCAGGCTAAGGACGCAGCTATAAAGAACTTGGAGAATCAAGTGGCTCAACTCGCTACTTCGCAAGCTGCGCGTCAACCAGGCTTCCTACCATCGCAGGGCCAACCTCCTAACCCTCCTCCCGACATCGCGTGTGCGACACGTTGAGGAGCGGTACTTTATGATGATCCGAGGGCAAAGCGGCCGGTCGGCCGGCGGCGATCGTCAACCATTTGGACTGGTGCGGGTAAGAATGATTTGAGTGTTAATTCGGGTGTTCTGTTCTTTGCTCAACGCCCCGATTCCGATTTCCCATTTAGGGTCGACAACGTGAAGAGTCCGCGGCTAAGTTTAAAAAGTTCGTCGACGTCATCAAAATGCTTCAGGTAAATGTTCCCTTCCTTGACCTTGTTACTCAAATTCCTGCTTATGCAAAATTTTTGAAGGAGGTCTTAGCTCGTAAGCGAACATTAGAGGATGTGTCGACCGTAGCTTTTGTAGGGGAGGCTAGCACTAGGTTGCAGGGTAGCAAACCTCCTAAACTTAGCGACCCAGGAACATTTTCCATCCCTTGCTCTATTGGTAAGTTCGTGGTCCGTAATGCCCTATGTGACCTTGGAGCGAGTGTAAGTGTCCTACCCCACTCCCTTTACCAAAAGATGAATTTGTCAGCCTTGAGTCCTACCCACATTACCTTACAAATGGCTGACCGTTCGATTAAGCGCCCTTTAGGCATACTACAAGACGTCCCAGTACAGGTTGGAAAGTTCTTTATCCCTGTCGACTTTGTAGTGGTTGATATGCCCGAGGATGTCCACATACCTATCATTTTGGGAGACCGCTTCCCGCGCTGCCGGGTGCGATTATTGACGTGGGCAATAGGACGATAGCCTTTACGGTGGGGGGTGAGAGGTTGACTTTTACCCGTTCTGACACCCCGCGGTCGCCTATGCGTTTAGAGTCGGTTTGTGCTGTTAATGTTATACCTCCGTCTCACTCTACTGGAGACACTTTGGAGGTCGCTTCTTTTGTCTCCTCGTGTGCAGGTTCTCTACAGGATGGCTGCAAGGTTGGTTTGGGGGAGAGGAAGCTGATAAAAGCTGATTTATTTGACGCTAGTGATGGAGGAGGGCCTACGGTTCAGGAGCTTGGAGCTCAGGGGCGATTTAGAGAGCCGTATCGCGATCGAGGACCCACAATGAATGACTATGCTACGCTACCTCGGGTTGGAGAAGTACTTTGGCGAATGGATGCTATTTCGCCGAGTGAAGCTGTCGCAAATGGCCAACAACCTTGGCCTCCGTATTAATAATGATTTTGGAGCTTCGAAGAGTCGCGCGGGACTATAAACCAGCGCTTCCGGGAGGCAACCCGATGACGTTGTACTTTAGTTTGCACTTGTACTTTGTTTGGTTTGATTTTATGACTTTTGGTTTGATTTTGAGCGCGAGAGGACGAGGGTCTTTATGACTAATTTTAGCGCGCAGGTACTTTTGGACTTTGTCCTTAGTATTTTTGAAGAAAACGCTACGAGTATGCATCTGCCACCGCTACCGGTCACGTGCTCGCATCGGGCCGGTCGAATTTGAAACAGAAAAACGCCGAAAAAAAGAATCACAGACCGTGCAGTCACGCGGCCGGGCCACGGCCCGACCGCCTCGTGTTCGCCGCCCGCTTTGTCGCTTCTTGCGTCTTGTCCGAAATGCTTCATCGTTGGACTGATTTGGACGCACATACGGGGATTTTTAGCCCCACTCCATGATTGACTTCGGTTTGGGGGAGCTCCAACCTTATCAAGTAAGCACTCTTTACCTCTTTTTACCCTCTTTCTCGTCTTTACTTTCCTTACTCCTTATGATTTGTGTCCTCCTCTGCTTGTGGTTATGCTATTTTTCCACATTGAGGACAATGTGTGATTTGGTTTGGGGGAGGGAAACACTTTCGCGTTCATTGTTCATTTGCATTTTTATTTTGTTTGCATTTATTATATAAAAACCCAAAAAAAATCGAAAAATTCAAAAAAATTACAAAAATACGAGTCTTTTTGGTCTGCTTTGTCCTGCTTTGTCTAGATTGGAGACTTGATTAGTGCACTTACTTTGATCTTTAGTATCTCTGAGTCGACTTTCTATCGCCTTAGCTTGCACGATTGGTTTGTTTCCTGTTACTAGATTGCGAGCCTTAACACTAACCCACTTGTATCTGCTTAATTCTTTCTGCTTTTCGCTTGTTTACTTTCGACTTTGACATTCGAGCTTGGCAATGGTTTGTGGAATGTTGGTATGTTGGTTTGTGGTTTGCGTGGAATGATCTTTTATTTGTTGGAGCAATGCTTCGATGCTCTCGGAGGGGACTCATTGAATTGAGTAACCACAGTGGCCATGAATTTGGTTGCGACCGGGAGTATGAGCAATGATGTAACCCTTAAGGAAATATGTGTACCCGAGCGCGATTTTTTACCGAGTGAACGTCAAGCTAAACGGTACTACATACGAGGGATGCTCCACATTTGCGAAAACAGAATACAAAAAACAGAATACAAAAAAAGAAGAGAAAAAGGAAGTGATTTGGTAAGATTGGATGATGGTTAGTGGTACGATCGGTTGGCCTTGCTTGAATTGATTGTCGTTAGTTTTACTGTTGCGCAGGCGTTAGAGGCTAGTGATATAATGTGGTGCGAACGGTTGAGACTTGTGCTCTATTCTCGGTGAAATGGACTTTGGTTGTAATGTTTATGTGCATAGGTCGTCCACTTCGAGATACTAGCGTGATTAGTTCGTGTCACTTTGATTTTCTCCGATGCTATTTGCTTGAGGACAAGCAAAGGTTTGGTTTGGGGGAATTTGATACATGTTATTTATATACGTTTTATGCCCCCGGTTCAGTCGCATTTAGCTGCATTTACTCGTGATCTTTACTAGTTTTATAAGCTATCTGCGATATTTCTCGATACTGCTGCTTTCCATTTACATTTTGCAGGTTTTGGTGGTTTTGAGCCAAAACCCGGGACGATTGGAGCATTACGAGACGCGAGACGAAAAGACCAAGCCCGAGCGCGCACATGAGCTCGGGACACGAGCCAAAGACCAAAGAATAATGAAGGATACGAGTTATAAGGCCCAAAGGAGGTATTGGGCTCAAGAATAAAGAAGGATGGGCCAAGAATAAGAAAGAAAGCGAGTCAGCCCAAGCCAAGCCTACTTGCCTGGGATCGGCCACGTACGGCTCTGATGCGTATTTCGACGGATTTTGTTATAATTCGGGATTTAATTTTAGGAGACTATAAATAAGACCCTTAGGTCGTAAATCAGAACTTATGCTTTATTTTCTAGTTCTTCCTTAGTTTTAGTTTACTGTTGATTTACTTTTCTCTCAAAAACTCTTAGCTTTAGTTTTATTTCAAGTTTAATTCAGTTGTAACCGTCAGTACTCCGTAAGAATTCCAGGTTTTAATTTCAATTGCTTTTCATTCATTATGTTTATCTCTTATTATTGTATTGCTTTGATCTTTATCATGAGTAGCTAATTTCCTAATTAGGGTTTAGGGTGATTTGTGACATATGATTTAGGAACATGTTTTGAGATTAAATTGGTTGATTAAATTGTGCTCTTGATTTCTTTCTACGCGTTTTATGTCGATTGAATTAGGTTTATTTCGCCTGATCACCGATTTAACTGAGTTTAATTGAGCCTGAGTATGTTTTAATTTAAGATCGAAAGCCGAGTTAAAACTAGACTTACGCGAGTTAGATGAGTTGAATTTAGTAAGTTGCGAGAGCCCGCTAAATTTGCTTAAGGCTAAAATTGACTCGAGAGAGCGTTTTACAAACCTAGTCAAGTTGCACAGTTTAACCCTTCCGTCTTATTAACTTGCGTTCCTGAATCATTGTCATATATGAACCCGATGCCCTAATCTCTCCCTTATTATATTTCTATTCATCTGTTTTATTGCCTGCTTTAGTTTATAGCTAAATCAACACCTTTTTCACACCTCGAGATTGACTTGCTTTGACCGACTTAACTGTGAACTACACCGTTTCTCTGTGGATTCGATCCCTACTTGCTGCTATCTGCTGTTAGTTGTCATTTAGGTTTATTTTGATATAGGCGATACGACTTTAGCCTTATCAACTAATCACGGGGGCAGTCCTCTCAAATCCTGGGGGCTCGATCGGATCCTCGTCCTGCTCGACTGGGGGCTCCTCGATCCTTGACCCTAGGCGATCCCTAACGGTCACCCTTGCTCCAAGCCTTTCCCGCGCAGGCCTCGAAGTAGAAGTATCCACACTAACAAGAAAGATCACCATAGTCCCTCCTTTCGCACCACCTCACACGCCAAGGAGGGCCTTGGCCCATTCTTCTCCTCCTCCTCCGATTCTCCCGCTCACGAGGATCATTGAACGATACCACCGCGTGTAGAAGCCTCAGAACACGAGTAGACTCTATATGCTCCGAACGACCCAAGTAACACGGCCCAACCATCCTCGGATCCAAGCATCGATCATCCGGTTGTTTAGGACAACAACCCCTCCAACCTCGAGTATCCCGCTCAGGGATGGTTTCTTGAAGCCCGACGCCTCTTGGCGAAGAGGATGAATCCACACCCCTCGCTCAACCCCGCACAACATCAACCCACAAGTCGCATTCGCAGAATGACGGCGCCAGACCGTTTGTAATGTGCCACCATGACACATACCAACGAATGGCGCTCTCCTTCACGAACCCCCGGAAGTATTTGAGTGAACGCTCCCGAGGGTCAGCCCACTCCATCTTTCGCGACGTCGTCGCCGCAGCCTTGAAGACACCACCAACGGGAAGAGCTTTATACACACTTAGCCTCTCCATGAGCCAAATGTTAAGAGTCCTAGCGCAACCCCTGCATTTGCGAGCTCAGGCGATTAGGGTAGCGATGCCGTCTAAGCCCAGTATGGTCTCCGCTAGAATCAAGGTAGAAGGATCATATCCCCTTTCCATCTCTTCGGCAACGCGAGCATACCTCGCGTTCCCGAACATCCCATCTGGCATGGACCCCGCAAAAGCATAACGATGAACCAAACAAAAAGCAAGGGCCCTCCGCCTAGAACGGTCCGAAATACTGGTGTCTACCTTATTCATGTAACGTTGACACAAAAGAAGCATGTTCACCTTACCTCCCTCAAACAAACCTGCAGCATGAGCATTTGTCATTCCAAGGAAATTTCGCAACATCCCGTTATAGCAAAGCTCGCTCCTCACAACCACAGGAGTAGTCCGTTTCGACCACCCCGCAATGGCCGCAAACTCCTCCATCAAAGGACACACTTCTCCCCCGGGAAACCTAAACACATGCAAGCTGGGATCCCGATACTCTAAACACGCATCCAGGAAGTCTAGATCGACTTTCATTTGGCGAAAGCCAATGAAAACACCCGCACCATCATCATACACCGCCCTCTTCATCGCCGGACTTAATGAGGAAGTCCACCTCTTCAAAAGAGCATCAAAATGCTCAACCATTTTCTTGGATACAAAAAAAACTTTTGTAAATATGCCTAAAATATTTATGAGAGCAAAAACTTGTACTAAAAGAAAAGAAAAGAAGTGATTGTGAATGAAGATTATGGCACGCACCCCCCCTCCTTATATACGAAAACATAATACGAAATATGGAAACACAGCGTTACCAGCCAAGCCACCAAACCGCATAGCCCTATGCGGTTTGCACCCCAAACCGCATAAGCTTATGCGGTTTGACCCCTAAACCGCATAAGGCTATGCGGTTCTAGGGGCGGGTTTTCTCGCGACTTTCCTAATTTCGTCTTTCCTAAACACTACAATCTACATTAGGCTACGGCATTCTTTGTTGATACCGACGAATGCAACACTACACTTCGCTTTAGTAACCACGATTCATACCACGAGTCAACACATAACATTTTCGACATTCATGCAAGCTCATTTCGCATTTAAAATGAACTTTTTGCAAAAACATTTTCACAATCTAATTCGACATCAAAGCATCCCACTCGGGAATCATTTGTTTTTCAAACAAGCTTACTAGACAGGTTCACAACAACAATCAAGTTCAAGTTCAAGCTACAAAGACATGTAAACTAGAGGTTCATACAATCTTTATTGCATAAGTTCACTCAGGATGACGACGACGATACTCGTCAAACTCACGTCGAATCTGAGCTGCCTCACCGACTCGACACAACCGAGTCGCTCGTCACCTCAAGCCACCCTCCACCTGTTAGCTATCCGCCATAGCTTCTTATGCGCCTCCTTAGCCACCTGCGATACAAAACACATACACACTTCACATTTTTCTCCATCTTGCCTTAATTTCATTCAAATTAAGCCAAACTTAAGGGGGAAATTTCAAAAACAAAGCGCCTTTTCTCCATTTTGCCTTAATTTCATTCAAATTAAGTCAAACTTAGGGGGGAAATTTCAACTACAAAAGCAGTTAACCCCACTTTGCCTTAATTTCACTCAAATTAAGTCAAACTCGAGGGGGTAACACAAAAACACGACTCTCACAAGTTTGATCATCACTATAACTCATACCTCGATCAAACTGGGGGCTCACTCACATATACAAAGACAAAGATACATACCTTCTTCACCTTGTTCGCCCAAATTCGCCCATGCCCACAAGAGTCACGCAAGTACGTCGGCAAAGTGAAGGTACGACGGACACCCGACTCGTCAGACTCAGCGGTGGTAGGAAAGTCGTCAGTCGCCGCTCCGCCATCTCGGGATCAAACAACTACAAAGCACACGCCATGCACACATCGTGAAATTTTTCGCAAAATTACCTTTACGCACCCTCAAAAGAAAGAAGCAAGCATACCTCAATCGGCCCACAAGCAAGCCGAGATCGAGCAACCGCCATAATCTTCCCAGACGCAGAAGACTCACCGACTCTCCTTCCCCGCATAACGCCATCCGATCCTGGCGAAACCCTCGCCAAACAGACACTCGGCGGGTCCTTAGGCACCACCGAGCCGCCACCGCTCGAAAGACCAAACGCTCTCCAAGGTACCAAATCGGCCCATATCAAGCGTCGCCAAGTACAGACGCCGAGTATCTCGCCAATCTGAAACCGCGCCCGATGCCTTCCTGAATGCCCAGATATCGCCCCACTGAACGGGCACGACCGCAACAAGGACAAACACTCATAAATACAATCATTTTAAGTACACTCTATTTAAAATGGTTCAAACACAAACTGATCGAATCAGATCCGGTTGAAGCACCCAAACCTCGTCATACGATCACCAAAGTCGCACGGTTGCCAGACGTGCCCCAAGTACAAGATACAATGGATACACCCGCTGTGAATCGCTACAAAGACGCGTGAGGCGCAGAAAAGGAAAGTTGATCAAGATCCACGATCGCACATACAAAAACACATTACAAGACAACAAAGACGAATAACAATGCATCTAAAACAAAAACAAAATCAATACATACCTCCATCACAAACCCAAAGTAGACTAAGACGCCTCGATCCTCCATTCATGACCCGCGGCCTCACCGCGCCCATGCGTAATCGAATGCACAAGCCCAAGGATGGCGACACCTGGCCAGTGTCCCGATCGCATCCCAATCTACGAGATGCATCAGGACCGACGTCGCCGCCCTCTCACCTTTATCGCCGAAGTACACGGCGCTTACGAACCACCACAACCACAAACGAGCGTCGCTCGTCACCCACTTCGGAGGGGCCTCGCCGATCTTTCCACCAAAGTACTCGGATGAAGCTAGTCTTGATCACATAAGGTGGGTTACCCTCGTACTCCACCTCCAAACCACCGCCAATCGCGCAGCCACCACCTCGCCCTCAATGGACGGCGCAAAACCCAAAACTCATATCACGGTCCCCGAATCTAAGCCCCGTCATGACCGCGTGCACTCGACAGTAATACCGCCTCAAAGCCGCATGCGAAACGTCGTCGTGGTATCCCAATACCGCTGTCAAGGAAGGCCCTGACGATCGATCAGGTTCGCCGTCATCTTCGAACTTCATGATCGCCCTCCGATTGCTCGACTAGAGGACCAAAAATCGCAAGAACACCCGAGCCAAGGCGCACCCTCCGAAAGCTGCTTCTCGAAAGCATACATCTCGGGCGAGCCGCCCGAGAAAGTCCTCATCGGACCGTTCCGCCAACCCATCGTCGCCCGATAGGAAACGTGTCACTCCGGAGCAAGTAGAAGGTCATGGCCATCCGGCCATGGCGAACGCCTGCTCAAGACGCGTGACTTTTCGCGGCCTAGAGCTACTCGCCCTAGGCACAGCCTCCTCGGCCTCCTCAGCCTCCTCCTCAACAACATCCATCTCAGCCTCCAGTTCTTCCACCAGCTCTTGAGCAAGCTCATCCTCAGGATCAGGCACAGGGTCACGCCTCGCACGGCCCTGACCCCTACCTCGTGACTGACCACGTCTCGTGGGCAGGTCCCGAGGGTCAGCATCCCTCTCACTACGCGAACGCCTCAAACTACTCGAACTAGAGGCACCCTCAGTCCTCGAGCTAGTACTCTTACGTGATCTTGATCTCGTAATACGACCAGAACCCTCTCCTGCAACCAACACAACCAATACATACAGCTGTAATACATGCAAGCATACAACTTGGCATACACATACACAAATACACAAATAATACGCACATAATACATATACACCCTTCTTATACACATATACATTCTTTAACACATTGCACTATACGCCCTACAGAGCATTTTTAGGCCTAATTCACAATTAAGCCGAAAACCGTTCTCTACACCTCAAAATTACAACTTTATGGTTTCTGTGCGCCATAATAGTCCCCAACAACAAACCATTACAAGCAATTGCATTTTGGTCACCCCGATCAAAAACCCCCAATTCGCCTTAATTACTCCGTATAACTACGACTTAAGACGGCGATTTGAAAGCCTTAGCTCGACATTTTCGCAACATTAACGCTATAGGCATGCTATACACACTATGGGCATCCTACACCGAAGTTTAATTGAAATTCCGGGTCGGAAAATCCGGGCTCGTTTTCGGGCCCGAAACCTAATTTGGACGTTTTTGTGGATACCCATATCCGTACCCTCCCAAACAAAACCCTGTGATGTAACACGGACTTTTATTACGCATGCTTTAACGTTGACTTATACGGTTCTAACTAATGTCGAATTCATTTTGAGTCGTTTTGAAATGTTAAAATGGTTTAGGTCGCCTCACATCACACTTAAATAAACGTTCATTTTGTCCATTTGGAGTCTAGCTAGGTCCTCGTCCTGCTTCATTTGGCATGAGCTTCGCATTTGCACTACAATTAGCCCTTTTACATTAACAAGGTCTAATTCAAAGATTCCTAAATTCCTAAATTTAGGCCGGTAGCTAAAAACCGCTATTTAGCCCCCTCTCACACAAAATACAACCTTACGCCTTAGCTTATTTCACAAATCTATGCAAATACACCCCTTTTCATTTTTCCGGGTCTCGGGCCCAAAACCGAGCCCAAACCCAAGCCTTTGGCCCGCACTCCAAAGCCCCGAACACCACAAAATATCTCACAAATATCCCAAAGACTTTTCTTGAGCTTCACGCTTGAGATTATCACGTAATCTTTCAAAGATTTCACAAACCAAAACTAGGAAATTAGGCACAGAACCACACCTCCAAACCGCACAAATTTTATGCGGTTTGAGGGGAAACCGCATAAGCTTATGCGGTTTTCCTGGCAACCGCATAAGCCTATGGGTTCCTCGGCTTGTTTTTATTCCCAGGTTCCTAATTTCTCCGAGGTTTTTAGTATATATACAGCCCTATACCTCGACCTCAAATCATACTTTGTGATCACAATTTCACACACAATTCACAATACACAAATCCTCTCTCACAAAAGCCTCAAGCACTCAAATCCTTGAGTTCAACACACCATCCCGTGTTGAATTCACCCTCCTTTTTAGTCCAAGAAGCGAAGCTCTGCCCAGATCTGAAGCGCCAGGACAAGGTAGGTACCGATCCACTTGGATCAAAGCTTTTTCTTATTTTCTATGGACTAACAAAGGGGACTACACTCTAGCGCCCCCCCCGGCTTTGGCACCCGAGCGCTTTGCCTTCCAAGTGTTCTTATTACTTGGTACACTCCATATCCGATGACACGCCAAAGTCGCATAAGAATCGACCTTATAAAATAAACCAATGGACAATTGAACTTTATTTTATTTGCATGCATCTTGCACCCTTTCGCCTTGCATTAAAATCAACTTAAACAATGAATTCGACCTTTAATCGAACCGTATTCGTTAACAAGTTAAACATGCTAAAGCGAGGGTTTTAATCAATCTTTTTGCATCTGTGATCTGCATTCTTTTACAACCTTATCGCACTTGTACGTAGCGATAACATTAGCTCAAATATCATCTTACAAGGATTGTTCTAGGTCAGTAGAGGCTATTTTTACATAGGCTTTTCTAAAAGGTTTTCATAAATCATTATTTGAATAACTCTTTTTCTAAAGTACCTCACCCCTAATCCAACTGGGTTTCACAAGCCTTAGATCTAGGGGTGTCGTGCTCCAAAATCTAAGAACATGTTTTTAGCTTAGAACATGGTAGCTGGTTCCTATTTTCCGCGATAAATAGGTGGCGACTCCAAACAGTTCTTAAAGGTTTTTCCAACTTAATCTTTTTTAACTTTAAAATCCGCCCTTAAGCAAGACGCCGAGTTGGGTCCGATCCGGGTTCCACGGCCATGACTCCATGGGGAGATCTTATTTTAAAACTTAAAACTAGCTTTTTCTTTTTAAAAATAAAGAGGTGAAACTTGAAAGCCTTGAACAATCCAAGTATACATATTTGAGCTATGCACATTCGTTTAGAGTCCATTCCTTTTGGAATCTAGGCACCCTTTACACCCTTGAGAGGTGGTTCCAACACGCAGGCTTGTCCACTCGATAAAGCACGTGGGGACTAACTTTCCTCTCTCCCTCCACGGCTTGCCAGAACGATTATCTCGACCGCCTCAAAGGTGCTCTCTAGAAAACCTATCGCCCTGCGTAAGGGAAACAGAGAGAGGGGTTAAGTATCTGCCAAAGCGTACTCGAGGTAGTTGGAGGTGTACTCGACTGACTCATTTTTCACCCTTTTTGAGTCATACGTACAAGTTCGAGGCCATGCACTCCATGGTCCCTTTTCAAAACAAGCATTTGCATTCATATCTTCGAAAACTCGATCAAACGTTTCAAAGATAAATGAACCTAACATCTAACAAACTAACATTTTTCAAACAAAACTATCGCGAATTTTTGAAACAAGCTTTTTCAAAACTTCCTTTTTCACTAACAAGCAAAAACCCGAGCAAGGATTAAAACCCGAGCTCGTGGATTTCAATCCTCTAGGTCATACGGCCTAGACTCCGTTTTAACATCCTCGACTCGACTTGCTCGAGCCGAATCCTTCTTCTTTTACACATCCGACTCGAGTTCACCTCGGCAAATCACCGATATCAGTTCGATGGGTGCAAAGCAAAACCTTTTAACATCGAGACGAGATGTGCGCACACATCCTCGTCTCAAAAGCTTTCCTTTAGCTAAAACTTTTTCGAAAACCTCCTTTTTCAAGCTTAAAAAGAGTTTTCTTAACAAAGAAATGAGCTAGAATGAACACTTAAAATGAACGTTGGTCTAGTCATGCCACTAACGTGCAAATTTAACCCACACAACCTAATCCATTCTCAACACGCTCGACTCGCCTAGCTAATTGCTCTCGAGTCGAATCCTTCTCGTCCATCTAGGCTCGAGCCCTTAACGATGAACCGTTAGGTGGGCTCGACAAAGCTAACACCTTTTAACATCGAGACGAGATGTGCACACGCATCCTCGTCTCAAAAGCTTCCTATTAGCCAAACTTTGTCTAAAATCTCCTTTTTCAAGCTTAAAAGGTCTTCCTAAACAAAAAATGAGCTAAAAATGAACGCTTAAAATGAACGTTGAATCTAATAGGATTAACTAGATACACGTCACACAAACCAATCCATTCTCAACATCCTCGACTCGACTAGCTAACCGTTCACGAGTCGAATCCTTTCCATGCATCTAGGCTCGAGCCCTTAACGATGAACCGTTAACATGGGCTCGACGAATGCAAATCAAACACATTTCAACGTCGAGACAAGATCCGCACACGCGTTCTTGCCTCAAAGACTTCTTAGGCACAACATTGCTCCTAAAGCAATACACTCTCATTTTTAAAACAAGCTCTCTTCAAAAATCTCCTCACTTTTACAAAACAAGCAACACACTCTTATTTTTGAAATAAATTCTTTTCAAAATCTTCTTATTTTTACAAACCAAGCAAAACACACCCGTTTTTGAAATCAGCTCTTTTCAAAAATCTCCTCACTTCTGCAAAACAAATAACGACATTCTCTTTACAAATATCTTTGGGCCACACGGCCCAAAGTCGACTTCGTTCGGCAAAAATCGTCTTTTTCAAGCAAACAAAACCGAGAATGGCGAAGCCCAATCTCGCGGACTTTTCATCGCACCAAATGATTCATAACCATCTTGGCCCAAATCCTCTTACAAACTACTTTCACAAAATCCTCATCACGTTTTTGAAATAACCTTTTTCAAAAATCCTTCCTTCGAACCGAGATGGCCCATAGTCGGAGACGGTTTGATCTAGACAAACATTCTCCTCAAAACACGAGAATAATCACTTTATTCTCGTGACATTCCAAAACATAAATGAACTACATGACCCGCACTCATTGTAACCCATTTATTACCAAACATTTTCAAACCCGAGAGAGTGGACCTTTTCTTGAAAACAAATCCACAAAATAAACATTTTCGAAATCCATGATTCAAAATGGCCTACCGCCATTTTAATCCAAACATCTCTTTTCACAAGACAACAAAACCTAGGAATGAACTAGCATCATCCTCAAGAATCCTTCACGGTTAGACCAAGTGGCTCATAGTCACTTTAATCTAACCCTCTTTCAAACCGAATGTATGAAAACAGTATAACCGTCTTCATCACATTTTCAACACCCTTGATTCGGATAGCCTATCGCCACTCCGAATCGATTCACACTTTCACCGACAAGCCACTAACACGAGCTTATCGGATTTGATTTCAAAACGCTTTTTACATCGAGCCAAAATGTGACAACACATTTTGCTCAACAAAACATCCTGCTTTTCGCCGAAAACAAAACTTTTGCAAAATCAAAGACAAATCTAAGTATGCATGAGCCAAGTCCCGACGCGAGCATCAACCCCATCCGAGACATGTGCGTCTCGAGCACCCAGCGACGAATCCATCAAGGCGCCACCGACGATCTCACGGATCTCCTCAAGAAATTCGAGTCTTTTCAATACGGGTCGAGTTTTTAAACATTGAGTCAATCTCTGACAGTCTAGGGCAATCGAGTCTTCGACGTACGACATTTTTAACAAATCGATAAAGGAATAAGTTTGCCTACAACCCAGTTTCCTTTTTACACATTTTTCCCATAAAAAACACAATTCTACACCAACATACACTGCATCCCAGGAACAACTATCCTAGGGAGATCTAGGCCGGGTATGAAGGTCCAAGTCAACAACTAAATCAAGGACACAAAGACAAGAAAGCTTCCGACGACTAAACACCTAAGGTTCACTAGTCTGCTTGTGGTCTACTACTCCGCTGCTTTTGGAGGAGGATCCATTAATTTGGAGCTCCACAGTGGTCATGAATTTGATCGCGACCAAAAGTACGAGTATTCCTGGATCGCCCTCCGCGTACTCGATCGCGTGCCTAATAAGCAAACGAACTTGTCAAAGGAGCCCGGCGTGATAGACACACGATCACAAGCGACCCCCGAGCCACAGGGTTTAGCAAGGTCCGAGCTCAAGCCCAAGCCGTACAGGGCGTGGGACATTCTCAAACCAAACGGGAATACAAGGTACAAAGGCCAAAAAACCAAAGTCACCAAAAAGCAAAAGTCTCAAAAGCTCCGGAACAAGGGGCAAAACAACTAAGCAAAAGCTTAAGAAGTCAAAAGCTTAAGAAGTCAAAAGCTCAAGAAGTCAAAAAGCTTAAGAAGTCAACAAGCTTAGAAAACAATAAGCGAGGGGCCGAAACCCCAAAGGCAAGAAATCACCAAGCCCGAGAACGAGTGGGCTGTGTCTTTGAAATTCGAAATTGAAGACACAACAGAAGTAGCAAGCAACCAGCCTAGATCAACCAAGGAGAACTCACCCTTAGGATGCAACGTATCAAGGTCAAACACATAAACACCCTTTGGACCGGCGGGTCCCTAAACACGCACCTTTCCACAAAAACAAACCCATCTCCCAGACCGGTGGATCCTTAAACACGCACCTTTCCACATAAACACCTCATGCACGCCCTTAAACACCCCTTTCGGAACTACGCTAGGTTTGATTCCGTAACCACGGATACGTAGGCCGCTCTCCCGAGCTCAACCAACCTTTACAAAAATCCACAAAATATTCCTCGTCCAAAGCTTTCCATGCTAAGGATGTGTCCACAAAAATTCACAAAGCTCAAAGGCAAACTATTTCTTTATCGAGGCGACTAAAACGAATTCGTCAAGGCAAAGTTGTCATAGACTTAGGAGTAGTACTCTGCTTTTTGGTCTAACACTGTTTTGCAGGAACAACAGCATCCCACCGCAGACAAGCAAGCACCACTGGGGGCTCCACCAACGCACGTGTTCCCGAATATGGCAACCATGCAACCGTCGAGTCTCAAATCACGCATACGATTCGTCTCTATTTTGCAAACTTTTCGGCATTTTAAGCATCGAGTCACACGTCGAGTCAATCCTCTTCCAATCAAACAATTTAGCGACATTTAAACCGCTCCTTTCAAAAACTCTCAAGTCTTCAAAATGCTCCCACGGAACGACGCGCTTTTTCAAACTTACACGAGGCAATGCACCCTCAAATTAGCTAATCACCTTTCAAAATTAACCCAATACTCGAGTTAATATGAAAGCACTTTGCAATTCACTTTTTGCAAACACACCCTTTCGCAAACAAAATGTACCTTTCGAAAATGCATCTCAAATCCTTGAAATGCATCTCGAATCTTCGAAGTCTAAACTTTTCCAAAAATTTAACTCGTCACTCAAGTTAATACATTTTGAGAAACAGCATTCTTCGAATTTAACTCACTCGAGTTAACACATTTTAAGCAAAAGCTCTATCGAACTACGCCGGTTTGATTCCACATTCGTGGATACGTAGGCAGCTTATGCAAAGCACAACCGAATCCTGCACTACATCCCGCTCCGTGTTGAGATTCTACCGAATTCTCATCCTCGACAACTGGGGGCTTTCCAACCTTTGCACTCAAGTGACCCTCTACGGTCTTCACAACTCTAGCTTGAACCTACAACGTCTAACACCCTTTCATCTCGCATGAAGCCTTACAACCGACATCTCAAGTGTTCATTTTTAAAGCTCATTTCGACAACTAAAGTGAATCTTTTACAAAAATGATTTTTCAACAAAAAGCTTTTTAATCCAAACATCCCAATCGGGAATCATTTCACTTTCAAATCCAAGCCTACTAACTACGCAGGTACACGGAAGCACAACACAGCACAGAAGCGAAAGACGACGAAAGCAACTACAAAGTTCAAGCCAAGCTACAACAAACAGTCATATAAACAAGGGTTCACACAATCCTTATTACACAAGCATACTAATACAACTAATGGTGAAGACGGCAGACTCGTCAAAGTCTCATCGAACCCAAGCCACCTCAAGACGACTCGACATACTGAATCGCCGCTCGCCCACGCTACATTCTTCTCCATTTTGCCTTAATTTCAATCAAATTAAGCCAAACTACGGGGAAAATTTCAAAACCAAACACCATACTCTTCACTTTGACTCAGTTTTCATTCAAAACTTAGTCAAACTCGAGGGGGTAATCCAAAAACTCCTCCTCCTGATACACCCCCTATACTTTGACTCAGTTTCCATACAAAACTTAGTCAAACTCAAGGGGGTAATCCAAAAACACCCTTATCCTAATACAACCCATTGCCTCTTACATAGTTTGACTATCGTTATACACCATAACTCAGTCAAACTGGGGGCTCATATACACCGGCACCATGACCAAGACAACTGGGGGCTGACGCTTCCTATCAAGGATCAAGCCTTTACAACATCAAACCTTTACAACGAAAAATGGGATAATTTTTCGCATTTTTGAAGACACCCTTGCTATGAATACCCACATCAACATAAGCATCTACGGTTGAGCGACACCTCCAGAACCGCTACAAACATGAGCATGCACGCTAAAAGCATAACACTTTCATGTATGCATCAGACAAGCAACACCCGAACGTAGGTCCAAGCACCAAGTACCTTAACATATCCAAGAAACATCCCAAGCACCATGCATTCCAAGTCCAAGAGACATGTATCATACGAATCCAAACGAATCGCAATGATACCACGTTTCATGGTCAAAGCAAGCGAAATTGAAGATCTCGAAAGGAAAATCGCAAGTTCGAATATTTCCGGATTTGAAACCGCGACATGTGCGAATGAGTTCACGCTTGAAATCGCCAATTGATAAGGGATTCCCCGGAAGAGTCACTAGTCTACAGGCAATTTCCAGAGCATGTTTTGTTCCACGTTTTCCCCTCATTTTTCTTCATACACGCAAGCTTTCATGGTTAAGGCGTCACTCTACCTACACACAAGCGCTAGCACATACATTATGCGCTATGCCTTGGTTAAGGCGTCACTCATACTGATCGCCATACGCGTGTACTAAGCATTTAGTACACTGCATGTAAGGTAAACACGAACACTCTTCACGAGTCCTTACACCCTCTTACACGCCCTGGAGTATCGCTTCCTCCCCATGGAGTCCACACACCTATACAGACATTTCCTACGGAGTCCAAGACATACCCTTCGACTTCCCCAGCGAATCACTAACATAAACACCAAGCGTCCCGTGATCAGCACATTCAAAGACATCCAAGCAATTACACGGCCGTACACTTGAGCACATACACCTTCCTGACCATAATCCGGCGAATATACACCTGCACCCCTAACAAGACGAAACACCATCACTCTCCCAAACAACCACAACTACACCTACGCTCCTCGGCGAGACCATACATATACACCCTTCCCTAGCAAACTAGTACTTCTCCAGCAAATACTACACTAAGCACCTGCGCTCCTCGGCGGGACCCACTTCAACATCCACAATGCAGATCAAAGATAAGCGGCGGCATCAAAGAATACGGCGTCGGCAAAGGCATCAAAGAACGACAACGGCACTACCTTCTCCTCAACGAAAGGCAATCATATGCAACTACGACTACATAGACACTCCTCGGCGAGCCCAAGCACAAGCACTCTGCAATATACACCTAACTCCAAGCATTCACTCTACATAGACGCTCCTCGGCGAGTTCAAGCATAAGCATTACACGGATGCTCTTTCACGAGACCTACACCTACATCTACATAAGCACCCCTACTCAATTATACACCTCACGCATACCCAAACATCTTGCAAAGTACACATGCAATACGAAGACATTACAAGCACCAGCACCAGGCATCCGATGATACCAAGCATATACAAAGACACCAACAACGACAGTACAACAAGCACGACGAAGACATCCAGCAGGCTGGCAGGCCCTTATAGCATGCACGGACCGCCAAGTCCTTAAAATGCGCACGCCCCTCCCCGCATAGCCCGGTCAAGTCCTCGCCTCACCCATGGACACATGCTTCGTCCCGCCGATCAGACGAGACGTAATGGTTCTGGATATGGTCGTGGAGTTTGACTAGCGCCTAGTCCGAGCTCGCCAAACTGGGGCTCTGTGGATACCCATATCCGTACCCTCCCAAACAAAACCCTGTGATGTAACACGGACTTTTATTACGCATGCTTTAACGTTGACTTATACGGTTCTAACTAATGTCGAATTCATTTTGAGTCGTTTTGAAATGTTAAAATGGTTTAGGTCGCCTCACATCACACTTAAATAAACGTTCATTTTGTCCATTTGGAGTCTAGCTAGGTCCTCGTCCTGCTTCATTTGGCATGAGCTTCGCATTTGCACTACAATTAGCCCTTTTACATTAACAAGGTCTAATTCAGCATTCCTAAATTCCTAAATTTAGGCCCGGTAGCTAAAACCGCTATTTAGCCCCCTCTCACACAAAATACAACCTTACGTCTTAGCTTATTTCACAAATCTATGCAAATACACCCCTTTTCATTTTTCCGGGTCTCGGGCCCAAAACCGAGCCCAAACCCAAGCCTTTGGCCCGCACTCCAAAGCCCTGAACACCACAAAATATCTCACAAATATCCCAGCACTTTTCTTGAGCTTCACGTTTGAGATTATCACGTAATCTTTCAAAGATTTCGTCAAACCGAAACTAGGAAATTAGGCCTAGAACCACACCTCCAAACCGCACAGCCTTATGCGGTTTGGAGGGGAAACCGCATAAGCTTATGCGGTTTTCCCTGGCAACCGCATAAGCCTATGCGGTTCCTCGGCTTGTTTTTATTCCCCAGTTTCCTAATTTCTCCGAGGTTTTTAGTATATATAGAGCCCTATACCTCGACCTCAAATCATACTTTCAGATCACAATTTCACACACAATTCACAATACACAAATCCTCTCTCACAAAAGCCTCAAGCACTCAAATCCTTGAGTTCAACACACCATCCCGTGTTGAATTCACCCTCCTTTTTAGTTCAAGAAGCTACTGCCCGGATCTGGCGTCAGGACAAGGTAGGTACCGATCCACTTGGATCAAAGCTTTTTCTTATTTTCTATGGACTAACAAAGGGGTCTACACTCTAGCGCCCCCCCCCCGGCTTTGGCACCCGAGCGCGCTTGCCTTCCAAGTGTTCTTATTACTTCGGGTACACTCCATATCCGATGACACGCCAAAGTCGCATAAGCAACCGACCTTATAAAATAAACCAATGGACAATTGAACTTTATTTTATTTGCATGCATCTTGCACCCTTTCTGTCTTGCATTAAATCAACTTAAACAATGAATTCGACCTTTAACTGAACCGTATTCGGTAACAAGTTAAACATGCTAAAGCGAGGGTTTTAATCAATCTTTTGCATCTCAGACCGTGCATTCTTTTACAACCTTATCGCACTTGTACGTAGCGATAACATTAGCTCAAATATCATCTTACAAGGATTGTTCTAGGTCAGTAGAGGCTATTTTTACATAGGCTTTTCTAAAAGGTTTTCATAAATCATTATTTGAATAACTCTTTTTCTAAAGTACCCTCACCCCAAATCCAATCTGGTTTCACAAGCCTTAGATCTAGGGGTGTCGGCGTGCTCCAAAATCTAAGAACATGTTTTTAGCTTAGAACATGGTAGCAGGTTCCTATTTTCCGCGATAAATAGGTGGCGACTCCAAACAGTTCTTAAAGGTTTTTCCAACTTAATCTTTTTTAACTTTAAAATCCGCCCTTAAGCAAGACGCCGAGTTGGGTCCGATCCCGGGTTCCACAGTTTTTCACACAAAGACGGTCCAAATCACAATCAATTCGCACATACACGTTCACATAGCATAATGCAACACAATGACGTCAATTTCAAGCATTCAAACGGCAAATTTCAAGCAAAACTCGGGTTTTCATTCAAAACCCGTCTTTTCAACATTTCAAGGCAAAACTAGCTAATTACAACGACAAATAACGAAAAAGTAAGTTAAAATGGAGCATTACCCGGTTCCATAGCAAGACAACGCAAGAGAAATGATCAAAAACGGTTGAGAAATCGAATTTTGGTGTTTTTTAGAGTGAAAAACCGAAATGAAGTATAATGAGTAACTTACGGTGCTCTCGTGCCTTTATAAGCCCCCTACAGCCAGCATGGCAAACCGCATAGCCTTATGCGGTTTGCTCCACGAACCGCATAAGGTTATGCGGTTTCAGCCTGTGGTTTTTCTCGGGGTTTTTTTTTTCTCGTTTTACGCCTACTTTCGAATTCCTAACTCATTTTGGCCCTAATACAACTCCAAGTACGTCCCGTGCTTGGGTTAAGGCGTCACCTACAGTCCACCATACGCGTATATTAAGCATTTAATGTACGGTACAGAAGCAGAAGCACGAACGCTCTTCACGAGCATTACATCATTTTCTCCTCGACGGAAGGCAATCATATGCAATTACGACTACATAGACACTCCTCGGCGAGTCCAAGCACAAGCACTCTGCAATATACACCTAACTCCAAGCATTTCACTCTACATAGACGCTCCCATGAGTTCAAACACAAGCATTACACCTGACGCTCTTTCACGAGACCTACACCAACACCTACATGAACACCCCTACTCGATTATACACCTCACACATACCCAAACATCTTACAAGCACATGCACCCTCGCACTTTAGCCCCTTTTACATTTCAACACATGCAATACGAAGACATTACAAGCGGCAGCACCAAGCATCCAAGCGATACCACGCATATACAAAGGCACCAAAGAACGACAAGACAACAAGCACGATTTAAGACACTCGGCCTGGGCAGTTCTTATAGCATGCATGGACCGTCACGTCCTTAAACATGTATGCCCCTCCCCGTTTAGCCCGGTTCGAAGTCCTCGTCTCACCCACGGACACATGCCGTTCACGACTATATCCGAGGCGTAATGGTCCTGGGATATGGTCGTGGAGTTTGACTAGCGCCTATTCCGAGCTCACCAAACTGGGGCCTGTGGGATACCCATATCCGTATTCTCCCACACAAAACCCCGTGATGTATCTCGGACTTTTATTACGCATGCTCTATCCTTGTCTTAAACGGTACAATCTAATGAGGAATTCATTTTGAGTCGCCTGAAATGTTAAAATGATTAAGGTCGCTTCACATCACACTTAAATAACGTTCATTTTGTCCATTTGGAGTCTAGCTAGGTCCTTGTCCCGCTTCATTTGGCATGAGCCGCATTTGCACTACAAATAGCCCTTTACATTAACAAGGTCTAATTCAAGATTCTAAATCCCTAAATTTAGGCCCGGCTAGATCTTCCCTTTAGCCTCCTCTTACACAAAATACAACCTCACGCCTTACCTTATTTCACAAAATCTATGCAAATACACCCTTTTCATTTTTTCGGTCTCGGGCAAACCGAGCCCAAACTCGACCTTTGGCCCGTACTCCAAAGCCCTGAATATCAAAATATCTCAGAAATATCCTAGGCCTTTTCCTTGACGCGCAAGTAAGGATTATACTAAATCTTTTCGAGATATAATCAAACCGGAACTAGGAAACTACGCAAAAAACCACACCTTCAAACCGCATAGTCTTATGCGGTTAGTGGCAACCGCATAAGCCTATGCGGTTTGTTCGAGCAACCGCATAAGGCTATGCGGTTTCCTGGCTTGTTTTTATCCTCGGATTTTCTAATTTCTCCGAGGTTTTTAGTATATATACACCCCTATACCTGACCTCGAAAAACACAATTCACAACCAGTTTTTACAGCAAACACACTACAAAACTCTCTCAAAGCCTCAAGCACTCAAATCCTTGAGTTCAACACACCATCCCGTGTTGAATTCATCCTCCTTTTAAGTTCAAGAAGCGAAGCTCTGCCAGATCTCAAGCCGCCAGGACAAGGTAGGTACCGATCCACTGGATCAAAGCTTTTCTTATTTTCTATGGACTAACAAAGGGACTACACTCTAGCGCCCCTGCTTTGGCACCCGAGCGCGCTTGCCTTCCAAGTGTTCTTATTACTTCGGGTACACTCCATATCCGATGACACGCCAAAGTCGCATAAGCAACCGACCCTTATAAAATAAACCAATGGACAATTGAACTTTATTTTATTTGCATGCATCTTGCACCTTCTTATTTTGCATTAAAATCAACTTAAACAATGAATTCGACCTTTAACTGAACCGTTTTCGTTAACAAGTTAAACATGCTAAACTGAGGGTTTTAATCAATCTTTTTGCATCTGCATCTGCATTCTTTTACAGACTTATCGCACTTGTACGTAGCGATAACATTAGCTCAATTATCATCTTACTTGGATTGTTCTAGGTCAGTAGAGGCTATTTTTACATAGGCTTTTCTAAAAGGTTTTCATAAATCATTAATTGAATTAACTCTTTTTCTAAAGTACCCTCACCCCGAATCCAATCTGGTTTCACAAGCCTTATATCTAGGGGTGTCGGCGTGCTCCAAAATCTAAGTCATGTTTTTAGCTTAGAACATGGTAGCAGGTTCCTAATTTCCGCGATAATTAGGTGGCGGCTCCAAAACAGTTCTTAAAGGTTTTTCTAACTTAATCTTTTTTAACTTTAATGCGCCCTTAAGCAAGACGCCGAGTTGGGTCCCTCGTCTCCGATTCCCGGGTTCCACAACTCCGTATTAACTTCAAGATTCTCAGGTTTAATTCAATTCTTACTATTTCTTTTACCATGTTTGTTATTATATATCGTTTTGCTTCAACTTTAATTATGCGTAGCTAATTTTATAATTAGGGTTTAGGGTGATTGTGAGATTGGTTCAGAACATGTTTTAATTGCTTATATTGATTGAACTTGTGCAAGTTGACTTCTTCCTATGCGTTTTATTATCAATTGAATTTAGGGACGCCTTTATTGAATTGAACTTAGGTTGTTTCAGTTTAAGATCGAAAGCCTAATTGAAACTAGACTCACGCGTATTTGATAAGTTAAGTTTAGTAAGTTGCGAGAGCCCGCTAAATTTGCTTAAGGTTAATATTGACTCGAGAGAGCGTATTCCTAAACCTAGTCACTTGCATAGCTTCAGTTGATTTATATTTCCTTTTGAGTTGAGTTCCTGAATCGATGTCACATTGATCCCGATGCCCTAATCTCCCTTTTATATACTTTTATACCATCTTATTTGCTGTTTTTAGTTTAGTCTTACAAAACACCAATTTTATTACCTTGAGATTGACCTAGTTTTAGCTAAGCATACTTTTGACTGCCTGTCTCTCTGTGGATTCGACCCTGCTGCCACTAGCTACCTTGTTAGTCGACTTTAGGTTATTTTGACTTAGGTGACACGACTTTAGCCTTGTCAACACATATAGCCTTTATTTATACGAGTTAAAAGTATGCAAGGTGTACTAGCTCGGACATGTATCAAACATTCTCAAATCAACATGCATAGACAGGAACCCCACTGTGTAACTCCACACAGGGGACTTACCATATCGTCAACACCCCCACACCTCCTCCAGCCATATCTCATCCGAAATCACGTGGTCACACAGACCTCAATCACCAGGCCACACAAACCTTAATCACCAGGACACACAGACCTCAATCAACAGGCCACACAGACCTCAATCACCAGGCCACACAGACCTCAATCATCAGGCCACACAAACCTCAATCAACAGGCCACAAAGACCTCAATCATCAGGTCACACAGACCTCAATCAACATATCACTAAACGTCATGGCGAGAGAACGACAAAGTGTACATTACGAGGTAGTTAATTTGACAATCCAAGCTCATACGCACAACTTAAAGCAAGGTCATCAAGACCATAATAAACTACAAAATCTCATACGTACACTCGCAACTCACTACCTCCCAAGTTCACGATTCATAAGATAGCCACAATCCCGAGCCAACATTCACTCTCACAAGTCACCATTACAACTTATCAATATTACAACATTTAAAACACTACAACGATTACAATGGCACGAGCCACACACATACACACGAAGTCCATACAACACCAACACAAACCAATTTCGAAACATTCACATGGTACTCGGTCATGACCCCGAGTACCCCAAACACATGGTCCAACAAGCAAAGGCCTCACAGCCCATCCTTACTCACGGCCCAAAATGTGGCCTCAACATCTCGGCCCAAATCCGCACAATTCCCAAACTCGCCTTTTAACATACTCATCATATTCTACATACTTAACTCATGCTCAACAACATCAAGAAGAAACTCATAGCATTCAATCACAACATACATCCTTATAATATGGCATACAATACAATCAAGGCGTTATAAACTATATACATCACACATAAACATACTAACATACATAATAACACCGAAAGTAGCTAAGTAAGGGAGTAGCCCTTACCTTGAAGGAGAAGCAACACAATATCGACTCAAGAATGAAGATGATCGACTTGATTCTACAATGGCTCCTCAACAAACTCTTCCTCTACAAGGTTTAAAACATCATAAACATCCTTATTTAACCCCCTAAAATTAAACACAAGGAAACAACATACTCTAACAAACATACAAAACTAGTAAAACCCTAGCTATAAAAGATGCTAACTTGAGGGTGAAACAAGGCTCACCTATGAGGAAAAAGAGTAGAATAAGGTAGAGGATGTAGTAAGGAACGCGTAGCAACAAAAACCGACGAATTTGAGCAAGAAACGACGAAGACCCACTTGGTTTTGTGGGTGAGGGAGGCTCACGGCAGCCTTGGGGCTGCTTTGGAGCTGAAATTTCCTTGAGTTGTTCTTATTTTGGTTGTAGAGAGAAGGAGGAGAGTATTTGGTTTAGTGAGGGAAAGTTTAAATGAAATGTGGGAAAGTTTGATGAGGCTACCTAAATAAATAGGCTCATTTCTTAGCTAGAAGGGTGGTCAAACCCGGGTCAACATAGTTAAACTAGACAATTACTCCACTCGAGTCTAGACCATCCCTCGCCAAGCTTAACCAACAAATCCAACGAGCATACACATGTTATACCTCCGAATTAAAATTTAAACCTCGCTAAAATCTCAAAAATAATCTTACCAATCTAAAATAATATAAGTGACTCAAAAATACCGACCACGAAAATAAGGGGTATTACAGTTTTTCCCCCCTTAGAAGAATTTCGTCCCGAAATTCATACACCAACCAAACAAACGACCAACCACATAGCTAGCACTAACACGTGGTAAGCACTAAGCCAAACATATCCCACAGCCCAAAAGACACTACACACTAGGTAACGTACTCCACATTTTCAACATACCAGCACATTGCATTCATAACATGCAAACAACAATATAAAACAAAATGCGCGCTTTTTACCCCCCCAAAAAAAGAGTTACGTCCGCGTAACTACCAATATAGCTTAAGTGATAAGGAAAGGTTACGGTCATACATCCACTCTCGTCTATAGCATCTTTCTAACAACCACGATCATTATGGTCGTAAGCTACGATATACGACCAGGGTGAACGCTCTCTAATCGAATAACAATCGACATGCATATGTGTGTACTATAGAATAAAACATGATGAAAACAGTGCGGAAAATTTCTAACATCCGAAAGGAACTTCGTATTTAAAGTTTAGGCAGCTAAGGTATAGCTATAATGCTCCCTATAACTCGCTAACATACTGCATCATATGTTTTACAACTATCCAAATGGCTATACTTTATGTTTCTCAACACAATACTCCTCTGTTCCAAGCATGTATGTAGTATCACACTTCTGCTGACTTACCAGTCCAATCAACCAGATAGGCCTCCTGCCATTATATTGCGCATCTGAAGACATTGCACCACAACTATCACTACACCTGAATCACATCTGTTAACTCTTAAGAAACTTGAGGTATTACCGCAATCATACCCTTAAACATGGCTAAAAGAGCTTTAATTCAAACCATTTTCACAATTCTAATGCACTGACTTGGCAGCCGTACTCATAACCATACGGGTACCACTAACCTTGAGTTCAAGTCATATAAACCATTAAGTGTTACCATGCCTATCCATTTATCCATACTTGACCGTAACTGGATTCCTTAATTCGTGCCCCTTGAGATTTCCTATGCTCAATGTAATGTTACTATTACAAAGCTGTTATGCCACTGACGCAACCATATCCATATATCTATATATTATTGATCCTTACAAGCACCGACTCCATCATGATTATACTGAAAACAACTCGTTCGATGCATACGATTCTACTATTTGAGTGTTACACTTGTATACATGTCTATCACGCTAGTGTAGCTGGTCGACTTATATAACCATTCTAATAACTATGGCTGGTTTTGTTCCCCAATACTCCAAAATCGACGTCATTCATAAATCTCTCAGAATTACTCACTATCCATAAGGTGTAGTACTCTAGGCGTAGTAAAAAAACACATTCACGCAGTTTTTGTAATGTTCCACAACACACAAAGTCCATAGTACTCCAGCCTACCCATTAAGGGTATCATATCACCCCAACACTCGTGAAATCTTTGGATTGTTCCCGTGTAACTAATTATCATTTCTCAACTCATCCATTGCACTGTTTCGTATATATATATGATTATTAAACAGTCGACCATGCACACCTTAGAAAATCAACAATGAGACATTACCTGAACCCAATATATGATACTTACTCCTCGAGGTGACACACTGACACCTTTGCTACTATGTATCATACTTACTTCCCTCGTCTGACATCACTTAGCCGTACAATCCGCTAGTCTAAACGTACTTAGGTTACACTTACACTTGACATTATACCTATCGACGTTGTCATACTTTATTCCATTCTGTTCTAATCCATATCCATGAAAGCCTAAAACAGATCCTTATACCTTTGCACTCGGGTGTTACCTTTTATGAGCTTATATATATGTTTTTATCTTATAACCCACTATGACAAGCCATCTATATCACGTATACAGCTGGATCCTCAACAAAATTTACTCGCGTTCAAACTATTAACCAACATAACTGCTTATTAACGAGGTTCAAGATCGTCTGGGTAAGTCCCAAATTCTACGCACCCCATACTACAACTTAATACGTCCTTGTGGTTCGATTATGCCCCTTAAGAACACAACTATTACTATACCTCCCTATCAGGCGTCCTAAACACTAATTAGCATATACCATTTTCACATGAACTAACTATCCATCACGTATCTAACAACCAACGCACGTATGCCCTTCCCCGAAACATATAACAATCTTATAACCTTCATACCCAAATTTACTCGTATTGCCTAGATTATCACGACTCTTATAACAACAGACAAATTTTCTTCATAACTCCCTCTCACTTTCTTTCGTTATGCCAAACACACTTTTGTTCCTTATTAGCCAAATGATCTTTAAATATTCATCCTTGAAAGCTCAGTAAGGTCAACTTGACTCATAGGTGTCACTAACTCACAAGGTATCACTTACGTTGTTCGATTACCATCGTATCCCTTGACTGTCGTCCAAACCCTCGGTTTATGCCAATATATCCAAATTTATGTTCTCAAACTTAGGTTTCCAATTCCTGATTTATTCACGTTTCTAGATCCCCAAAGCAATTATTTTTATCATACTCCTATTACTACTGCAAGCATGCATTTCGTTATTCTCATCTGTTACCAATCGTTACACTACTTTTTCTCTGACTATATTACATATATTGCTTTAACTCAAATACCCTTTGTACTTTCAGCTTCATATGTGTATCACTCATCCCCAAAATTTCTCACATTATTATGTCATTTCTTACACTCTCTATGACACCCTTAAAATACCACCTAAACCATTATCATAATGTCGTACTCATTTATATCTCAACTGGCTCTTATAGCTCATAAATATCTCAATTAGCAGATCCCCTAGTTCTTTTACGCAGTCCATATTCATCCAACACTCCTAATAACTGCACAGGTATCCATAGAGCTTGCAATACTTAATTAACGTTCCCGTAACTTGTGATACTCATCTTTATTCAAGCATACGCTCATACCAAGTATAAAACTTTATATTTTGACCCACTTTGATAAAGTGCCGGCAAGAATAACTCCCACGTTGACATACTCACGCATTGACATTGACACTAGTTTTTCCTATCCGTACCCTCCCAAAACAAGCCCTGTGATGTAACGGACTTTTAATACGCATGCTTTACACTGACTTAACGTTACTAATTATGTCAAATT
The DNA here is from genome assembly GCA_023091065.1 of Dianthus caryophyllus. Lineage (NCBI taxonomy): Eukaryota > Viridiplantae > Streptophyta > Magnoliopsida > Caryophyllales > Caryophyllaceae > Dianthus > Dianthus caryophyllus. The sequence continues at coordinate 3,020,252 of JALGRB010000019.1, read as the reverse complement.
CTAATTAAGTCCTTTAAACGTCAAAATGAGTTGAAATGTGTCATGACGCTTAAATAAATGTCATTTCGTTCATTTAGAGTCCTGCTTGATTCGCGTCTCGATTCAGCCGGCATGAGCATCTCCTTTGCAATTTAATTGGCCCTTTTACATTTACAAGGCCCAGTTTAATTCCCCTAAATCCTAAAATTTGGCCTGCTAGCTAAAACCGCTATTTAGCATTTTTCATTTACAAAATACAACCTCGCGGGTCTTCCTATTGCAAAATATACAACAAAATGCATCTCTTTCACATTTTCGAGTCTCTGGCCCAAAACCGAGTCCGGCCCGCTTTCCAAGGCCCAGAGCCCCCACAAAATATCTTGTGTACCTTCTAGAGACTATCACTCGGTATTCTTGAGGTCCAAGTAAGAAATTATCCGTATATTTCCAAAATACGTCAATTCGGATTAGGAAAATATGAAAATACGCAACTTTGCCCGACCTCCTAACCGCAAAAGGCCTTGCGGTTTGAAAGTTAAACCGCAAGCAACCTTGCAGTTTGAAGGGTAAACCGCATCATGTCTTGCGGTTTGCCTGCCTGGTTTTTTCCGGGGTTTTTTTTTTCCTAATTTCCTTGTAATCTCTACTAAAAATACCCCCAACACCCAACACAATGGATCATCAATTCTCACGTTTTTACACAGCAATACATACATACAAACTCACAAAAGTCTCACGCACTAAATCTTTAAAAATTCCTATAAACTGTAAGCAATTAAGCCATTACCGGTCGATCCAAGAGGGAAATTCAAACCCAATTGGGCCGGACCGTACTTGGTCAAGGAAATCCTTCCCGGAGGAGCCGTGAAGCTAACCGACCTTGACGGTCAGGAATTTAGCTCGCCCACTAATCTGGATCAGCTTAAGAAGTACTACCCTTAACGCACATTTGCAATGTATTCAAATAAACTCACTCGCTCGGGTGAACTACACTCGGTTTGATTCCAGACACCATGGATACATAGGCAGCTTTGCAAAGAGCTCAACCGAAACACACGAATTACGCCGGTTTGATTCCGTACAATACGCGGATACGTAGGCAGCTTGCAAAAGCACAAGCGAACTTTTCCAAATAAAACGCTCAAAGCTTAAAAAGGTCGAGGGCAAAACACTCACAAAATGACACGCCCAAAGCTTAAAAAGGTCAAGGGCACAGTCAACACAAATTCGCAAGTGCGTTAGGGAGTAAAATTCTTATAAACTTAATTGCTTACTCGTAGTTACTCCCTTTACTCTTATAGGAATTTTACTCCCTTTCTCCTAACTATTCATCTTACCTACTCACTCCATTGATTAGTATAGATTTTGATTTTTTGTGAGGGAAATTTGAGAGAAGCGTATATAAATGACTGAGACAGAGGCAGTATTAACTCTCATTACACTTCTAATAGTCATTGTTGGTGGTTAAAGTCGGGTATGAAAAGGAATAAAAACTAAGGGATTGGCATGATCGACTTAAGGGC